>CM059780.1:62495345-63095345 GCA_030435695.1 Brachymystax lenok tsinlingensis
TTTAACTTTTGATGATGTCATCGGGTAGAACGTCTTAACTTTATATTTTCTCCTACAAAACGTAGAAAAGCACAGTTTTCACATATGTCGACTCCGGTATTATGCTGGAGATAATGCACGAGGTTGTAAAGTGGTGGAGTATCCCTTTAGTAAACATGGCCCTGGCTTTCTGCATTACACCACAATTTACCAGCAGACTGCTTCCTCATCTGTCTGAGTCGTACTGGAAGACTGCTCCTATACACCAGTCTAGTCTGTCTACCCTATGGTTTGTGTGTGTGTGTGTGTGTGTGTGTAGAGCCTGTGCTTGGGGACAGTGACAGAGCGTTAGTGTCTGATTATGCTTAATTAAGCCTTAAATCTATCCTTAGACAATTAAAAGAGCCTTCTACACACATTACCACAGCAATCACACACACGCACACGCAGTTTGCTCGCACTGACGTACACATACACACTCACATAAACTCACAGTCACACCCTCTTGTTTTTTACATAAAAAATACATTCAATTGATTCAGCAATAAAAGGCGGGGTCAGAAAATGACAGTGACCTCGTCCACGTTGGACCAATCAAATCATGGCAGAGTGAGGCACTCCGAAGTCAAACTAATGTCAACCTTCCAATTTGAACATGTTTCAGCATATGTTGAAAAGCCCCTTGTTATTTTCCTGCCTGCGCTTTGCATTTGAATCTTTTTTGTTGTGTTTTGGTGAGCTCCCTGCTAAACTGTGTGCATATAATCAGACTAGGAGACACAAACACACATATACACACACACAGTGTGCAAACACACACACAAAAGCACACACACACCATTTCTGCATACACTCAGCCTAGGACACAGTCAATCAATCACTATTACATTTCTCTCATTGTCCTTCATGCCCTGCAGTCTACTCAACTCAGTCACACACAAACACACACACACACCATGGTCCTGCACACACACATGAGTGAAAACACACACACGCCCTCAAAAATGCACAATAAATAAATAATGAAGTGCCTCCCTATTCAACCCTACTCCATAAGTGAACAACGAAGTGACCATTCTCGCCTCACATCCATGTGTGTGAATGCATGCGTCTATGAAAGTTTGTGCCTGTGTGAGTGTGTGTGTGAGTGTGTGTGTGAGTGTGTACGTGCCTGTGTGTAGTGAAACCATAGTAGATTTGAGTGGCCGGATTTGAGTGTCTCTCTCTCTCTCTCTCTCTCCCCCTCTCTCTCTCTCTCTCCTCCCCTCCCTCCCTCTCTCTCTCCCCCTCTCTCTCTCTCTCCTCTCCTTTCTCTCACCCCCCCTCTCCCCCTCTCTCTCACTCTACTCTCTCCTCTCTCTCCTCTCATCCGTCATTCTTTCTGAATGGGATTTGAACACAATAAACCTGTAGCCGACCGCAGGAATGGAGACGGAGTGTTCTGTCACACACACACGATTTATGGGCCCCAATTCCGCTGATCCACGCTCGGAACGCCACACTGATAAAGAGTGATTAATGGCCGTTACATCCCGCTCTATTCCCGCCTAAAGTAGATTAAATGCAGCTATAATTATTCCAGAAGAAATCCAGACCCAACACTTCCGCTACAGGAATTTTTCATTTTTCATATTTTGAGGGGAAAGGAAAGGTGGGAGTCAGAAGACCAGTGGAGAGAAGGAGGGAAGGAAGGAGTGATGGGAGAAGTGAGGGAGGTACTGTAGGTTGTTTTGGAAGTAAAGCTGGGATCTATTTTCCTGTGATATTCTCCCTGCATCTTCAGGTAGGAATGGTGGACACACGCACACACATAAACACACTCCTCCACCATGGCTGCCGCATGGGACTTGCAGAGGCATATGGTATCGTTTAGACTTGGCAAACTTTACTGGCATGTTTAAGATGACTCGAGACATTAACATGCTATCAATCAGACAGACAGCCGGTCGCCCCACCCACACACACAGAGAAGGTGGCCTACTGTGTGTGTGTGTGTGAGTGTGTGTGCGTACCTACGTACACACGTTTACGTGCATACATCTAGGGGTTAGGGTTTAGAATCAGTGGGGTTGGGGTTGCTCTGAGTTAAAGGGTGGGGTTTGACTGAGAGGTAGGTTGGAGGTGGGGGAGGATAGCGGAGGACAGGAGAGGGGAGGACAGGGGAGGGGAGGACGATAAGGGAGGAAAGGAGAGCAGAGGGAGGGGAAAAGAGGGGAGGAGAGCGGAGGAGAGGAGAAGAGAGGGGAGGAGAGGGGAGGAAAGGGGAGGAGAGCGGAGGAAAGGGGAGGAGAGCGGAGGAGAGGAGAGGAGAGGAGAGGAGAGGAGAGGAGAGGAGAGGAGGAGAGGAGAGGAGAGGAGAGGAGAGGAAATAAAAGAGATAGATGGCTTCCCTGTGTCAGGGCTGTTATTTAGAGCTTGGCAGTAAAGCTGTCTTGGAATGAACAGATTTCAGTCTAATGAGCAGAAAGGAGCGCAGTTAAAGACACCAGGCAGTCTCAGCACTTCCTCTAAATGAAAGCAGACCCTCCGCCAAACACACACACACACACACACACACACACACACACACACACACACACACACACACACACACACACACACACACACACAGGCTTATGCATATACTCATGAACTCATTAATGCATGAATGCACAAAACCTGCATGATCACATGATCAATTCAACAGCAACAGAATGAGAGAGAGAGAAAGAAAATGAAAAAGAAAAGGAGAGACGGAGAGAAAGAGAGAAGAAAGAAAGATAGAGAGAAAGAGAGAGCAAACTAGAGACAGAGAGAGAGAGAGAGAGAGAGAGAGAGAGAGATCTGCAGATTGTGGGCTCTAGTTTGGAGCCTGTATAGTCTGTAGGCCTATCGAGTAGTCTTTGTGTGAGTCTGATATTGTGTATAGTCTGTTCGCCAGATAGTCTTTAGGGCCAAGTATAGTTGTCCTCTGATAGTAATGTGTTGTATTGTAGTGTAGTGTAGTGCTGGCATCAGTGGAGTTTTACCTGCATACAATTCAGGACCATAGACAGCTCCCACCATGGGGTTCAGCTTCCAGCCTATAGAAAACACACAGGGAGCGGTAGACTAATATTAGCTTAGCATCCTATTCACTTAGACTAATGTTAGCTTAGCATCCCATTCACTTAGACTGACGTTAGCTTAGCATCCCATTCACTTAGACTGACGTTAGCTTAGCATCCCATTCACTTAGACTGACGTTAGCTTAGCATCCCATTCACTTAGACTGACGTTAGCTTAGCATCCCATTCACTTAGACTGACGTTAGCTTAGCATCCCATTCACTTAGACTGACGTTAGCTCCCATTCACTTAGACTGACGTTAGCTTAGCATCCCAAAACATATACATTTTTTATTTAGCTGACAATCTTATCCAGAGCAACTGGATAAGTAGTGAGTGCATACATTTTCCATACTTTTTCATACTGGCCCCCCGTGGGAATCCAACCCACAACCCTGGCGGTGTAAGCACCATGCTCTACCAACTGAATAGAGAAGCAGAGCAGTGAAAAGGAGGAAACCCTCTCTTCCTGTGTAGCAAGGTGCTCTCCTCCTGTGTAGCATGGTGCTCTCCTCCTGTGTAGCATGGTGCTCTCCTCCTGTGTAGCATGGTGCTCTCCTCCTGTGTAGCATGGTGCTCTCCACCTGTGTAGCATGGTGCTCTCCTCCTGTGTAGCATGGTGCTCTCCTCCTGTGTAGCATGGTGCTCTCCTCCTGTGTAGCATGGTGCTCTCCTCCTATGTAGCATGGTGCTCTTCTTCTGTGTAGCATGGTGCTCTCCTCCTGTGTAGCATGGTGCTCTCCTCCTGTGTAGCATGGTGCTCTCCTTCTGTGTAGCATGGTGCTCTCCTTCTGTGTAGCATGGTGCTCTCCTCCTGTGTAGCATGGTGCTCTCCTCCTGTGTAGCATGGTGCTCTCCTCCTGTGTAGCATGGCGCTCTCCTCCTGTGTAGCATGGTGCTCTCCTCCTGTGTAGCATGGTGCTCTCCTCCTGTGTAGCATGGCGCTCTCCTTCTGTGTAGCATGGTGCTCTCCTCCTGTGTAGCATGGCGCTCTCCTCCTGTGTAGCATGGTGCTCTCCTCCTGTGTAGCATGGTGCTCTCTTCCTGTGTAGCATGGCGCTCTCCTTCTGTGTAGCATGGTGCTCTCCTCCTGTGTAGCATGGCGCTCTCCTCCTGTGTAGCATGGTGCTCTCCTCCTGTGTAGCATGGCGCTCTCCTCCTGTGTAGCATGGCGCTCTCCTCCTGTGTAGCATGGTGCTCTCCTCCTGTGTAGCATGGCGCTCTCCTCCTGTGTAGCATGGTGCTCTCCTCCTGTGTAGCATGGTGCTCTCCTCCTGTGTAGCATGGTGCTCTCCTCCTGTGTAGCATGGTGCGGTGGTGGGAGGAGTGAGGGATAATAAAAGACAAGAGGAGAGCCAGAGGAGAAGAGAAGTGTGGTGGTGTGGTCCAGTGACAGTGACGGATGGCGAGCTGTTCAGGCCTCATTCTCTCTGTCTGCACCACTCTAACCCTCCTACAATGGAGGGATGTAGGAGTGGGTGGAGGAAGAGAGGAGTGCTGACATGTCTGGCTGATTCATTCCTGGCCTCGTCTCTCTCCTCCATCTCTAACTTCCTCTCTCGATTTCTCTCTCTCAGGCTGATCACAAAAAATAGACTGCGATTTCAGACGTTTGTAAAGGTCCTGAGAATGTCAATATATGCCTTCTTCGGCGCTGACAAAAAAAAGGAAAATAAAGAAATTGCCCACCGCTGGGCACGAAATCATGATGCACAAAGTCAGAATGTACTGCTTAGACCACTACGCCACCACAGTTCACAACGTGCTAGCAAGTTGCGAGAATACGTGATGAGGACTGATGGTAATGGTGCCTCGTTTTTTATTATTTAGTTTTAAGCCGTCCCCAAACCATAACCCTAACCTTAACCACTCCAAATGAATATCTAAACTTAACCCTTTAAGTTGTGCCTGTTTTAACTCTGTAACCACGCGGAATTAATGCGTCAAAATATGTTCATCCATGATACGTCGAATTTCAAAGGGAAACTATGAGATCTTGTTGCTCTCTCTCCCATCAACATGAATGAGTGTCAGAGGGAGAGAGCGAGACAAACCTTAAGACCCTTTCAGAATGAGCCCTGGCTTTTATTTGCTCCATCCACTCATCCACTCACTCCTCCTCACCAAATTCACTTTTCTCCCCCTCTCAACACTCTATCTCCTCCCTCTCTCCTTATGGTCGAACCAATTCCCCTTTCCCTCTTTGTTCTTATTATATTAGGAGGTTTTAAGAGACGGTCCCTGTATCATCTCCTAGCTGAGAGGCAAGTCATGCTTAAGGCCTGATGGAATCGGCAGAGGCAAAGTTTCCAAAAACCCTCCAGAAAGGATTTTAAATGAAGAATGTCTTGTGGAATTCAAATAAAAATCAAATCACCAAAGCAACCAAATAGCCTTCTTAAAAAAAGATAGAATAATAATAACAAACTGAGTTGCTGCAGTCATGGCCCTGGTCATGGTTCAGTCATCATAGGGTTAGAGTCTGGGTCACTGAACACATATTACATCATCAGTAAATATAGGAAATATATGATCTGTCTAATTTGTCTGTATAAAGCACCAATGTCTGTCTGTCTGTGGCACTGAGATGGAAGGAGGAAAGGACTGAGGAGGTGGAGAAAGAAGAAGTGGGTAGGAGGAAGTAGGGAGGAGGTAAAGGAAGAGGAGGGAAGGATATTAGAGAAGGATGAAGGGGACGTGTGAGAAGGAGAGGAAGAAAGAGGAGGATAAGGGAAGAGCTTACCGTTTGTGTAAGGGTTTGACACCTTTTTGTTCGTCATTACTCTTGCTGTTGCGTTGTTGACCTGTGTTCAGCGATAGAGATTAGACAGTTAGAGAACACGCCACGCGCACGCACACACACGCACGCACACACACGCACCACACACACACACACAGCAAATTTGAGATCAGAATTTTAACACCCACAGTGTTAAATGTAACACTTTCTTAGAAATTATATGTGACCCACCGCAATAGTGTTAAACTAACACGTTTCAAGGTGTTCACGAACTAGCATCACTAGAGTGTTAGTCCCTTACACCATGGGTCTTGCAAATTCCGACTTCAATTAACACTTTATTAGAGTTGATGCTGTTACACTTTCTCAGTGTTAGGGAAAAACACATGTAGTGTTACAGTATTTTCTTTGGGGGTGTTCTTTTAGTGTTTTAGATTGTATAACCATATTTCCTAGCATGCCTTTCAAGTGAATGTGAGCAATACCCAACCATGACTGTATTTGTTAGTGATAGAGAAATGGTTGTTGTATTCAATAACTTCTATCTTAGAAGCCTTCACCAAGTGATTGTCTAAGTGATTGTTATTGTCTAAAATAGAAGAATTTTGATAAATGATGATCTGAATGTACTGGCTCACAGGCAACAGTAGACCAGCAAGTCACAATTTGTTTGTGAAATGGAAATTAACTTAATTTCTAACCCACTGGTGTTAACCCCACTACAATCAACACTCAGATATGACACTCACACTTTTTACCTTAAAGGAATATTCCACCCAAAATCTTTTGGTATTTGTTTCATTAGTCCATTGTTGACATAGCCCCAAAATGTTTTCCAAAATGCATCATATGGGGATGTTTTCTGTATTTTGAAACAAATACTGTATTTTTTCATATCTTGAAAACTTGATTTCTGACAAGCAAAACATTTTGGGACTATATCAACAATGGACTATTGAAACAACACACACACACACTCACACTCTCACGTGCTCCACGCACGCATGCACGCACGCACACACACACACACACACACACACACACAACTGCACATCAGAGCATCATTCTTGCGTGCTCATAATATAGTTACAAGCCTAGCTAGCAAACCATGCAGCAAGACATGGTTAGAATAATATATCAGCAGCATCATATGAACCAAAAAACTAAGTTAAAATCCTCTTAGATGTCTGAGCTTAAGTCTTCTTCTAAAGGAACCAGTATCCATTTTCTGCAAACATCTCTATCAATCACTTAGGGGCCTCTCATTCTAAACAGAAATGTTAAAGTTAGTTTCTCTCTCTCTCTGAGGTTGCTGAGGGAAAAACAGCTCACCCTCTCGTCCAGTCCCTGGCAGCGTCGAGTTGAGTTTAGCATGTTTTCCTAGCTTGCCTTGTTAGCGTTTCCCTTGGCTGCTAATTAGGCTAATGGCTTTCATTTCCAATGGGCCAGCAGAGGTCATTTACCTTGGGGCTACGCTAGGCTATGCTAACGCTACCGTAGCCCGTGTCTGATGTGATGTATGGGCCCAGGTATTGTTTATACATTACATAGATTATCTTAATGGGGGCGGAAGGACGACGGACGTGAAAAAACATCCTGAGAGAGGGGGAGAGAAAGAGAGAGATATATAGAGACTAAGTAAGTAAGTGTGAGAGAGAGAGAGAGCGAGCGGGAGAGCGAGCGAGAGAGAGAGAAATAAGGTCTATATTTTTTGCCCTGGGGTGTGTAATATAAGCGGGGGTGTTTTGGATAAACAAGTGGGATTTAAAGCAACGTTGGCAGCACTTTGATACCCAGCGATTGAGTTAATTTAAACATGAGTCGGAGATGGAGAGAGCATGTGTACTGAGAACAGCAAGAGCGAGGACTTCAAACTGGCGCATACATCAACCTCAAGTTTGTGGGGATCTGAGTGTTCTGCTCTGCTCCTTCAGTATCAAACACATTCTGATCTAATACACATGCCCCTGGTAAACACACACACACACATGCATGCAGAAGAGACATGTAAAGACGCACACACACGCACACTTACGGCTCAGAGTTCAGCATTCAGCATGCAGCGATCAAGGTGCAGCAGGCAGAGGGAGAGAAGGATGGTGGAGGAGGAGGGAAGAGGGGAGTGGCAGGCAAGCACCGTCAGGCAGAGGGAGAGAGAGAACGGGGGAGGGAGGAAGGGGTGAGTAGAGGGAAAAGAAGGCACCTCTATTTTGCGTCCCTCTACGATTGTACCATTTAGTTTCTCCCGCGCACGGTCCGCATCTGCACTCGTTTCAAATGTTACAAACCCAAAACCCTGAGATCACCAGGAACGGAGAGAAAAAGGAGAGAGTGGGGAAAGAGAGAGCGGAAGAAAAGGGAAATAAGCAGGATGATATAAGAGAGTGAAAAGGAAGAAGAAATAACACATGGTACAAGGTAAGCATCAGGAAGAGAAAGGGAGGTATTCAGCAGAAGAGAGATATGTGAGCAGGTTAGTGAAACTTGAGAAACACATGGTCAGAGTTGTGCTGAAGAGGAGAAGCATGAAAAATAACTAACACAGCATTCAGAAACACAACCTGATACATTCCAACTCCCAACACTCCAACTGTATGTGTGTGTGTGTGTGTGTGTGCGTACACACGTTTGTTTACCAGATGATGCACATTCACTTTTCAACAGTCTTGTGTGTATGTGTGTGTTAGTGTGAGAGAGATCTTTATTCCAGAGGTTTCTGACAGTAGTCGTCCTTAGAAACATTTTGCTAAGAATCAGTTGGACATACTGTAATTTAATTAGCGGAGGGAGCGAAAGCCTGCTGAGACACACAAACACACACGCACACACACACACACACACACACAGTATGGCGCTGTGGGAGAGGAGACAGGTGCTACACACACTGGGCCTCACACTGCAGCTTGTACAGGAGGCCCAGCTCACTCAGGGAGCCTTGAGAATACTACACAGCAAATTCTCCAATGTGCATTCTCCAATGTAAAAAAAATATAATTTTACATTGAAAGTGTTGAGTCTGTGGACCCATACAGACATTGGAACAGTGTTAAATTAACATACTGCTTAGTGTAAAGCTTTATTCAAATCACCCATGACTGTTTTTCTTAGTGACAGAGAGTTAGCCTTCACGGGAAGTCTTTTTATTGTCATAACGGGGCTGGAAAAGTGTTTGCCTGTGCTACTGCTGGCTATCTCGCTCCCTGCTAAGACAGGACTAATAAAGGCCCAGTTCACTACTTTTGGGAGAAAAAAAAAATCTATTTTAATGTTTGTTGTTATTATGATATTTTCAGCAGCTATGGACAGAGACATAGTTGTTGCATTCAGCTCCAAAGCCTGCTTTGAAACAGCTAAATAGTTACTTCGAAGCAGTGTGCCGATGCTTGTATCACTTTATCAGAAGCACGTGATCAATGTTTTGTTGAACAACCACTTGATTGGTTTGGTATTGGTTTCGGTAAAAGACAAAAAAGCTACCCTGCGCACGCACTATGGCGTGCGACGTCATCTATAATAATTTGTCTGTTCTAAATGATTTTGACCAGCAGGTGCCACTACTGTGTTGATCAAAGCCTCGCGTAATTAACCTTTTTTCAACACAATTGGCTGGAAATACTCAATTTTTCAGGAAGCTTAATTTCCCCATCACTAGCGAATATGTTATCATAAAAAAACAGACTTATTTGACACAATATAATATGAATTTCATGTCTTGTTTCGAGAACCTAGTTTTACCCTAATACACGGGCCTGAAACTCATACACAAAACCACACCCACCATTATCATGTTTCCCTGCATGTTCTATTGCACATAGATTTTTTTAAATAGTTTGTTTCGATATATATGTTCGTTCGTGTACCTTGATTGATTCATCTTATGCTGCACAAAGATAAATAACATACATTTTTCTAAACTATCCAATCAGTTAGTTAGATTTTTTTGCAATCGTTACTGAAATGTTTGTTCCAGTGTAAATGTCTTAGCTAGTCTCCACACAAAGTTCCTAACCCTGACATTCATTCTGAATGCAGATTGCAGCCGAATACAAATTCCAACTGTTGGATAGCCTAACTCTGGCTGGATTCCAATAGGAGTTACACATCACTTTATAAACCAGCATAATGGGTTGTAAAATTCAATATTCCCATTTTACAGAACTCCTGGTTGGATGTTTCCTGGAAATTGAACCAGTATTTATGGAAAATCTCTGAATTTTGCAACCCCACTTACAGGCCTGAGGTATGAACTGGGGTTCAAGTAAGTACCTATTAGTATATGTACAAAGGATGACTTTACGGGGTACCACTACAGCAACAAGTGTTCGTTCCCCTTTAGGAACAAATCTAAACCAATTTTTATGAGAGCAATAATAAAATTGCCTGAAAGTCATGGTTTACAGGCCACATCAGGTCTGCAAGTCAAATTTTGGTGGCTTGCAAGGTGATATACTGTATAATTCCAATTGAGACATCCAACTTTTAGATTTTTTTTAACACTCACAACCTGTAATCAGAATGAATGCCAAGGTTGGGAAGACTAAGCTATGAGACTACCTAAAGCATCTAAACTGGAACAACAATTTCAGTAACGAGTCCAAAAAGTCCAAGTAACATATTGGAACGTTTTTTTGTTGTTATTTATATTGGAGTAGCATGAGATTAATTAATTAATCAATCAATGTAGATGAACAAACATAGATATCGAAACAAACAATTCTGGTTCAACATCATGTGTAAGCATTTCAGGCCTCAGTATTGTGGGTGGCAGGTAGCCTAGTGGTTAGAGCATTGAGCCAGTAACCGAAAGCTTGATAGATCAAATCCCTGAGCTGACAAGGTAAAAATCTGTCGTTCTACCCCTGAACAAGGCAGTTAACTCACTGTTCCTGGGCTGTTGTTTTAAATAAGAATTTGTTCTTAACTGACTTGCGTAGTTAAATAAAACAAAACTAGGTAAAACTAGGCCCTCAAAGGAAGGCCTTATGCAATAGATATGGTTAAATTATTATTTATAACATATTCACTTTTGATCTACCTCAGTGAAATCCATAGGACTGAAAATGGATGAATGCAACAACCATGTCTCGTCACAAAAAATTCAGTAATGGGTGGTAACTCTACAATTTACTCGAAAGGCAAGGCACTCTGGGAAATATTTGAATAAGGCTTTACACTAAGCAGTAAGACGATTTAACACTGTGTTGATTTAACACTCTCAGTGTAATTTTTGTATTATTTTTTTACACTGGAGAATTTGCTGTGTAGGCCTGATCCTGAAGCTCACTCAGGAGGCCCAGCTCAGTAAGGGGGCCATGAGAGCCCTAGGCCTGACGGTGCAGCCCATGTATAATAATTTAAACATATCGTATTCATTCCGTTACTCTTGTGTGTATAAGGTATTTGTTGTGAATTTGTTAGATTACTTGTTATATACTACTGCATGGTCGGAACTAGAAGCACAAGCATTTCGCTACACTCGCATTAACATCTGCTAACCATGTGTATGTGACAAATAACATTTGATTTGATGTGCAGCACACACACGTTGCAGCGGGGAGTTATGGTGGGAGCTAGGGGAGTTAACTGGGTCTGGGTATGAGAGCCATTAGGTATGGCTGGTAAACAATATGTTGGACAAGACAAGACCGCAGTCCTCCAAGTCCTTTTAGCCTAAGTCCTTTTAGCCTATCCCAAATAGCACCTTATTACCTAAATAGTGCACTACTTTTGACCAGTACCCATAGCACTAGAGAAATAGGGTGTCATTTGGGACACAGCCTATACACCCTATACATCCTGTGCTAGTAGGGCCCTGTAATTAATTGCCTTGGTAGATAATGTGTGTGAACCGGGCGCTTCCCACTACGGCGTGATCCTGTATAGGGGATCCCAGCCTATACTGCCTGATGAAAATAACACACAACTAATACATTGAAAGTGGGATTTGATGGCAAAATTAATCATTTTCACATTTTGTGCCTGCTGCAAGTTTGCCCTCTCTCTGAGTCTACTGTGTTTTTACATTTTTATCACAAGTAATTAGCTTACACGAAGAAAGCGAGAGAGGAGTGGGCATTCTTCAAAGAGCAAAAACATATTGAACGCAAATTGGAGGGGCTTCTTATGGAAATAGAATGTTTATTCATGCTAAGCTGTGTTAATTTCATGGTGAGCAGAAGGAGAGGATTGTGGGTAGTGGAATATAACAACCTGTGTTTGCCATGGATATCTTAGATTCTTCTTCTAGAATTAGATAAATAATCAGGAATTGTTTTCCGGTTCCTTTGGGGAAAAGGGTGTTTCGTAATTCTCCTTCTGCATAGATGGTGCAGAAATAACAGACTTCATTTTTTTTGGGAGGTTTGCAAATGTAAAAAAAAAGATTCTGACAAATCTAGTTGAGAAGTGAGTAGTACTGTACCATGGAGTGGTAAGGAGGTGAGTTGGGAAATTCATACTGCTCAGTAAGTCAGGTTTAACACTGTCAGCATGAAGCTTACTGGACAAGCTGTATGTATGGAAACGAGGCAAGTGTCAGTATTGAGCTAAATGGCAGCGTGGTACTGTATGTCACAATGCATGGCAGGAGGGTACATTAGGGAACGTTGCCTGAAGGCAGAGGAGCCAAAGAAAAGCCAAGTAATTATTACACTGAGGAGGTAGGGACCTGGGGAGAGAGGGATGAAGAGAAGGAGAGAGAGAGAGAGAGAGAGAGAGAGAGAGAGAGAGAGAGAGAGAGAGAGAGAGAGAGAGAGAGAGAGAGAGAGAGAGAGAGAAATTAAGTGACACTAGTTATGGCACACTTACCTTGGAACCTCGCTCGTTAAAAATTATTTCCACGTCTAAAATCTTCCCAAATTGCTGCAGAGAGAGAGAGAGAAAGGGGAGGAAGAGTATGCGAAAAGGGCAGAGGGGGGAAAGAGACAGGAGAGTGAAAGAGAGAGAGAGAGAGGGGAGGAAGAGACAGGAGAGGAAGAGTCAGGAGAGAGAAGAGAGAGAGAGAGAGAGAGAGAGAGAGAGAGAGAGAGAGAGAGAGAGAGAGAGAGAGAGAGAGAGAGAGAGAGCATGAGAAAAGGGTAGAGTGGAGAAAGAGACAGGAGAGAGACAGAGAGAGAGAGAGAGAGAGAGAGAGAGGGGGAGAGTATGAGAGAAAAGGGTAGAGGGGAGAAAGAGACAGGGGAGAGAAAGAGAGAGAAGAGAAAATCATTAGAACATGTCACATTTGGCAGGAGTTTCGACCGGTTGGTTGCAGCATTGGCACGCTCCGTTACACAGTGAACCCAAACCTAATAAAAAGCACACAGCACCATACACCTCGAACACTGCTAAAACTAGACTGCAAAGGTCAAACACTCATCCCCCTGAATTAACAAACTCCTTTCATCTGCTAACAATGAGATTAATAAAAAAGCAATTCACTTTTAAATGCTATGTTTCTTTCCCTCTCTCTCTTAATAAAAATACTTATTTTTCTGCGTCACGGCTATGGCTAGAAAGGCAATGTAATGTGAGCTGTAGCGTTAATGAGCATTGGTGTGTAAATCTGCATACTATAGCAAAGCTCTCAGCACGCACCAGTGGTCTTAATGACAGTCATCATCTTGTTTTCTTTCTACTGCCTCTCTCTGTGTTCCCTCCTGATAAAAAGCTATATGAACCTATTTTTAGAGGCCACAAGAACCCTTTCCCAATTAAAAAAAGAAAGAGAGAGGGAATGGGAAATGAGGAGCGGAGGAGTGGAGGAATGGAGGGAATAGCCTATCAAGGCTAATGATAGACCATACATTTGTTTATTATCTGGGGTGATGAATATGACGGTCGTAATTAGCTGTCATACTGGTCATCATCTCGCCTGGTCACCGGGCAGTTGCCGGGTGGATACTCTAGGCCGTTATCTGATCACACTTCTAATGGCAGCAGGAGCAGTCTCCAACTCCCCTCCCCTCTTCTCTCCAACCTCTTCTCCCCAGTCTCTACCTCCCCTCCCCCTTCTCCCCACCATTCTCCCCAGTCTTATGGAAATGAAGCCACAGCCTTGGTCTCCTCGTAACAAGACCTTGAATCAAGTAGTTGATTTCAATAAATAAATAAACATGGCATCTAATCTGAGGTAGTGCCAGCAGAGCACTGGCAAGGTCACCGTCTCACCGTGTTCCACCACACCTCACACAGTATTATCTCCACCCCCTGTAAACGTCAATTGCCTGATGACGCGTGAGCGGAGAAGGAGAGTCTCATTTCATACAAGCACATTTTCATCCACGTTCCCTCTCAGTGCTGCTTCTCCCTGACTGCCTTTAGACCTTTTCGAGAGAGAACATGAGAGAGGACATGAAGGGGACATGAGAGAGGACATGAAGGGGACATGAGAGAGGACATGAAGGGGACATGAGAGAGGACATGAAGGGGACGCAGGAGTTGAGAAAAATCTATTGAGAAAAGCCCATCCCCACACGCTAGCTCTGTCCACTATCCCAAACATACTAAACCCAACAACCATCAGCCCCAAAATACATTCATTTGGATTCTAAGAGGTAAGTAGAGGGTGAAAGGAGAGGTCAGTGTATGGGGCTACAGTACATGGTGGTACATACGCAGCCATGTGCACAGATAGGAGGCAACCTGTGCCCACCACATGCCCCTTTTCCCACTCACCAAGTGCCCTTTTGGGAGTTGAGAAAAATATAGTGATATAGTATACATATAAAAATTGTATCACGTTTTTGCCGTTGTTGTTCTGAATCCATTGCCCGCAAGTGGAAGTGACGTGGTAGAGTTCACCACCCTGTCCATTGTTTGACTGTTTCCCAGCCTGGCCTATACTGACATTACGCACACCCAGTATCCAACCATGCATTGCTTGAGATGCGGTCACCGGTCGAGTGTGTGTAGCTAGCTACCTAGTTAAAATATCAACAGTGCTGCCACAGCTGCATAACATTTGATTAACACTTGATTTGCATCATCATCAATATTAGTTCTGATTGGCTGATACGTGCAGCAGAGAGAGGAAGAAAGACATAGAGAAGCAGCTGCATCAACAACCCTCCGACCCAACTCCGTCCACTGGCGTAGCACAAACACCTGCGATGCCCCGTACATACAGACAACAGAGAGGTCTGTGCGATGCCCCGTACATACGGACAACAGAGAGGTCTGTGCGATGCCCCGTACATACAGACAACAGAGAGGTCTGTGCGATGCCCCGTACATACGGACAACAGAGAGGGGAGTAGTGCTGCAGCAGCGATTTGCAAGAGGAGAGAAGAAAAGTGCCCCTGTTTGTGGCCTGCCAGCCATCTAACTGCATATAATCGAAATAAGAAAAACCACACGGACCTCCCGAGTGGCTCATCACGCTCTAGTGACTCCTTGTGGTGGGCTGGACGCCTGCAATACATTGATGCAGCTGGCTTCCGGGTTAAGCGGGCGGGTGATAAGAAGCGTGGTTTGGCGGGTCATGTTTCGGATGACACATCACTCTACTTTCGCCTTTCCCGAGCTCGTTGGGGAGTTGCAGCGATGAGACAAGATCTTAATTGGATATCATGAAAAAGGGGGTAAATATTTTTTTTTTTATACACGTCCCAGTAAACAACTGATTTGTATGTCTCCCTCACTCTCTTTTCCACTTCCATGTCCCTCTCCGCCCCTCTCCTTTCTTCTTCCTCAAAAGGACAAAAACACATAATTGGTGGTCGGCTTTGTGTGTGTGTGTGTGTGTGTGCGAGAGGCGTTTTAACTGGGCTTAAGGCGGACGAGTGGGAAGGCTGTGGGATCATTAGAGACACAGCAGAATGAAAGAAAACCTCCACTTTTCCTAATGACTGGGATGAAAGCAACGGTTAATTGTTGTCTACAATGGACACGTTATTTCATTCTAACTAATTACCTTGTCAGACGAAGGGAGGGACGGAGAGAGAGAGGCCGAGAGGCTGTGTATCAGGTTGCATGGACACACGCACACACACACACACACACACACACACATACACGCATGGATGCACACACACACAGCCTTGTCCCGCTTTACTCAGCAGAAGCGCAAGCTCAATGGAATTGATCACCTGGCTGATGGAAGAGAGACAGATGTGGAGAGAGAGAGAGAGAGAGAGAGAGAGAGAGAGAGAGAGAGAGAGGTGTGTGCTGTAGCATGTTAACTCAACTCAAAGACAGTCCTGTCTTCCCCTGTATAAAGCTTGTCTGGTCACCATCACTTTCTTCAGCCAAGCGGTCTCCTCCACTTCCTCTCTCTCTATCATTCCTTCTTCATCACTTTCTTTAGGCAGGCACTCTACAACTCCACACAGCAAATTCTCCAGGGTTGACTCAACACTGACCTTGTTAAATTTAACACTGGGCCAATGTGTATATTGGACCAAGCTTAGTGCTGAGGCTGTTGTACAGTGTTATGGAATTAACACTTATAGTGTTACGCAATAACACCTCCTTTAGTATTTCTAAGAGTAGGAAGTGTATATAGTCTGCACCAATGCTGTTATGCAATAACACCTGAGATAGTATTTTTAACCATTACGCAAAGAGGTCAGTATTTATTTAAGAGGCCGCTTGGTGTTGATTTACTGACCTAACAACATTATTTGCAACTCTTTAGGGTCACATGACCTTATGTAAGACTTCAGAACAGGCAGCAGACACACTCAAACATAACCATAGACCAGTTAAACTGGTACAACACTTCTACTCAGGGGTGGCCAAAAATAACTGAAAGCCAAGCCCCCACTAATTCATGCCTCAGTATAATTTCCCAGTGTGCCTTGCCTTTTCAAGTGAGTAACCACAATTCATTCACTTCCTGTCCTGTGGCCTTCACCAAGTCAGTTAGGTGAAGAGTATAATTAAAATGTAACTGTCCAAGACTACACATCTCATAAGGCCTTTTTTTCTTCTAATCAAGTTACCTGAAAGTCCTTCTTAAAAGGCCACCTCTGGCTTGCAGGTCACATTATTCTGACTTGCAAATTGATGTATAAATCCTATTGAAATCTTGCCAGAGTTAGGATATTCAACATAATTCGGCCACAAACTGCATTCAGAATGACTGTTAGGGTCATTAACATTTAAAAAGGAGACTACCTCAACCATTAAACTGGAACAACCATTTCAGTAACGGGTGCAATAACTCGCACTTACTGGATTAGTTCCGAAAAATCTCATGTAATGTTAAAAATGTACGTTATTTATCTTTATGTAGCAAAATATTAATCAAAACACTCATAAAAAAATCCACCTGCAGTAGAGCATGCTGGGAAATATAATAATGATGGACATGTTTTTGATGTGAACATTTTACTCTCCACAGAGTAAAACTAACACAATCACACTCTCTGGTTATAAACACCAACAGTGTGGTTATTTTACGCTAATGAGTGTTAATGTAACACTTAAAGAGTTAATTTAACACCTGAATCAACGCTAGAAATGTTACACTGAAAAGAAATCCTCTAGAAATGTTACACTGAAAAGAAATCCTCCCCATCACTCGTTCCCCATCACTTTATTCAGGCAAGCACAGCAGCACCTTCCTCCTCCACGTTCTCCACCTCCCCCTCTCTTCCTCCTCAATTCACATTCATCCATTCTCTCACAGCTGTTGCTCGACTGAGTCTCCTCCATTAGTTCAGATTAAAGCTGTTTTCCTTGTGAGGAGCAGTAAATCAAACGCACACTGCACATTGTATGATCGCAGCGTGATGGTGCTCCTCATAGACTGACTGGTTAGCATCGTAGCGTCCTCCTCTCATAGTGAATGTTTCGCCCAACACACTGAAGAAGCTGATGATGCTAACGATGGTAACAGTTTATACCTGTGCTAATGGGCCTGGGGTGCAGATTAAATGCACTGTAAACAAAGTGCTGTGTGTGTGTGTGTGTGTGTGTGTGTGTGTGTGTGTGTGTGTGCATATGTATGTGTGTGTTTGTGTGTGTGTGTGTGTGAGAGAGAGAGCGAGAGAGAAAAAGAGAGGGAACTGCTCCTTAACAGGCAATAATAAAGTATTCTTCCTGCTAAATAAACACTGTAGTAAATTTACTTTAATCAGGCCACTAATGAATTGGCATCAAGGGGAGACTGCAATAGAAGCTATGGGCTTAGCTGTCCTATCTATCCCCCTCTGATACCATTACTGCACACATGTTCATCTCTACACTGATTTGTTATTGTAAATTACATGGAGGGATGATAATTACACACAATCTCAAAGGCCAAATGGTGGAGCAGGATGGAATGGAGCCTTATGGAATAAAATGGCTAATCAGAACGTAAGAAGCTTCCGACTGACATGATTCCCTGTTCTGTTTGGAAAGCTGCTGCAGCACGATGCAAAGATGGGGCTTCTCCCTGGAAGGCTGGGGCTTCTAAAAAAGGTGATTAGGCAGAGGAAGGAAGGTATCATTAAAAGTCCATTAGCGGACCTGTGATGTACGCCTCGCTCCTCGAGAGAAACACACACACGCACACACACACAGACTGCTGAGGTGGGCCAAAGGTGTGTGTGTCGGGAGGAGGTGTGTGTGTGCATGCGTGGATGGGCATGTGTGCGTGTGCGTGTGTGTGCATGCACACACTACAGTAATGACTAATTTAGGACCCTACCTCTGGGAGTGTGACAGGAAGAACCCTCTTGCGGCTGGCTCTCTAAGTGTCTGGTTATTAATTAAACATGCGATGGCACTGGGGACAGTATATTAGCCTGTTTCTCTCAGTGTGGTGCAAAATGAACAGGCTCCTGAAGCGACTGGGGCACAGCTAGGGTCTAGTGGAAGCCATCCTGGCTCCCTGTGTCATGCAATATTCATGTGCTCCTTTGAAATCAGAAGAACTGACAATGGGGAAAATTGGGGGTAAAACCCCCGCTAATACTTTATATCTGAAGCCTAAGTGCCTGGTGTTTTGGAATTTTGAATATCCTATTTCAGATCATTTTGAGACATGAAAGCAGCACCAAAACTTCCAGAGTTTCCCAGTTGGATAGCTTCAGAGTATCTGATCTTCTGAGAAAGCTATCAAACACTTTAATGGTAAAGGAGGCCTCAATGCATGTAGGGAGGTCTCAACTTCTCACTGATATATCCAAGGTATTAAGCTTTGGTTTCATCCAAAATGGCATCCTAATAGTGTGCCATTTCGGATGCAGAGGTTGAGATTAGAGATCTCCGACACGCCATTGAGAGAATGAGAGAATTGAATCAGTGAAGTGGGGCTTTGAATCCAAATGATCACTATACCATTAAGCCCTCATGCTCATCGTTGTAATTTCCTCCTAGATGTGTTTTTCTAATTATGAATTGAACTCAAAATAAGTTTGGGTAATGAACCCCAGCTAGTTTATTCTTTCCATACATTCCCTCTTTTTGTGTTCGCGTCAGAGACAAAATGTTTATTGTTATGTATCTTGTTACAAATACAAGATACTCTAAAGACCAATGTATCAAAAGATAAAATGCCGGTACATTGAGGTATTTTATACGCCTTCACTAAAACAACATTCCAAGTAACAGTAACACATTTTTTTTTTTACTTGCTATGACTGTGATATGTGGTTGTTTATCTACCTTAGTGGAATGCACTGACTGTAAGATGAGAGTGTCTACTAAATGTCCAAAATGTAAACGTAAATGTGAAAATGAACAATTGCTAAAAAACACTGGGTGTTATTATTGGCCTTGTTTTATATTAAGGACTCTATTCAATCTGTAAAGATGATACAGATTCCGCTAAATAAGTATTTTAGTAATTTCCTATTTAACCAACATATGAAGGGTTTACCGTAAATGCAGTCTCGACTGTGGATTGAATAGAGCCCTAGTACCCAGCATGCTTTGCATCTAGCAGACACTCTTATCACACCATAGTGCCAGCAGACTTCTGATACCAATGCAGGGTGAGAGGGGGCCACAAAATTGTGAACCCCTATATTTGTATTTTATATTGAAAAGTAAAGTTTATTGATTTTTGAAAATACAAATTATAGGTCTCGAAAGTATCTTGTTACGAAATACATTGAATGTAGTTTAGGGTGGTGAATTACAAATGACAAATTACTCAAAAGTAACAGAAATATTGCCCATCTCTGGTCTGCTTCTTTGTAGAAGCACCGACCACACAGCTGAGTTTTTAAACTATATTATTATTATTTCTGTCCATTTTCTGATAAGGTCCTAAATTGTCACAATAAGGACCATTAAAAAGAATCCACTGAGAAAACACTTTATTGTTGCATTATTCCCTTGGCTATAATATCCTTGTGTGGCTATGTTACAATGCCTTGTCATTGCCTTCACTTTTACTATAATGGAAGGAAATTCCATTTGCTATAATGCCTGGCAATGCCTGGCCTTTGTTTGCATTGTGGCGGTGCTCAAGTGGAGTCGTAATGGCAGATTGAGCCAGTCTCTCATTGCGGCATTTACAGGCAATGGGAGAGGGCGGTACTAGAGCCCATTGTGGGGATGGCAGAACCCTGATGGAATCTGGGCTGCAGCGCTTCAGCCCTGCCCACAACGATTAATCCTTGAAACGGGACCATCGACAAAGAGGTGTGTGTGTGTGTGTGTGTGTGTGTGTAAAAACTCTGAAAAGCTTCTACATTCCTCTCGTATCCTATCCCACCACCCTAGAGACTATCAAACAACCAACTAACTAACCAAACTGCTTAACTGCCTTGTCTGCAACTGTAGTATTGAACCAAAGAACCAAAGTGGTTAGTTCACTTTTCAAGCCTAAACTTGCCTGGGAAACTTGCCTGGGAAACTTGCCTGGGAAACTTGCCTGGGAACCTAAAGTGGACAGTTTGAGTTTCTCACTTTCTAAAGTGCAAGAAAAAGGACTAAACATGTGACTTTGTTTTGATTGACCAACTTTTCTAGCCCAGTCCTCCTGACACCAAGTCTTCAGGGCCTATGTCAGTGCGACCCACTGTTAACAGGGTTAGACGCGCTCTGAGCATCGCTGATTGTAGTGAGTGCTACCAGATTGTCTGTCTCTTCTAATCCTCCTCTCCTCTCTCAGTGTCTCTGGTTAATTGTGGTGCAGAGCTCAGTGACTTGGAGACTTCACTAAGTGACTGGGGAGAGTTACTGGAGAGTTAGGAGTCCCAGGCCTTCACACATTCACACACGCACACAACAGATGTTCCACTCCATCTGAGAAGCCAGGGGACCAGGGGAGAAATCTCCAGCCTGAGTGTATATATATGGGCTGCCACCAGTAAACACTGTACTGTAAAGACTGGATTTAACAAGCTATAGAGCAACAAACACTATGGAGGGATTTCCATGATACATGTTTCTATTTCTGGGCCATTAGGGAACGGTCTGTCAGGGGGTCCCTCCTCTCTCCCTCCTCTCTCCCTCCTCTCTCCCTCCTGCATGCCCTGTTGTTTGTTTCTTTCTGTCCTCTCTCGCTGTGTCTGTCTGTCTTGTTCTAGCCCCCTGTGTTCTCTGTCTGTCTTGTTCTAGCCCCCTGTGTTCTCTGTCTGTCTTGTTCTAGCCCCCTGTGTTCTCTGTCTGTCTTATTCTAGCCCCCTGTGTTCTCTGTCTGTCTTGTTCTAGCCCCCTGTGTTCTCTGTCTGTCTTGATCTAGCCCCCTTTGTTCTCTGTCTATCTTGATCTAGCCCCCTGTGTTCTCTGTCTGTCTTGTTCTAGCCCCCTGTGTTCTCTGCCTGTCTTGTTCTAGCCCCCTGTGTTCTCTGCCTGTCTTGTTCTAGCCCCTGTGTTCTCTGTCTGTCTTGTTCTAGCCCCCTGTGTTCTCTGTCTGTCTTGTTCTAGCCCCCTGTGTTCTCTGTCTGTCTTGTTCTAGCCCCCTGTGTTCTCTGTCTGTCTTGTTCTAGCCCCACGTTTTCTCTGTATTTCTTGTTCTAGCCCCCTGTGTTCTCTGTCTGTCTTGTTCCTGCCCCTGTGTTCTCTGTCTGTCTTGTTCTAGCCCCTGTGTTCTCTGTCTGTCTTGTTCTAGCCCCTGTGTTCTCTGTCTGTCTTGTTCTAGCCCCCACGTTTTCTCTGTATTTCTTGTTCTAGCCCCCTGTGTTCTCTGTCTGTCTTGTTCTAGCCCCACGTTTTCTCTGTATTTCTTGTTCTAGCCCCCTGTGTTCTCTGTCTGTCTTGTTCCTGCCCCCTGTGTTCTCTGTCTGTCTTGTTCTAGCCCCCTGTGTTCTCTGTCTGTCTTGTTCTAGCCCCCTGTGTTCTCTGTCTGTCTTGTTCTAGCCCCACGTTTTCTCTGTATTTCTTGTTCTAGCCCCCTGTGTTCTCTGTCTGTCTTGTTCTAGCCCCACGTTTTCTCTGTATTTCTTGTTCTAGCCCCCTGTGTTCTCTGTCTGTCTTGTTCCTAGCCCCTGTGTTCTCTGTCTGTCTTGTTCTACCCCCCTGTGTTCTCTGTCTGTCTTGTTCTAGCCCCCTGTGTTCTCTGTCTGTCTTGTTCTAGCCCCCTGTGTTCTCTGCCTGTCTTGTTCTAGCCCCCTGTGTTCTCTGTCTGTCTTGTTCCTGCCCCCTGTGTTCTCTGTCTGTCTTGTTCTAGCCCCCTGTGTTCTCTGTCTGTCTTGTTCTAGCCCCCTGTGTTCTCTGTATTTCTTGTTCCTGCCCCCTGTGTTCTCTGCCTGTCTTGTCTAGCCCCCTGTGTTCTCTGTCTGTCTTGTTCTAGCCCCCTGTGTTCTCTGTATTTCTTGTTCTAGCCCCCTGTGTTCTCTGTATTTCTTGTTCCTGCCCCCTGTGTTCTCTGTCTGTCCTATTCTAGCCCCCTGTGTTCTCTGCCTGTCTTATTCTTCGCTCTCTGTTTCTTGTGCTCATCAAACATGCACACAAAGTCTGTGGCAGGGAGAAGAAGCTAGCTGGCTCTGTGATCTACAGTCATACTGCATGCCTGTGGGGACTTCTTGGTCACTTTGTTGGAATAAGAAGCAGTCGCTTCAGAAACAACATGACAGACTTGCTACTCCAACTACATAGGAGTGGGTACAAGTTGATGTCTGGGTTGTAAGGCCACAGGCAAGAAATGCAGCTCAAGACCGGCAGCGTTGTAGATCTTTAGAACTATGTTCCTCCAGGAACAAAAACAATTAAGTAAGAAGAAGAAGAAGCCACTAACAACTCATACAGGGTCAGATATTTCATTCTCAGATATTTATTCATCATTTTTCAAAGCCTTTCACAAAGAAGAGAATAAAAAAAAACTATTCTAGATTCATTGTGTAATTGTAAAACAGCCCTGTGAATGAACCGTGTTCTGCTCTGAGAACCGCTACAACAGTCTTGGGAATTTAAACACGTCTAGTGACATGTCCTCTCTCTCCAAGGAACGGTTAAGGACGACGGCCCTGTAACGGTCCAGGAGATGAAAGATTCATATTTGTCTCTAATTTGAGGAGGAGAGGGTATGTGAAGGATAGGACGTGAATCATTTAGGCCTCCTCTCTAAAAGGTGTGACGGGCCCATACATCTTTAATGGGGACGGTCTCAAAGTGGCACTTGATGTTCCTGTAGAGCTAAGAGTAGATGGGAGGATTACACAACCACATGCAGAGAGATTGAGACGTGGTCGGCTCAACAATGCGGTCCCAGACTGATGTGTTTTGTTAACTATTGACAGGTCTGTGCGTTCTGAACAGTGAGAACACACAATCTGGTATGTACACCAACATAGCCACTGTAGTAGGTCAAATCTGTGTGTTGGTGAACCTTGGTATTGCTTAGGTGAAATTGGGCCTTGTGATGCTTATTCAGCTTCAGGTCTTTCTAAATTCTCACTTGCCACATATTGTAGAGGATTTGGGGGTTTAGCTCTGATCAGGACTCAATCCCAGGTCCAGCGACTGTCAAGACAACATCTTAACCATTACGAGGGCCAAACCTTTTGACGAGTCGCTAGGTGTTGGGTTAAGGTCGCTACAATATATTTTGTGTGTAATAGCTAGCTACTCACCCCAAACATTTGCCTGAGGTCTGGGTCTCTGAAGCGGAAAGGGATGTTAGAGACATGTAACCGTTTGGGCTGCTGCTTCTCTGACGAATCACACTGCTGCAGGTGGAGCTGATGGGAGCCCTCCGTTTGCGCAACCTCTTCTGCCTGCTGGAGGGAAACACAGACCACAAAAAGAATGTGTTCCTAGCTTAACAAACACTGGAATCTAAAATTATAGAGTGGAGTTTGGGTGGTTGGAAAAGAGAAAGAGAGTGTGAGCGTGGCTGTGTGAGAGGGACACGAAACCCCACTAGTCATAACTCATAGTGTACACCTGAAAGTACCTTGATTGAAGGTAAAACACTTAAACATGATAATGCAATACCAAACAAAACACAGTGTTTTTTAATAATAAAGAAACATTTCATATTTAACTGCCTCTGTTCTCTAAGAGTGTGTGAATATGTCTTAGACAGCATCCAGAATGGCACCCTATACCCTACATAGTACATTACTTTTGACCAGAGCTCTGGTGAAAAGTAGTACACTATATAGGGAAAGGGGTGCCATTTGGGACACAGACCTAAGAGTGTGTGAATATCTTAGTCATACTGTAGGTTAGTGTGAGGGTCGGGTTGGAGGGGTCATGTATTTGCTATTCTCTCTGCTCTCCTGGCATTTGTATTTGGCACAGGAGATTAGGAAAGCTGTCTGGGAGGAGTGGACACAGAGATAACAACCTAAAAAGGTCTAGACTACAGCATATATTACAATTATATAGAGAGATGGGGGAAGATGGAGAGAGAGAGAGAGAGAGAGAGAGAGAGAGAGAGAGAGAGAGAGAGAGAGAGAGAGAGAGTGATGGAAAGTAAGAGGAACGATGGTGAGAGAGGTATAAAGACAGGAAGGAATTGACGGAGAGAAACAGAGGGTGACATAGCTTTAGAGAGAGAGAGAAGTAAAGTGAGAGAGAGAGAGAGAGAGAGAGAGAGAGAGAGAGAGAGAGAGATAGAGAGAGAGAACTAGGGATTCATCCAGACATCCTCTCATCCCTCAGACCCAGTGTGATCATCTGTCCATCACTGGCAGAAAGTCGCAGCGATGGGTCTCCGGGAGTGACGGCCCTTTGAGGTGTCGCCGTGACAACCTCCATTTACTTCACAGTTATCAGAGTAAGCGTGACGACGGGGATCTCTGTTACAACACCCGGGGGACCACTCTAAACAGGCCCTGAGATAAGACAGACACACGCCCGCTGGGAAACAGAGTTCACTTGTGGGGAGGACACCAGTGGTGCCTAGTGGCACTTTAACTCGGCTCATATTAATGGCTTGAAACATGGTTTCTTTGAAAACGTTTTCATTCACTACATTACAGCCATTATTATGAGCCATGCTCCCCTCACCAGCCTCCTCTGGAGGACTGTTATCTCAACTTAAGCCTTACCTAAGATGAAACTACCAGGTGGGTTTATACTACCAGAAGGAAAGCCTTCTATTGTCAGTAGGTAGATGTTGAATGAACTCCTTTTACTTAGTTTTTGTTGTAAACGCTTCACCCTATTCTCATATGAAGGAGCAACTAGGAGGGAAGCAGAACGAGAGAGAGAGAGAAAGAGAAAGAAAGGAAGGAAGAGAGAAGACAGAGAGACAGAGAGGGTGAAAAATAGAGACAAAGCACGAGAATGAAATCGAGAGCGAGCAAGCGAGAGAGAGAGAGGACGCTGGAGGAGTTCATGTACATAATTAATTAGGATAACATTCAGGAGGAGGGATGAAGAGATGAAGAGATGATGTCAGCTAAACATCTCAGGGTTCAGAGCACGATCAATGAGAGAGAAGTGCTGAAGGCAGCGCCATTGATACAGACAGGAGGAGAGAGAGGAGGAGAGGAGAGAGAGAGAGAGAGAGAGAGAGAGAGAGAGAGAGAGAGGAGAGCGAGAGAGAGGAGGAGGGAGAGAGAGAGAGGAGAGCGAGAGGAGAGACAGAGAAGGGGTGCTGATTGAGCTTCTGTCTATCCTGGTGGTTGCGTGTGTGTGCGTGCGTGTGTGTGTGTGAGTGCTAAGTAGAACCATATAGGATTCTTTGGTTTGTCCCCATAGGCTGACATTTGAATATTTTAGTATTTTAATTACTTCTGAGTATTTTGTCATTTGTATTACACTGGGCTGAACTACACTCCAATGTATTTTGTATTTTATAAATACTGTAATTTGTATTTTCGAAATACAAAATACTTCTCCATACCATGTTTTATAGCGGTTCACATTTTGTGGCCCCCTTTCACCCTGCATTGGCATCAGAAGTCTGATAGCACTATGGTGTGATAAAAGCGTCTACTAAACTAATTGCGAAGCATGCTGAGTATTATTCAATTATGGTTCATTGTTTACCTAGCTAGCTACATGTCTTAACAAAGAATCCACTATGCAAGTAACCATTTCGGGTGTGTTCGTAAATTCAGTCTAGGCATCGACTCTCGTCTGAGTGTGCAGAGAGCGCAGAATAACTGATGAATTTACCAACGCTCAACACCAGTTGAATATGGCCTGTGTCAGTAAACCTCAGTAAACTCATCGGCCAGAGCGTCCACTGTGCGCTCTGAATGCGAAATGCTCTGAAATTACGACCGGACAATCAGACAGCACAGTTGCAGTCACCAACACTTAACATAACAGCTTAACCAGCTCTGCTAGGGTGAGTAATGTTCAGTGAACTGTTCTCTCTCACTTAGATGTCTGGAAGTAGCTAGCAAGTTAGCTTGGGTGCTTGCATGCTGTTGTTAGTACATTCAGATCAACCCTTAAATAGATGGGTGGGGCTAAAGCTTAAGAGGGTGTGAACGATGCTGAGTGGGTGTAGACAAAGAAGGACTCTACAATAGTCGTACCAAAACATTCAAAGACCATTTTCTCAAAATTGAGTTTACAAGTTTATCAACTTTCAAAGCAAAATTACTTTCTCATTGTTCCTCAACTGTAGTGTACAATATCCCATTTTGTAGCTCTGAGTCTCTACTTTAATCCATTGTAAATATTTCTGATTTTGTTACATAAGACCGATTTCAGCCGGTCAGGCAGTTCTACATTTTGGTCATTTAGCAGGCACGCTTAAAACTCCAGAGTGACTTGCTCGGCTAAGGTAATTAAACAACAACATATCCCAGTCATAGCAAGTAAAAAAAAGAAATTGTCACCGATACTGAGATTGTTGTTGCTGTTCGGGCCAGCTACTTGGAAATATATTTTTGTATTTTAATACATTACAGGTTATTTTGATACAATAATCTTTATGGCATTTTGTATCTGTATTTTGTAATTTGTGCCCATCCCTGCCCATAGGGGAACCCTTGTTGGTGCTACCGAGAACCATCTAGGGTTCTTTATAGAACACTATGACGGGTTATAACTAGAACCCTGTATGAAGGGGTTTTACCAATAACTATTTGATCATGTTAAGGTTCTTCCTACAACCCTCTATGAATGGTTCCACCAGCCTTATTAGCCTTTACATTTTCATTACTTATGACAATACTTTACATACAGTGCATTTGGAAAGTATTCAGACCCCTTGACTTTTTCCACATTTTGTTACGTTACAGCTTTATTCTAAAATGGATTAAATATATTTGTTCTTCATCAATCTACAGACAATACCCAAAAATGACAAAACAAAAACAGTTGTATTTTTTTGTTGTTGCACATTTATATATATATATATATATATATAAAAAAAATAATTATCATTTACATAAGTATTCAGACTCTTTACTCAGTACTTTGTTCAAGCACCTTTGGCAGCGTTTAAAGCCTTGAGTGTTCTTGGGTATGATGCTACAAGCTTGGCACACCTGTATTCGGGGAATTTCTCCCATTCTTCTCCGCAAATCTTCTCAAGCCCTGTCAGGTTGGCTGAGGAGTGTAGCTGCACAGCAATTTTCAGGTCTCTCCAGAGATGTTCGATCGGGTTGAAGTCCGGGCTTTGGCTGGGCCACTCAAGGACATTCAGAAACTCATCCCGAAGCCACTCCTGCATTGTCTTGGCTCTGTGCTTTTGGGTTGTTGTCCTGTTGGAAGGTGAACATTCACCCCAGTCTGAGGTCCTGAGCGCTCTGGAGCAAGTTTTCATCAAGGAGCTCTCTGTACTTTGCTCAGCTCATCTTTCCCTCGATCCTGACTAGTCTCCCAGTCCCTGCCTCTGAAAAACATCCCCGCAGCATGATGCTGCCACCACCAAGCTTCACCATAGGGTTGGTGCCAGGTTTCCTCCAGACGTGATGCTTGGAATTCAGGCCAAAGAGTTTAATCTAGGTTTCATCAGACCACAGAATCTTGTTTCTCATGGTCTGAGTCCTTTAGGTGCCTTTTGGCTAACTCCAATCGGGCTGTGCCTTTTACTGAGGAGTGGCTTCTGTCTGGCCACTCTACTATAAGAGCCATATGGGTGGAGTACTGCAGAGATGGTTGTCCATCTGGAAGGTTCTTCCATTTTCACAGAGGAACTCTGGAGCTCTTTCAGAGTTCCTCCCTGACCAAGGCCCTTCTCCCCCGATTGCTCAGTTTGTCCGGGTGGCCAAATCTAGAAAGAGTCTTGGTGGTTCCAAACTTAGTCCATTTAAGAATCATGGAGGCCACTGTGTTCTTTGGGACCTTCAATTCTGCAGAAATGTTTTGGTACCCTTCACCAGATCTGCGCCTCGACACAATCCTGGCTCGGAGGTCTACGGAAAATTCCTTCGACTTCATGGCTTGGTCTTTGCTCTGACATGCACTGTCAACTGTGGGACCTTATATAGACAGGTGTGTGCCTTTCCAAATCATGTCCAATCAATAAAATGTACCACAGGTGGACTCCAATCAAGTTATTGAAACATCTCAAGGATGATCAAAGGAAACAGGATGCACATGAGCTCAATTTCGAGTCTCATAGCAAAGGATCTAAATACTTACGTAAATAAGGTATTTCTGTTTTTATTTTTAAAAACTGTTTTCACTTTGTCATTATGGGTTATTGTGTACAGACTGATGAGGATTTGTAAAAAAAAAAAGATCAATTTTAGAATAAGGCTGTAACGTAACAAAATGTGGAAAAAGTAAAGGGGTCTGAATACTTTCCGAATGCACTGTATGTCTCTGTCCGGGTTGGAGAAGTGTCTGTGCGAGCTGGTGAGACAATATGTTCACCTTTACAACCCTTTAATGCGGTTGTATTCGGACAAGCTCCAATAAGACAACAGCTGGAGGTAGACATCAAGAACACCGATACTGATATCAAAGAAACATAGAGAAAGTGAGTCCCGACGATTGTCTGACAACTGGATTGGGTTTGTGTTCACGTGAAACATTGTCAGACAGACACCAATATGCCAGATACGGTATTTCTCTTGTCATGCAGCCAAGAGCTTTTGTACAGTGTGTGTGTGTGAGCTTGTGTTTAGCAGACCTACAGAAGTTAGAACACGTGAAATCAGTTCTTTCTGGATGGGAGAAATTGTGAGTGGGAAATATAGCCTGGGTTGTCATGTTAACATGTTCTTTTTTTTATAACTTTTTTACTGGCTAATTTACAGGTTTTTTTGCATGTTTAAAAAAATATATATTTAGTTATTTTCTCATTCACATGTTAAGGTGGTAGGTAATTTACTGTTTTTTATATATTTCGTTATTTTCTCATTCACACGTTAAGGTGGTAGGTAATTTATTGTGGTTTACTTTGTGTTTTTTTCTCTTATTTCCCCCTTTGAGAGCGAAGTCTTCTTAATGGAGCTTTTGTTTGACATGGCAAAATGATCTCTGTGTTTTACATCGTTTTAAATAAATATCTAAAAGGTCTGCAAATGTCTTCGTCTGGTTAGCTATACTTGTAGCAGAACATATGAATGTTCTGAAACAGTCACTAAGTTCAATCAGTCACTAACTTTGAGCCAATACAGATGAGGTTAATGTCTTGGGGGTCTTTATTGTCTACAGCTGGACAGCCATCCTCACCCATGTACTGTACCAGCCGTGCATTATAGCAGGAACGTCCTCATTGAAAGGCCACTACACATAACACTACACATAAGTTAGGTAAATGTCTTCAGGGTCTAGCATTCAACAGATGTATGACAAAAATAACAACACACGGATGAAGTGACTGTTATTATGTCTTTATTGTGATTTGTAAAGTGTCAAAACAGCATAATCCAAACAGCTAAACCAAGTGTGTAGCTCACAACATGACATATAAACAGTCATCAACCAATGCCTTCAGAAAGTATTCACACCCCTTGACTTTTGTCACCTTTTATTGTGTTACCAAGTGGGATTAAAATAGATTTAATTGTCATTATTTGTCAACGATCTACACAAAATACTTTGTAATGTCAAATTGGAAGAAAAATTCTAACATGGGTTAAGCATATATAAAAATAAAACACGAATATATCTAGATTAGATAAGTATTCAACCCCCTGAGTCAATACATGTTAGAATCACCTTTGGCAGTGATTACAGCTGTGAGTCTTTCCAGGTACGAGCTTTCCAGACCCTGACAACATTTTCAAAATACTTTAAGCTCTGTCAAATTGGTTGTTGATCATTGCTAGAGAACCATTTTCAGGTCTTGCTATAGATTTCCAAGCAGATTTAAGTCAAAACTTTAACTCGGCCAATCAGGAACATTTTCTTTCTTGGTAAGCAACTCCAGTGTAGATTCGACTTTGTGCTTTAGGTTGTCCTGGTGAAAGGTGAGTTCATCACCCAGTGCCTGGTAGAAAGCAGACTGAACCAGGTTTTCCTCTAGGATTTTGCCTGTGCTTAGCTGTATTCCGTTTCTTTTTTATCCTGAAAAACTCTGCAGTCCATAAGGATTACAAGCATACCCATAACAATGCAGCCACCACTATGCTTGAAAATATGTAGAGTGGTACTCAGTAATGTGTAATATTGGATTTGCCCCAAACATAGCACTTTGTATTCAGGACAAAAGAGTAATTGCTTTGTCAAATATTGAACAGTATTACTTTAGTGCCTTGTTGCAAACAAGATGCATGTTTTGGAATATTTTTTATTCTGTGCAGGCTTCCTTTTTTTCACTCTGTCAATTAGGTTAGTATTGTGAAGTAACTACAATGTTGTTGATTCATCCTCAGTTTTCTCCTATCACAGCCATTAAACTCTGTAACTGTTTTAAAGTCACCATTGTCCTAATCGTGAAATCACTTAGCGGTTTCCTTCCTCTCAGGAAACTGTGTTAGGAAAGACGTCTGCATCTTTACAGTGACTGGGTGAATTGATACACCATCCAAAGTGTAATTAATAACTTCACCAGGCTCAAAGGGATATTCAATGTCTGCTTTTTATTTTATTTTGACCCATCTACCAATCAAAAACCTCCCTGGGTTTTGTGGTTGAATCTCTGTTTGAAATTCGTTGCTCGACTGAGGGACCTTACAGTTCATTGTATGTGTTGAGTACAGAGAGGAGGTAGTCATTCAACAATCATATCCATTCAACTTATTATGTGACTTGTTAAGCACTTTTTTTTATTTAGGCTTTATTTAGGCTTGCCATAACAAAGGGTTTGAATACTTATTAATTTGTAAACATTTTGAAAAACTGAATTCCACTTTGACATGATGGGATATTGTGTGTAGGCCATTGATAAAAAATCGAAATTTTATCAATTCAGGTTGTAACACAACAACATGTGAAAAAGGTCAAGGGGTGTGAATACTTTCTGAAGGCACTGTATGTGCGCACATGTTTTCCAAACCACACCAACATTTACTGTAGGTTGCCACGTGTGATAGCAGCATCCTGGAAAGACACTCGACCAGCTGGTGTGAGGAAGTAGTCCTTGAGATCTATAGCAACTCTGGTTGCCCTGTCTCTGTTTACCCTGTCCAGGAAGCTGGTGCCACCTGTCACAACTCTCCTGGACGCAGGACCCCAGTGGGTGTGGATGTACTGTACCGTGTTGATGACTGTGTTGTCAGTGTCTGCAGTGTCTATGGTGCAAAGGTAGTCGGCCTTCACAACTTTCTCTGGGGCAACCTCAAAGACTCGTTCCAGGATCCTCCATCCCAAAGCAGTTCTTGGAAACCTTTGAATAAAATAAACATTTCCATTAGCACCGGAAAGGAACATTAAGGTTATCAAATATGTGTACAGTAACAACTGTGTAGCCTATGCTTTGGACATAGGCCCCCATCCTCTTACTGGGATGCCAGATCACGTTTATGTGAGGCATTTAATTACAATGTCTATATTGGTATAATTTTCCCATCATATGTATATTCACATGTACTGAGCGTATCTTACCTGGATATGGTCACATCAGGTTTACCCTCAGAGGGAATGCCTCTTTTTCCGCAAAGACATATGGGCTCGTGTTTGGGCCCCCGGCAAGCACTCTGGCTTTAGTAGCAACAGCTGGCCTGCAATTGTTGGGACCCCAACTTGCTTTGTGAGAAGATTTCCGCATCACCCTCCCGACCAAATGCACCCACATCGATCAAGGTGAAGCGGTACTTCGCATTGCAGAGTGCCATCAGGACCATTGAGAAAAAGCCTTTATTACTCGCTGACTAAGCTCCTGCACAAAATTGACAATTCCAACGCCGCTGAAGCAAGTCGTCAAATCTGGCAAGAGACATCCGAAAAAAAATGATGCTTCGCACAGGTTGGACAAGAGACATGTACTCTTCATCTTCCCCTCTTGTAGTGTTCAGTGGACAAACTTGCCATTTTCTCAGTCCTTTTTTCCCCTTTCTCTTCCTGAGTAGTAAGGGCAGTTCAAACGCTTGCTGTTGAAGCTCTAGCAATTTCCATTCATAGAGATGTTTGCTTCTGTGGCTAAAAAGTAGCGTTGAAAAGCCTAGAATACCTCAATAAACAAAAAGGCATATAACACTGGATCTGGAAGTACAAATGTCATCGCTAGCTAGAGTCAAAGAGTGCCTCAGCCCCTCTTGCTTGGTAAGCTACTCTGCCTCCCCAAGTACACTAGTGGATATACACTACACAAGGTGGACTTCCTCGCTGGGTGGAACGCAATGACCATGTGGACAAAAGTGAACGCTGCCCCCAAAAAACCGACTCCGCCCTCGCGCATGCATGTCAATCGACAGAGTGAAGCTTGTATTCACCTTAACACTCATATCCCTCCCCCTGACCCCCCCTCTCCTCCCTTCTTTCCTCATCACCTACACTCATATTCCCATCCCTCTTCTCCCTCCCCCCACACACTAAGGAGCGATCTTCAGAGGCCTCACTTCGCACAATTTGCCTTTTAATTAGTGTAAATTGCATGTTAATTACACTGCAGCTAGAACACACCACATCTGTCTTATAGCACACACTGTTTCTCTCCCTCCCCCTTAATCCCGCTCTCTCTTCCCTCCCTTGCTTCTCTCCTGTGAGGAGAAGTGGAGTTGGGAAGCAAAGTATCTCTCTCTCTCTTTCTCTCTCCCTGTCTCTTTCTCTGTCTCCCTCTCTCTCCATGTATCTCTCTCTCTACTTCTCTCCCTCTCTCTCTCCATGTTTCTCTATCCCTCGCTCTCCATGTTCTCTCTCTCTCTACTTCTCTCCCTCTCCCACTCTCTCCATGCATCTCTCTCTCTACTTCTCTCCCTCTCTCTCTCCATGTTTCTCTCTCCCTCGCTCTCCATGTTCTCTCTCTCTCTACTTCTCTCCCTCTCCCACTCTCTCCATGTCTCTCTCTCTCTACTTCTCTCTCTCTCCCTCTCTCCCTCTCTCTCCATGTCTCTCTCTCTCTACTTCTCTCCCTCTCCCTCTTTCTCCCTCTCTCTTTCTCTATCCATCAGCAGAGGGAAACAATGCCTCTGTTTGAATGCATCCTTTATCCCTCTAAATTACTGGATAGGTAGAAGCTATGGTATGGAACCATTGCTAACACTATCTGATTGAGTTAGACAGAGAGACAGACAGGAATGACGGATGCCTGTTGAAAGGGTCCACACAAAACAGTGCCTATGGCTCTCCACCTCAGCTCACCCCAGGCTCTTGTGCTGAACTGTGCCATGGTTCTTCCCCAATCTCCACTGTGAGAGCTGGAGAGCACTGATGCGGCACGAGTCTGTAATGACATGAACATTATCATACACAACCAGCCCAGGCTTCCCCTCTGCTGTCTGCCACCACCGGAACGGTGTGTGCCTGTGTGTGTGCCTGTGTGTGTCCATGTGTGTGTGTGTGCACACGTGTGCAGTCTGTCAGTATGTCTGCCTGTCCACAGGGAGGAGACCCACCCACTCACACAGGTGAAAACCCCTACACACACATCTACCCTATACCTCTTAGGTGGTGCACTATATCCCTTCTTTCTGTCTCGTTAGCAGCCTCTCACGACAACTCCAATCTCTCTGTTCCCTGACTCAAAATTCTCTCCCACTCTCTCTCTCCAACTGTAAAACACAATAGCCAAATATCTGTAAAGTGACCACTCTACTGTCCCCAGCACACTGCTCCTTTACTGTGCTGCACTTGCAATGTCCAAACTCTCTACAGTGACTGTCAATTTAAAACAGTCTGACAAACACTGACAATAGCCTCCTACTCTCCAGCATCTATATTGCCTGGGGCAGTGCTTGACTTGGGCAGGAGCTCACTGGAGCTGAGGACCGGCACCTCCAATGGTCTACTGCTTGAGCTCCTGTTCCTCTTCTAGAATATTAGCTCAAAGGTATTGTGGAGCTCCTGCACCTAAATATGAACAGTACCGGAACCCAAAATAAGGACCGGAATCTATTTCTGGCAAAGTCAAGTATTGGTCAGTGGACTAAAACAGTTGGAAGGCTCTTAAAGCAGTTATGGAGAAAGTAACAGAACATATCATGTGTGGAAGGGTGACGCTAATGAAAACCTTAGATGTCCACGAGCGGTGTGTGTGTGTGCGTGCGTGCATGAGAGCGGGAGCAAGAGCAATAAGAGACTCCAACAATAGGAAGATCTCTTATTAGAATCAGCAGGATTGTCACGACTTCCGCCGGGGGTGCCTCCTCTGCCTGTTCGGGCGGCGTTCGTCGGTCGTCGTCACCGGCCTACTAGCTGCTACCGATCCCTTTTCCCTCATTGTCTATTGTATAGGTTTCACCTGTGTCTTGTTGAGTTTGTAGGCTAGGGGCTATTTAAGTTGGTTAGGCCCGCGTCCTTTTGTGCGGGCTTGTATTTCTGTTAGTTGGTAGACGTTTCGTTGTATTCTCATTCGCTGTAAATTAGTATTCTGTTTTGTTGGCAGTCTTGTTTAAGTGCGCCTGTTTGGTGTGTTTTGTGGTTGTTTCATTTTCGCACTTGATTAAAAGACGGGTCTGCATTTAAACCTCTGCTCTCTGCGCCTGACTCCACACCTTACACTCCTGCCTTGACAAGGATCAATACATTCACAGTGACATTGTGATAAAGAGCAAGTTATAGCCTGTCATAAGACTGTGCTTTAAATCAAATCAAATCAAAGTTTATTAGTTGCGTACACAGATTAGCAGATGTTAAAGCAGGTGCGGCGAAATGCTTGTGTTTCTAGCTCCAGCAGTGCAGTCAATGGTACAATACTGATACACAAATAATCCCAAGAAAAAAAGTTAACAAAATAAAACAAGAAGCAAGAAATTAAGAAATATCAGAACAAGCAATGTCAGAGTCCGGAACATAAATATGCCAAGAGATTATTCTACTGAGTTATTAGTGTGTGTGTGTGTGTGTCTGTGCGTGCGTGTCTGTGTAGCTCAGTACATATAGGCCAAGTACATAAACCCTAAAGCTTGTTCCTAACAGAACTCTCATGCCAAACTTAATTTTTCTCTATCTTATTCTTCTTTCTCTCAGCTCTTCTTTTTCTCTCTCCAGCCCTCTACTCTGATTTGAAGTTGAGTTTTTTTGTGGCAGAGTAAATATTTCATGTAAGGCTGTCTGAACTCTGGTCTGAAAGAGCAAAATTGAGAGGCTTCAGAAGACTGACTGGCCATGGTCAACCCTGTCCTGACAATCTCTCTCTCTCTCTCTCTCTCTCTCTCTCTCTCTCTCTCTCTCTCTCTCTCTCTCTCTCTCTCTCTCTCTCTCGCTCGTTCTCTCTCCCTCTCCCTCTCTCTCTCTTTCTCACTCTCTCTCCCTTTCTTTCTCTCTCGCTCATTCTCTCTCCCTCTCTCTCTCTTTCTCACTCTCTCTCTCTCTCCCTTTCTCTCTCGCTCGTTCTCTCTCCCTCTCTCTCTCCCTATCTCTGTCTCTCTCACTCTCTCTGTATCTCTCTCTCCATTAAGCCAGTGCCTGGCAGATCTGTCCAGACAGCGGTGAGGAAAACGAGAACTAAATTAAATTTAACGGCAATTTAAAAAGATGGCAGAGGAAGAGTGAGCCTTATCAAGGATGAAGCTTTATCCCCTTCTTTCTCCCCCCTCTTTTTCTTCCCTCTTTCAACTTTCACAGACCTACTAAATCTAAAGATATTGCCTTTTTAGGGTGGAGGTAGTGTGTGTGTGTGTGTGTTTGTGTGTGTGTGTGCATGAGTGTGTGTTCACGGGTGCATGTGTCTGTACTTGCATGCACGTTTATGTGTGTGTGTGACACTCTTCACTCACCGATACTGTAGTGGCGGTGAGGGTGGGTGTGTTGTTCTCGTTGCCAGACTGTTCGCTGTGTGTCTGTGTGGCTGCGTACAGCGTTAGGGCGTGCTCAGCCACTGCACTCTGCCCCGTGTAGTCTGCCGGCGGGTGGGGGTGAGGAGGGTGGGGGGCGGTGTACTCCGCTGGGATACCGTTCTGGGGGGGAGGGGGGTACTGGGCTGGTGGGTAGGGCTGGGCCATCGCTTCAGGGGGGGCTGGTGCCTCTTGGTTACCCTGAAGAGAGAGAGGCGGAAAGGGAAAGAGAGTTGTTCATTATTATTGGCCAAGCAGTGCACAAAGCTGAGTACACACTAAGAAAAGGTGGAACCCTTTGAACCCTTTGAACCCTTCAATGGTCTTTGCAGTTGAGAATAGGATTCTTTCTTCTTTTAGTGATAATTAAAATGTCGGGGCAGCAGCGGGTGATCTGTTTTTGTGCAACTTTGAGTGAGAGTGTCATGTCAGTTGATCTAATCTGTTGTGTTCTGTAATTCCATGTTAAAATGACTATGCCCAGTGACAGTGTCTTGAAAAAGCCTCACATATGGCCTTGTGTCAATTGAGAACTGATATCTAAATCAGTGGTTATCAAACCTCTCCTAGCAAACCTGATTCAACTTGACAATTAACACAATAATAACCACTATGGACCTTAAACAATATAATGTGGCTGACCAGAATAAAAACCCTGTATGGTTCTTCAAAATAATCTTCAAAGAACTTCTTTTTAGAACCATTGTCCATAAAGGTTATATAAAGAACCACAAGAAAGAGTTCTAAATATCCCCAAAATGGTAGTATCCATAGCAGAACCCTTTTTTGGTGCTATCTAGCATATTTTATTAATGGTTCTTTATAGGACTGTAGGAATTACTGTAGTTCTACTGTATGTAGCACCAAAAATGGATCCACTATGGTTAAATGTCAAAGAACCCTTATTTGGCACTATATAGAACACATTAGTGTGTGTGTACCATTTAAAATAAGAGACCACACGTGATTTCCCAACCCTGTCCTCAGGGACCAACAGGGCCAATTTTAGTAGCCAAACGTTGTCGAATGTTGCAGATAGAAATGCCACCAATAGAGAGTACGTGATTAGTTATTATTATACATGCCATAGAGGCATGTTTGTTGTGCATAGCATATTTCTATCTGAACATTCCAAAACGTTGGGTCCTGCTGAACACGGCCCAAATGTGGAGAGGGTTGGGAACTACTGCTACAGTGTGAAGAAGGATGGGTCGAAACAGAGAGAGACACGAGATAAAAACTCAGTTTGGTCTGTCTATTTAAATTGAGTTAAATGATCACCCACGGTTTTGCAATAAAAACCCACAAGTGTTAAGAATGAGAAATGACACAAGCAATAAATGCCCTGTCTCTCTGTCCCTCAATAAAATGCCAGGAGAGAGATGCTCAAATCTAATCAACACACACAGCAGACAGACAGCAGTCACACACACTCACACACACACACACAGCAGCAACACAGGGCAGACGAAAATGTGAAAATAGCTGATGAAATAGTGAAAATGTGTGTGTGACCCTACATGGAGAGGGATATCCTATCAGCTCTCATGGTAGATAAGCAGACTGTTTCATCATTACAACACAGTGGAACATTGCTTGTTAGACAGACACACACTTAATTCCATTATTTGACTTTTAGATTTGTGTGTATTGTTGTGAATTGTTAGATATTACAGCACTGTTCGAGCTAGGAACACAAGCATTTTGCTACACCCGCACTAACATCTGCTAAATATGTGTATGTGACCAATAAAATGTGATTTGAACTACACATTCACACACATTCTAAATGGCTCTCCTGAAAGAGGCAGACCAAAGATCAATTAACTGATACATTTTGGATTATAACCTTTGATTTGAATTACAGGTTTTAATACATCTCAGCTCTCTTCACTGACATGGGAATTTCTTCCCTCAGATTTTCAACCGCTCTTCCATACCAGACCACCCACAGCCTCTCTCTCTCTAACTCTATCTTTCTCTCTCACTGTCTTTCTCTTTCTTTCTCATCACTCACTCTTAATCTTTACCAATTCCCCTGTCTCTGTCTCTCTCTCTCACTCCCCCTATGTGTGTCAGATAAATATCTTTATTTTTATCTCACCTTCTTCCTCTCCTCTCTCTGTCTTCCTAGAAGGTTATAGATCCCATACACTGGAGGTTGGTGGTACCTTAATTGGGGAGGACAGGCTCCTGGTAATGGCTGTAGTGGACTGTATGGAATGGTATCAAGTACAAACACATGGCTTCCAGGTGTTTGATGCCATTGTATTAGCACCTTTCCAGCCATTATTCCTCCCCTCAGCAGCCTCAACATATGTTGTATTATTACGTGTCTACAAAATCTGGTGTTATTTTTTTATTTTTTATTTTATTTTGGGGAAAATTCTTAAACTTTTCCAAGAAAAGAAAAGGGCAAAAACAAAGTAGAGAAAGTGGCAAAAATCTGAAAATCTAAAATCGATCAACATCAGGCAACTTTTTACAGGTAAACCAGAATTGACCTCAGCCTTTTCCAAAGGTTTCTGTGATCAATATAGTTATTGAGGTTTCCTATTCTTATGCATTGAGATGGATGATGTTTTAACTAAAACAAAGTGGTTTGCCGATCAGTCACTTAGCTCCAGCGTTTGGCACTGATACTTTCCTCTGGCTGCAGCTTTGGCTCAATTCGTTTATAGCCACAAACACCCTCACCATTTGAGAAACAGCACAACTACAGAGACGAGGAGCTGTGTTAGGGCTCCATTCAATCCGTAGCACTGAAGATTTGCTCTTTAGCGTAATTGACATTTTAAGTCACTATTCCGATGTTCGTGGAGCCTGCATTCACAGTAAAAGCTGCATATGTCTTCTCATTTAGAAATCCAGTTTACATTTCAATGGCGCTATAGCGCAGATCTTCAGTGCTACGGATTGAATTGAGCCCTTGGTGATTTATGAGGACAAATAAATTAAAATAAAAAGTTATTGGTCACATACACATATTTAGAAGATGTTATTGCGGGTGTAGCGAAAAGCTTGTAACAAGGGGTTAAAAAAAACAGTTATACATTTAAAATACCTTTAACATTTTTAAAATTACAAAGGTGGGGGAAAAAACGTTTAGGAAATTAGTAATTTGAACCTTCACAGAACATCCCTACTTACGTTCTGGGAATGCAGTGAAATCCTGACCATTTGATGTGTTTCTCACCAATATAAAAAAAGGTCTCAAATAGGGTTATCAAAATAATGACAGTGACTTAATGCCAGGCACCACAGGGTCATCTACACTACCTATCCATTTTAAGATTTGTTGTTATTTGGTCCATTAATAGTAGTTTTTTCATAAAGTAAACACAATAATGTCATAAACTTAATGAAAATTTGTATTTTCTTTAGTTTATCATACTACCGTCCTCAAAATGTTAATGAATTTTAACCACTTTAAAACGGACATACGTCAATAATTTAAAAGCTCACTACATTGAATTACACATAATTTTTTTTAAACATTTCAAAGTGACTTTCTTTGAAGAAATGGTTATTAGGTTTGAATAGGCTTTTGTCATTTGGTCGTCTTTATTTTGTGTAATTGTCATTAACTGCCATTTCCCAAAAGTCAGACTCTTCCCACATTTTTCTCAGCTTCAGAATCATTTGCATTCACCAAATGTTGTGTAGTTATCCTTAGATAATGTATATTCTCCAGACTTGCCCAAAGGGAATTGTTGATATGTTACACATTTTTATTCTATACAACAACATTTTCTGTGGAAAAATGTGTCAAAAATGCATTTTACGTACGTCTTTAGTATTTTACAGATAGAAAGATAAAAAAATGTATTTAACCACAATCTGGAGTGTCTTAACAAAATGTTTTGACAGACTTCATCCATTATTCAGAAAAATGTATTTCAGCGATATGCAAATATTTAATGAGATTTGGCCTCATTTGCATATTTGAATACAATATTTCAAAAAAATTGTAATACAAAAAAAAGTGTTCTATTTGTGTCTACATTAAACTGGTAAAAGTTGATTGTGATATGATTAAGAAAAACATTTTACCCTATGTCATGCCTACGGTTGTAACCATAACGTCCCCATAACATCACCGTAATATTTTTCTCTGCGCATCCAATCAATTGTACTCGCTCAGTTTTACATGTGCTCCAGTTGTTGACTGGAGAAGTGGCCTTGCACAGAAGGAGCTCATGAGAACATTCAGTACAGAACATTGAGTACTTGGTTAAGAAATGGCACTCCGCTCTGTATGTGAGAGCCGCAGTGAGAAATGGTTTGCGTCAAGTTTTATTTTTAATAAACCTAAACCAGAAAAGTGAAAAGTGTAATATATCTCACACTAGAGCCTGTGCTACTGCTGCACACACTCACACACACACGCACACACGCACACACGCGCACAATCAAGGAGGCGCACACACACACACACACACACACACACACACACACACACACACACACACACACACACACACACACACACACACACACACACCTTCAGACACACACACACACACACCTTCAGACACACACACCTTCAGACACACACACCTTCAGACACACACACCTTCAGACACATTAAGCTACTGTCGCAGTATGAAACACCTTCCTCTCCTACAAAAAGAAAGCAATAAAAGAGAAGAATAGAACGTGAAAGGAGGGACAAAGAGAAGAGGAGAAGAGGAGAAATGGAAATAGAATCAGGGAAATAGAGTAGGAGAAAATAGGAGAAATAAGATTTGGAATAAAACAGGAGGAGAGAGCGACCGAGTAGAGAGAGAGAACAGAAGAGAGAGTTATATTGAGACAGAAAGAGAGGGAGCGAAAGAGAAGACAGAGGGAGAGAGAGAGAAAAAGAGAAAGAAAGAGAGAGAAAGACAGATGGAGGTTCTCTCTCTTTCTCTCTACTGAACAATCAAAGTGACTGAGTAGGTGACACACTAAACATCCCCCGATTCTTGTTGGCAAGTTGCGTTGGTAAATTATTTCTGTTATGACCTAAATCCTACTATCCATCGATCCCTTCATCCCCCTGCCTCCTTCCTCTCTCCTTAACTCTCTCTCTCTCTTCCTCAGTGAGCTGCAGTCTCAATCTCTCCCTCATTGAGATGATTTACCTCTGGACCAACAGACCATCATGTTACATGTCCTATTGACTCACACATACTATGTAGACAGCTAGATCTCACACACACACACACACACACACACACACACACTCTCTCGCACGAGCACGCGCTTCCCACAGTTATGTCAAGTTGGCTGGATGTCCTTTGGGTGGTGGACCATTCTTGATACACACGGGAAACTGCTGTAACAATTTAACTCATATGTGGTTATAATGACCCAGCAATTTAAAGAGTATAGGGCAGTGGAGGTTGGTGGCACCTTAATTGGGGAGGACGGGCTCGTGGTAATGGCTGGAGTGGAATTAGTGGAATGGTAGCATACATCAAGCACGTGGTTTCCATGTGTTTGACCCCATTCCATTGGCTCTGTTCCAGCCATTATTATGAGCCGTCCTCCCCTCAACAGCCTCCACTGGTATAGGGGCAAGTCTTAAAGATTATGATCTGTCAAAATCATGTTTTTTTATGAAAGTGGATGATATCTGGAGGAAACCAAATTATGATGATAGAAGTATGAAAAATGACTATTACTTCTACATTGATAAAGTTTGATCATAAAGTTACTGGTCCCCTCCCCCATGCCAATCAGTTGGATTCAGGAGGCTGGATTATTAAGTGGATAGGGTGACATCACTCTAACTCTCATTTTAATACACCAATGATAACATGATATTCTCTTACCTAATTTAAATAAGTAGCTACTGCCTTGTAACCAACATCAGAGAAGGTGTGTTTGCGGAGGGGCGTGGTTTATATAGCTAGATAGCTACTCTGCTGGTGGCAAAATTTGACTATAGGGTGTCAGCAAATATAATAGAAGTTTACCCTATTCATCTCTGGCAAAGATACTTATTCATCAGTGTCTGGTGTTAGCTAGTTACTAGCTAGCTATTCAGCCAGCATGGAACAAAAGGGTGGGAAGGGTCGTTCAAAGCTCAGGCACAGTTGTCATGTCAACACATCCGTCAGTGCTGCTGTGAACCGCATCCCAAGAGACATGCCAAACGGGAGATGTATCCCAAAAAAGGTTGACATCATTGCTGCAATGTCAATGTTTGACTTGCTTTGTGTGTCACCAAATTGCTTGAAACAATTTTACTGCAACACTGCTGACTGCCTCGAAGTTGCTTGATGTAAGCGTTTTAAAGAGCTTTCGGTCAAGGCGAGCTCATGAATATAAGCTCCCCGCCCACTCAGCCTGTCTTTTCCAACTTCCTGGTAGTGATGGGAAACCGGGGCTTTCTGAAGGCTTCGGAGCTTTCACCAAGTTGTTTCCCGAAAAACGGTTAATTACTCAGAGCTTCAATATCAGTTCACAATGCACATTAATTACATCTGTTGGTTAGCAATAAAGAGCAGTGCGTGATTATCAGATAGATGTTTTTTTTCTCCACTGTTTTCATCAAAACTATGTGACACAGCGGTAAGTTGTTGGCTTTAGTAGCCTATCATCAGTTGGAATACCAGGTTTGCATCTTACATCATGCTTCCCTTTTTTGCCTTCAAAAACGGAATCTATGGCATTATTTAGGATGCTTAAGACAGAAGCTTGTACTGTACTTAATAAAACAACTTAACAGTGCAGAAAGTGTGGTTTCACATTAAAAAAAAATGTAAATAGTGTGCCTTCAACGTGATTCATACCCTCAAATCCATGCATGTTCCATAGTTCCCTACACTACCTGCTAAGCTACCGGAATAGAAGAAAGCACCGGAACAATTTCTAAATCAGCGGGGTCTTGCATTTTGCAACACACAGTTTGAAAAAGCATGTGATCAAACTAAACTTCTGATAAAGTGATCCACGCATCGGCACACCGCTCCGAAGTTAGCTGCTTAGTGATTTTGACGCATGGCTTGGAGCACCGGTATAAAAAGTAACGTCACTACTTCCTGGTAGTTAGCCATGAGAGAAAAAGTACTTTTGAGCATCTCTATCCAAAACAAATATTATGGGTGATATTTTAATCACTCAAACGGCTAATTTACATGGGAATCAGAACAACTGTTTAGAACCTTTAAAATAACCTATGTTTGGGTAATTAGATTATTTTCAGGAAGCATGTCCTATTGTAGACTCCCCATAAAAGTAAATATCATTCCTGTTCATAATATTAAGTTTATACACTGCACATTTCACTTGTCTTACAATATTCTATACTGAACAAAAATATGAAAACATCATGTAATCTGTCAGTTTAATGATCCAAAAAAAAAGATCCCCGAATTTTTCCATATGCACAAAAAGCTTATTTCTCTGAAATGATGTGCACAAACCATTGAGCATTCTTTCTTTGCCAAGATGCAGGAATGTACACCCGAGCTGTTGCCAGAGAACAAATAACATTATTATTTCAAAATCATGGTAACACACCCAACATTGGAATCAGCACAAGCACGGAATCAGCACAAGCCCTACAGAAATATTAGTAGTCAACATACCAACAACAATACAGCAGAACAGATGAACCGGAATCACATTTACACTCTTGGGTGGCCCCCAAAAAAACGACCTGAAAGCCACGCCCCTACTAAGCCACGCCTCCAATGTTCTGATCTGACCCAGTAGGTCGTAGCTCAATAACCCAGCATCAATAACCTAACAACCCAACTGAGTGACCCAACTGGCTCGGTCAAAATATCCCAATTTGTGTTCTGTCCAATATTTACCCAAATTTGGTTGTTTTTAACCCAGCAGTTGGGTTGGTCACATAGCCTATAACATGCATTCATGACATGATACATGGCTCATAGTAACCACAGGAATTAAAATAATCTTCTCATTTTGGGTTTATTAGCTTGTTGATTTGTGCAGCCTTTCTCACGCTCAGTTTCCATTTGTTTTCTCCTCCCCTCTCTGTTTCTCTGTTTATTTAGCTGCTCATTTCCCGCCATAATTACTGCAAATGGAGAATTAGGGTCTTTTCAGCAAGGGAGGGTTTAATTTCATGACTATATTATACCGGGAACAGATGGGGGCTGTTTTACAGTACATAATATATTATAAAACACAATATGTGTGTGTGTGTGTGTGTGTGTGCGTGTGTGTATAATAGGGGCAACCCTGTATTCAGGTGGCTACACACCATATAGGGTTCTTCGGTTCCCCGACCCGTTTTGGTGCTCTTCCCAACCCTTTATAAAAGGTTCTACCGAGAACCCTTTTATCTTTGAAAGGTTGTTCCTAGACCCTTCCATGAACGGTTAAACCAAGAACCAAAATGGAAAATTCATACAAGCTTCTTCACGTCATTGACAGTCATGATATATTGTCTGACAGTCTATGTATTTAATGAAAAGTACAGAGACCTCACCTGTAAAGTTTCAACTGAAACGGTCCAAGATGAACTAGCTAGCTACGTAGCTTGATAAAAAATGCTGACAATTCCATTTGGGCTAGTTAGGTAAATTATACAGCTACCATGTTGTCCACATTGACACTGTTACAATAACCAAACAGTTGGATTAACAAATCATTTGTGAAACCATGATGTGTATGACAGGATTGGATGTTGCATGCAACTTCAATGTTGTTTGAGTTGCTTTATCAGCACATTTGCTTGAAATAACCTCACTGCAACACTGCTCACTGCGGCCATGTTGCTTGTCATAGGCTTTTTCAATGAACCGTCAGTCAAGGTGAGATCCCCGCCCACTCAGCCTATTAGCTCCCCGCCCACTTAGTCTGTCTTTAATTTTTACTGATAGTTTGACATGAGAGAAACATTTATTTTATTCTCACATTTTGAGCATTTTAATCAGAAAAAATAGTATGGGTGATATTTCAGTCACTCAAAAGGCTATTTTACATGGGAATCACTGTTCGGAACCTTTAAGCCTTAAATGGTTGATCGTTTTGCATTTTATTTTGGTCTGTTTAGTCCTGTAGTCGCTGCCAGTTTGGAAGCCTTTGTTAAGGCCTCTAGAAGTGCAAGTGATATAAAACACCAAATATTCATTCATATGCTGTAATGTCTGTAAACACTTTAGCTAGCAGCCAACCTGCTTGCACCAATCAATCACTTATAATTACAGTAAAATAATTCATCAAAAACATTCATTCATTCCGAACTGCCTGTAATCTACTGTCAAAATCACTGTATCCCCTTTAGAGTGTGTGTGTGCTTTGAAACTGTGTGGTTTCACAAGAAAAACATCAGAAGATAAGTATGCACGGGATGGGGGGCGAGTATGCATGGTTCCACCCGATTACACAACCCTCCACCTTAGAGGCTGCTGCCCCATTTACACAGACTTGGAATCACAGGCCACTTTAATAATGGAACACTTTAATAATGTTTAAATAATGTTTACATACTGCTTTACTCATCTCATATGTATATACTGTATTCTATTCTAATGTATTTATGTCAATGCCACCCGACATTGCTCAATCTAATATTTATATATTTCTTAATTCCATTCTTTTACTTTTAGATTTGTGTGTATTGTTGTGAAATGTTTTAGATACTACTGCACTGTTAGATACTACTGCACTGTTAGATACTACTGCACTGTTGGAGCTAGGAACACAAGCATTTCACTACACCCGTAATATCCAGGCTGTATCACAACCGGCCGTGATTGGGAGTCCCATAGGGCGGCGCACAAATGGCTCAGCGTTGTCCGGGTTTGGCTGGTGTAGACCGTCATTGTAAATAAGAATTTGTTCTTAACTGACTTGCCTAGTTAAATAAATGTTAAATATATATATTTTTAAATACAAATAACATCTGCTAAATATGTGTATGTGACCAATAACATTTGATTTGATTTGAGAGAGGTATGAAGAAAGAGAGTGAACAAGTGAAGGGGAGAAAAAGAGAGATGGAGGGGGTAAACACACTGGGGCCCACCTCCAAGTCCTGATGACAAATCAATCACTGTACTTTTCTGGACGACAACCCCCAAAAGGAGAAAACAACAAAGGGGATCAAATCAAATGGAAAACATAACAATCCCTTAGCTGCATTTGCCTTCCAAGAGCATATGGTAGGATAGAAGTTACCGCTGATACTAGATCAGATATTTTCTCATGCCTGTTTTGGTTAATGTGAGGCCTGTGGGTATGATCTGATCCTAGATCAGAAGTTATGGGCCCTGGTCAAAAGTAGTGCACTGAAGAGGGAATAGAGTGCCATTTGAGACATAACAAACTTCTGTGTGACAAACACTGTGTGACCGTTCGTGCCACACAGAGCCACAGAGCCTTCAAAGCTTTTAGCCAACAGCTGCATATTGACACGCCAACTGACAGTGTGATGTTGTTGTCTTTTGCAGACCTTTTAGTGAAAGTGTAAAGATGGAAGAAAGTTTCTGCTTCTTTTGGTGATGATTAATATTGATGTGTGCTTCAGATTTCAGACAGCCGTGAAAAAGCGAGAGGTAAAGACAGCAAGAGAGAGAGAGAGAGAGGGGGTGAGCTCCCAAAACACTGCAGACATTTTGTCACTAAACACAATATAAACAGCTTTAGTCTAGCAGGATTTATTTCAATTAGATGAATCTAAAATGTTCCCTCTCCCTCTCTCTCTGTCTCTCTCCTTCTCTCTCTCTCCCTCTCTTCTTTGTCCCCATTTCTACTTGAAAAGTTACAGCATACACTAATTAAAACCCCAAAACACAGTTCCTCCACCTCTACCCTCACCTCACAAATAAGTGAGGAACTAATAGATTAAGCCCAGCTTCAACAGTTGCCGCTATACTCAATCCTGACAACTAATTAAAACATTTGAAGCATATTAGTGACAACTGAAAGACAGATAGAGTGAGGGAGAGAGAGAATGACAACTGAAAGACAGATAGAGTGAGGGAGAGAGAGAATGACAACTGAAAGACAGATAGAGTGAGGGAGAGAGAGAATGACAACTGAAAGACAGATAGAGTGAGGGAGAGTTAGAATGACAGCTGAAAGACAGGTAGAGTGAGGGAGAGAGAGAATGACAACTGAATGACAGATAGAGTGAGGGAGAGAGAGAATGACAACTGAAAGACAGATAGAGTGAGGGAGAGAGAGAATGACAACTGAAAGACTGAGGGAGAGAGATAAAAGCAGAATAGAGGAAAATAGTGGAAATAAGCAGGGACAAAGTCTGGGAGACAGAAAGGTAGTGTCCTTATTTACACCCTCTGTTTTCAACACACTCCCTCTCTTCTTACTCTTTTTCTCTAACATACCTACTTCCCCCCCACTCTCCGTCTCACTGTCTTTCTCTAACAGACTTCCTCCCTCTCTACTTCCCTACCCTCTTTACCTGAGTAGTTCAATAACTCCAGTCTGTCTAATTCGTTAAGTCTCTATGGCAACCCTTTTTAATAATGTTTATTAATTAGGGCTGTCTACTGTGCTGTCGCACTGAGTATTATTTTATTCAGGCACCATTAGGCTGTCCTGTTTCACAAGCCTGGGTCCTTCCCATGAGAGGCGGCTACAGGAGCGGCCATCGATAACTCAGCCCACCCCACCGCTTGCTAACACGGATAGCACGCTAACAGACGCCGCCATGGCGACCATAAATCTGGTCCCGGCCCGGCAGTGACAGCCAGTGGAATGAAGTTCCAGGCGACACTCTTAGAAAAAAGGGTTCCAAAAGGGTTCTAACTGGAACCTTTTTCATCCTGAGAACCGGTTTTGGAAGAAAAGGTTATTTGATGATTGTTTGGAAGGCTAAAAGGATTCTACATGGCACCCATCTGAATCTGAACAAGCATTATTTTTTAATTAAATATATATATATATAGTGCCTGAGCATTAGTGTTTACCTCAGTGTTTAAACTGTAGCCCTTTACACTCATACCCATAAACGGGTTGAAAATGGCAGATTTGGGAACCAATAAAATACTAAATTGGAAAACAGTGGCTGTACAGTAACATGCTATACATGATGTCAGAGCTCTGGCTAAACGCTTCACAGCGCTGTATGGGATTTGACTGACAGACTTTTGAGCACCGTGCGCAACAAGAAGTTGCCCCCATCCCTCCCGCTAATTGGGCAAGTTTTACAAATGTTTTGTTGTTTGAGTGAGGGAAATGCTGTACCTTAAGAGGACTCTGTATTTTGAAAGATAAGGCGTTGAAGTTTATATTAAAAAACACTTTGATGTCATACAAGCAAGCCAAACACCTGTGATTCCAAAATATGCACTTCACATTCCCATACCATAAACAGGTGTGCTCTAGTTCCTTAACAGCACAGCTAGGAGAGATCAGAAAAGACTCTTCTTTGAGTCATAAGAGTGCATTGAAACTACTTAGGAACTGTGCAGACGTTGGAGAGGTGTGTGGGCACTTGGAGACACCAGGTAGTCATCTCACTCAAAGCCTTGTCGTTTTGTTTGTCTTATGTTGTACCTTCCCCACAATTTCCAGGAATATTCTTATCGTGTTACTGAATGTATCCAGAGGATTTTCAGATGTTCTTATCAACAAACGCAGCACAAAGTACAGTAAATGTAAAATTCACATAAAATCAACCTTGTAATGTTTGGATTCAGTCTTGTGTCAGGTGAACGGTTGTGTCCTCCCTTTTGGTTTAATCATTTTCCCATAATCTCAAAACTGTTCCCTTTCAATTGATACCATGGTTATGCATTTTCATATTTTTTCCATAAGAAACATTTCAATTTAGCCCTATGCATATAGGCCAATTCCCACGAGAGTAAATTACATTAAAAAAAATGTTTCAGACTGTACCTATTTGTACACAGCAAATTGGCCAGTGTTACCTGGTATTGATTTGTCAGTGTAACAGTTCTAAAGTTGATTCAGGTAAATTAAATGTCCCGAACAGTCATTCTGATCCCCATGTAAAATAGCCTTTTGAGTGACAGAAACATCACCCATAATATTTGTTCCTAATAAAAATGCTCAAACGTGGAAGTCTGAAGAGACAGACTGAGTGGGCTCGGAGCTAATAGGCTGAGTGGGCGGGGATCTCACCTTGACTGACGGTTCATTGAAAAAGCCTATGACAAGCAACATGGCCGCAGTGAGCAGTGTTGCAGTGAGGTTATTTCAAGCAAATGTGCTGATAAAGCAACTCAAACAACATTGAAGTTGCATGCAACATCCAATCCTGTCATACACATCATGGTTTCACAAATGATTTGTTAATCCAACTGTTTGGTTATTAAAACAACATCAATATAGACATGTTGGCTAGATGATTTAGCTAACTAGCCCACATGGAACTGTCAGCAACGTTTATCAAGCTAGCTAGATAGTTCATCTTGGACAATTTCAGTTGAATCTTTAGAAGGTGAGGTCTCTGTACTTTTCATTAAATACATAGACTGTCAGACAATGTTAGTATATCATGACTATCAATGATGTGAAGAAGTTTGTATGAATTTTCCTCTTGGTTCTTGGTAGAACCGTACATGGTTCTAGGAAGAGCACCAGAAAGGGTTCCCCATTATGGTTCTACGTAGCACCTTTTTTTCTAAGAGTGCTAAATGCAGGGCTGCCCCCATTACATGCACACACACACACCCGTAGGCACACGCCCGCAGGCACACACGCACACGCGCACGCACGCACACACACACACACACACACACACACACACACACACACACACACACACACACACACACACACACACACACACACACACACACACACTGACCATCTATCAGGCTAAGCCAAGTCCCATTAAATAATGATATTACACCTCAAATATACTGTGTTATAATATATTCTGTTTTATAATATATTATGTACTGTAAAACAGACCCCATCTGTTCCCGGTATAATATAGTCATGAAATTAAACCCTCCCTTGCTGAAAAGACCCTAATTCTCCATTTGCAGTAATTATGGCGGGAAATGAGCAGCTAAATAAACAGAGAAACAGAGAGGGGAGGAGAAAACAAATGGAAACTGAGCGTGAGAAAGGCTGCACAAATCAACAAGCTAATAAACCCAAAATGAGAAGATTATTTTAATTCCTGTGGTTACTATGAGCCATGTATCATGTCATGAATGCATGTTATAGGCTATGTGACCAATGCAGGAAGCAAAGGGGTTGCATTATCCAACTCTCAAAAGATCTTGTTAGGTTATTGATGCTGGGTTATTGAGCTATGACCCACTGGGTCAGATCAGAAGACTGAATGCGTAGCTTAGTAAGGCCATGGCTTTCAGTTAGTTCTTTTTTTGCCACCTGTGAGTGTAAATGTAATTCCGGTTCATCTGTGCTGTGGTATGCAGTCAACATTGGGATATGTATAGGCACTTGAAAAACTCACACGCTTGTGTAATTCTCATTAATGCTACAAAGTCTTTGCTCGACCTCAATTTGTGATGACAATACAACAGAACAGATTACCTGGAATGACATTTACTCTCACAGGAGGCAACAAATAAATGTCTGAAAGCCACGCCTCCAGTCTTCAAAGAAAACCCAACTAAGGGCTATATTCAACGCTTATCGTGAAGTTCAGCTTTACAGCCTGATTGAAATTTAAAGGAAATGTTCCCGCGTTAGCGGAGACTGCATTCACGGTAAGCGGTGCAGATGTCGGCTCAATAGGAAATGACCTTTCCATTTCTAGTGTGCTATCTGTAACGCTTCAGCAACACAGACTGAACAGAGCCCTAAGTGCCTCAACTGGCTGGGTGAAAATAACCCAATGTGTGTTCTGTCCACTATTTACCCAGCGCTGGGTTCTTTTGACCCTGCATTGGCTGAAATGGCTCTGCAATATTCAATGAAGCTCCATGAAAGTGTGTAAAAACTGTCCACTTGTGAGCTCTGTGTGTAACCGGGATCCAGTGTTAGCCTCTTTGTGTATGTGTGTGTGAGTGCTGTATGCATTTGCACATGTGCTCACACACAACACAAACACACACACGCACACACTGATCTGACAGAGAGGCAGGGGAATCTAATTTAACACTTGACTGAGCAGATATTGGCCAACACTCCTAGACACTCACCGGCCAAGCAGGGACAACCCTAACCCATCAGTGTGTGTGTGTGTGTGTGTGTGTGTGTGTGTGTGTGTGTGTGTGTGTGTGTGTGTGTGTGTGTGTGTGTGTGTGTGTGTGTGTGTTTTCCGGACCCAGGGACCCAAGAGTCTAGTGACTAGACTAAACAACACCTGCCTTGGGAAAAAGATAGATGGGGACAGGGTAAATGAGATGGATGGAGGGAAGGCGAGAAAGACAGAGAAAGAGCACGAGAGAGAGAGAGAAAGAGAGCGAGAGAGAAGAACAAATGCCATTGTAAATACAACCCATATTTATGTTTATTTATTTTCCCTTTTGTACTTTAACTATTTGCACATAACATGACATGTGTCATGTCTTTATTATTTTGGAACTTTTGTCAGTGTAATGTTTAATGTTAATTGTTATTGTTTATTTCACTTTTGTTTATTATCTAGTTCACTTGCTTTGGCAATGTTAACATATGTTTCCCATGCCAATAAAGCCCATAAATTGAATTGAGAGAGACAGAGAGTGGGAGACAGAGACAGAGAGTGGGAGAGAGAGAGAGAGAGAGAGAGAGAGAGAGAGAGAGAGAGAGAGAGAGAGAGAGAGAGAGAGAGAGAGAGAGAGATGAAAGTAGGAGCAGAGTGCAGCTACTTGTGATTCTGCTCTCGTCTGCAGCCTGGGCCGCTGACGTCTCCCTCCAGACCTGCTACATGATATCTACTAACCCCACTAACAATGGTAACATATGTAAATCTGCCTCACTGCCCCATTCAATCAGACCAACGCACAAAGTCACTGACAGAGAGAGAGAGAGAGAGAGAGAGAGAGAGAGAGAGAGAGAGAGAGAGAGAGAGAGAGAGAGAGAGAGAAAGGGAGAGGAGACACTGATACACACAGTCAGATATACACTAAGAAAAGAGGGTTCTTCAAATGCAGAGGAACTTAGAATTTTTGGGGGCGTTGTTTGCTCACAGCTCTTTTTGTTCAACCGAGTGAGTGTCATTCCAGTTGATGTAATCTGTTGTGTTATTTTATTGCATATTATATATGACTACAGCCAGTGATCTTGTTATGTGAAAGACTCACCATACATGATAGTTTATTCTGGTCAGCCATGTTCTGGTCAGCCATGTTCTGGTCAGCCATGTTCTGGTCTTGAGGCTGGTTGACTAAATCAGTCAGAGGTTCTCAATTCCCTCCTCAGGGGCCACCAGCTGTTCCAGAGGTAGCTCACTTGATTCAACTTGTCAATGAGCACATTAACACCTATGGAATATTAATAATATTTCTGACCAGAATAAAAAACCCTGTATGGGTCTTCTAAAGGATCTACAAAGAACCTTTCAGATTGAGACAGGTCCTTTATAGAACCATTCTCCATAAAGGTTATATAAAGAACCATAGAAACGTGTTCTATATAAACCCAAAAAGGGAACCATAGCAGAACCTTTTTTTGGTGCTATCTAGAACCTTTTTTAATGGTTCCAATTTGAACCTTATGATCATGGTTCTTTATTGAAACTTCTAAAAATGATATAAAGCCAAAGAAACCCTATCTGGTACTATTTACAATAGTTTTGGTGTTATGCGTACACACAAAGGAGACAAGAACACACAAGCACGCACATGCGCGTACGCATGGATACATGTACACAAACACACACACACTGTAAGTGGTTACGCAAAATGATTCTAACTTTAACTGAATAAGAGTGAGGAGAGAGACTGCACCTTAGGAATCGAACAACAGCCAATTGAACTGAATAAGAGTGAGGAGAAAAATTTGAATCTGACTTTGTGTATGACAATGGTAGCTATGAATAGGTTTTACTGGTCAGGTGAGATATGTGTGTGTGTCTGGCCCTATCCACAGAGCAAAAATCAGGGGCCATAATGCAATTCAGAATAGAGTGCTGATCTAGGATCAGGTCCCCCTTGTCCATATAATGTCATTATTTTGAATCTAAAAGGCAACATTGATAATAAATCAGAACCACGCTGAGATGATTAATACAGGTCAGGTGTGTGAGCAGAGCAAAGCAGATACAAGCCTTGTCTGTCAGTGTCTGGGTCTCTACCATTCTCTATTGGAGAACAACCAAGGTTCATACATTAAGACCGTTTCATTGTCAAAAAATAAAAGAGCAGGAGCGGAGTGATGACACTGCATTCATTATTCATCTATCACTCAGCACGGAGAGAGAGAGAGAGAGAGAGAGAGAGAGAGAGAGAGAGAGAGAGAGAGAGAGAGAGAGAGAGAGTGAGAGATAGAGAAAGAAAGAGAAAATCATAGTTGAATAAACCTTTAATGGATAATGTTTCATTTAGCACTTCAGATCGCTCAATAAACATAACCGTTCAACATGGTTAACCCAACCTTAGAATAATGCTTACAAACCCTCTCACCACAGACGAGCTAAACATAGCTAATCCAACCTTCAGACAAACAGTTCAAATGTAAATCAACAAACCACCAGCCATTAGGACAGTACCTCCTGTTAATTAGATGTGCACCAGTGTTCTACGTTGTCGTCACGGCTACAGCCTCCCAGCAATCTACACTGATCAATGGGCCTTCCCAAGGGGGTGCTGGTGGATATGCTAATCAAGGGCCAATCTGGGCCCAGAGACTTGGGCCACATGCAAACTAGGGGATTTAGAATGTTGCTGCCATCCCGGAACCCAGGTCTAATCAATTTATCAATGGTCGGATTCTCCCTCCTGAAGGATGGTCCAATTCCCACACGTATGGACAGGCTGTGAATGCATACATACAAAAGACACACACACACAGTGGTAGTTCAATACAAGGTAGAAGCAGAGAGAAACCTGACCCAGTAAATTTCTAAATCTTCCTCCCATTTCACCAAAATGGATCATTCATCATAGAACCCTTTAGTGCTCCGGCCCCAAACCACTCTGTCACACACACACACACACACACACACACACACACACACACACACACACACACACACACACACACACACACACACACACACACACACACACACAGCTATATAACACACAGCTGAGAGAGAGAGCGTGAGAGAGAGAGTGTGAGAGAGAGAGAGTCAGAAAGAGAGAGAGAGAGTCAGAAAGAGAGCGCGAGAGAGAGAGTCAGAAAGAGAGCGAGAGAGAGAGTCAGAAAGAGAGTGAGAGAGAGAGAGAGTCAGAAAGAGAGCGAGAGAGAGAGAGTCAGAAAGAGAGCGAGAGAGAAAGAGCGTGAGAACAAACCTACTCCACCTCTCAAACCCCTATTTCTGGTGTGACTCATCTACCCTCTGAATCCCCAATTTATCTGTGCCTTGGTGCCTCCTCTGCCTATTCCTGGACATACCCTCTCTCCTTCCCTTCCTCCTTCCTCTCCATGCCCTGCATACCCTGGTCTAATGACTACTCAATGCCCCTAAGTAGCCCTCTCTTCTCCTAGGGCAGACACACACACACACAAACACACACACACAGACATGCACAGGCACACATGCACGCACGCATGCACACACACACACACACACACACACACACACACACACACACACACACACACACACACACACACACACACACACAAACATGCACAAGCACCCAGGCATGCACTCACACACACACACACACATGCACATTGACACACAGGCACGCACACACATAATGCAGATAAGAAATCACAAAAATGTGTGTTTGTGTGTGTAACCATAAGCAAGTAAGTGTTTGTGTGTGTGTGCCCTGTGACTACCACTCTCTGAGAAAGAGACCGCTGCATACTTCCCCTCTGCAGGAGTAGACCTATCCTCTCAGCAGTAGAGACAGATAAGCCATTCTGAAGAGGCTGCTCTATTCTATTCACTATCAGTCAAATATTACAGTTCACTATCAAAGCTACTACGCCTCTTGTTTGGCTCCCATCACATTTTCAAACAACAAACTAAGCTTTATCAGTACTTAATGTTAAAACAGTGTTTGGGTATGAGAGTGTTTTTGTTAAGAAAAGCAAGGAGTGTAAAAAAAATAAGGCATGGTCACACCAGATGGACCTCAGCATGTTAGGTCCCTAGGACGTTGGGAGATACCTTTAACACCATCCACTAGGGGCAACATGAGCACATATTACTATCTAGTAAGCTCACAGCAATGTGGATGGGGATTGAGGTGCTACGCACTCGTGCTAGGCAGTATAAAAAATAATAATTATACCCTATCCCAAACCTTAACCATTACCGTACCCAGTCAGAATTGAATGTTTATCCCCCCCCCTGGACAAACGTTGAGTACTGAAGTGAGACCGTAAGATCTTGTTGGTGTAAACGCACGCACAAATACAGACATCCAGGGACACAGTGTATTTGCGGAGCGCAGATATGGTGTGACACACTCCGCCAGTCCTGGGGCGTTGAAGGTCAGCTTTTAATTGAGTGTGTGTTGGTAGTGTGTGAGGAGAGCAGCCTGTCTATCACTCTGGGCTAGGCTAATGGGAGTCCTCCAGGCCAAGAGTGCTGATGGCAGCAGGATGGAGGGAACGACAGGAGACGAGGAGACGAGAGGGACGCGTTTCATTTTAAACTCTAATTTCACACGTTCCGCTTTTTCCAAATAGGGGGATTAGGGAGAAGAGAAGAGAGAAGCCTCTCCTATCGCTTCCAACCACAGGTCCCTAATGAGAAAAGAAACCCCCAACCCCTCTCCCTTTTCCCCTCTCTCTCTCATCCCTCTCTCTGTCCCTCTCTCCTTCTCTTCTTCTCTCAGGCCCCTGATTCATCATTTCAGACACTAATATGCTCAAAGGTCAGAGGGAGTCATAAAATAAGAAAATATGCTTTGTTAAAGTTTTTCCCCGCCATTTTTCTTTGTCGTCTTTTTTCGTTAACCTTATCACTATAGGGAGAGGGTCCGGGGTGACCCCCTGGAGTGTTACCATGGCGATCCGTTAGAGGATGATTGATAACAACAATAACGGGAGTCAGCGGTATATTCTGCGAGGAACACCGTACTCATTTAATCAAACACTCAGAGAGGGAGACAGGGACAGAGAGAGAGGGATGAAGTTTTCAAATATTGCAGAAATCTTTCAAATTGCACCCCAACTGACAATTCTTCACAGACCATTTAGGTGGACAAGAACACATGTTAAAAGAAATTGGATTTCAAACTCTCCTCCACAGTCTCCACACAGTAAAAGAGAGAGACGATTCATCCAACCAAAATGTATCCCAAAACTCTCCCAGAGACTAGGCTATTTGAAAATATATATATTTTTTCTCATACATTTTAAATCATTTGTAAAAAAAAAAAAAAAAGTAAAAGATGTGAGCTGATACTTTCATACATACTGTATTTCATAAGTAAGTCAGATTATGACAAATGTATACATCCAAGATGCTGAGTTGGAGGATTTCAATGCTGCATAGAAGATGTGTTTTCCTTGCATGTAGTTAGAGCTTTAATACCGGGGGATTTGCCTAGAAATTTGCATAGATCCCCTTTGTCTAACTCATTATATAGTCTATTTCATCATATATCTATGTCGACATCCTCCGTAACAAACTGGTACAGGAGACAGGAGAGGGGGGACAGGAGAGGGGAGACAGGAGAGAGAAGACAGGAGAGAGGGGACAGGAGACAGGAGACAGGAGAGAGGGGACAGGAGAGGGGAGACAGGAGAGAGGAGACAGGAGAGAGGAGAGAGGGGACAGGAGAGAGGAGACAGGAGAGAGGGGACAGGAGAGAGGAGACAGGAGAGAGGAGACAGGAGAGAGGAGACAGGAGAGAGGAGAGAGGGGACAGGAGACAGGAGAGAGGAGATAGGGGACAGGAGAGGGAGACAGGAGAGCGGGGACAGGAGAGAGGGAACAGGAGAGGGGAGACAGGAGAGAGGGGACAGGAGAGAGGAGACAGGAGAGAGGGGACAGGAGAGAGGGGACAGGAGAGAGGAGACAGGAGAGAGGGGACAGGAGAGAGGAGACAGGAGAGAGGAGATAGGGGACAGGAGAGGGGAGACAGGAGAGAGGGGACAGGAGAGAGGAGACAGGAGAGAGGGGACAGGAGAGGGGAGATAGGGGACAGGAGAGGGGAGACAGGAGAGAGGGGACAGGAGCGGGGAGACAGGAGAGAGGGGACAGGAGAGGGGAGAGGAGTGCTTGTAGAGGGAGATGGAACATGATCACTACATGCATAAGAGATAAAAACAGACTTGTTTTAAAACAAATGGAGGCTGATTGAGAAAATTGTGTGCGTTTATCAAAGCTGTACTAAACGAGAAGGAAAACGGATGTATGGGAGAAAGACGGAAGGAAAAAGAGCGATCGTAGTTGTTTGGAGAAGGTGAACATTTTTCAAAGAGAGGAGAGCAGGTATGGGAGTGAAAAATAGGGTATAGCGGAGAAGAGGAGTGGAGATGAAAGGTGGAAATGATGAGAAAATGGGAAAAAGGGAGATGAACGAACAGATAGGGCAGGACAGCGAGTTGAGCAGAGTGGCAGAATAAGATAGGAGATGAGAGATAGCAGAAAAGAAAGTTAGAGGGTGTGTGTATGTGTGTGTGTGTGTGTGTGTGTGTGTGTGTGTGTGTGTGTGTGTGTGTGTGTGTGTGTGTGTGTGTGTGTGTGTGTGTGTGAGTGAGTTCAAGAGACATGCTCCTGCTAATTAGTGCTAATTTGACCACTTGTCCTCCTCTGGGAAAAGCTCCGAACACACACAGCCACACATCATCATTTAATCTACATCCACTGCTAAATACACCTCCAACATCCACTTGAATTACACTATATCATCTCTCTCTCTCACACTGACACCCGACTGAAGATCAAGCCTGACTACTGTCTGTTAACCCTCACACTGACACCCGACTGAAGATCAAGCCTGACTACTGTCTGTTAACCCTCACACTGACACCCGACTGAAGATCAAGCCTGACTACTGTCTGTTAACCCTCACACTGACACCTGACTGAAGATCAAGCCTGACTACTGTCTGTTAAGCCTCACACTGACACCTGATTGAAGATCAAGCCTGACTACTGTCTGTTAACTCTCACACTGACGCCTGACTGAAGATCAAGCCTGACTACTGTCTGTTAACCCTCACACTGACACCTGACTGAAGATCAAGCCTGACTACTGTCTGTTAAGCCTCACACTGACACCTGATTGAAGATCAAGCCTGACTACTGTCTGTTAACTCTCACACTGACGCCCGACTGAAGATCAAGCCTGACTACTGTCTGTTAACCCTCACACTGACACCTGACTGAAGATCAAGCCTGACTACTGTCTGTTAACCCTCACACTGACACCTGACTGAAGATCAAGCCTGACTACTGTCTGTTAACCCTCACACTGACACCTGATTGAAGATCAAGCCTGACTACTGTCTGTTAACCCTCACACTGACGCCTGACTGAAGATCAAGCCTGACTACTGTCTGTTAACCCTCACACTGACACCTGACTGAAGGTCATTCCTACAAAACAATAATCCAGTCTGGAGGATAGGGGTGAGAGATAAAAGGAGGAGTAAGAACAGGATATAGTACAAATTAATGACACGCCTCCACTTAAACAAAATCTGTCTGTTTAAGCTAAAGTTATCTGTTTTTTCCCTGTGCTGTGTCTTATTTTGCTCTTCCACATCTGTGGTGAAAGGTGGCAGAGGTAGAGCGGTGTTTGCCAGACCATGAGACATCCCTAAAATCAGTCTTCTCACGAAAACGGTTTGGCTTCGACGAAGATTTGGCTCTAGGACGGTTTGGCTCTAGGATGGTTTGGCTCTAGGACGGTTTGGCTCTAGGATGACTTGGCTCTAGCATGGTTTGGCTCTAGGATGGTTTGGCTCTAGGATGGTTTGGCTCTAGCATGGTTTGGCTCTAGGACGCCCACAAGCCTCACAAGACTCGTCTGAAGTTGGTACAGCCGATCTGCCAACTTCTGTCTTTAGTGTCCGAACAGTTTTGGCTACACACTAATATGACCCCTCTGTGGGAAGCTGAGACTCTCACAAACACGATGGTGTTCTCTGTTTTGTTCACAAGCCTCACATAAGTCATCTGAAAGTCCCTGGTACCAGTAAAAAACAATGGATGGAAGCATATATAGAGCTAGTTTAGTGCTTAAAATAAGGAGATAAATACATGTAAAAAGAACTTTCTTCAGATTTAGGACAGACACTTCAGAACAAACTTCCTTTAGATTTTGGGGGGGGATTATTTGTTGTTCCATGTAGTGATTCAATGGGTTTCTATTGGCTAATAGCAGTAATGCCAAATTCAATGTTTCATCCAATAACCTTAAGGGGTCTTACAATTCAAAATCAAAGAGCTAAAAACATTATTGGTAAAACAATTCCATATGTTAGCTCAGAACCCCCTTCCCCGGCTTAGACAGGGCTTAGACTGTAGTGTTAACCCTCACACTGACACCTGACTGAAGATCAATCCTACAAGACAAGAAGCCAGTCTGGAGGATAGGGGTGAGAGAAGAAAGGAGGAGTGAGAACATAATATAGTACAAATGAGTGACAAGCTGATAAAAAAAGGTCACAAAGAAACATTTTGAACCAGTGAAATTGTATTGAATTTCACTAAATTGCAGTGCCAAATAAACTGATAATATTTTCAGAAAATACGTATTCATAACAAACTAAGAAAATGTTATTTCTCAGCAGGTATTTTTTCTCAGCTAAACGTGCTAGCGACACGCACACTCACTGTAATGCAGTCTGGGAGTGAACGAGGGGGCGAGAGAGAGAGAAGGAGGGATAGAAAGTGCTGATCCAACAGTTAAAGCTGTAGAGCGTGAAGAAAAGATTAAATAGATAAAACCCAGAAATAAACAATAGAAAAACAACTGGCCCCCTAACCAGGCAGATTGCTAAACAGTGACTTCGAAATTGGACGTCTATCCATGTCTTGAGGACGTCGGGAAATGACTTCCAAACCGACCACTAGAGGCAACAGTGAGGGCTGACTCGAGATCAGAAGATCTAATTGTGTAGTGAGACTGTGAGACCTTGTTGCCCGCACACACACGCACGCACACACACACACACACACACACACACACACACACACACACACACACACACACACACACACACACACACACACACACACACACACACACACACACACACACACACACAGCACTCTTCACACACACACACACTGATGTAATGCATGCATACAGACACACACACACACACACATCACAGACAGGGATAATGAAGGACAAGATGGAGAACAGAAGAGAAGAGAGCGTGTAAGAGTAAGCTACAAGTGTGTTTGTGTGTATCTGTGAATGTTGTCAAACAAACTTGACATCGATATTCCACCAATTAAATCCTCTCATTATTAATTACCCAACAGTGGAAGTCTGCACACCCCTTGCAAAGTCATCTCATTTTGCTGCCTTAAAACTGTATCTAAAATTGATTTATACTTGGTGGAAGAACCTTTGTCAGAAATTACAAATTATTTTGGATAAGATTCTACCAACTCCGCACTACCAACTCTTAGGGCAACATACACTGAATGTCCAAAAACATTAAGGACATCTGCTCTTTCCATGACACAGACTGACCAGGTGAATCCAGGTAAAAGCTATGATCTCTTACAGTTTTTTACGATTGCTTACACACTAAAATTAAACTTTTCCCACAATTAGCAACACCTTACACTCAAGGAGCAAAACACAAGGCTAGAATTGCACAACTGTAAGCACATTGTCAGCTTCACACTATTTGTAAAACATTACACACAGTGATTTGCAAAACACTAAACACACTTGTATACATCAGACACATAAGTATATCATGATGTCACTTCCTTGCAATTCCAAAGCACTGACTGTGAAATTACCACACCTATGAGCCAAACTGTTAAACACAGCCATCAGGTGCACAAACACATGATTGATAAATTGTAGACACACCAATCAGGTTTAAGCACTATAAAAATGCAGCAGGTAGGTTCACCTGCCTTCAACCAAAATGGAAGGAGTCAGAAGAAGAGTGAGGGTGAGAGGAGGAGTACACAGACGAGGAGAAGGAGGTAGAGGAAGAGGCAGAGGCCGAGCCAGAGGTCGAGGAAGACCTGAAACAGGAGGAGAACGTGCACAAAGAAGAAGAGGACCAAACTTATCAAATGACATTCGTGCAACACTAGTGGACCATGTTGTGAACCACGGATTGACGCGGAGGGAGGCTGGACTGAGAGTTCAGCCAAATCTTAGCAGATATACAGTGGCATCTGTCATAAGGACTTTTCGACAGGAAAACAGGTAAAAGAAGATCTACAGTTGCAGTAATCAGCCGCTTATTGTATGCACCATATCAGCACTTGTGATACCCCTTCCTGTGACATTGTACAGTAAGTTACATGTATTATTCTCTACATAGGATTGAGGGTCGGGAACGACAAGGAGGAAGGGGGCCCATATTCACGCAAGAACAAGAGCGAGAGATAATAAACATGGTTTTGGCCAATAATGCTATCAGGCTCAGAGAACTACAAGCCAACATTATCGGTGACCATGCCATTTTCAATAATGTCCATCAGGTCTCTCAGTCAACACTGGCACGCATCCTGAAAAAGACATCAGGTTCAAAATGAAACAACTTTATCGAGTGCCTTTGAGCGGAATTCAGAGAGGGTCAAACGGCTGCGGCATGAGTATGTGGAGGTTTGTATTGTTCACTTTAGCACTGTGATGTTGCATACTGCACACATGACTTTTTTACATTGACTGTATACTAGACCTATCCTGAACTACACAATCTTGTCTTTCATTGAATTTCAGAGAGTTTGGCAGATGGATGCTGAGGAAATCCTGCATGAATTCATATATATTGATGAGGCAGGGTTCAACCTCACAAAAGCAAGAAGGAGAGGCAGAAATATCATTGGCCACAGGGCTATAATCAATGTCCCAGGGCAACGTGGGGGTAACATCACCCTTTGCGCTGCCATTTCACAGCATGGGGTTCTCCTCCGTCATGCCAAAAGGGGCCCTTACAACACACCTCACATTCTCGCATTTTTGGACCGATTGCACCACATCGTCACAGCAGGTAATGAAATGCACCAGATGCAATACACTGTCATCTGGGACAATGTGTCATTCCACCGCTCTGCTTTGGTCCAGAACTGGTTTCAACACCATCCACAGTTGACAGTACTATACCTTCCACCATACTCTCCGTTTCTAAACCCTATCGAAGAGTTTTTCTCTGCATAGCGGTGGAAGGTTTACGATCTCCAGCACCAGGCTCAGGTACCCCTCATTCAGGCCATGGAGGACGCCTGTGACCAAGTTCGCGCCGCAGCTGTGCAAGGATGGATTCGACATTCAAGACGGTTCTTCCCGCGTTGTCTTGCTAATGAGGATATTGCTTGTGATGATGAAATTCTCTGGCCAGATCCAGCTAGGCGAAGAGATAATGTATAGTATGTTTACTGTAGTATTTTCTGTACAATATTGTCCGTTTTTTTCAGATAATTTTGTATGTTTGTTGTTGTTGTTATTTACTGTAATTGTAACCTGTACTGGATACAGTATTTTACGTTTGTCTGTTGTTTGCTGAGCTAACAGTGTTATGCACACTACTGTAGTAGCATGAAAACTGGGACATGTTTTGTTGTGATTCTCCATGTTGACATGTTGACTGATTTGGGTATATGGAGAGAACTAAATGATATTTTCCTCAGTCTGCAGCATTGGTCTTGTGTAGTGTTTGTATAGTTGCACTTTCTCTGTGTACTTCATTTACAGTACTCTAATCACTGAGAATTAGACTTGCTAAAAGTGTTTTAGGTTAGCAACAGCAGTGTGTAACTGGTTCAAAAAGATTGAAGTCATATGAAATGTGTGTGTTTCGTATGGTAACAAAATATTGTTTTTATGAAGTCGTGTATAGTTTTGACAAAAATGTTCCATTTTGCAAATGATCTGAAGTGTTGTGCTACTTTGGTGTAGGGTTGTGCTAGTTGTGTGTAGTGTTTTGACAAACCGGGCCCTGTTTTCAAAATTGTGCTTAAACAATTGAAAAAAAATGTATTGATGTCACTAGTTAAATCCACTTAAATCAGTGTAGATGATGGGGAGGAGACAGGTTGAAGAAGGATTTTTAAGCCTTGAGGCAATTGTGACATAGATCGTGTATGTGTGCCATTCAGAGGGTGAATGGGAAAGACAAAATATTGACGTGCCTTTGAATGGGGTATGGTAGTAGGTGCCAGGCGCACTGGTTTATGTCAAGAAATACAACGCTTCTGGGTTTATCACACTCAACAATTTCCCTTGAGTATCACCCAAAGGACATTCAGGCAACTTGAAACATCTGTGGGAAGCATTGGAGTCAACATGGGCCAGCATTCCTGTGGAACGCTTTCGACATCTTGTGGAGTCCATGCCCCGACTAATTGAGGCTGTTTGGGGTGTGCAAAAATAGGGGGTGCAACTCAATATTAGGAAGGTGTCCTTAATGTTTTGTACACTCAGTGAATATACGTTGTTTTATAAAAATTGCTCAAGCTCAGTAAATTTGGCTTGGATTGAAGACAGCAGTATTCAGTATACCTTGTCTCTGATTTCAAGCAGTTTTAAAGTCAGGATTGAGACTGGACCCCTCGAGAACACTCAACCATTTTACCACTGAAAAATACAACTTTATCCCAGGAGACTGAGGTAGACTTTCCTCAAACGTTTTACCTGGTCTTTATTCCTTTCATATTTATTTTGATCCTGACAAACTCCACAGTCCCTGCCGGTGACAAGCATACCCATAACATGAGGCTGCCATGACAATACTTGAAAATACAGAGGGTTTCACAACATTGCATTCACTCCACATTAATGGTCTCTATGACAAAGAACTGAAAAGAAGGAAGCCTGTGTAAAAGAAATATATATATAATCCATTATGTTTACTGCAAAGCCCTTAAGTACTACTGCAAGACAACATGGCAAAGACATTCAATTTGGGTCACATTCAATACAACATATCACAGGGTGAAACCCTTTGTATTTTCAAGTATTGTGGTGACAGCATCATGTGATGTGTACCATTTTTCTTTCACTTTGAAAATGTGGAGCAGGTTGTATAGATCCATTGGGAAACAATAAAATGTTGTCTCTTTTTAGATGTAATTTTAAGCCAGAACTGTGCAAGGGGTGTGTAGACTTTCACTAGGCACTGTACCTCAACCTGTATCTATTTACAGTTTTCAATTGTTTTGGTGCAATTTTCACAACGCTTAGTACAAAACTCAAAATAGATCAAAAATTCAGTTGTTTGAAAACTCATACAACACACAAAAACTAAATATAACACACAAAATCATACGGTCACTTTTTCACCAAACGTAAACAGTGTTCATCTAGAAATACATGTTATACATTGCAATACATGTTCATATAGTCATTTTTTTTTTTACAATGGAATTCTCACATTACTTTTGATATGATTGTCTTCTCATTTGTTAAAATACATTAAAAAGAAAGAAGGTGCAGTGAAATGTGTTCTTTTACAGCGTCAGCCATAGTAGTACAAAACCCATGGAGCAAACTAGGGTTAAGTGCGACAGATTTGTCACCTTGTGAGCTCGGGTATTCAAACCAGTGCCCTTTCGGTTACTGACCCAATGCTCTAAACGCTAGGCTACATGCCACTCCTCCGACTGCTCTTAATTGATAATATAATCCAGGATGTCAAAATCACGGTAATGACTGGAGAGGAATTAGTGGAATGGTATCAAATGCATCAAACATGGTTTCCATGTGTTTGATGGCATACCATTTGCTTCGTTCCAGCCATTATTATGAGCCGTCCTCCCCTCAGCAGCCTCCACTGTGGGATTGACACTGTGTGGAGTGTTGATTCTACTGTGATTCAAATACTTTGTTTATTCACTGCAGATGGTGTCAATATCAATCCCACTGGTGTTAAAGATGCAAAATGTAACTTTTTGGGCCAACCAGGTCACCCGTGATACGAGTCAGTATTTTCTGTCAATCCATGACTGAGTATGTCATGGAAACTGGCCAATAGGGGCAACAGTGATTGTAGTTACCTTCAAGTAGGGATACATTTTACTAGGTTGTTGTGGCGGGGACGGCGGATGGGTGTAAGCATCTGCCGCTTGTGCCAAAGTTTGGATATTCAACTCCAGCAATAGAAAGTGGTTTCTGAGGTTTTTGTTGTAAGCCTATCCCAAGCCTTACCTTAAGATTTTGGAGTTAATGCCTAAACTTCACCGTAAACACTTTGAAATTTGACGTTTGAGAAACATCTCATTCTTAATGTGAGAGCTTGTTGAGAAATTTGATTTGACATTTTTGATGGGTAGATTTTGATGGGTAGATTTTGATGGGTAGTGGAAGTGTATTGCCTAATGAGAAGATATATAAGAAGATATCATTATGTTGTGTTTTGGTGATTAAATCACTGTTCTCATGGTATTTCACAATAAACTTCTATTTTTCATCAATGGCGGTGTGGGGAAAGAGGTCTCCAAACAGAATGTATGCACAATAAAAGGTTTTGAAAATACTTGCTGCATTACAAGTGTTACCAGTTTGGAGTTTTGTACTAAGAGTTTAGAAAATTCACCACATACTTGTGAAAATAGCAACAAAGTGATTGAAAAAAAAAACGTGTCTCTCTCTCCCTCTCTCCTCTCTCTCTCTCTCTCTCTCTCTCTCTCTCTCTCTCTCGAACATAAGTATGTATTGAGGACTCTCCTCGGCTGCTACAGAGATAGATATAGCACTTCATCAGCATGTATGGGTGCAAATGAGGGGATGAGTGGGGAGAAACGGAGAGAGACGAGTCATTCATTATTCACTGGACAAAATGTTTCCCTTATTACGTAACTAAATTCAGATCATCCAACCCAACCATCGCCAGTTAGCTGCTCATGGAATTCATCATGTCCTCACACACATCCCCATGGCTCCATACAGGGAAAGAGGGAAGGGCCACTCTCACTAATTTATACCCACAGCTACCCGTCTTGTGTAAGGACTGTCTGGCCCTTTAACTGCAAATGCATCCAACAAGTTTGTAGTGTCAGGCCTACACATGGATGCAAGCACACAAATACATGTATGTCATACACCTCCACTATACAGCCCCATACGTATATACACTGTGACTATAACTACAGCAGCATAGAGTACAGAATACCTTTAATATACCATATAACTGCTACAGCAACATACAGTACATCCCCACACACCTCCAGTGTAGCATAGCACAGATACAGCACCATACATGTGTCATGTAGTGCCTTAATGAGTTTGGACCCAGGAACCGTGAGATCTTGTTGAGTGCAGATACAGCAACATAAACTTCCAGTGAGGTGGCTCTAAGGTCATGAAACGGGATGGGAAATAAATTGTCGCCAAGGCCTTGTCTCCCCTGGAGCTCAAATGGACCTGTTCTGTCCTGCTAGAGTTTGGTCACAAGTCATAACTGGACACAAACGCACACATGTTACATTCCGCACCTTCTGGAATTTCACACACACACACACACACACACACACCATGCACACACACCATGCACACACACACACACCATGCACACACATCGATGCAGCCAGGCACAGACCCAGTCCACATAAAACAAGTGAAATAAAAAAAAGGCTGGTCTCCTCTCCTCCTCTGTCGCTCTCTCCAGATAACATTTGTCAGCCCTTAAGTTCCCTGATGTGGAAAATGGACTTTAATTTTATGGTGTGGCAAATTAAAAAACTTCCAGCTTCACACCATTAAACTGGAAGCTCTCCAAGTTAACTAGGGTGGCTCTGGACAAATAAAGAGGGAGGGATAGAGGGGGAGTGAGAGGGAAGGATGGAGGGACAGAGAGAAAGAGAGAGAGATAGATAGATAGAGGGGGAGGGATGGATGGAGGAAGAGAGAGAAAGATAGCGAGAGTGAGAAAGAGAAAGCGAGGGAGAAGGAAAGAGGTGGGGAGAGAGAGAGGAAAGGAGGGAAAGTGAGACAGAGAGCAAGAGAGAGAGAGCGAGTGCGCGCAATAGAGATAGAGAGAGAGAGAGACGCCTGAAGCAAAACTAATCTATGCTGCCTCCTAAACACCAGTAAACACCCACCTCCTGCCTCACCTTAGTGGTCACACACACACACACACACACACACACACACACACACACACACACACACACACACACACACACACACACACACACACACACACACACACACACACACACACACACACACACACACACACACACACACACACACACACACACACACACACGAGACAGGGAGTGGTTATAGACCATATGTATTTCTCCATCTTGAGTCCCTGCATCTGTGGGTTTGTTGAAATGAACCATAAACCACAGACATTACCGTAACCCCGCCCCTCCCCGCCCTCCTTATTTCCTCTCTGCACCCCTCTCCCATCGAACCAACCCTTGCCCTCCCCACCATCATCCTTCCATCGCCCCATCCCTCCACTCCATCTCTCTCCCTCCATCTCTCTCTCCAGGTCATTAACTATATATGGTGTAAACCATTAGTCCATCCTCTCCAGACCTCCTGGCTGGCAGGGTTACTCAGGTCCTATGCTGTAGGGATGTTGTGTGTTTTCATCAGTCTATACTGTGTTTCTGGACGCACCTGTGCTTGTGTGTATGTGTTTTTCTGTGCACGTGCTAACATTTGTGTATATGTGTGTGTGTGTGTGTGCAGATCGGGAAACAGTTATTTATTTCTCCCAGTATTTTATACATCTGCAGTAAAATTGATTAAAACATTCCACATAGCTATAAAGCTGCACCTCTGCATCCTGCTCGCCTTAACCCCCTGTGGGCAGATAACAGGGTGTGTGTGTGTGTGTGTGTGTGTGTGTGTGTGTGTGTGTGTGTGTGTGTGAAGATACTACTACCATTACAAAGCCCACTCAATAGATTTGGTGAATACCCAAGTCAGTTCGTTCAAGATTGACGTCGAAATTGGATGTCTATCCATGTGCTGAGGACATCGGGAAATGCCTTTCAAACTGGCCACTAGGGGCAACAGTGAGCACTATTACCATCAAATAGGCTAGGGTGTTGTGGATGGATGTAATCCCATGACTCTGGATCATAATGTTGCGTGATTGATCCCAGTCGTGGACATTGGTTTTTGAGTTTTTAACCCTATCCCACACCTTAACCATTACCTTAACCACAGTGGAGGCAAGTGGGAGGAGCTATAGGAGGACTGACTCTGTGTAATAGCTGGAATGGTGTAAATGGAACGGAGCCAAACATGTGGTTTCCATATGTTTGATGTGTTTGATACCGTTTAACTTATCAGATTCCAGCCATTACAATGAGCCTGTCCTTCTATAGCGCCTCCCACCAGCCACCACTGCTTAAATTATAATGTGTTCTCAGTCAACTTACTTGGTAAAATAAGGGTTAAATAAAAATATAAAAATGTACTGGCTCAAATAGCTGACCAATCAGCCTGTTACCAACCCTTTGTAAACTTTTGGAAAAAATTGTGTTTGACCAGATACAATGCTATTTTACTGTAAACAAATTAACAGCAGACTTTCAGCACGCTTATAGGGAAGGACATTCAACAAGCACGGCAGTTACACAAATGACTGATGATTGGCTGAGAGAAATTGATGATAAAAAGATTGTGGGAGATGTTTTGTTAGACTTCAGTGCGTCTTTGACATTATCAGACATAGTCTGCTGCTGGAAAAACATTTGTGTCACGGATTTACACCCCCTGCTATATTGTGGATAAAGAGTTACCTGTCTAACAGAACACAGAGGGTGTTCTTAATCGAAACCTCTCCAACATAATCCAGGCAGAATCAGGAATTACCCAGGGAAGCTGCCTAGGCCCCTTATTTTTTCAACCTTTACTAATGACATGCCACTGACTTTGAGTAAAGCCAATGTGTCTATGTATGCAGATAATTCAACACTATGCACCTCAGTTACTATAGCAAGTGAAATCACCGCAACCCTCAACAAAGGGCTACAGTAATTTTAGAATGGGTGGCAAGGAAAAAGTGGAAATTGAGGTGACTAAACAGCATGATGACTAAACTGCGTGGTCGTGGTCAAAACATGTTGATACAACAGTAGCTAAGGGAGAAGTTCATCCATAATAAAGCGAAGCTCTGCCTTTTTAACCTGTTACGGATCCATTCACCATGAACGGGATCGATTTTGACAACATCCGGTGAAATGCAGAGCGCCAAATTCAAATTACAAAAATACTAATTTCAAACATTCATGAAAATACAAATGCTGCACGCCCTTCAAAAGTTTAGACTCTTGTTAATCTAACAGCATTGTCCGATTTCAAAAAGGCTTCACCGTGAAAGCAGAACATTTGATTGTCTGAAGACAGCACCCCACTCAAAAACTCTATTAGCATAATAACATAACCAGCAGAGGTGTCACAAAACTCAAAAATAGCATAAAATAAATCACTTTCCTTTGATGATCTTCCTCTGATGGCATACCCAAGCGTCCAGGTTACACAATAAAAGATCCTTTTGTTCGATAAAGTACCTCTTTATATCCATATAGCTCCGTTTGGTTGGCACGTTTTGTTCAGTAACCCACCTGCCCAAAGGCTTTCATCCATGCAGGCAAACGATATCGCAAAAGTACCCGTAAAGTTCATTGAAAAAAGTCAAACAGCATTTGTAATCAATACTCAGATACCCTAAAATGAATATCAATGATAATATTTCAGATGGAATATAACCTGCTGAATAGAAGAGAAAAAGAACTGAGCGCGCATTCCCTGTTATGTGCAAAATCCAAAACAGGACACTTGAGATGAACTCAGGAACAAGTGGTCTTACTCCCGTGATTTTCATGATTGAAGCTCCAAACCTTTTTCTAAAGACTGTTGACATCTAGTGGAAGCCATAGGAACTGCAATCTGGGGGTTAAACAAAAAGGCTTTGAATAGCTGGCCTATTGAAAACAGTGTGACATGACTGATTCAGACATCCCGGATGGATTTTGCTTGGGTTTTCGCCTGCCATATCAGTTCTGTTATACTCACAGACATTATTTTAAGTTTTTGAAACTTCAATGTTTTCTATCGAAAGCTACTAATTATATGCATATCCAAGCTTCTGGGCCTGAGTAACAGGCAGTTAAGTTTAGGCACGTTTTTCATCCGAACTTCAAAATACTGCCCCCTAGCCCTAAGAAGTTAACAACACTATCAACAAGGCAGGTCCTACAAGCCCTAGTTTTGTCGCACCTGGACTACTGTTCAGTCATGTGGTCAGGTGCCACAAAGAGGGACCTTGGAAAATGACAATTGGCTCGGAACAGCGCAGTATTCCTGGCCCTTAAACGTACATGGAGCGATGCAATTATAAAAATGCATGTAAATCTCTCATGGCCCAAAGTGGAGGAGAGATTGACTTCATCACCACTTGTTTTTGTAAGAAGTGTTGACATGCTGAATGCATCGAAGTGTCTGTTTAAACTACTACTATTAAATTGACTATGCATAGATGGGACGTACGCACTACCCTCTGTAGTGCATTGCGGTCGGATGCTGAGCAGGCAGTGATGCAACCCGTCAGGATGCTCTCAATGGTGCAGCTGTAAAACCTTTTGAGGATCTGAGGACCCATGCCAAATCTTTTCAGTCTCCTGAGGGGGAATAGGTTGTGTCGTGCCCTCTTCAAGACTGTCTTGGTGTGCTTGGACCATGTTAGTTTGTTGGTGATGTGGACACCAAGGAACTTGAAGCTCTCAACCTGCTCCACTACAGAACTGTTGATTAGAATAGGGGCGTGCTCAGTCCTCCTTTTCCTGTAGTCTCCTTTGTCTTGATCACGTTGAGGGAGAGGTTGTTGTCCTTGCACCGCACGGTCAGGTCTCTGACCTCCTCCCTATAGGCTGTCTCATCGTTGTCGGTGATCAGACCTACCACTGTTGTATCATCAGCAAACTTAATGATGGTGTTGGAATCATGCCTGGCTGTGCAGTCATGAGTGAACAGGGAGTACAGGAGGGGGCTGAGCACGCACCCCTGAGGGGCCCCCGTGTTGAGAATCAGCGTGGCAGATGTGTTGTTACCTACTCTTACCACCTGGGGGCGGCCTGTCACGAAGTCCAGGATCCAATTGCAGAGGGAGGTGTTTAGTCCAGGGCCCTTAGCTTAGTGATGAGCTGTGAAGGCACTATGGTGTTGAACGCTGAGCTGTAGTAAATGAATAGCATTCTCATATAGGTGTTCCTTTTGTCCAGGTGTGAAAAGGCAGTGTGGCGTGCAATAGAGATTGCATCATCTGTGGATCTGTTGGTGCGGTATGCAAATTGTAGTGGGTCTAGTGTTTCTGGGATAATGGTGTTGATGTGAGCCATGACCAGCCTTTCAAAGCATTTCATGGCTACAGACCTGAGTGATATGGATCGGTAGTCATTTAGGTAGGTTACCTTAGTGTTCTTGGGCACAGGGACTATGATAGTCTGCTTGAAACATGTTGGTATTACAGACTCAGACAGGGAGACGTTGAAAATATCAGTGAAGACCCTTGCCAGTTGCTCAGGGCATGCTCTGGTTTATGTCCTGGTAATCCGTCTGGCCATGCAGCCTTGTGAATGTTGACCTGTTTGAAAGTCTTACTCACATCGGCTGCGGAGAGCGTGATCACACAGTCGTCCGGAACAACTGATGCTCTCATGCATGTTTCAGTCTTACTTGCCTCGAAGCGAGCATAGAAGTTATTTAGCTCGTCTGGTAGGCTCGTGTCATTGGGCAGCTCCCAGAACATATTCCAGTCTGTGCTAGCAAAGCAGTCCTGTAGTTTAGCATCTGCTTCATCTCATCACTTTTGATAGACTGAGTCACTGGTGCTTCCTGCTTTAATTTTTGCTTGTAAGCAGGAATCAGGGGGATAGAATTATGGTCAGATTTGCCAAATGGAGGGCGAGGGAGAGCTTTGTACGCGTCTATGTGTGTGGAGTAAAGCTGATCTAGAATTGTTTTTCCATCTGGATATTAGGTAAAACTGATTTAAGTTTCCCTGCGTTAAAGTCCCGGCCACTAGGAGCGCCGCCTCTGGATGAGTGTTTTCCTGTTTTCTTATGGCGGTATACAGCTCATTGAGCGCGGTTTTAGTGCCAGCATCAGTCTGTGGTGGTATGTAGAAAGCTACGAAAAATACTGATGAAAACTCTTTAGGTAGATAGTGTGGTCTACAGCTTATCATGAGATACTCTACCTCAGACGAGCAAAACCTCGAGACTTCCTTAGATATCATGCACCAGCTGGTGTTTACATATATGCATAGGCCCCTGCCCCGGTGTCTTACCTACTTAGGGAGTGGTGGGGCGCTATCTCCCGACACTACCCGGTGAAATGCAAGGTGCCAAATTCAAAATCCCAAAGTTGAATTATTAAACATTCATCAATATACAAGTTTTTTTTTTTTTACCTTTATTTTACAAGGAAAGTCAGTTAAGAACAAATTCTTATTTTCAACGGCGGCCTAGGAACAGTGGGTTAACTGCCGACAGTTAGGCCACTGAACGACAGATTTGTCAGCTCAGGGATTTGAACTTGCAGCCTTTCGGTTACTAGACCAACACTCTAACCACTAGGCTACCCTAGTCATCAAAAGCTCTAGACTAGCTCTACCCTAGTCATCAAAAGCTCTAGGCTACCCTAGTCATCAAAAGCTCTGCTTCTTGGCAATATCACAGCATTGTCAGATTTCAAAAAGGGTTTACGGCGAAAGCACTACATTTGATTTGTTTGAGGGTAGCACCTCCAAAATCTTTCCCATTAGCATAAATTCATAAACCATCGCCGTTCACACAAACACATTTCACAGCGAAAACAAATCCCTTATCTTTTGAAGAACTTCTGCTGAGGGCTTCCCAAGTGTCCAACGAAGACATCCAATGGTTCTTTTGTTAGAAAAAGTCATTTATTAAATCCATAAATCTCTGTTTGGATGGCGCATTATGTTCATAAAATACAGCGTCCACTCGCCCATTGAACCGTGAAGAGAACGCGTTCAACCTATACCTATACACTTGTCCAAGAACAATCAAACATCATTGATAATGTATCCTTAGGAACACTTTTGTGTATACTTACTATAATATTTCAACCGGATTATAAACTGGGCAATAGGAAAGGAAAAAAACCACAGCTCGCGCGAGCCCGTGAACGCGCATCCTCTTCTGTTTACATCCGATGACTAGTTCGAAATTCTTCTTCTATTACCATCCAGAGCAACTAAACATCATCAAACACTGTCTAGAGACTGTTGACATCCAGTGGAAGCAATAGGTACTGCAATCTTACTCCCAGAAATGGCTGTTTTCAATAGGGAGGGGTTCAAAATGAGGCAATGTGTCAAAAACACTTTTTCCAGGACAGATATTCCTCGGGTTTTTGCCTGCTATATCCGTTCTGTTATACTCACAGACATTATGTTAACACTTTTAGAAACTTCAGAGTGTTTCCTATCCAATAGTACTAATTATGTGCATATCCTATTTTCTGGGCCTGAGTGGGAGGCATTTTACTTTGGGCATGCCAGACTCCAAAACCGTCACCTCGGGAGCCGCTCCCTAAGAAGTTACCAGAGGCCACGTTCAGCCACGACTCATGAAACATAAGATATTACAGTTTTGAATGTCCCATTGGTAAGATGTACGTGCTTTCAGCACGTTCCATATATTTTCCAGCGATTGACCATTAGCTAGCAGGACGGAACGCAAGGGCAGATTAGCCACTCGTCGCCTGATTCTCACAAGGTACCCAGATCTTTTTCCACAAAATCTCAGTTTCCTTCTCCAGTGAATCACGGGGATCTGGGCCTGGTCGGGTGTCTGTAGTAGTATATCCCACCCGTCCGACTCATTGGAAGAACTCTTCATCCAGTTTGAGGTGAGCCATCGCAGTTCTAATGTCCAGAGGCTCTTTTCGGTCATAAGAGACGGTAGCAGCAACATTGTGTACAAAACAAGTTATGAACAATGCAAAAAAAATAAAAATTGCATGGTTGGTTGAGAGCCAATAAGACAGCAGCCCTCTCTTCCGGCGCCACATCGGTTTGTCTCCAGAGGTCTCTTCATAATCCCCAAGATATACAGCAGCAGGAGCAACAAAAACAAAAACACTACGCTAGAAAATGACAATCTGCAATGATAATCTCAGTAAGAGAGAGTGAGTGAGTTGGTGAGTTTGTCGAGTGAGAGTGTGTGTGAATGTTTAAGTAAGTATATGAGTCTATTAAAAACCACACATTCCATCGACACACACACACCTTCACTCCCCCCACCCTCACCCTCCAACCCCTGTTATTTACACTGCCTATCCTCCCCTCTTCCCCTCTTCTCCATGTCCCCCTACCTCTTACCATTCATACTATAATGACTACAATGACCGTCTGGTCTGGCTTCAACAGGCAGTACAACAGATGCCCAGGGGCTGATAGCAGCTTAAAGCATGAAAAGCCTTTGTGTTGAAAAAGAATCAATCAGTGCTTTTCAGTGTAATTTGATTCTATTCACAAAGGGCCTAGTAAGCAATTCTAAAATGGAAATGCTACTTGACTAGGAGTGGAATGGTAAGGTGGAGAGAGGCAGAGAAGAGAGGAGATGGAGGGAGCGAGAGGGGAAGGAGAGGGGAGGGAGTAAAGACAGGAAGAGGAGAGGAGTGAAGAGAGGAAAGAAAAGGGAGCGGTGTGTATCGGCAAAATAAGGGAGGAGGAGCTAAACAGCTGATCATTTCGGTGATCACCTGTTTAATCACGCACACACGCACACAAAGAAACGCACACACACACACACACACATAGATCCATAAAGGACTGGGGAACGTTTGAGATAAACTACAGCCAACAGCATTGGCTTACAATTAGATGACAAGTAATACAATGACATGGACAGTAATAATGGAGATGTGTGTTGTATTGGATAGGACTCATATCATATGACTGAGTGTAGCAACTGAGGATGAGGGGGTGTTTGTTCATTTAAAATAGAAGAGTGTATGAGATTGGTATTTCCTGCGTCTCAAATGGCACCCTAGTCCCTATATATATAGGGCCCATATTGCCCTGGTCAAAAGTAGTGCACTATGTAGGGAATAGGTTGCCATTTGGGACGCAGCCTATACGGGGGGAACGAGCAGGGAGGGTCGTCTGGGAGTCAGTCAGTAGGAGACTGGAGATTTCTCACATAATTCTCCTTAATGTAACTACACAGCGGTGCTACACACACATGCATTCTCCTGACCTGTCTGTCTGCTTCCTGTTCAGCTTAGAGGAGGTTGGAGAGACATACACTCAAATGGCCTGCAGATAGCTTGTATCACACACACACACACACACACACACACACACACACACATATGCACACAACCCTCAGCCCTCTGGCTGGAGGTGTGAGAGCAGAGTAAGAGGAGAGTGAGAGAAAGACCAGGGCTGAGTCAGAGGAATTAATTGAGGTAGTTTGTTTCACGCCGGGGAGTCTATTAAATGCCATGTCACTACTGTGCCAAGGGGAGTAAAGAGAGAGAGAGAAGGGGAGAATGAGGGAGTAGAAAGGGGGAGCGGGAGAGAGAAGGAGAGAGAGAGAAAGAGGGAGAGAGGGAGAGGAAAGGAGAAAGGTACTCGCAATCAGTTTCTTTTCCTGTCCCTCTTGCCTTCTCTCCTTCAACTTCTCAATGTCTCTCATTCCCTCTGCATCACACCCTCCATCCTCTCCATCTCTCCAACCTCTCCCTCACTCCATCCCTCTGTCCATCGATCGTGTGGTAGGCTCAGTGAGTGTGGTGTGCAGGCAGCCCAGTGTGCAGCTAGGTCAGGTCAGGGAGGTATGAATGGAGAGAGAAGGGAGAGAGAAGGTTGGTAGGTAGGTTGGAAGGAAGGAAGGGAGGGAGGCCAGGGCAACCATGCCCCTCCGATGTCCTTCTGGAATGTCCTTCCGTTCAACATTTTAACATGACCCTGCTCTTTCTCACCTCCTCCATCGTTCCTCTACTCAACCCCTCCCCTACCCCCTCCACCTCCCTACCCCTCCACTCCCTACCCCCTCCACCTCCCTACCCCTCCACTCCCTACACCCTCCACCTCCCTACCCCCTTCTATCTCCCTACCCCCTCCACCTCCCTACCCCCTTCTATCTCCCTACCCCCTCCACTCCCTACCCCTTCTATCTCCCTACCCTCCACCTCCCTACCCCTCCACTCCCTACCCCCTCCACCTCCCTACCCCCTTCTATCTCCCTACCCCTTCTAACTCCCTACCCTCCACCTCCCTACCCCCTCCACCTCCCTACCCCTCCACTCCCTACCCCCTCCACCACCCTACTCCCTTCTATCTCCCTACCCCTCCACCTCCCTACCCCTTCTATCTCCCTAACCCCTCCACCTCCCTACCCCCTTCTATCTCCCTACCAACTCCCTAAACCCTCCACTCCCTACCCCCTTCCACCTCCCTACCCCCTCCAACTCCCTACCCCTTCCACCTCCTACCCCTTCCACCTCCTTACCCCCTTATAACTCCCTAACCCCTTACACCTCCCTACCCCTCCACCCCTACCCTCTTCCACCTCACTACCCCCTTCTATCTCCCTACCCCTCCACCTCCCTACCCCCTTCTATCTCCCTACCCTCCACTCCCTACCCCCTTCTATCTCCCTACCCCTCCACCCTCCTACCCTCCACTCCCTACCCCTCCACCTCCCTACCCCTTCTATCTCCCTACCCTCCACCTCCCTACCCCCTCCACCTCCCTACCCTCCACTCCCTACCCCCTCCACCACCCTACTCCCTTCTATCTCCCTACCCCCTCCACCTCCCTACCCCCTTCTATCTCCCTACCCTCCACCTCCCTACCCCCTTCTATCTCCCTACCAACTCCCTAAACCCTCCACTCCCTACCCCCTGTCCACCTCCCTTACCCCTCCACCTCCATACCCCCTTCCACCCCCTACCCCTTCCACCTCCCTACCCTCTCCACTCCCTACCCCCTTCTATCTCCCTACCCCTCCACCTCCCTACCCCCTTCTATCTCCCTACCCCTCCACCTCCCTACCCCTTCTATCTCCCTACCCCTCCACCTCCCTACCCCTTCTATCTCCCTACCCCTCCACCTCCCTACCCTCCACTCCCTACCCCCTTCCACCTCCCTACCCCCTTCCACCTCCCTACCACCTCCCTAACCTGCTTCCACCTCCATACCCCCTCCAACTCCCTACCCCTTCCAACTCCCTACCCCTTTCACCTCCCTACCCCCTACCCCCTCCATCTCCCTACCCCCTCCAACTCCCTACCCCTTCCACCTCCCTACCCCCTCCATCTCCCTACCCTCCAACTCCCTACCCTCTTCCACCTCACTACCCCCTTCCACTTCCCTACCCCCTCCACCTCCCTACTCCAACACATTGATTGCCATGAAATGAGAACTGTCTACATTCCCTAAACTCACCAACTGACCACATACACATACACTCCTGTCAATTTAGGAAGACAACTGAAATCCAATATTCAATTAATCAACTGAAAACTCCTTTGGTCTGAAAACACAACACACATCTAACAAGGTACCGTAGAGCTAGGAGAAAGATGGAGAGACCAACCATGTGAGAGGTAGAAACAAAGAGAGAGAGATGGAGAAAGAAGGCGAGCGAATGAATGATAGTATGATAGAATGATAGAATGATAGAGTGATAGAATGATAGAATGATAGAATGATAGAATGATAGAAGGATAGAATGATAGAATGATAGAATGATAGAATGATAGAATGATAGAATGATAGAAGGATAGAATGATAGAATGATAGAATGATAGAATGATAGAAGGATAGAATGGATGAGTGGGAGGGGAGTGGGTGTGTTGTTGGCCAGGTGCCCAGATCCTGTCTGAGTTCTACTACCCAGAAACCCCCTGTCTCGCCCGTCTCAGCAAGTTGAGGCAGAAATATTGACTGGCAAGCACTCTGCCCAATCAAATACATTTTCTGCAAGATATGCCAAAGGTGACGCCTGGGGAAATGGAGGTTAGATGGGGGATTGGAGGGAGGGATATAGGGAGGGATGGGGGGTGGTGAAATGGAGGGTAGCTCGGGGAGTGGAGGGAGGGATATAGGGAGGGATGGAGGGTGGTGAAATGGAGGTGGTGGGAGGGAAAGAGGCCACATGGGGAATGAAGTGATTACTGTTGAGGGATGGGAGAAGGGAGAGGTAGAAAAAAGTTGTAGAGAGAAACAGGGAAATAGAGAGAGTTAATGAAAGAGAGGAAAGGTAGAGCAAGAGGTAAAGAGGAAACATCGGGTCAGGTAGCACTCAAACCTCTGTAAACACACACACACACACGTCCCAACAGCAGTGGGTGTTCACGGCAGACAGAGCACGCTAATTCACAACAAAGTGGTGATAAAAAGATGAGGAGGAACTGAGCAGTGGAAAAGGCAGGATACATGACACGGTTACTCACTCACAGCAAACAAACACACTCTGAACACACCTACACACCTCAGTGTGTGTGTGAGTGAGTGAGTGAGTGAGTGAGTGAGTGAGTGAGTGAGTGTGTGCATGCGTGCGTTTGTGAGCACCGTGAGGCAAAGTACTAGACAACATCCTCTGAGTCTATAAAAGAATCAAGTTGAAAATACATAACCGGCCTAAAGCATAAATACTTCACCCCGCTAACAGGCAGTCAGGGTGAAACTTTCAGAACATTACATCAGATATTACAGAGACGGTTACTTTTCAGTGATTTGTCTTCAGGTAGACTGGCTCTGTTCATCATTCAGAGACACAACAGAACACAGGTGTTTGTTTGTGCTTGTGTGTGTGTGTGTGTGTGTGTGTGTAGGTTGCATGCAGAACCCAGTCTTCAACATGTGTCTTTGACTTTGCTGAGAAGTAGAGAGACAGACAGGCAAATATTTCCACATTAAATATTTATCTTGTAAGTGGGACAACTCATGTATCTTTCAGACTATTATCAAAATAGGAGAGGTATAAAGGGTGAGCCATCTCCCTTCTCATCCCTCTCTCCTCTCCTTTCCTCTCATTTCTTATCCTCTCCTCTCCCCCTCCACTCTCCTCTCCACTTCTTTCCTCTCCTCTCCTCTCCTCTCCCCTTCCCCTCTCTTCTCCGCTCCTCTCCTCTCCTTTCCTCCTCTCCTCTCATCCCTCTTTCCTCTACTCTCATCCCTCTCCCCTCCCCCCCTCATCTCTCCCTCCCCTCATCTCATCTCCTCTCCTCCATTTCTCTCTCTCTCTCTCTCTCTCTCTCTCTCTCTCTCTCTCTCTCTCTCTCTCTCTCTCTCTCTCTCTCTCTCTCTCTCTCTCTCTCTCCTCTCCTCTCCTCTCCAGGTTATTTGGCTGTGTTAGGCATAGACAGATGTTGGATGAGGTAAATAAAAGCTAGTTGAATAATACATGGTCCGGATGCTCCCTGCCTCCCTGCCTGCCTTTAGTGCTGACCAGAAAGCAGCATCTAAACACTCACGTTCAGCATAACTATAACACACACTGACATGCCTGCACACACAAACATACAGGAATGCAGGCAAGCAAGCACGCACGAACGTAGCTTACACGGACTCACACACACACACTCACACTCTCGCACACACATGCTCCTCTATTTCCCTGTCCAATCGTGTTGTAGTAGAATCCAGATCAATTACTTAGGGATTTTTTCTAGCTTTAAATTAAAATCCAGGCAGGTTGGGGCAAATTGCACTACACTTCTAATCAAATACTATTTACCATATACTACTGTATATATACCATACCCCAAAACTGTGTGTGTGTGTGTACTTCTCTATGTACCGTATGCACACATCCTTCACCAGCTTAGGCTTGGTTATTGTTCTGGACGTGGCTTGAGGAAGTCATTAGAGAAGATAGAGAGATAAAATAATAAAAATGGCATTTGAAGTGAAATGGAGACAGGCATCTGGTCATCTCAAACTGGACACCGCGGTCCAACCACAGCCATTCACAAAAACAACATCTCTCTCTCTCTCTCTCTCTCTCTCTCTCTCTCTCTCTCTCTCTCTCTCTCTCTCTCTCTCCATCTCTCTCATGCGTCTCTCTCTCCTTCTCTCCATCCTTCTCTCTGTCTCTCTCTCTCTCTCTAATGGAGTAGGGAGTAATAAACATTAATTTCCCACCAAGCTAATATAATTCCCCTCTGCCTTTTGCAGCTTTAATTTACAGCTACGCAGAGGCAATTTACCCTGCTCCCACCATCCAGCCTGCCTGCCCGCCTGCCTGCCCGCCTGCCTGCCTGCCTGACCAGACTCCATTACACTAAATTGAGCACCAGAGTGTGTGACAGAAGGAACGTGTGTGTGTGAGTGTGTGTGAAAGATGGAAAGTGTGTGTGAGTGCTTCTCTCTAAAGCTAGCTCGGCATTTGTGTGTGTTCATTTCGCTGGACATGACTTTCTCTGTCTCTCTCTTTCTCTCTCTCTCTTTCCTTCTCTCTCTCGCTCCTCCCTATCCCCTCTCTTTCTCTCTCCCTCTTTCTTTCTCTCATTCTCTCTCTCTATTTCTTTCTCTCTCCTCCCTCCCTCTCCTCCCCCTCTCTCTCCCCTCTCTCTCTCTCCCTCAATCTTTCTCTCTCTCTCGCTCTCTCTCTCTCCTCCCTTTCTCCTCTCTCTCTCTTTCTCATTCTCTCTCTCTCTCCTCCCTCTCTCTCTCTTTCTCCCTCTCTCTTTCTCTCTCCAGTAGAGTATAATTTCTGACCTGATAATGCTGTGGATGATACATAACAGGTGCCGATCTATTATGAATGGAACATGCTCTGCACTCCTCCCTACCAGCTACTGTTATAGATGGCTGAATCCTGGGATAGCTGGACACATACGGACACACACACACACGGACACACACACACACACACACACACACACACACACACACACACACACACACACACACACACACACACACACACACACACACACACACACACACACACACACACACACACACACACACACACACACACACACACACACACACACACACACACACACACACACACACACACATGCACACTCTAGCTCTGATGGCTGCACTAACTCATGTTTCAGGCTATAGCTTGTCTGACAGCTCTTGCAGCTTCTGCACATTCAGCACCACCTGTCCAGTTCGTGTATGTGTGTGCGTGTGTTTGAGTGTTTGTGTGTGCAAGGGCTTTGCCTCAGGGTACACAAGACAACAATTTTCAAAAAGGAACGGGGGAGTGGGAGCAATTGAATAGAAGGAGAGAAGTAACAAAGTGTGTAAAAGACAAAAAGAGAGAATTCCTCAAATGACAATATGACAAGAAATATCATCAAACATTATCCTAAACATAAAGAAGAGAAGGAGAGAGTGAGGGATGTATTCCAGTGAGAGATAGATGGAGAGAGTGATGGATGTATTCCAGTGAGAGATAGATGGAGAGAGTGAGTGATGTTTTCCAGTGAGAGATAGATGGAGAGAGTGATGGATGTATTCCAGTGAGAGATAGATGGAGAGAGTGATTGATGTTTTCCAGTGAGAGATAGATGGAGAGAGTGATGGATGTATTCCAGTGAGAGATAGATGGAGAGAGTGAGGGATGTATTCCAGTGAGAGATAGATGGAGAGAGTGAGGAATGTATTCCAGTGAGAGATAGATGGAGAGACTGAGGGATGGAGAGATGGAGGGATGAGGAGGAGTATTGTGACAGCAGACATCACTCAACAAGCGTTTAGAGAGGTGTAAAATGACTCGTAAATCAATCTAGCGGCGATTATGACACAATGTGGGGAGACACTGAGAATACACACACACACATAGACCCACACACACATACACACATATGCTGCAGTATCATATTCGGCTAAATCGATCGTCATGGAGAAAGGAGAAAGGAGTTAGAGAGGGAGTGGGTGAGACGCTGAGAGAAAGAGTAACTGAGACAGAGATGATGGAGGGAGAGAGAGGGAATGGGTAAATGAGAAATGTGCCAAAGGGCAAGAAGTGAACAGAAATTAGGGGAGAAAGACAGAGTGAGAGTAGAAAATAGAGACAAATGCAGAGAGTGACAATAGGTAATTTAAACTATAAATTATAAATGTAAAGAGTAAGAAATGTGTAATGAAGAGAGAGTCAAAAAAGAGAGTGTTATTTCTTACACTTCGAAAGCTCTTTAGCCAATGAATACTCTATGTACTGCACACCTAGCCAATCATAACTCATCACACTCTCCACTATCACTTTACTGTGACACGAACAGACCATAGTCCTGACCTCCAGGTGCCATAATTATATCTCTAACAGAACACAAAGGTGTGTGTCATCATAGCCATATCTCTCTCACCCCAGACCCGTGACCCCAGAAAAGTCCTGGTCTTTGATCCCTCTCTACCAGTTAGTCTGGGTGGCAGGGTGGGGTTAATTTGGTATTTCGGAATTTAATTTCAAGTACATTTGAATTGACCACACCCCACAGGAAGCAGAATTTGAATTTATTTTGAATTGAAGTAAGTATAATTTAATTCAAAGCAAATCAAACCAATTCAACTGAGAGATTAAACATGAAAGTCTCCTTCATTTGACAAATCTTTTATCAAAATGATCTGCCACTAATGTAAAGAATACACATACCAGTTCAAATTAGTTGGATACATTTATTTGTTAGCTGGATAATATTTATTTTATTTTTCTTTGTCATGAGATGTTAAATTGTTCCCTTCCATACTACAGTGTTGTATCTAAAGCATTCTGGGACATTTTAGGAGAAAACTAAATGTTTCAGCCTTATGATACATGGTAGTGGTAACCATACATGATATCAAAATCAACTTTACAATGGTAATGTGTAGAATAAGTAAGCCACTTGAATTTCATTGAATTTCATTGAAATAAGTTCTACTTCCTTTAGTTCAAATTCAATTCAGTGAATTGTAGTCATGGTGACCCAGTAGTCATGGTGACCCAGGGCAGTCATGAATGGAGATCAAATCAACATCTGGGATTCCCTGGGAAACCATTTCAGTGTTGCACTCTTCCTCTCGGGGGAGTAGCGGGAGGAGGGAGTAAGGGCCTGATTTAGCTACGTCATGCCATAGAACTGAGGCAGCATGACGGCTCATAGTTAGCATTTACAATGGGTATATGTGTCTTAACACATCTAGACAGGGTAACTGACATAAAGAACCCAGCCGATTCTACAAGGGACAAGGACACCAAGACCACAGCTACCAATAGAAAGTATTCTTAAAGAGAAAGGTCTTTAGGCCCCTTTTAAAGGAGCCAAGAGTCTGTGCTGCCTTCATGTGGTCCGGGAGGGTCAAGCTGAAAGCAGACCTTGATCCTGGGGGCGTGTGGGAGTAGGCTATCGCTTGACCTGATGGTACGGGTGGGGTTATGGAGAGAGAGCAGTTCTTTGAGATAAGGAGGGGGCATTGTCATGAATACACTGTAAAGTCAGCAGGAAGGCAGGAGGGTTTTGAATTCAATCCGGAATGAGATGGGGAGCCAGTGCAGAGATGCCAGGATGGGGGTGATGTGATGGTGTTTCCGCACACTCATCAGGAGCCTGGCAGTGCTGTTCTGGATGTACTGGAGCTTCTGGAGACTCCTGCCAGGGATCCTGATGCAGAGTGTGTTGCGGTAGTCCAGCCTTGACGAGATACAGTTGAAGTCAGAAGTTTACATACACTTAGTTTGGAGTCATTAAATCTCGTTTTTTCAACCACTTCACAAATTTCTTTTTAACAAACTATAGTTTTGGTAAGTCGGTTAGGACATCTACTTTGTGCATGACACAAGTCATTTTTTCAACAATTGTTTACAGACAGATTATTTCACTTATAATTCACTGTATCACAATTCCAGTGGGTCAGAAGTTTACATACACTAAGTTGACTGTGCCTTTAAACAGCTTGGAAAATTCCAGAAAATGATGTCATGGCTTTAGAAGCTTCTGATAGGCTAATTGACATCATTTGAGTCAATTGGAGGTGTACCTGTGGATGTATTTCAAGGCCTACCTTCAAACTCAGTGCCTCTTTGCTTGACATCATGGGAAAATCAAACGAAATCAGCCAAGACCTCAGAAAAAAAAATTGTAGACCTCCACAAGTCTGGTTCATTCTTGGGAGCAATTTCCAAATGTCTGAAGTACAAACAATAGAACCAAGTATAAACACGCAGCCATCATACCACTCAGGGAGGAGACGCGTTCTGTCTCCTAGAGATGAACGTACTTTGTTGCGAAAAGTGCAAATCAATCCCAGAACAATAGCAAAGGACCTTGTGAAGATGCTGGAGGAAACAGGTACAAAACTATCTATATCGACATAACCTGAAAGGCCGCACAGCAAGGACGAAGTCACTGCTCCAAAACCACCACTGCACATGGGGACAAAGATTGTACTTTTTGGAAAAATGTCCTCTGGTCTGATGAAACAAAAATAGAACTCTTTGGCCATAATGACCATAGTTATGTTTGGAGGAAAAAGGGGGAGACTTGCAAGGCGAAGAACACCATCCCAACCGTGAAGCACGGGCGTGGCAGCATCATGTTGTGGGGTGCTTTCCTACAGGAGGAACTGGTGCACTTCACAAAATAGATGGCATCATGAGGGAGGAAAATCCTGTGGATATAGTGAAGCAACATCTCAAGACATCAGTCAGGAAGTTAAAAGCTTGGACGCAAATGGGTCTTCCAAATGGACAATGACCCCAAGTATACATCCAAAGTTGTGGCAAAATGGCTTAAGGACAACAAAGTCAAGGTATTGGAGTGGCCATCACAAAGCCCTGACCTCAATCCTATAGAAAATATGTTTGCAGAACTGAAAAAGCATGTGCGAGCAAGGAGGCCTACAAACCTGACTCCGTTACAACTGCTCTGTCAGGAGGAATGGGCCAAAATTCACCCAACTTATTGCGGGAAGCTTGTGGAAGGCTACCCGAAACGTTTGACCCAAGTTAAACAATTTAAAGGCAATGCCACCAAATACTAATTGAGTGTATGTAAACTTCTGACCCATAGGGAATGTGATGAAAGAAATAAATGCTGACATAAATCATTCTCTCTACTATTATTCTGACATTTCACATTTTTTAAATAAAGTGGTGATCCTAACTGACCTAAGACAGGGATTTTTACTAGGATTAAATGTCAGGAATTGTGAAAACTGAGTTTAAATGTATTTGGCTAAGGTGTATATAAACTTCTGACTTCAACTGTAAAGGCATGGACGAGCTTCTCTGCATCAGACTGAGTGAGGGTGGGATGGAGTTTGGCAATGTTCTTGAGGTGATAACATGATGCTTTACACAGTTGTTTGATGTGGTACATAGAGTAGAGCCAGATATGACAGGGACGGATGAAGGGCTGACACTAGTTACCACAGCCACACAGTGAAAATGGTCTATATGGTCAAAATGTATTTAGGGTTAGGCAAAAGGTTAGCAGTGTGGTTAATGTTAGGGTTAGGTTAGGTTTAAAATCAGATAAGAAGAGAAATTGTAGAAATAGACGGGGTTTAGCCATAATGACTTTGTGACTGTGGTAACTAATGACGACCCGGATGAAGGAGAGTTAAAAAGAGATGGGGAGAGGTAGAGGGCCAAGGAGGTGGGGTTGTTCTCTCACTTGCTCTCTCTCTCTCTCTCTCTCTCTCTCTCTCTCTCTCTCTCTCTCTCTCTCTCTCTCTCTCTCTCTAGGGGTAAAGAGATGAGGAAGTGTGGTGTTTAGGCATGAACTTGCGATTTGCAGAGGAAAAAGAGGTAAGAGAGGAGAGGGAGAAAAGATAGAGGGATGAATATTAAGCAGTATCAGATGAGGGGCTTTAAAATACACTAATGAGAGAGTGTAACACGTGGGGTTGGCTGAGGAACATGCACTGAGAACACACTGTACAGACACAAGCATGCGTACACGCAAAATGCACACACACACAAACACATACACAGTCTTGTATAACTAACCTTGTGGGGACACACAATTAATTCCCATTCAAAATCCTATTTTCCCTAACCTCTAACCCTAAATCTAACCCTAACCTTAACCTAAAAACCTTACCTTAACCCTAACCCTAAAACTAACCCTAGCTCCTAACCCTAAACCTAATTCTAACCCTAATTCTAACCTTAATCCTAAACCCCCTAGAAATAGCATTTGACCTCGTGGAGACTAACAAAATGTCCCAAGTTGGTCAAATTGTGTTTGTGGACAATTCTTGGGGGGACTTCTGGTCCCCACAAGTATAGTTAAACACGTACATGTACATGTACACGTACACACACACACACACACACACACACACACACACACACACACACACACACACACACACACACACACACACACACACACACACACACACACACACACACACACACACACACACACACACACACACACACACACACATACTCCTCCATAGCATAAGCCATGTCTGGTGTTGTAATGTGTGATGTGATTGCTGTGTGGGGAGGGGAGCTAAACCACCAGGTGATCACTGACCTAATGTTATCAGATGAATTAGATTCATATAATTTCATTTCCTGGTAAGTGCTGCTCTCCTAATTAAGTACAGAGAGAGAGAGGCAGGAAGGGGACCACCCAATGCTTAGTAAAACGTGGCGGGGCTGAGTATGTGTGAGTGTGTGACTGTGTGTGTCCGTGTGTGTGTGTCTGCTTGCGTGTGTCTGAGCCGTTACGCTGTGTGTGTATAAGCGTTTGTGTACACACCTCACAAAAACACACTCCCACCTTGAGTTACACTGCTGTGCTACAGATGAAGTAATATCTTGAGGCTACTGTGTAATTAGAGCTAATTCAATTGGCTTCTGCTTCTATGGTTACATCCCAAATGACACCCTATTCCCTACATACTGCACTACTTTTGACCAGAGCCCTATGGGGAATAGGGTGCCATTTGGGAGGAGGTCTCCACCTGCCAACTACACAGTGGATTGATAGCCATATTTTTCTCTCTTCCCTTCTTTCTCCTCATTAATGGAGTGGAATTAATGAAAATGGCTTCGCTCTGCATGCACTGCTGGAGGATAGCATTAGTGCTGCAAATCAAATACAATTTTATTTGTTACAGGCGCCGAATATAACAGTGAAATTCTTACTTACAAGCATTTCCCAACAATGCAGATAAAAAATAACTAAAAATTTAAACAAGACAAATAAAACATACAAGAATTAAGGTATATATGGGGAGTACCAGTACCATTTCAATGTGCAGTGGTATGAGGTAACTGAGGTGGGTATGTACATGGAGGCAGAGGTAAAGTGACTAGCCATCAGGATAAATAATAATAAGAGTAAGAAACAAAGTAGCAGCAGCGTATAGGACGAGTGTATGTGTTCATGTGTGAAAGCGTGTGTATGCGTATGTAGTGTGGGTATGCGTATGTAGTGTGTGTATGCGTATGCAGTGTGTATGTGCATATGTAGTGTGTGAGTCAGTGCAGATAGTCCATTTGATTAACTATTTAGCAGTCTTATGGCTTGGGGATAGAAACTATCTCGTAGCCTGTTCGTCTGAAACCCAATGCTCCAGGTATCGCTTTCCGGACGGTAGCAGAGATAGCAGTCTATGGCTTGGGTGGCTGAAGTCTTTGGCAATTTTTCGGGCCTTCCTCTGACACTAGCTGATACAGGTCCTGGGTGGCAGGAATAAAGCAGCCAGTCAATAACTCTCGATGGTGCAGCTGTAGAACCTCTTGTGGATCTGCAAAATCTTTTCAGCTTCCTGAGGGAGAAGATGCGCTGTTGTGCCCTCTTGTGCGGGTGTGCGTTGACCATGTTAAGTGGTGAACTAGAAACCCTCTACCTTCTCCACTATAGCCCCGTCGATGTGGCTGGGGGCGTGCTCACCCCCTTGTTTCCTGTAGTCCACGATCAGCTCCTTGGTTTTGCTGACGTTGAGGGAGAGGTTGTTGTCTTGGCACCACACTGCCAGGCCTCTGACCTCCACCCTGTAGGCTGTCTCCTCGTTGTCGGTGATCAGGCCTACCACTGTTGTGTCGTCAGCAAACTTGATGATGGTGTTGGAATCGTGCTTGGCCATGTCATTGTGAGTGAACAAGGAATACAGGAGGGGACTAAGCACACACACCTGGGGGCCCCCGAGTTGAGGGTCAGTGTGGCGGCCTGTGAGGAAGTCCAGGATCCTGTTGCAGAGAAAGGTGTTCAGTCCCAGTGTCCCAAGGTTGGTGATGAGCTTCGAGTTCTTGGGAAAAGGAACAATGGTGGTCAGCTTGAAACATGTTGGAATTACAGACTGGGACAAGGAAAGTTTGAAAATGTCCGTGAAGACACTTGCCAGCTGATCTGTACGCTCAGAGAACGCGGCCTGGTATTCCATCTGGCCCAGTGGCCTTGCGAGTGTTAACCTGTTTAAAAGTCGTACCCACATAAGCCACGGAGAATGAGATCCCACAGTGGTCAGGAACAGTAGGGGCTCTCATCAATGGCTAGGTGTTGTTTATCTCGAAGCAAGCATAGAAGGCATTTAGCTCATCTGGGAAGGCTGCATCACTGGGCAACTCATGGCTTGGTCCCCCTTTGTAATCCGTAATAGTCTGCAAGCCCTGTCACATCCGGTGAGCGTAGGATTCCATCCCTTACGGAAAAAAACAAATTAATTTCACGTGATCACATTTGAAGTGTTCCAGAAACACATGTTTTCACATGTGAAATTTCATGTGAAATTATATGATTTTTCTGAAAGAAGATCCTATATTGTTTTTTTGCATGTTTTATGGCTCGTCAGAGGTCGTAGCGGGATTTCTTCCGTTCCTAGAATAGCGGTAGCTCTAGACTTCACCCCAGCGCAGAATACTTCCTGTAATCAATGGCTTTTGGTTTGGTTAAATATGTACGGTCACTGTGGGGACAACTTCGTCGATGCAATTATTGATGAAACTCATGAATGTTGTAGTCTGTTCTAGCGAAACAGTCCTGTAGCCTAGCGTTCACTTTGTCAGCATGGCCTGTGTGTGTGTGCGCGTCTTTGAGGGGCTTACACTGCCAGAGAGTAATAGTGCATGTAGGGGTCTTATCAGCAGTCATATCAGACACAGTATTGAACATTTCACCTGCTCTCTCACAATACAGCCATTGAGATACTGACGCAACATAGGGAAACAGACTAGTGTGAGCTGATTACGATAACAGTTACAATTACAGCAATGACACACACATAGGTAAAGCATGAAATATTTATACACCCCCACTCCACAAACACACATACATACATTCACACAAACCACTGACTCAATGGTGTCTTATTGAAATATTTATTGAAATCTATGTTTTTTTTTAAGGCTTCTTGTGGATTTTTAAAAATGTTTAATAAAAGGCGTGGTTGAGATGGACTCTTTCCCTCAGTAATTGACAAGCTATTTGGAGAAATAGAAAAGGAAAATTGGAGCATCATGGAAAGAGAGAGAGAGAGAGAGAGAGAGAGAGAGAGAGAGAGAGAGAGAGAGAGAGAGAGAGAGAGAGACACGAGAGACGAGAGAGACGAGAGAGACGAGAGAGACAAGAGAGACAAGAGAGTGAGAAAGAAAGAAAGAAAGAGAGAGAGAGAAAAGAGAGAGCGAGAGAGAGAAGAGAGAAAGAGAAAGCAAGCGAGAGAGAGGGAGATAGTGAAAAAGAGAGGGAAGAGAGAGATTGAGAGAGAAAGAGAGAGCGTGAGTGAGTGAGGGAGTGAGAGCTAGAGACAGAGAGAGAGAGAGAGAGAGACAGAGAGAGAGACGAGAGAGAAAAGAGAGTGAGAGAGAAAGAGAGAGAAAAGAGAGAGCGAGAGAGAGAAGAGAGAAAGAGAAAGCAAGAGAGAGAGAGAGAGATAGTGAAAAAGAGAGAGAAGAGAGATTGAGAGAGAAAGAGAGAGCGTGTGTGAGTGAGTGAGTGAGTGAGTGAGTGAGTGAGTGAGTGAGGGAGGGAGGGAGGGAGGGAGTGAGAGCTAGAGACAGAGAGAGTGAGAGAGTGAGAGAGAGAGAGAGAGAGAGAGAGAGAGAGAGAGAGAGAGAGAGAGAGAGAGAGAGAGAGAGAGAGAGAGAGAGAGGCAGCAAATTCCTGTGTTTAAGAGAGAATGGAAAATTAAGAGATTGAGAAAGATAGCGAGAACGAGGAAGAGGAAAATAATGCTAGAATGTTAATGCTCAGACTATCAGTGTGTCTGACACTGTCTGGTGTGCTACTGTAAATGACAGTTATCTTTGATCACAATAACTAGCTGAGGGCTCTTGCATTCCACAGGACATCACAGGAACAGTGACTCAAACAGGCACAATGCCAGACTGCGGCTATGCCGATAAGGGTGAAGAAGGAGATACAGTATGAGTGAGAGAGTAGAGAAGAGAGAGTGTTGGAACTCTGAATTGATCTTTACTGCAACATTGGCTGTTGGATTATTGTGTCTATGAATGAATGTGCAGCTGGATGACCATATCCGAAACCAACGTCATTGTAATTAGAGAAAAATGAAGGGCCCTGCATTGAAGACCAAAATTGGCTAAAGTAAATTGTGATTAATAAAAAAGTACACCTGTTTCATATAAAGGACCAAAAAAAGTACAGCTGTACCATACAGGTTGCAAAATAGTTTCAATGTACCAATTCCATGGCACATGGTTTATGAACTGATACGATGCCAGATTCAAAATGTTGAGTTTTTCCATTTAAATGATTATACAAAATTCTTGCAACCAATAGAATGTTATACTGTATACAGTATATGGGGGGGTACAACCAACCCAAGTCATAGTCAATCGATCAGTAATATAATAATACTCTTAGCAAAAGTGTTTATCTTTCATTTACAATCGGTAGAATGTAAAATATACTGTCAGTGAAATGTATATAGTTGTCATGACTTCCGCCGAAGTCGGTTCCTCTCCTTGTTCGGGGGGCAATCGGCGGTCGACGTCACCGGTCTTCTAGCCATCGCCGATCCACTTTTCATTTTCCATTTGTTTTGTCTTGTTTTCCATCACACCTGGTTTTAATTTGCCCTCATTACTGTTGTTTATTTAACCCTCTGTTTCCCCCATGTCTGTGTGGGGAATTGTTTGTTGGCATGCCGGTTTACGCCGGGGTTGAATGTTTTTCACCCTTGCTTTGTGGCAGCCGGTGCTGCCTTACTTGGTTTTGGGCATTTGTTTTGTGACGCGGTTGCGTTCTTTATTTAACATTGCCTGAGTAAAGTACTTAGTCCACTCATCTCTGCTCTCCTGCGCCTGACTTACCTACACCAGCTACACCCACTCCATGACAATAGCATGTATAAGCTGGAAGTGGAAACCTAAGTATTGTTGTCTATTAGTTTACTCCAATTAGGGGAGGGGTGGTAGGGTTAGGGAAAAAAGTAAATAATAAAAATATATATATATACACTACCGTTCAAAAGTTTGGGGTCCTTTAGAAATGTCCTTGTTTTTGAAAGAAAAGCTAATTTTCTGTCCATTAAAATAACATCAAATTGATCAGAAATACAGTGCAGACATTGTTAATGTTGTAAATGACTATTGTAGCTGGAAACGGCAGATTTTTTTATGGAATATCTACATAGGCGTACAGAGAACCATTATCAGCAACCATCACTCCTGTGTTCCAATGGCACGTTGTGTTAGCTAATCCAAGTTTATCATTTTAAAAGGCTAATTCATCATTAGAAAACCCTTTTGCAATTATGTTAGCACAGCTGAAAACTGTTGTTCTGATTAAAGAAGCAATACAACTGGCCTTCTTTAGACTAGTTGAGTATCTGGAGCATAAGCATTTGTGGGTTCGATTACAGGCTCAAAATGACCAGAAACAAATAACTTTCTTCTGAAACTTGTCAGTCTATTCTTATTCTGAGAAATGAAGGCTATTCCATGCGGGAAATTGCCAAGAAACTGAATATCTCGTACAACGCTGTGTACTACTCCCTTCGCATTAAGAAGGAAAGAAATTCCACACACTAATGTTTAACAAGCCACACCTGTTAATTGAAATGCATTCCAGGCGACTACCTCTTGAAGCTGGTTGAGAGAACGCCAAGAGTGTGCAAAGCTGTCATCAAGGCAAAGGGTGGCTACTTTGAAGAATCTCAAATATATGTTGATTTGTTTAACACTTTTTGGGCACTACATGATTCCATATGTGTTATTTCATAGTTTTTATGTCTTCACTATTATTCTACAATGTAGAAAATAGTAAAAATAAAGAAGAACCTTGGAATGAGTATTTGTGTAAAAACTTTTGCCTGGTACTGTGCGTACGCAAGCCCGCAGGCACACGCACAAATACAAACACACACCACAGGAGGTTGTTGACACCTTAATTGGGGAGGATGGGCTTGTGGTAATGAAATACATTCCATTCGCTACATTCTGGCCATTATTATGAGCTGTCCTCCCCTCAGCACCCTCCTTTGACTCACACACACCAACACAGTCACTTGACAGAGTGGCAGCGATCAGCCTCGCTAGTGATCATCTTCATTTCTAATTGTCCCTGATTAATCTATGTAAATGGGGGTTAATCAGGATGTATTGAAACTATTTTGGTGCTTGCCTCCTCCCCTCGAGCGACTCTATCAATTGACATCAATATTTGTCTTCCTCTCGTTATTTAATTTGCACCTTGTTCTCCTGGTAATGGACACGATTAGCAGCAATTAAGAGACCAGACGTACAAAGTAGGGTGGAAAGAGAAAAGTGGAGGGAGGGATAGAGAGAGATGGAGAGGGGAGAGAGTGGGAAAGAGAGAGGTGAAGAGAGAGAGAGAGGTGAAGATAGAGGTGGAGAAAGAGGGCATGAAGAGAGAGAAGTGGAGAGAGAGGGGAGACAAATTTGACCCCAATAACTACTGTGGGACATGCTTCAACAGCAACCTTGGGAAAATTCTCTGCATTATCATTAACTGCAGACTCTTACATTGCCTCAGTGAAAACAATGTACTGAGCAAATGTCAAATTGGCTTTTTACCAAATTACTATATGACCCTGCAAACTATAATTGACAAACAAACAAACCAAAACAAAGGCAAAGTCTTCTCATGCTTTGTTGGTTTAAAAGAAGCTTTTGACTCAATTTGGCATGGCGGTCTGCTATACAAATTGATGGAAAGTGGTGTTGGGGAAAAAACATACAACATTATAAACTCCATGTACACAAACAAGTGTGTGGTTAAAATTAGCAAAAAACACACACATTTCTTTCCACGGGGCCATGGGGTGAGACAGGGATGCAGCTTAAGCCCCACCCTCTTCAACATATATATCAACAAATTGGCGAGGGCACTAGAACAGTCTGCAGCATCCGGCCTCACCCTACTAGAAACTGAAGTCCAATGTCTACTGTTTGCTGATGATCTGGTGCTTATGTCCCCAACCAAGGAGGACCTACAGCCGCACCTAGATATTCTGCACAAATTCTGTCAGACCTGGGCCCTGACAGTAAATCTCAGTAAGACAAAAATAATGGTGTTCCAAAAAATGGCCAGTTCCTAGGACCACAAATACAAATTCCATCTAGACACCTGTGGCGCTGATGTTTAGGCCGAGGTATGTATAGTTTTTTGTGTGCTCTAGGGCATAATCTGAGAATAATCTGAGAGGCAAGAAGGGCCTTCAATGCCATCAAAAGGAACATAAAATTTGACATACCAATTAGGATCTGGCTAAAAATACTTGAATCAGTTGTAGAACCCTTTATGGTTGTGAGGTCTGGGGTCCGCTCACCAACCAAGGATTTACAAAATGGGACAAGCACAAAATTGATACTCTGCATGAACAATTCTGCAAAAATATCCTCTCTGTACAACGTAAAACACCACATAATGCATGCAGAGCAGAATTAGGCCGATACCTGCTAATGATCAAAATCCAGCAAAGAGCTGTTAAATTATACAACCACCTAAAAGTTAGCGATTCCCCAAACTTCCATAACAAAGACATCATCTACAGGGAGATGAACCTGGAGAAGAGTCTGCTAAGAAAGCTGGTCCTGGGGCTCTGTACACAAACACAAACATACCCCACAGAGCCCCAGGAAAGCAACACAATTAGAACCAACGAAATCATGAGAAAACAAAAAGATAATTACTTGACACATTGGAAAGAATTTACAAACAAAACGGAGAAAACTAGAATGGTATTTGGCCCTAAACAGAATACCTGACCACTGTGACTGACCCAAAACTAAGGAAAGCTTTGACTATGTACAGACTCAGTGAGCATAGCCTTGCTATTGAGAGAGGTTCTGAAGAGAAGACAGGCTATGTGCACACTGCCCACAGAATGAGGTGGAAACCGAGCTGCATGTCCTAACCTGCCAAATGTATGACCATATTAGAGACACATATTTCCCTTATATTACACAGACCCACAAAGAATTCCTAAATAAATCTAATTTTGATAAACTCCCAAATCTTTTGGGTGAAATACCACAGTGTGCCATCACAGCAGCAAGATTTGTGAACCGGAAAAGGGCAACCGATAAAGAACAAACACCATCGTAAATACAACCCATATTTATGTTTATTTATTTAACTATTTGCACATAATATGACATTTGAAATGTCTCTATGAAATGTCTTTGTTTATTATCTATTTCACTTGCTTTGGCAATGTAAACACATCTTTCCCATGCCAATAAAACCTTTTGAGTTTAAATGAATTGAGAGAGAGCAAGAGAGAAAAAAACAGAAATAACGTCTAAACTCTGGACACATGGCTTTACATCACCATGACACACACACACACCCACCCACACACACACACGAGCATGCACACATTCTCATTTTCCACACACACTCCTCAACTCCTAAGCTGACTTATGTCTGGGGTAAGAACAGGGTAATTACACCACAGCAACACATCACACATGTTAAAAACACACACGTTAGACATGTAACCTTCACACAATATCACCAGAACTTCCACAGGTCACCTCAGGTCGATATCCTCTAACCCCTGACCCCAGAGAAACTTGACCCTGGTGACCCCACCCACTGTATGCTGCCTTGTAAGGCTGTGTAACAGGCTGTGCTGTCTCCCTAACCTTTAAATGGCAGACACACGTCTCACTGAAAACCTTTAGCTAATGTGAGACCTTTAACTAACATGCTACCTGAGCTTCTGAGGGGGACACTGATGTGTCAACCCTAACCCCAATACACTTCTCTCTCTCCTCTCCTCCTCTGTTTCTCTACCTTTCTTTCTGTCACTCTCTGTTACTTTGTCTGTGTCTTTTGCTCTCCTTCTCGCTGTCTGTCTCTTTTTTCTCCATCTCTTTCTCTCTCTGTCTCTCTCTTTTTTCAATTAAGTAACCCCTGCGAGGAGGGGTGTTGAGTGCGGAGGAGGGGAGTTGAGTGCGTACGAGGGGGGAAGGGAAAGGGTGTGACACTATTGCAACTCATTTTAATGTGAGCGTGGACTTCGGGGAGCTGCCAGCGGGGTTCTAATTTACAAGCGGGGGGAGAGGCTGGGCAGATGGAGACAGATACGGAAGGACACAAGATGTGTGTCGCACACCGGAGGCCGTCGCGTTGCTGCTATCCCTGTCCGCGCCATAAATAACGCTGAGCGATAGAGAATTTATGAGGCACAAATATCTCACTACCAGCCTATTATCCCTCCCGCACTGTCGCTGTATCTCTCATTTGGAAATAGAGAGGGATGGAAGATGGGGAGAGAGAGAGAGAGAGAGAGAGAGAGAGAGAGAGAGAGAGAGAGAGAAAGAAAGAAATAGGGAGAGACAGTAGGGAAAGTAGGAGAGAGAAATATAGAGAACTAAAGAAGGGAAGAGAGAGAAATAGTAGAGAGAGAATAATAGAGAGAGGAGGAGAGAGAGACCAGTCTTTCACAGTACTCCCTAGGCCTGTTAAAACAAACAGATAGGGAAAGGAGCGAGACAGGACATACACAGAGAGAGAGAACGAAAGAAAGAGGGAAATAGTAAGAGACACACGGTGCGTTAGGAGACAGACAAGACAGGGATGGGAGAGAGAAAGACTGGAGGATCCACACGGTAGAGTTGAGGGAGGAAGAGAGAGGAAGACAGACACCAGGGGAGCAAGCGATAATATGAGGAATGAGAGACAAACAAAGCAGGAGAGAAATGGACAGAGTTAAATAGTCTACACCTCTGAAACTCTTGAAAACGTTTCAAATGGATACATGACTCAACAAGAGAGATCTGCATGCCCTCCCATCCTCCCCTCCACTCGGTATCTACCCTTCTCTTGAGTGTCTGCAGTAGGCCTAAGTGTTACCATATTAGAATTCACTCCACACATGGGGCTATAATCCTACACTTCCATATCATTAGTGCTCTCTCTTTTATGACACACCCATGTCAAGGTCAAATGCATATGTTCCTAGCTGACAGTGGGAATAAAGAGAAAGAGCCAGGGAGGGTGAGAAGGAGGGATGGAGGGAGGGAATGTGAACAGAGAGGAGGAGGAGGAAAAGGTTCTGGATCTTCCAATTAAGAACAGTCTTCTTACACAAATTGGGCACAGGTGAGGAGAGACGAAGAGAGGGAGAGAGAGAAATAAAGAGAGAGTGTACGAGTGTGTGTGTGTGTGTGTGTGTGTGTGTGTGTGTGTGTGTGTGTGTGTGTGTGTGTGTGTGTGTGTGTGTGTGTGTGTGTGTGTGTGTGTGTGTGTGTGTGTGTAAGGAGGCAGGAATGATATTACCAATACAGCCTTAACTTTGAGAAGCATGAAATACATTGTGTGTGAACTTGGCCTTGGAGTTACAGGGCTTATGATGGCTTATAGGGGTTTCTAAAGAGGCAGGTGAGAGGAGAGGAGAGAGGAAGATTGGGCCCCTCTCTCACTCTCTAAGACCTCTGATTGTCTGTGAAATCGAAACAACTATGCTGTCACTTTCTTTACTGCTTCTCTCTCTTTTGGTGAAGAAAAAGCATCATCATCTCAGCGATATGGATCAGCAACAGCAGAAAGAGAGTGTGGTTTGTGAAAAGCAAACTCTGCCCTTATTAAATATTATAAGGGCAAACGCAAATGAACAGCAACCCTTGGCTCGGGGCACCGCCGGAAGTTTATTCATTATTAGATTTAATGGCCGTTGGACGGCGTGAGCATGAGAAAGTGCCATGATAACAATTTTGGCAAAATACTAACCCTCATATGTTTGGATAGAGGAAGAGAGAGAGAAAGGGGGGATGGAGAAGAGGAAGAGGAAGAGTGAGAGTGAGAGTGAGAGTCAGAGAGAGAGAGAGAGAGAGAGAGAGAGAGAGAGAGAGAGAGAGAGAGAGAGAGAGAGAGATATAGTGGACTGATAAATAACAATGTAATGTTGTCAGATCCTCCAGAACAAGGCATATTTAACAGCAGGCTGTAATGGAGCCCAAGCACTCGGTAAGTTATGTTATTAATGAACACACGCCTGCATGCACGCACACGCACACACACACCTCCTGTTGTCAACAGGATAAGTTGTCCTGGGAACAGAAGGTTTCAATTGAAAGTTAGAGAAACTTCAGTCAGGTTATTATTGAATGAGTTTTTGTATCGAAATGAAGCTGAACTTTTGAGAAAGCCTCATACAAGTAGCTTATGAAGCACCCCCCGTGAGAAAATAACATCTCATCAGTTTTATACACGGGGAGAAAATAATATTATCTTCCACTAATAATCAGTTGTAATCTATAGAAAAAGATGCTGAAAGCCATTTAACTTCTTTGGGAGCAGCGCACGAGGTGACCGTTTTGGAGAGCCTGGCATGCCCAAAGTAAAATGCCTCCCATTCAGGCCCAGAAAATAGGATATGCACATATTTAGTACCATTGGATAGGAAACACTCAGAATTTTCTAAAAGTGTTAACATTTTGTCTGTGAGTATAACAGAACAGATATGGCAGGCGAAAACCTGAGGAATTTCTGTCCTGGAAAAAGTGGTTTTAACACATTTCCTCATTTTGAACCCCTCCCTTATGAAAATGCCCATATAAGGGCATATGAATGCAGTACCTATTGTTCCTCTGGATGTCAACAGTCTCGAGGAAGTGTTCTGATTCTTTTTAGATGCTTTTAGAGCAGAGAAGTAGACGAATAAGGAAATGTCCACACAGATGTCAATAGAAGTAAATGCGCACTCCCGGCTGGCGCGTTCTTTGTTTTTTTCCTTTCTTATCGCCCAGTTTATATTCCGGTTGAAATATTATACAACATATACATTAAAGTGTTCTTAAGGATACATTTAAAATTATGTTTGATTGTTCTTGGACAAGTTTATAGGTATAAGTTGAACGAGTTCTCTTCACGTTTCAATGGAGGAGTCAACGCTGTTTTTTCTGATTATAACGCGCCAACCAAACGGAGATTTATGGATATAATGCATTACTTTTTCTAACAAAAGAACCATGGATCGCCTTCGTTGGACACTTGGGAAGCCCTCAGCAGAAGTTCTTCAAAAGGTAAGGGATTTGTTTTCGCTGTGAAATGTGTTTTCTGTGAACCGTGGAGGCTTATGAATTTATGGTAATGGCAAAAATATGTTAGGTGCTATCCTCAAACAATCAAATGTGGTGCTTTCGCCGTAAAGCCTTTTTGAAATCTGACAATGCTGTGATATTGCCAAGAAGCAGAGCTTTTGATGACTATGAAGCACTTGTATATTGATGAATGTTTAATAATTCAACTTTTGGATTTTGAATTTGGCGCCTTGCATTTCACCGGGTAGTCGGGAGTGGGGCCCCACCGCTCCCTAAGAAGTTAATGAAAGTAAAGGATCTATTGAGGTAGAGTTTAAATTTGACCTCCTAGAGATTTCTGGGAGAAAAGGTTATTGTGGGGCGACTGGTAGCCTAGCAGTTAAGACCATTGGGCCAGTAACCGAAAGCTGCGTCCCTGCCCAGTCATGTGAAATCCATAGATTAGGGTCTGATTTATTTATTTAAATTGACTGATTTACTTATATTAACTGTAACTCAGTAAAATTGTTAAATTGTTGCATGTTGCGTTACAATTTTGTTCAGTATATAATATAGCATTTTTCTTACCCACAAAATTATAAATTCACACCAAATACAAACATACACATACGAACAACAACTTACAGACACATACATTTCCTCCATCGGCCATGCTATTTCAATATTTTAACAATAAATCATTTAATTTTTCCATTGTGTTAATGATGGTGAATTGATTGATTTCCAAGTTTAGAGTATAGGTTTTTAGAATCGTGCAGCCCATTGGGTATTTCACGACACCCACATATGCCATGTCTTGACATATACAGAAAGACATATTAAAAGTAAGTTTATATTTACAGTATGGAATAAAGTATGAAAATGTATGCACTCATTACTGTAAATTGCTCTGGATTAAAGCGTCTGCTAAAATGACTAAAATGTAAAAAAGTAATTTTTCTGTCAGCCAACTGTAGCGATGTGCGCTGAGAGTCGGGAAGCAAGCTCAGAAAGTGAGTGTTTTAATAAATAAATGGAACATAATACAAAACAAGAATCCCTGGGATCAGGAGCGGACCGGTCACCCCTGCTCTATGTGCGGGAACCTGTCAATGGCTGCGGCGCGGGAGCCTGACAGACTGGCTAAGGCAGGGGAGTCTGGCGATCTGTTTGGGGCATGAGAGCTTGACGAGCCGGCGAAGGCAGGGGAGCCTGGCGATCTGGCTGAGGCATGGGAACCTGTAGCGGCTCCCGGACCCGACGTCATTCCCACTGACATAAAAACCAAAAAACACTCCCTGATGCTTCCCTTAGGTGAGGCGTTATTCTGTAGCGAAGCTCTGCCCATAACTTTTGACTTGATAGCATTCCCAGAAAGCATGGATTATTGAGTCATTGTTAGTTGTGCTGTAGAATTGTAGTTTATTTATTATTACTCACAGATAAAACTAAAGAAATGTAGAATTTATATTACTTACATGCTGACCGGACCACACGCGCGCTTGTTTATTTTGTTCCCCCACACCAGACACGATCAGGACACACAGGTTGAAATATCAAAACGAACTCTGAACCAACTACATTAATTTGGGGACAGGTTGAAAAGCATTCAACATTTATGGCAATTTAGCTAGCTTGCTTGCTGTTGCTAGCAAATTTGTCCTGGGGTATAAACATTGGGTTGTTATTTTACCGGAACTGCACAAGGTCCTCTACTCCAACAATTCATCCACAGATAAAAGGGTAAAAGTTTGCTTCTGGTAATCTCTTCTCTTGCAGGCTTCTTCTTCTTCTTCTTTGGACTTTATATGGCGGTTGGAAACCAACTTTAAGGTGTATTACCACAACCAACTGGACTGGAGTGGGGACCTCAGTTCATCTTTCAATCACCCACATGGGTATATGCTTCTAAAAAAATTATGAGGAGATGGGAGAAGCGGGACTTGCAGCGTGTCAAGCATCACACATAGAACCAAGTTCTATTTTAGCACCTGGCTACGCCGATGCTCGTTGACGTGCGCGAGCAGTGTGGGTGCAATGTTTGAAATACATGTATGTGTACATTTATTTTGCAACGCACGCATAGGCGACGCAAGCGGTGTGGCCAGCATTTAAGAATGGCAAAACCCTCATTTAAAGTCCATAATAGATAATACGTGACACAAAAATAATACAGGAACCTTGAAACACTGCAGTACATTTTTCATGATGGAAATTGAAATGTTAAAATGTGATTGTTAAAAAGAGAATTTTAGGGAAAAACATTTAAGAGCTAGAGTTATTTTACAGTCTGACTGCAGTGGCGTTTCTCAGGCAGTTCGTACGGACAGTTATACAGGACAGTTTGTGGATGTTTCTCAGGAGCCTGGTGGTGCAGTTACCTCTTTTTGGAGGAAGCAGGTCATTCAGTGGATGGTCAAGAGTATGCATGTCCTTCACCAGGTGTACTGCAGCCTGTGTAACCGGGTGTGAAATGGCTAGCTAGTTAGCGGGGTGCACGCTAATAGCGTTTCAATCGATGACGTCACTCGCTCTGAGACCTTGAAGTAGTGGCTTTTGTGGAGCGAAAGGTAACGATGCTTCGTGGGAGGCAGTTGTTGATGTGTTCAGAGGGTCTCTGGTTGGAGCCCAGGTTGGGGCGAGGAGAGGGACAGAAGCAACACCTGCTCTCGCCTGCTCTGCTCTCCACCTCTGGAGATTATTCTCAAGGCCTTCCTCTGCACCCTGTCTAGTTGGGCCTGCTGCTTTTTGCTGCATCCAACTAACAGCACTCCACCGTATTCCAGTAAGTCCTGACCAGTGTAGTGTATACTGTGACCAGATCTTCAGAATAGGCGTTTTGAGGCCTTCCTCACTGACTGCTACACGTGTCTGTCACCACTGAGGTTAGAGTCTTGATGAAAACCAAGATACTTGGTTGTTGTTACCACTGGTACTTCCCGTCCCCCTGATGAGTGGTGAAGGTTGTGGAGGGTCTCTCGAAAAACTTATCAGAATTTCAACAGACTTTTCCCATTCGCGAGCATGTTGTTGGACGTGGCCCACTATTCCAGCTGCTTCGCCTCCAAGTCCATGGAAGTGTCCTCTTGAATTCTGGCTATGGCTCGGGACAGCCCTACATCATCTGTATACCCAGTGTCCAGACTATCACTGAAGACAACTTTTAGGGTGGACATGTGAAGGCGAAACAGATATGGTGAGACCACGCCTGCTTGTCCTCTGACTAAGGGCTAAATGTGCCATTCCCTGAAATAACTGTTTGATACATGGAAGTAGAAAGTACTGAATTGAGTGACGTGTGTTGTCATTTGTATAAATAGGGGTGCAACTTTGTCCTAAAACGTTGAATAGATTTCTATGGGAAAGCCATCTATTCCTGGTGCTTTTCTCCATGCTAATGTTTTAACAGTGTCTAATATTTATTTTGGGTGATCTCTGGTTTTAGTGATTATTGTCTGCTGATAATTGCTTCAGGGTTGTTGAATCTAAGAAGACTATATCCAACTATCATCCCAGATTATATCCGAGGTCGGATTTTCTCTGTCCTCTATGTCTGTATTTGTAATGTTTAAATTTGTTCATTTACGTATATTTTTTATTAATTTGACGGCCAGAAGATGTGCTTTTTTCATTCTCCAAATTCTGTCCGTACTGTATTTTGTATTGGTGTAATTAAGCATGATACCGGAGAATGATCCGATATCACTATTTCATGATTTTTTTTATTCAGTAAATTGTTAAGTGCATTTCTGGAAATAAAGATGTAGTCAATTCTTGAATAGCGTTTCTTGCTTTGAGAAAAAAAGGAATAGTCTTTTGAAGTTGGGAATAATAATCTCCAGGTGTCCTGTAAATTATTTGTAGAGGCTCCCTTACTACGTCTGTCAATCATATTAGACGTATGACTTAGATCACTTGCTAAATTAATTGTTCCTGTCTGGATTTGATCTAATATAGCTTGAATTCTGTCTAAAAACATCAGATTTGCCCCTGGTGGGATATACAATGAAATCATTGGGGACTTTCACAATGTAAGGTAAAATTCAGAAAATAGCCTTCTTGGTCCGCATGCTGGGATATACTGGAAAATGGTGTATTATTATTAAGCAGGATGCCTACACCTCTGCTGTTACTACAGTAGGTGGCAGCATAGGGCTCTCCAACCCTGTTCCTCTTTAAATATTACATTTCTAAAAAATGTATGTAACTGTTGCAAGAAAACCACATCTGCTGGAAATCTCTTGAAGAGTTCGAGAACCGTATGCTTTTTTTCCCATCACGGAGCCCATGCACATTTCATGTGCTAAGTTTTTTGTTGTTGATGGTCTTCACCTGTATAAAATCAAAGTTAGCCTTTTCTGTTACTCCTAAAATTGAAGAACCAAACAAAAAATGTAAGTCGACATGACATATGACGGCGGTGGGCATTCCATAGAATAGGAGGATCATAGTATAAATACATAGTTATTGTATATATTGCATATAAAGAATGTTTGGGCATGTGGTCTGAGCAGACATTTAACAAAAAAACACACAGAAAACAAAAAACAAAACATAAAGCAAAGTATGTCATTGTACTTGAGGCGCTATGCCTTTTTAGGGCTTTTAAGCTCCAACTCCTCTCCTAATGTACCAAAATAAAACTGTGGATTATGTAATTGTACATACACTGGAGAAAGACTTCCGCTTAAGTACTGTGGTCAATTTATATTACCTTATAAATTAAATGTAAGTATAGTGGCTGGTGGGGATCTACTTGGGGAGAGTGGGTCCACCGAGAGACTGAGATGGGATGAGTGGAGGCCCCACGCACACCTCAGAAAAGTGTCTGATGTCCTCCCAGTTACCCCATCTCAATCCCCTGGGTATAGCCCCTCTCCATTCTCAATAATAACCACCATTGAATCTTAGTTAAAATGACAAACAAAGAATAATAATGATTCAACATCCTTTCCTAATCTGTCCAGAACTCTTATTCATTTTATACTGGGTTTACAAGCCACAAAACAACTAAAGCAACTTTTTTTGTATAATTAAGTCCTTCTTTCGCTCTCTCCCAAACCAAATCCAACCCTCTACACCACCCCCTCCCAGTTCTCCCCCTTTACTCCACCCAAGCCAAGTTTATCCCAACCTCCCATCTTCACTCACCCATTGCCCACCCAAGCTAAGCTTGTCCCATCCTCCCATCCTTACCCACCCTTGTCCACCAAAGACAAACTTATCACCACCTCCCATCCTTGCCCTTCTCTAGCCAACTAGAACACGTTTATCCCAACCTTCTGTATTTTCCCACTACCTTCTTCTCAGACACATTTACACCCCTCTATACATCTACTTACTCATCCATTCTCCTTCATTCACACACAACATATACCCTATGCCTCCACAAACCCATTCTCTCCCGCCTTCATATTCACCCTCCTTCACTCTCCCATTCATATGTACACACACATACACCCACTCACACCCTCTCACCCACACACACACACACACATCCATATAACAATTATGGACAATTATATATTTCCTATATTTCCTCTTTTATACTGTCTTTTCATTGTCCATGTTTCTCATTGGCATCGGTTAACTCTATCGTTACTTCCTAGAGAAGAACAGTTACTTTGTGACGATAAAGTCTGGATTGTATTGTGGGGAGGTGGAAAGAATATTGTCTCAATTTACAATAATCCGGTCTTGGGCATCATTGTATGTAGCCTAGTGTGCTTATCCCTTTTTCCCACTGCATCCTCTCATCAGGGCATTGGGCTCTCTTTCTACTGGAAAGGTTTACTACAGCCTGTTCAGGGCTTCATCAGCGCTTGTGAACTCCATCCTCTGTGTTCCCTTCCACCCCCACAGCACTGCTGGGAATCGGAGTTGAGACCTGATTCATTTTTCCTTCAGTGACTGTCTGATTGGAATAATTGCTTGTGTTTTCTCCTCAGTTTAGCAGACAGGTCCTGGATGAATTGAATGGACTGGCCATGGATGTTTATCTCCTTTCCCCCCTGTACCTTCAGAAGGCTGACTTTGGTCTGAGAGTTCCACATCCTCCGGTGATACATCCACGCCAAGCTTCTCCGATATCAGCTTCCTTATCTTACAGTAGGGAAAATATTCTCATTTTATTTTGTCTCAATCTGTTTTCTAGCTGGTCCAGTTCATCTTCTTAAGTTTTCACCTTTGTTTCCAGAAGGCCAATTTTGTTGTCCTGTTTGTCCACGTGCCGGCCCTGTACATGCATATCAGACACAATTGACTATACATTATTTTCAAGCAAATCTACACCCCAGGGGTACGCGCAATGACGTTGAGTGTACGCAAAATAATAATGTGATTCACATTTTCAAACAGTCCATTTAGATTTTCCAACGGGGCTATACATTTTGGTGATGTTTTTTTCTCGCCTGAGTAGCCTCAATTCACTGCCTCCAAAAAATGTAACCACCTAATGTTCAGCGAAATAAAAACACAATGTCAAATCTACGTAGCCTAGTCAAATAATTTATATTCAATCACATTAACCATTACTCTCTCGCGGGAATTCCACTAATGGTCCGTATGTAGCTAGCCAAACGTAGATGCTACTCATTCCGTTTGCTCGAAAATGTATAAATTGTAAATAAAAAAAGAAAGGCCCGAAAACCACTGGAAACCAGGACAACAGGAGAGGATATTTTTTAAGTACTGGACTGCTTTGTGACATCAAATGGACTTTGGTGGTCAAGATGTGTTGGTATCTGTACTGATGGAGCAAAAGCCATGACAGGGAGACATAATGGAGTGGTAACGCGCGTGCAAGCAGTTGCTCCCGACGCCACTTGGGTACACTGCAGCATCCACCGATAGGCTCTTACTGCCAAGGGAATGCCTGACAGCTTGAAATACGTTTTGAACACTACAGTGAAAATGGTTAACTTTGTTAAAACAAGGCCCCCGAACTCTTGTGTATTTTCTGCATTAAGCAATGATATGGGCAGCGACCATATAACGCTTTTACAACATACAGAAGTGCACTGGTTATCAAGGGGGAAAAGTATTGATACATTTGTTTGAATTGAGAGACGAGCTTAATGTTTTCTTTACTGACCATCATTTTCACTTGTCTGACCGCTTGCACGATGATGAGTTCCTCACATGACTGGCCTATCTAGGTGATGTTTTTTCTCGACTGAATGAACTGAATCTAAGATTACAGGGACTCTCCGCAACTATATTCAATGTGCTGGACAAAATTGAGGCTATGATTAAGAAGTTGGAGCTCTTCTCTGTCTGCATTAACAAGGACAACTCACAGGTCTTTCCATCATTGAAACTCAAGCTTACGAGCCTACCAGATGAGCTAAATCACTTCTATGCTCGCTTCGAGGCAAGCAACACTGAGGCACGCATGAGAGCATCAGCTGTTCCGGATGACTGTGTGATCACGCTCTCCATATCCGACGTGAGTAAGACCTATAAACAGGTCAACATTCACAAGGCTGCGGGGCCAGAAGGATTACCAGAACGTGTGCTCCTGGCATGTGCTGACCAACTGGCAGTTGTCTTCACTGACATTTTCAACATGTCCCTGATTGAATCTGTAATACCAACATGTTTCAAGCAGACCACCATAGTCCATATGCCAAAGAACACGAAGGCAACCAGCCTAAATGATTACAGACCCATAGCACTCACGTCCGTAGCCATGAAGGGCTTTGAAAGGCTGGTAATTGCTCACATCAACACCATTATCCCAGAAACCCTAGACCCATTCCAATTTGCATAACGCCCAAACAGATCCACAGATGATGCAATCTCTATTGCACTCCACACTGCCCATTCCCACCTGGACAAAAGGAACACATATGTGAGAATGCTATTCATTAACAACAGCTCAGCGTTCAACACCATAGTACACTCACTAAGCTAAGGATCCTGGGACTAAACACCTCCCTCTGCAACTGGATCCTGGACTTCCTGACGGGCCGCACCCAGGTGGTGAGGGTAGATAGAAATAGTTCTACCACGCTGATCCTCAACACTGGAGCCCCTCAGGGGTGTGTGCTCAGTCCCCTCCTGTACTCTCTGTTCACCCACGACTGCATGGCCAGGCATGACTCCAACACCATCATTACGTTTGCAGACGACACAACAGTGGTAGGCCTGAACACCGACAACGATGAGACAGCCTATAGGTAGGAGGTGCCAGAATAACAACCTATTCCTCAACATAATGAAGACAAAGGTGGATGAATGTGGACTACAGGAAAAGGAGGACCGAGCACGCCCCCATTCTCATTGACAGGGCTGTAGTGGAGCAGGCTGAGAGCTTCAAATTCCTTGGTGTCCACATCACCAACAAACTATCATGGTCCAAACACACCAAGACAGTCGTGAAGAGGGCACGACAAAGCCCATTCCCCCTTAGGAAACGAAGAATATTTGGCATGGGTCCTCAGATCCTCAAAAGGTTCTACAGGTGTAACATCGAGAGCATCCTGACTGGTTGCATCACTGCCTGTTACGGCAACTGATCGTCCTCCGACCGCAAGGCACTACAGAGGGTAGTGCGTACGGCCCAGTACATCACTGGGGCTAAGCTGCCTGCCATCAAGGACCACTACACCAGGCGGTGTCAGAGGAAGGCCTTAAAAATTGCCAAAGACCCCATCCACCCCAGTCATAGACTGTTCTCTCTACTGCCGCATGGCAAGTGTTACCGGAGTGCCAAGTCTAGGACAAAAAGGCTTCTCAACAGTTTTTACCCCCAAGCCATAAGACTCCTGAACAGGTAATCAAATGGCTACCTGGACAATTTGCATTGTGTGCCCCCCTTTCATGCCCTGCCTCCAGTCCACTTACTGATATCTGAACAAGAGAGCCTCATCGAAATTGCAACAAGCAGTTCTGTGAAAAGCCACTGCCAGATTTCTGGATATGGCTGCGCTCAGAGTATCCTGCCTTGGCAAATCGCGCTGTTAAGACTGTTGCCCTTTGCAACCACGTACCTATGTGAGAGTGGATTCTCGGCCCTCACTAGCATGAAAAATAAATACAGGCACAGACTGTGTGTGGAAAATGATTAAAGACTTAGACTCTCTCCAATACAATCCGACATTATTCACAATTTTTGATGAACAAATAAGGTTTTATATGTAAGATGGCTAAATAAAGAGCAAAATTATTGATTATTTCTTTATTATTATTTGTGCCCTGGTCCTATAAGAGCTCTTTGTCACTTCCCAAGAGTCGGGTTGTGACAAAAACTCATTCTTATGTATAATACATGTATTGTATAGTGTGTGTGTGGCAGGCTTACAATGATGGCAAAAAACAACATTTGAGAGTGCGCTGACCCTGGTGCTAGAGGGGGTACGCAGCTGGAGGTTGAATGTTTGAAAGGGTACGGGACCATAAAATGTTTGGGAACCACTGCTCTAAGGGAAGCCATGGCTTGTTGGGTTCGAGTCACAGTGTCACTTTACCCACAGATTGGTTTGCTGTTGTATATAACGGACCGCTCGCCCTCTCCCAGTTACTTGGGGATATATTGCTCTACGTTGTCTGGTTTAAACTATGTTGTCTGGCTTCTACATACAGTATAATCACAGATTTGACGGTACAAAACAGAGCTACTCACTCCCCATGCGTCCTATCGGTACGCACATACACCTTCTCTATTCAATTCTATTCAGTCCTATTCCATTCTACTCTACTCTCTTCTATTCTAGTCCCAGTAAAGATTGGGATAGACATACAGCCAAGAATCATGCTGCTGTGCTCTGGAGCTGTCCATGGTGCAGATCACTGCAGCTCACTGCATGCAACAGTGGCCCACATGGCTCATTCAATCAACTATATCCTTACAGTACAGGTTATACATTCTCAATGAACCCACACTGCAGTATTGCTTTAGCTGCAATTGATTGAATAGAAATGTTTAAAAACAAATACAACATATATATATATGATATATACACTCATTAATCAAATTATGCCATGATAGTACAACAGCAAATTGGCTAGTGTAACCTGGTGTTGCTTTTTCAAAGAAATATTTATAAGGTTGATCGAAAAGTTAAATTAACTATGTAAGTGTTAACACTTTTGGTGTAAAAGAACCCCAATGTTGGTGTTAATAACCAGTGTTAAACTAAACTAAACTTAAACTAGTCTCAAGTTTTAGTCTTTCTAACACAAAAGTCATTCTGGGTCAGAAGGCCACAGGACTGAAAATGGATGAATGCAACAGCCATGTCTCTGTCACTAACAAGTACAGTCATGGGTAATACCTCTACAGAGAAAATAATACTTTACAATAAGCAGTGTGTCAATTGAACACTGAAAAGTGTGGACACGTATATAGACAAGTTACATTTAACACTCTCAGTGTTGATTTAACACTGGAACACTTATTGTGTACTTAAGCATTTTTCCAATGACCAAGCAGAAACAACTCAATTAGCAATATCGAAGGAATAGTGAATTGTTCCTTGATATGAATATTCAAGAGAACAAGCTGTTATCTCTGGTTTTGATTTTAAAGCAATTCAACGTATCAGATTGAACTATGAATACATTCAAAGTTCAATATTTTGAACATTCTGGTAACCTAAACCATGAATAAAATAAATTGCACACAGTCCTGCATACCTAATGCAATAAAACAGCAATAAGATACACGTTCTAAAAAGTCAGGCATATCACTATGTATTCACTGCAGTGTTACACAGCGTACAAAACAGACTCAAATGACAAAGCTATTATTTATTTATTGAAAGAGAAAAATTACTTCAGCTAGATTTACTTCTTATTAATTTTTGTTCGATTACACCCCACAGAGACATAGAGCATCAAAAATAGAATTTAATTATCAAAAACATTACACGCTAGCTACCTACTCTTAGAAAAAAACAAGTCTGGCACAAGGAGAGACAATATCCCCAGATAAAAAAAGTGCAAAACATCAACAGAATTAAAGACAAAAAAACGGAGAGAGAAAAAAAGGATGTTAAAAAGAAAAAAAAGAAAAAATTGAGAAAGAGAGAATTCTCTAGAGACTGATTTCCCAACATCCTACTCTGCGGTTTGCGGAGAAATTACAGAAAAGCAGGAAGTGTTTAACCTCTTCCAGCTAGGGTCCCATTTTCCGAATTTTCGCCTGTCTGACGTGCCCAAAGTTAAATGCCTACCACTCATGGCCAGAAACTAGGATATTTACATATTTAGTACTATTGGATAGGAAACACTCTGAAGTTTATAAAACCATTAAGATATAGTCTGTGGCTATTCCAGAACAGATTTAGCAGGCAAAAACCAGAGAAATTTCTGTCCGGAATTTATTTTTCTTTGGCTCTCCTCTCATTTTGAAGCCCATGTAATATTTTTCTATGGGGAATAGGACCGAGGTTGCAGTACTTATGGCTTCCACTAGATGTCAACAGTCTCTGGAAAGGGTATGGAGGAAAAAGCTCTGACCAGATCCTTAGAGAGAGAATTACTACGGGTAGGGAAAATAGGTAAACAGGCGTGCGTTCACGAGAGCGTGAACAGCCAGCGCGACCAACTTTCTTTTAGTCTTTTAACGTTTCACTTACCGTTCTTGTAAAATATGATCGCTATTATTCATAAAAAGAATACATAAGGATGCATTATTAATGATATTTGATTTGTTTGTGAAAAGATGAGAGGTATAATTTGAACGCGATCCCTTCACTGTAAACGGGCGAGTAGACTGACAATGCTTGGTGGAGTAGCTGAACGTAACGTGCCAAAAACAACGGATATTTATGGATATAATTATTTACTTTTTCTAACAAAAGAACCATGGATTATCTTGTTTGGACACTTGGGAAGACCTCAGAAGAAGTTATTTGAAAGGTAAGCGATTTATATTAGCTGTGATATGGATATTTTGAGAACCGAGCTGGATATGAATTTATGCTAATGTGGAAAATATGTGAGGTACTAGCCTCAAACAATCAAATGTAGTGCTTTCGCCGTAAAGCCTTTTTAAAATCTGACAACGCAGTGATATTGCCAAGAAGCAGAGCTTTTGATGGCTATGCAACACTATGCAACACTTGTATATCGAAGTTAAATATTACGAATATGTATTACGAATATGTATTTTGAATTTGGCGCGTTATGTTTGCTCTGAAAACGATCCCGCTAAAGGGATCGGCGCGCTAAGAGGTTAACTACGGGGTGTGCGTGGGTAAAGATTCTCCCCTCCTTCCCCGGGGAAGAGAATGATGCTTGCACTAGCAGATTTATTGCACAGTATTGACTTAAGAGGAGTTGAAAACCAGCCGTCTCCACGAAAAAAAAGGAGACACAGGGAGGAAGAGAGAGAGGGAAAACAAGAAAGAGAGAGAGAGAGAGAGAGAGAGAGAGAGATGGAAAAAAAGAAGGAAAGAAAGAGAGAGAAAGAAAGAGAGAAAAAGAAAGAAATACAGAGGGGAAAAGAGAAAATAAATCCTATATGATAAAATAGAGAGATAAATGCGCTAGATAGGCAGTGTGGTGTTGTGTTTAGCTGTGATCCCGGGTGGTGCCATTTAAAGGGATGAATAAAGAGCAGTAACGTGATGAAGACTCTGAATGATGAAATCTCTCTGTGACTGAACTCAGCAAGCCAGTCAAGCTCAAAGAAGACGGTGCTTACTCAATTGCTAGCATGAGCCTCCTTCCCTCTCTCAGCAACCTCTGTCTCTCACAGTAGCCCAGAGAAAAACACAAACACTTCCAAAGAAGATGTACCTTTCAGACGTTAAATCCATGTTTCTTTCCCTTGTTCTAAATAAAAACCTTTGTATTGTAAATTCATAGATAACATGCACAGTGTATTGTCCCATTTAACATTCACAGATAGGCCCACAGAAGCACACAACTGTAATTCTAATCGTCAAGGCGCAGGTCAGGACAGAGAAAATAGGGAGCCTGAAAAGCGATTACATAAGAGACTGCAGTATTTGAGTCCTTTTGGGTGAGCAGGAACTGTTCCTTAATTTGGGCGAGACTCTTTCATCTAATCTTATCAGAATAAGAGCTAAAGCAGAAAGCCATTCTATGAACCCCAAATACCAAATACTGATATCATTCCATTCAGTTAACCTCACAAGAAAACTGCGCAACATATATAAAAAAACAAGATAAATAAACTTAGATCATCATAAGAAAGTAATAAATAAAATACATGTATTCTTACTATACCAGAAACACATGAGAAGAATGAAAAAGAAACAGAAAGAAATACGTAAAGCGTTCCTCATTCTGTGACTGCACCAAAAAGACTAAGAAATCTCCAGTGTGTCTGTGAACTGCGTGTACTGCGATCTGATCAATGCAACATCCACTGGAGTTCTTTTATGCTTCAACATTATTACGCAACACACATTCAATGTTTTTAGCGCATTTACAGCCCTGACTGTGAAAACAGCCTTCATATACACTTCTATTATAAGACTTATACTGTTCAAGTGTTCATCTATGAATGCAGAACTTCCACAAGACGTATGTCCACATGATGGAGTGAATTTCAAAAAAGCATAACATATCTCTCTCTCTCTCTCTCTCTCTCTCTCTCTCTCTGTTTAGTCAGGAAGAAAAACCCTCCAAAATGACTTTTCACCAGAGGACCTCAAGAAGATATTGATGTCATTTTAGAAAGGCGTTAGCTGGGACACACTAGATGTCAAACAGCTGAATTGATGCTGTTAGAAATGGTTGTGACAAAAAGTACCATGAACAAATCTTTTTTCTTTTTACACTCTTTAGTATCAGCTGTTCTAACAATCTATAGTTTCATATTTTTTTTGTTTTGTTCATCAAATGTTCTGTTTTAGACCCCAGGATCAAAGACGGGTAAAAACTACACATCCATGTGGAAGATATTATCAATGCTCTCAATGTAAATATAACAATGAAACATTTACACTTGTATGTAAGGAGCACTGCAACAGAGAACAGTCTGTGATGCAAACAGCACATATTGCAGTGTCCGTGTAATCAGTAACGACATAGCATGGTTGAAAATACACACACACGCACACCCGGGGACTCATATAGTCTGTGTTACAGGCTGTGTGTGTCAGTGTGTGTACAGTATATGTCTGTGCGTTCCTCCGTGTGAGTGTGTGGCAGTCCCCTGCCCGTGTGGGGGCCAGCTGGTGTGTGTGTGTGTTGGACGGTCTGCTTTAACAGACGGGTGGTCTCTGCCTGGGCTGTAAAGGTGATGAGTGAAGCCCATTTGAAGGCTGGACGAGGCAGGTTAGCCCTGAACAGTCTTATCATATTTTATATACACATACACACGCACATTATTTGATATGCTCACTCTCCCCTGCCTTACCATATCTTTTATGGTGGCAATAACACATAGGCAGCCTGCCACTGCACATGCTGCCTGCCCACAGCGGCATTAAGACAGATACACACACACACTCAGACACACACATGCAGCACACAGGCAACACACACACAATATATCTCACACACACACACACGCAAGCATGCACACACACACACACACACACACACACAGATAAATAGACACAATTCCTGCGTACAATATTTGCCACAAATATACAATTTTCCAACAGAAAGCCTCTTCCCAATACAAAATCTAAAAACATACTCACTCAGTCAACCACACAAACAAATCCAGATAGACATAAAGGCTAAATTACAAAGTAAGCCAAGAACCATTTAGTTCTATTGCCTAATCCACCATTCAACAGACACCTGTCTTTGTTTGACTGACCATTGAACACACACACACACACACACACACACACACACACACACACACACACACACACACACACACACACACACACACACACACACACACACACACACACACACACACACACACACACACACACCAAGGTTATTATAGTAAACTTAAACTGAAACTAAAACTAAAATTTATCATAAAAAACAATTTAATAAACTGAAATAAAATAATTAACATACCAATTTGAAAAACTTAAACTATACTGGAACTATTATATTTGACTCAAAACCAACTAAAATGTAATAAAACCATCATAAATTATGTTCAGTTTTAGTTTTTGGGGTGCATAAATCGAATGGGGTTTTCAAGCTTTCTTTTGTAATGGTATTTTACAGCTTCTGAATCTGGCGGGTCATATTGAGATTGATTTAAAGGTAGACTCAGCGAGATGACGTTGCCACGAGCAGCACTGCAGATATTGGGCCCGTTTGAGTGGTAAGACTAAATTAACCGACTGTAGACGAAAGTCGAGGAGTGAAGTCAGGGGAGGTGCATCTGTGTTGCCATTGTTTATAAAAGGTTTTCTTTATAATGTCGAAATGAACATGTTTCTAACCCCCAAATCAGACATTCACAAACTGAAATCATAATATAATATTATGTGTTAGCATTGTAAAATCAATCAGTGAGAGACAGCCTAAAGTATCACATTTATTTGTACTATATATCCACCGTACACATAAATCACAGCAAATGAGTTCCTGTTCCAGTCATGTCTTTGGTCGCATCCGTGTGGGTCAAATAAAACACCCTAATGATTGATTGACAGTAGAGCCTCCCACAATGCAGGTGATGGCTGCAGTATGAACTTACAGTTGACTGCAGTCAAAACTTCATGACCTTTGATCACATAATTTTTTTAAAGTTCATGCAGTCAACAAGTAGGTGCAAGTCAGAAAATGTGTATCCCCAGAATGCAACACACTTTGAAAGGCGGTGACAAACGATGGTCATCGACTTAACAAAAATGTTCTGCTTCAACAAGTGTGCACGATGCAAGACTTTGCTCTCACACAGAGTATCTGCACATGTCCACGGGAGCGCTTCATACTTGCACAACATGATAGCTACTGGACCAAAACAGCGGAGAAGTTTATCTTCACGCTTCGATGCTCCTGGTTGTTGCGGAAATTGACCCACTACTACTGTTTACTTGGTGCATCTTCATCTCGCTGAGTCTACCTTTAAAGCTAACTTAACCTATGACCTGACCCATCACCTTATTCATTACTACCCCACAGTGGCAAGAAGTGACATTCCAAAAAACACAAACACTATACAACACATAAATGTCTTCTAGCCTCCCACACATAGGTTACTTTCTGTCCCTAACACTAAAACTGAAACCAAATAATAAAAAAACGAATAATAATAATAATAAAATAAACAGTTTTATAAAACTTAATGAGTAAAGCGGAACAGAAAACTTTTGGAAACTAAACTGAATTTCCAATAAAAATCTTCACACTAATGGAAATAAACTAATATAAAAACCCCAAACCATAATAACCTTGACACAAACAGACATACGCACACGGGCTCACACATTCTTCCCACATTCACTCCTCTATGTGCGTTGTTATGTCAGTTGACTAATGTCCAAGGGTAATTACATGGCAGAATTTTAACTCATGTGTTTGTGAAGGAACTTTTTCAAAACATATACACTCCAAAAAAGTACAAGTTAAAAACAACCCTATTTGTTTTTTGGGAAACCCACTGCTGTGTAAATATTGGACAGAACACACACTGGGTTATTTTAGCAAGCCGGTTGGGATGCGTGAATAACCCTACATGTTGGGTTGTTGGGATTACCCAAACGTAGGTTCATTTAAAACATGGGTTATTTCAATTTTTGTAAAAATGTTTTATCCTTAGGTAATTTTTAGGAGGTGTGGTTTATTAGTGGTGTGGCTTTCAGATTGTTATTTTTGGCCCCCGTGAGAGTAATTATCATCCCTGTTCATCATCTTAAATTTGTACACTGCAAATTGAAAGTTTCCTTGAATATTTTGGCAAATTACATATATAACAAAGTGCTAACTATCCTAACATTGGAATAATCATAGGCTTTTAAAACATGTTAAAGTCTGAAATCTGTGAGAATTAATATGATAATATGATACAGTCTGCTTGAAACACTAGGTGTTTAGTGTATAGTTATCCCTGATAAAATCAGTGTAAAGCTGAAAGTTCATTGAATTCTGGTTGAGTTAACACTGACAGAAGTACATGTCAGATAAAAAATGTCATGACAGGCCTGATGGAAAAAGCAAATGTAAACATTCCAAATGTTGACAAAACAAAATAGGCTAAACAAGGTGGGATCTTTTTGTGTTGGTAAAATGTAATATGCGAGAAATGGCCATGGAAAAACTTTTATGAGAAAGTATTTCTATAATAACCATCATATCAAAGTCAACTTGGAGTCACAACATGACATGTGTGTGGTCCTCCCACTACGACTCGTCGGGAAAGCATGCAGTTTATTAGGCTACAGATTAGGGGAGGCAGGTAGCCTAGTGGTTAGAGTGTTGGACTAGTAACTGAAAGGTTGCAAGATTGAATCCCCGAGCCAACAAGGTAAAAATCTGATGTTCTGTCCCTGAACAAGGCAGTTAACCCACAGTTTCTAAGAATTTGTTCTTAACTGACTTGCCTAGTTAAATAAAGATAAAAAAAATAGTAAGTTATGATGAACTTCACAGGGTGGTGAAAGTGCAAGGTGATGAGCTTGATGCTCATTTACAATAAATATCAAGGGTCTTCTTCTGGTGACATGATGATCGATGCTTGGCTGCCAAATAAAAATAATCTCGCTCTTTTGTCCATAATAATCTCATAATGTAAAGTAGGCTACACCCGCACTGTGTCTGCTAGCTGTTGGCTAGAGCGCACGTGTCAATACCAATACTATATAACACAATTTTCTTGAAACAAAACCATCAGTAGAGTTGAAAATGAGATGGCAACCCATTTAACTTGTATTTTGTATTTGGTACATGGGAATGTAACTGTAAAAGTTATTTTTATGTGGACTATGTCATCACGCACAGCCTTTTCTCAGCAACAAGTACATTTGATGGAAACACATCTCTGTTTGGAAAATACGCGCATATTGTTTTTATGCTGAGTTAAGAATATTCGCAAGAAAATCTGTCGCATATTGGATGGAAACATAGCTAGTGTGTAAAATACAAACACATGGAAGTGATACAATTACCAAATAGTAGAATAAAAAGCTTGTCATTATATCACATGGTAAAAACCATCATTATCTAAAAGAAAAGGGAGAGCAAAGACGGAAGAGCGAGAGGGATGGCCCACGTTCAGCAATAGGGTAGGTGGAGGGATGAGAGGGGGTGAGAGGAGGAAGAAAAAATGCCATGCAGCACAAACGCAGAGAAGGGAAGTTAACAAAAAGGAGAGAAAGGAGACAGGGGGGAGGAGAGTAGAGAAAGTTAAACAAAAAAATAAGAAAAATAAGGAAGAGTAAGAGGAAAAAAAGGAGAGAGTAGAGAGAGAAACGGAGAGAGAGGTATTATATCTAGTGTTCTTACCTCTGGGAGGTAGAGGAAGGCAGGGGGACATTGCAGAGAGTGGGGTAGCATCCCAGCACCGGAGAGCAGCACACAGCCAGAGTTAGCCATGGAGCACAGCATTGAGAGGCGGGATGACTTACGCATAGAGAACACTGAGATACACCCTAACACACTCTATCTAGCACTCTGTCTATCTTCCTTCTCTTCCTGTCTTTACGTCTCTTTCTCTCTGTCGGTTTATCTCTTTATAATCTCTACTGGTGTCCTGTTTTGGTCCGGCAAATCTTTATTCACTTCTTTCTTGCTATAAAATAACTACTAGAAAGTTATGGGAATCACACACACACTGGCGCGGACGAGCATCGGACGGATAGAAGCATATGTGGTGGGGGCTGACGCCTGCCTCTTCTGTTCTCCTCTTTTCTCTCTGTTCTCTCTGTTTACTTTGACAGCGAAGGAGAAGCCTATGCATGAGTGCAGGAGACTAGGGGGAGGGACCAGGGGCTGGGATAGGGGGGTAGGAGCAGGCGGAAGAGAAGCGAGGGGGAGGGCTGGAAGCATTCCGCAACAGAAAAGGGAGGTCCTGGGAAGATGGATGGAACGATTGGAGGAGAGTGGTTGGAGAGAGAAAGAGAGAGTGGGATAAACAGGAGAGGGAGCGGGGAAGTCTCAGGGGTATTCTAACATCAAATAGCCCAGTGCGTGCGTGTGGACATTGATATGGGAGCAGGTGATCGGTGCGGTTGGTTAACCCTTCCTGGTGAGGTACGGGGACAGGACCGTGTGTGTGTGTGACGGTAATAACGGACGGAATGACTACCCTGCCTGTAACAGCGGCATCTACCAGTCCCATTGTAGGACAGGATAAATGTTTCGGTTTACCTGCATTCATCTCGAACGAATCTCTTTCCTGTGCCTTTTGTTCATGCATTACATTTCTGTACAATGCTTTATCCATTATTCATATTTCAAATACATTTAGTTGTTTACACAGGAGGAATTAGAGATATTTTTATTTTTTATTTTATAATTAAAAACAGCTATTAGGTTTTTCATAAAAAATGACCTATTTATGCTTTGAGAATTCATCTTATTCTCCTATGATTAAACAAAAATAATAGTAATTGCAAGGTGGAATATGCACACGTAAATAATTCCATTCTAATGGTAAAACAATGAAGAGCTCATGCAGGAATAATGCACATGCCTTATGTATTTGAAAATTTGAGAAGTTGCGCAATGGCTTAATTCAATTTAGAGCCACGCTGTTCTGAATCTACATTATAAAGCGTATCATTTCCCTAGAAAGAGTACTGCTAATAACAGAATACTAATCATAAACTACCACTGCTTCTCTCTCTGGGGTTTACAGGGAAACACAGCACAATTTTTAGTATTTCTCAGAGTGAGTGTGTGTGTGTGCGTGTGTGCGTGCGTGCGTGGGTGCATATGTGTGTGTGTGTGTGAGAGTATGTGTGTGCATGTGTGTGTGTATTACAACACTGGCAAAATGTTTTAGTTTAATAAAGAATGCTTGGGCTGGCTGGTGTGTTGGAGGCAGGTTTTAGCGCAGGAGCTCCTCAGAGAGAATGCAGCAGGAGCTAGCTGTGGTGGAGAGGGGGAAGAGGAGTGGAGAGAGAGAGCGAAAGGCTCGAGAGGAGAGGGGGAAGAGGAGTGGAGGGAGAGAAAGGGCCGAGAGGAGGGGGAAGAGGAGTGGAGGGAGAGAAAGGGCCGAGAGGAGAGGGGGATGAGGAGTGGAGGGAGAGAAAGGGCCGAGAGGAGGGGGAAGAGGAGTGGAGGGAGAGAAAGGGCCGAGAGGAGAGGGGATGAGGAGTGGAGGGAGAGAAAGGGCCGAGAGGAGGGGGAAGAGGAGTGGAGGGAGAGAAAGGGCCGAGAGGAGGGGGAAGAGGAGTGAAGGGAGAGAAAGGGCCGAGAGGAGAGGGGGATGAGGAGTGGAGGGAGAGAAAGGGCCGAGAGGAGGGGGAGGAGGAGTGGAGGGAGAGAAAGGGCCGAGAGGAGGGGGAGGAGGAGTGGAGGGAGAGAAAGGGCTGAGAGGAGAGGGGGAAGAGGAGTGGAGGGAGATACATAAAGCAGAGAGAATTGTAAGGCTGGTTCAAACAAGGATTTTTCCCTCTCCTTTAGTTTCTTCCCCTCTCATTTTTTCACTTCATCTTTCTTCCCTTCTCCCATTCACATACACACCCTCTAACAACAATCTAAAATAGAGAGAAACTTTTGAAGGTGATTGAGGAAGAACAGACCCAGTCACCTAGTAGTGTATGGCAGCATTGTTACATGCAGTTTCATCCCTCTTCATTTTCTACATGATTACAATTACGGTGCAGTCCAAGGGCGGACACAGACAGACACGGGCTGATTGAATGGCACTGTAATATCCAATCTAGCTTATAACGTTTCATTATTTACCAATATTACTCCGATGGGCTGTCACACACGGTGGTAGTGAACGTGTGTGTAATTGTTGTGCATCCCTGTTGTATAATGCATAATGGGTTTATACGGTATCACACATATAAATCACGCTTCGCTTCAAACCAACTGCGCTCTTTCAATATCACCTTCATCTACTTTTAAATACACTGGAAAAAACACATTTTATTAAAAAGGGGCACATTTCCATTTATTTCTGTATGTTTATGTTTTGTTTTACCATGTAACACATCAATAGCAGAAAGATCATCCCAAATGATTTTCATTTTAATCCATGGAAATTACAACCATGTTTTTTGTTGGGTCATTATCATATTCCCTATTGATCTTGTCCTTGCCTTGTCTCCAGAAAGTTCACTGGGCAAAGTTTGTATTTATTTATTTACTTTTTGAACTACTACCTGGACTTAAAATACCTGTGACACTGAGGCATCAAAGGCATGGAGCCTTAACTTCAAAGCAGTTTGAACTTATTGAAATATTTATTGTTTTATTCTCATGACATACACTCTCCTGTTTATTGACACAATGCAAAGCATGAGAGAGAGAGAGAAAGGGGGAGGTAGGAAGGAGGAGAGAGAGGGGGGGATGAGAGGGAGAGAGAAAGGGGGAGGTAGGAAGGAGGAGAGAGAGGGGGGGATGAGAGGGAGAGAGAGAGAGTGGAGGGAAAAGGGGAAGAGGGAGGAGTGTGTATATGCTTGCAGGTGCGTGCGTCTGTGTGTATCTGAATGTGTGAGTGTGTGTCTCAGCAGTGGGAGTCAATTGCTGTAATAAAATACAGTACAACACAGATACAACAAAAAGTACCCACATTACTAAGAGATGAGAGCTACGGCCGCACATAGCAGGAAGCGAGCCCAGCTCGTATGCAAAAGACAGAGGTGGTAGGTTGACTTGACTCTGCCGGAAAGTCACTTTAAAACACAGCGGTGAGGGAGGCAGCAGGCAGAGACCCAGCTGGTTATGGTAAAAGGGAATAGTTGAGTGGAATCAAAGGTATGGAGAGGCATGATACTTGACAGGGTGTACATGGTGCTGTACCCTACTGTAAGATATTAGGCATTCTCCTTCTCTGCTCTGCCCCTGAGGTGCTTGTCCTCGGCAAGGTGGAATGCCACTCACTAATACTTTCTTCAGTTAGAGATGGTCTGTTGTCTCTCTCTCTCTCACTCACAATCTTAAACAGTTTAAATAGATGAAATGGCACTCGCCCACACAATTCAAAAGGTTCTTTGTTAATTCCAGGCATAGATTTCCTAAGGCATTGTTTCCCAACCCTGGTCCTCCAGTACCCCCAACAGTTCACATTTTTATTGTAACCCTGGACCAGCACACCTGGTTCATCTAATCATCACGCTTTCAATGAGTTGAATGAGATGTGTTTGTCAAGGCTACAATGAAACTGTGTAATGTTGTGGGAACTCAAGGACCAGGGTTGAAAAACACTGTCCTAAGGCAGACATAGTCTGCTTCCCAAATGACACCCTATTCCCTATTTAGTGCACATTTTTTGACCAGAGCCCTTTTCAAAAGTAGTGTACTATTTAGACAATAGTGTGTTTTTGGAAATGCCCTCATTGTGAAAAAAAGGACTATATGGATATCTTTGGTCGCAATCCCTCCAGACTCTATCACCATTGCAGAAGGATAGCCAGCTCCGTCCTCTGGCAGCTTGATCACACAGCAGCCCAAGAACAGGGCCTGGGGCTGGGGCAAAGAGCAGGGAGAGGAGGGGTGGAGGGATGGAGGTAGGGGTAAATATCAAGATATATTTTCAAAGAACTTCACAGAACATCCTTAATAATGCTTCACTAAAGACCCTGTCTTTCAAAGATAATTCGTAAAAATCGGAATAACTTAAGACACTAACAGCTTACAGACGGTAGGCAATTAAGGTCACAGTTATGAAAACTTAGGACACTAAAGAGGCCTTTCTTCTGACTCTGAAAAACACCAAAAGAAAGATGTCCCGGGTCCCTGCTCATCTGCGTGAACGTGCCTTAGGCATGCTGCAAGGAGGCATGAGGACTGCAGATGTGGCCAGGGCAATAAATTACAATATCTGTACTGTGAGACGCCTAAGACAGCGCTACAGGGAGACAGGACGGACAGCTGATCATCCTCGCAGTGGCAGACCACGTGCGACAACACCTGCACAGGATCGGTACATCCGAACATCACACCTGCGGGACAGGTACAGGATGGATATACACTAGCTTTAAGGTATCAAAGCAACATTGTTTCAAGGCCCCTCTATAACATTGCATATGCTAAAATGTGATGATTATTTAGAGGGAAAGTTAAGGTCCAGCTTGATTTGTATCCATTGAAGACCATAGCCATTGCCTGTCCTGACTCAGACCGAAGAGGAGAGGGAGGGAGATATAAAAAAGGGTGAAAGCGTGTGTGTGATGGTGATGCTCAATGGAGTGTGTGTGGATGAGATGAGTGGTGATTCAACATGCTAGGAAGGCTCCAGAACACCCGCGACGCTCCATCAACCTTTACAAAACCTCCCGTCAGCATATGTCTGTGATAGAGCTGAAACACCGGGGTTCACACCGGGGCTTCACACAGCTTCACACACACACACACAAGCGTCTATACGCACACATGAATGCACGCACACACACACAACCACAAGCACGCACGCATGCACCCACACCATGGGTTCATAGTGAGGCTGGGACCGGGGGTAAGGACCTGCAAGGTTCAACGTGGCACGGCAGAAAAAATTCTCACTAAGCACTTCACATCATTCACACTCACAGGATAACTACCCAGCTAGCACAAAATGGCTTTTGTATATGTCAAACCACATGGCATGCTAGCTCCATCCTGGTGGCGCTGTGGCGCAGGTATAGAGAACAGGAGGTTTGGATCTCACTGATGCCGTGTAAAAATAAACAAATAATTCAACTAATAAAAACAACATTTTGATTCTCTTCAAATAACCTGTAATTCCCGTAATCTATCATTTCCTTTCTAAGAGGGTTAATGAAACATTCCAGGAAAGCTTTCAAGGAAATCAAGTGAAATGTTCAATGAAGCACAACTTCCACAGAACCAACTGTACAAGCTGGGTTCTCTCTCACACACCCATACTGGATCTTTAATCTTGCTCGCCCTCTTGCTCTAAAATGAGTAGTCATTTTAAGCATCAACTAACCACATCCTAATCTGTCAGTCGATGACAAAGTTGAGGACGTGGCATGCAACCATTGGTTGATGCATAAAACATGTGTACAGGAGAACGCGACCTTAGTGTTATGTCAATCTAAGTAATATAACAAAACAATCCCCATCAACAACCGTCAGTTTAAGCTAGCGATATCTGTTTGTTTTCATTGGATGCATTTCAATCCATCGCATCCACCTGTGTTGCACTTCTGCATCTGCGGTGAAAGGTGGCAGAGCTACAGTGGTGATTGTCAGACCATGAGACATCCCAAAATCTTCTCACGAAAACATCTGAACGGTTTGACCTACAAACTATGTGTAAAAAAACATTTATATTTCATGAATTTTTTTATTTCCTAGATTTAGGACAGACACTTCAAAACCTTGTTTCTTATGATTTACAGTGTATTTGGAAAGTATTCAGACCCCTTGACTTTTTCCACACATTGTTATGTTACAGACTCATTCTAAAATTGATTGATTGACTTTTTTCCCTCATCAATCTACACACAATATCCCAAAATGTCAAAGCAAAAGCAGTTTTTTTTTTTTTTTTTTTTACAAATGTATAATTCTTTGGGTGGAAATATCACATTTACATAAGTATTCAGACCCTTTACTTAGTACTTTGTTGAAGCACCTTTGGCAGCGATTAAAGCCTTGAGTCTTCTTGGGTATGACGCTACAAGCTTGGCACACCTGTATTTGGGAATTTTCTCCCATTCTTCTCTGCAGATCTTCACAAGTTCTGTCAGGTTGGACGGTGAGCGTTGCTGCACAGCTATTTTCAGGTCTCTCCAGAGATGTTCGATCGGGTTCAAGTCCAGGCTCTGGCTGGGCCACTCAAGGACATTCAGAGACTTGTCCCGAAGCCACTCCTGCATTGTCTTGGCTTTGTGCTTAGGGTCGTTGTCCTGTTGGAAGGTGAACCTTTGCCCCAGTCTGAGGTCCTGAGCGCTCTGGAGCAGGTTTTCATCAAGGATCTCTCTGTAGTTTGCTCCGTTAATCTTTCCCTCAATCCTGACTAGTCTCCCAGTCCCTGCCGCTGAAAAACATCCCCACAGCATGATGCTGCCATCACCATGCTTCACTGTAGGGATAGTTTCAGGTTTCCTACAGACGTGACGCTTGGCATTCAGGCCAAATAGTTCAACCTTGGTTTCATCAGACCAGATAATCTTGTTTCTCATGGTCTCAGAGTCCTTTAGGTGCCTTTTGGCAAACTCCAAGTGGCCGTCAAATGCCTTTTACTGAGGAGTGGCTTCCGTCTGGCCACTCTACCAGAAAGGCCTGATTGGTGGAGTGCTGCAGAGATGGTTGTCCTTCTGAAAAGGTTCTCCCATCTCCACAGAGGAACTCTGGAGCTCTTTCAGAGTGACCCCCAACATATTAGACTCTAAGGAATGAAACAGGGTGGACCAGTCAGAAACCAGCCTCTTAGACTCTAGGGAATGAAACAGGGTGGACCAGTCAGAAACCAGCCTCTTAGACTCTAAGGAATGAAACAGGGTGGACCAGTCAGAAACCAGCCTCTTAGACTCTAAGGAATGAAACAGGGTGGCTCAGTCAGAAACCAGCCTCTTAGACTCTAAGGAATGAAACAGGGTGGCTCAGTCAGAAACCAGCCTCTTAGACTCTAAGGAATGAAACATAAGTGTCCGAAACCATACGTGAGAATGACATCACACATTCATACAAAATACCAAAACTCCTGAAATACTGGAAGCAGCGTTTCAGGTGCATGTCACACACGTATGTTTTACCACCCTCGTGGGGACCAAACAATTAGTTCCCATTTTAAATCCTACTTTTATAACAAATATAAATTCCCTAACCCTAATTGTAACCTTAACCCTAAACCTAACCTAGCCTTTTTCCTTATGGGCAACAGCAAAATGTCTCCCAAATGTCTCCCCAAAACATTCTCTGTTGGGTAATTTGTGTTTGTAACAAGATATTTTTAGATGTATATTTTTACCATCTCTGCACACACACATACACACCCTACTTTACAGTAATGTTAAACAAACGTTTCCTTGGAATTCATGCTACCTTTTTTCACTGTAACTTACAGGTAACTGGCTGCCAGGTTACAGTAAAAAACAACAGGATATTTTACAGTGTACCACATTACCCAACCAACCGCAGTGAGAGTTTTTAAATAAATTAACCGTCCTAACCTGACCTACCATCAGAGGGAATGTACAGTCTTATTTCTCCCATCTGACTAAACCAAATTGAGTTTGACCCCACACTGGGTAGATTACATTAGCACAGGAGTGTAATATATGATTACCCTGCTTCAATTGGGTTATTAGGAAATAATGCTAAATCTAATTGGAAGTAAATTAGCTCGGGATGTGTGGTGTGTGTGTGTGTGTGTGTATGTGTGTGTGTGTGTGCGTGATATGTGTTTTTATCGTCTAAAGACTCATTACAGAGTAGAAAGTAATAGCCCACCTCCAGGGCCTTGTTACTGTGTGTTTAGAAACACACACACACACACACACACACACACACACACACACACACACACACACACACACACACACACACACACACACACACACACACACACACACACACACACACACACACACACACACACACACACACTACTGTGGATAGTCAAGCAGCGCACACACTCGGACACACACACTCTGGGACAGACACACCCTTACATCTATACACTAAGAAAAGAGAGTTCCTCAAGGGTTCTTTGGGAAGGGTGATGGTTCTATGTGGAACCATAATGACTCAAATAATCCTTTGAGCCCTTCAATGCAGTTCTTTCCTCTTTTAATAATAATAGAAATATAGGGGCAGCAGTTCATTTAAAGCTTGTTTTGAGCAACCGTGAGCGAAAGTATCATTCCAGTTTATCTAATCTGTTGTGTTATGCCATTAAATAATAAATAAATATAATATGGCTGGCCAGTTACAGTGTCTTGTGAAGGACTCATGAATGGCCTTGTGTCAATTGAGAACAGTCTTTCTGGGCTATACTCGGCCTTGTCTCAGGATGGTAAGTTGGTGGTTGGAGATATCCCTCTAGTGGTGTGGGGGCTGTGCTTCGGCAGAGTGGGTGGGGTTATATCCTGCCTGTTTGGCCCTGTCCGAGGGTATCGTCGGACTGGGCCACAGTGTCTCCCGACCCCTCCTGTCTCAGCCTCCAGTATTTATGCTGTAGTAGTTTATGTGTCGGGGGGCTAGGGTCCGTCTGTTATATCTGGAGTATTTCTCCTCTCTTATCCGGTGTCCTGTGTGAATTTAAGTATGCTCTCTCTAATTATCTCTCTTTTTCTCTCTTTCTTTCTCTTTCTCTCTCTCTCTCGGAGGACCTGCGCATTAGGACCATTCCTCAAGGCCTACCTGGCCTGATGACTCCTTGATGTCCCTAGTCCACCTGGCCGTGCTGCTTCTCTAGTTTCAACTGTTCTGCCTGTTTTATGAATATTTTAAAATCTTGTCCATGTTCTTTTATAATCTGCACAGCCAGAAGAGGACTGGCAACCCCTCACAGCCTGGTTCCTATCTAGGTTTCTTCCTAGGTTCTGGCCTTTCTAGGGAGTTTTTCCTAACCACCGTGCTTTTACACCTGCATTGCTTGCTGTTTGGGGGTTTAGGCCGGGTTTCTGTACAGCACTCTGTGACATCAGCTGATGTAAGAAGGGCTTTATAAATACATTTGATTTGATTTGACTAAATCAGTGTTACTGAGAATTTTCATGCACAGCAGGAAATGTAAATTTGTAGTGTATTCAAGGTTTAAAAAGGCTTCTAAAGCTTGTAATTTCCACTATAAAATGTCGGCCTTGATTCACACTCATAAAATACATATCAACCCCAACAAAGAAATGTCCATTAATTATAATCCACATAATAATTCACATTTCCTGTTGCTGCAGGATACTTTTCCTGCTGTAGCAAACTGGCTTAAATTAAGATCCTACATCTGTAGATTTCATTTTTAATAACTTACATCTAGCTTTAAAGTATCTATGCATTGGTTGCTGTGGGCTGCGGGCTGGGCTACTCTGGTAGCCGTGGTAGTGGTGGAGTCTCTCCTCTCGGCACTGAGCAGTAATAGAGGGCCTGACACGGCAGTATTTCATTCAGGGGAGTTGACTTCAGGGGCTCGCTGCTGGGGTAGAAGCCTAGGATGGAACCCCTTCCCTGGACCGCAAGGGCTGCCCGGCCTCCCTGAGGAGCGCAGAGCATGGAGCCTTTAACGTTCAGCAAATCTGTTAGCAGAGCATCCATCATCTGAGCAGAAAGCAAGAGAGAGGAGCAAGACACGGGTTCATCACAGACGTCAGCCCCTCATCACTCTATTCTTTGTTCTCTCTCACTTCTCACTTCTCATCCTCGTCAATTTTTCCTTTCACTTTTTTATATGGGCACGCACACACACACACACACACACACACACACACACACACACACACACACACACACACACACACACACACACACACACACACACACACACACACACACACACACACACACACACACACACACACACACACACACACACACACACACACACACATACACATACACACACACACACACCACACACACACACACATTTGATCATGCTCATCCTCCTCTTCACCCGGTCTTTCTCTGTATCTCTCTCTCTCTGGTGCTCTGTATTTCACTTTCCCCTTTCCTTTTCTGAAGACACTTCTGCTGAAAAAAAACATCAGAAAGAACAGAAAAAATAAGAAAGAAAAAGAGTCTGTTCAATCTTTATGCGAGTCCATGCAGTGCAAAGGACTCGCTCCAGCACCTTTTTACATTTTGACGTCACAGAAATGCATTTCTCAATCCTCCTCGTTCTGCTTTAGTTCTCCCCATTGTCGGCCGCAATATATCTCACACACCACACGCACACATACACCGCAACACCAACATTAGCATTTCGGCAAAACGAGTGCCTGTGATTTAGGAGGTTCTGAACACAGAAAAAAAAGTACAGTATTACTTTTTCCCTGAACGTATTAGCACTTTTTCTCTGGGCCTCAATTTAGGAAAGTGCTTTGTAGGAGAAGAACAGTAATGTTCAGCAGTTGTGCTGGGGGAGGGTTGTTCATGTGTCAAGGGGTCAGAAAACTAGTGAGATCAAGAGAGAAATAACAAGCGTTACAAAGAAGAAAAAGAGAGGAAGGTAGAGAGAGATAGAAAAATATATAGAAGAAAAGAGAGAGAGGGGGAAAAATAGAGGGCTGATGATGAAGGGAAGAGGGGAGGATGGGTAGAGATGGGGGGAGTGAAAAGGGAAGCAGAGTGGGATGGAAATCAGGATACAGCTTTTCGGAGGAAAATGTGAGAAGAGGAGAGGATAAGGGACAGGTGGGAATGGGTGGAGGGAGTAAAAGAGGAGGGAGGATGAATGCCTTACAGATAAAAATGAGACGAAGGGAGAAGAAAGGGAGGATAGAGGTAGAAATGAAGGGAGGGAATAAAATATGCGTGGGTGCCGGGTCACTTTCTTGTATTATCTAGCAAGCGGAACTCATACATTCCCTGGGCTAGGCCTTGTCTGATTTATCCTCGTTCTAGCAGGTAATTTAGCTTTTCTCCCGGGACCTCTAGACAGTACACCTACCTATCCGCCTACTGCCTCAACGTCTGCTGTCTGTCTATGCTTTGTTTTGGTTGGGGATTTTCATTTCTCAAATATGTAATCCTTTCAGGAGAGAATATAACTCAATTATCCCTCAACGTTGGTTTTTTTTTTTTCTCTTCTATTCTCCACGGATGTAAAACAAACACAGCTGTCTGGTTTAACAAGCACAAAGAATGGAGAGAACGGAAAAGGAAGACAATCTAACAAAACATAAATCCGAAATTGTGTATGATTGCAAAGTCTGATCCAGACATGGCATACAACATAAAGTCAGTATATTCCCTATTCATCCCCCCCCTCTCTCTTTTTATCTTTTCTTAGCTTGACTCAGACGTTCACATTTCACCTCTCTCCTCCTCTCTTCTTCTATTTCTCTCTAAGACCATTGATCTCCTCCCTGACTCTGTGGTCAGGCATTGCAGTTGTCCTATGTGGTCAGGTACCGTGGTCTGATTGTGGTTGTCTTCGAGGAAACCTTAGGTTGTGTGGAGAATGAAAGTCTGCATTCTGACTGCTGGGAAGGAATGACATACATTTCCCATGATGCAGTGGAGCAGCAGAGTAGCCCACAACATGAGGATGAAAAGGAGAAAGTAAAAAAGAAAGGATACAGTATATCTATATCTCGGCGCGTGAAGGAAGGAGAGAAAATACAATTTCCTACATTCCAAGGGCGACAATAACTGATGCCATCTACAGGATATTATTAAAGCCATTTGGCAGATGCTGTTATCCAAGGCAACTTACAGTCATGAGTGTATACACTTCACTTATGGGTGGAGCCGGGAATCGAACCCACTACCCCGGTGTTGCAAGCTCCATAATCTATCAACTGAGCTAGAAGACCACACTGCATTGCACCGCATTATACTGTATAACAATACATATACTATAATGTATGGTCACTGTACTGTATATTCCTCAGTGAAAAATGACTGTGAATTAATGCAAACTATATTATGCACAACGGCTTAACACCAACAAAAGCATTGTCCCATGTTAAACCAGGTGTACATTACTCTAACCTGACGTGGGCACCAAAGTGTTTATTCTCCTGATGGTGAAGCCAACGCAGTACGAGCTGCATTGTTTGGCTCACACTCACAAACACAATAAGAGGGCACTCTGCCTGCAACAGAGACACAGGTGTGTGTGTCAGGGCGGTGTGTGTTTGTCCCAACAGAGAGTGTGTGTGCTGTGTGTGTGTCGGGTGGCAAACTGGCTCTTCAAAGCCCTGATGCCCACTGGCATCACTGTAGCAAACGGTGCTGTTGTTGAGGAGAAGGATAACAGCTGGCATTGTGTGTGTGTGTGTCTGTGTGTGTGTGTAGGTTCTGAAGACCAGTGCAGACGTGTCAGTGACCAGTGCCACATCCACCATGACATTCCACCACCCTGCCACACACCAACACCAACAGTCTCCCATTGCGCAATACATTGCCGTGAACGTATTGCTGCAGACAGTAGGTTTTCCAGGTACATTCAATTCCCAGAAATGTGCTGTTAACATTTCACAGACCAAAAAATAAATCAAATATTAACATTCAATTTGATAATAAAAAATCCTCTAAACTCACATTTTCTAGTTGTTACTGCTAAAGAAAAACATCCTCTAAATTTCAAAGACTAAATATTGACTGAATAGTCTAGTCTGTCTGTACTCCGCCACTCTGTCATTCTGTATTTGAGGCTGGTGGCGCCGTGCAGAGGCAGCGAAAGGCAGCGGCAGCAAAACAACGACAGCATTTCATTCCAACAACAAGAGTAAATGGCTTTCCCTATGTCAAATTATTATGCTGAATTTCTGGACTGAGTTTCTGTGTGGCGGCCGTGTGAATGGTGTAACCCAAATTGATGTTTTTGAACATGTAATCCCCAATAATTTCCAGATAAAGAAAATGTTTAAACTTGTGTGGTGGCTTGGGATAGCATCTGCATTTCACGTGTTTGTGTGTGCATGTGTTTGTGTGTGGACACACTTGCATGTATGTGTGTGTGTTCGTTCGGCATGTATTTTTGTGTGTGTGCATGTCCGCATGTGTCAGGCAGCACAGAGAGAGATCCAGAGAGTTAGGTCCCTGGAGTGTAAGCCCAGTAATCTACAAATGGCTGTGTGCTATTAAACCTCTAATTCAGCTGGATTAAAGGCTCTACAGAACATAATCCCCTTGCCCAGGTTTTTAGGAGTTCGCTCAAGGTGCTGCATTAAATATTAATGTAGGGATGGAGGAAGGGAGAAAAGATAGGGGAAATTAGAGGAGTGTAATTTCACTTGGAGGAGAATGGAACAGGGGTTTGGTGGTAAACCCAGGGACTTCAGAGTAAGGTAACATCTATAGCAAACGGCTAAAGACAAAGACGCACATACAGTAGGTACATAAACACACACAGCGCTCCACACACTGCTCTATACAATGACGCCAAAACGTTACACAGTCGCTCTCTCCGTCTCAGTCTCAAAAACATACACACACATATGGTATGCTTACCTTCTTGTGTTATTCTTATTTCTTATTTTTATTTTGTGTGTTTTTCCTCTACCTTGTGTTTTTTTTGTGTTCCATTGTTATTGATTATTGCATTGTTGGGTTTAGAGCTTGCTAGAAAGGCATTTCACTGTACTTGTACATGTGACATTAAAACTTAAACACACACACACACTGCTGCACTCCTTCTCACTGTACAAGCGTTCCCCTATGAGCTCTGTCTCCCACTCCAACACACTCTAAAAAGGTCAGCCATGTTTTAGAACAACAGTCTAACAGTGAATTGACACACTGGCACAACTGGATACAGTATGTCTTTGCTTCATCTATACTGTACACTCTTAGAACAAAAGGTGCTGAGTAGAACCATGCAGGGGTCTTTGGTTTGTCCCCAGAGGGGAACCCATTTTGTTGCAGAGGGTTCTACCTGCAGAGAGAACCCTCTATGTAGGGTTATTCATAAAAAACCCTGTATGTGGTTCTACATGAACCCCCTATGAATGGTTCTGCCAGCCTTATTAGTCTTTTAAATGTAATTCTCTAAGACAATACGGCTGCGTTTAGACAGGCAGCACAATTCTGATCTTTTTTCCAATAATTTGGTCTTTTGACCAATCACATCAGATCTTTTCACATCAGATATTTTTTGGAGCTGATCTGAATGGTCAAAAGACCAATTGGTAAAAAAATATCAAAATTGGACTGCCTGTTTAAATGCAGCGTGCATTATATATACAGTGAGGGAAAAAAGTATTTGATCCCCTGCTGATTTGGTACGTTTTCCCACTGACAAAGAAATGATCAGTCTATAATTTTAATGGTAGGTTTATTTGAACAGTGAGAGACAGAATGACAACAAAAAAATCCAGAAAAACACATGTGAACATTTTTATAAATGGAATTGCATTTTAATGAGGGAAATAAGTATTTGACCACTCTGCAAAACATGACTTAGTACTTGGTAGCAAAACCCTTGTTGGCAATCACAGAGGTCAGACGTTTCTTGTAGTTGGCCACCAGGTTAGCACACATCTCAGGAGGGATTTTGTCCCACTCCTCTTTGCAGATGTTCTCCAAGTCCTTAAGGTTTCGAGGCTGACGTTTGGCAACTCGAACCTTCAGCTCCCTCCACAGATTTTCTATGGGATTAAGGTCTGGAGACTGGCTAGGCCACTCCAGGACCTTAATGTGCTTCTTCTTGAGCCACTCCTTTGTTGCCTTGGCCATGTGTTTTGGGTCATTGTCATGCTGGAATACCCATCCACGACCCATTTTCAATGCCCTGGCTGAGGGAAGGAGGTTCTCACCCAAGATTTAACGGTACATGGCCCGTCCATCGTCCCTTTGATGCGGTGAAGTTGTCCTGTCCCCTTAGCAGAAAAACACCCCCAAAGCATAATGTTTCCACCTCCATGTTTGACGGTGGGGATGGTGTTCTTGGGGTCATAGGCAGCATTCCTTCGCCTCCAAACACGGCGAGTTGAGTTGATGCCAAAGAGCTCCATTTTGGTTTCATCTGACCACAACACTTTCACCCAGATGTCATCTGAATCATTCAGATGTTCATTGGCAAACTTCAGACAGGCATGTATATGTGCTTTCTTGAGCAGGGGGACCTTGCGGGTGCTGCAGGATTTCAGTCCTTCACGGCGTAGTGTGTTACCAATTGTTTTCTTGGTGACTATGGTCCCAGCTGCCTTGAGATCAATGACAAGATCCTCCCGTGTAGTTCTGGGCTGATTCCTCACCGTTCTCATGATCATTGCAACTCCACGAGGTGAGATCTTGCATGGAGCCCCAGGCCGAGGGAGATTGACAGTACTTTTGTATTTCTTCCATTTGTGAATAATCGCACCAACTGTTGTCACCTTCTCACCAAGCGGCTTGGCGATGGTCTTGTAGCCCATTCCAGCCTTGTGTAGGTCTACAATCTTGTCCCTGACATCCTTGGAGAGCTCTTTGGTCTTGGCTATGGTGGAGAGTTTGGAATCTGATTGATTGATTGCTTCTGTGGACAGGTGTCTTTTATACAGGTAACAAACTGAGATTAAGGAGCACTCCCTTTAAGAGTGTACTCCTAATCACAGTTTGTTACCTGTATAAAAGACACCTGGGAGCCAGAAATCTTTCTGATTGAGAGGGGGTCAAATACTTATTTCCCTCATTAAAATGCAATTCCATTTATAACATTTTTCACATCTATCCATGGTGGCAGCTCTGGTGCGGGACGTAGACCCCGCTCCACCTCTGGCTCCCTCTGTTTTTGTGGCGCCTCTGAGGTGGGGGCCCTCGCCGCCGACCCCGGACTGGGCACCCTCGTTGCGGGCCACGGACTGGGCACCCTCGTTGCGGGCCCCGGACTGGGCACCCTCGTTGGAGGTTCCGGACTGGACATAGTGGCAGGACGAGCCGGGCCCTCGATGCGCACTGGAACTCTGGTGCGAGGAGCAGGAACCGGCCGTACTGGGCTCACGCCGCACACTGTCACTCTGGTGCGGGGAGCAGGAACCGGCCATACTGGACTCACGCCGCGCACTGGGACTCTGGTGCGGGGAGCAGGAACCGGCCCTACTGGGCTCACGCCGCACACTGGGACTCTGGTGCGAGGAGCAGGTACGGGACGTGCTGGACCCACGACCCGCACAGGGATCCTGGAGCGTGGAACAGGGACAGTGCATGCTAGGCCCACAACGCGCACAGGGATCCTGGAGCGTGGAACAGGGACAGTGCATGCTGGGCCCCCAACAAGCACAGGGATCCTGGAGCGTGGGACAGGGACAGTGCATGCTGGGCCCACAACGCGCACAGGGATCCGAGAGCGTGGAACAGGGGCAGGATACACTGGGCCGTGAAGACGCACTGGAGGTCTCGAGGGTACAGCCTGCACAACCCGTCCTGGCTGAATGGATAATTTTGCCCTGCCACTGCGGGGCGCTGGCACAGGACGTACTGGGCTGTGGAGACGCACCGGAGACACAGTACGCAGAGCCGGCGCAGGATATCCTGGTCCGAGGAGGCGTACTGGAGGCCAAGAGCGCTGAGCCGGCACACTCCTCCCAGGCTGAACACTCCTCTTAGCACGACAGATGCGGGAAGCTGGCATGTCGCGCACCGGGCTGTGAACACGCACTGGTAACACTGTGCATTTCACTGCCTCACACGGTGCCTTACCAGTGCGATGCTCCATCTGGTAAGCACGGGGAGCTGGCCCAGGTCTCCAACCTGGCCCAGCCAAACTCCCCGTGTGCCCCCAATACATTTTTGGGGCTGCCTCTCGGGCTTGTTCCCGCATACTTCCAGCCGTGTTCCCGCATACTTCTGCTCGTAGAAGTGCCGCTCCTTCTTTGCTTCCTCCAGCTCCTCCTGGGAACGGCGGTATTCCCCAGCCTGCCTCCCGGGTCCCTTACCGTCCAGGATCTCCTCCCATGTCCAGGACTCCAGATAGGCACGCTGCTTGGTCTCTTGGTGGTGGGAAGTTCTGTCACGATCTTCAGGGACGGACCAAGGCGCAGCGTGCCGGGTTGAGTTAAACATGTTTATTTGTAAACTCACTCAAAACAAAACAACAAACGAAGATCATCTGGTGTAGCACCAACAGCACATACACATCAACAGAGTCAACTTCCCACCACGAAAGGAGGAAAAAAGGGCTACTAAAGTATGACTCCTAATCAGAGACAACGATGGACAGCTGTCGCCGATTGAGAGCCCTACCTGGCCAACAGCAAAGAAATAGAAAAACTAGAACAGAATGCCCACCCCAAATCACACCCTGACCAAACCAAAATGAGACATAAAAAGACTCCTACAGGTCAGGGCGTGACACTCACTGTATATCATAAGGCCTTTCTTCGATGGCCTAGTTATACCCTAAGTCTAACGTATGCAACGACTAACATGACAAGATTAACTAATTATGCACTACTCAATTTTGAAGTTGTACCTTGTGCCCTCTACTATTACAACTTTCAAGAGTAAATTTAACCCCGGACTGGGTTTATTTACACTATATATACAAAAGTATGTGGACACCTATTCAAATTAATTGATTCGGCTATTTCATCCACACCCGCTGCTGACAGGTGTATAAAATCGAGCACACAGCCATGCCATCTCCATAGACAAACATTGGCAATAGCTCAGTGACTTTCAACGTGGCACCGTCATAGGATGCCACCTTTCCAACAAGTCAGTTCGTCAAATTTCTGCCCTGCTAGAGCTGCCCCGGTCAATTTTAAGTGCTGTTATTGTGAAGTGGAAATGTCTAGGAGCAACAACGGCTCAGCCACAAAGTGGTAGGCCACACAAGCTCACAGAACGAGACCACCGAGTGCTGAAGTGCATAGCGTGTAAAAATCATCTGTCCTTGGTTGCAACACTCACTACCGAGTTCCAAACTGTCAGCACAAGATGCAACGTCAGCACAAGAACTGCTCGTTGGGAGCTTCATGAAATGGCTTTCCATTGCTGAGCAGCCACACACAAGCCTAAGATCACTATGCACAATGCCAAGTGTCAGCTGGAGTGGTGTAAAGCTTGCTTACATTGGACTCTGGAGCAGTGGAAGCACATTCTCTGCAGTGATGAATCATGTTTCACCATCTGGCAGTCCCACGGAGAACGCTACCTGCCCCAACGCATAGTGCCAACTGTAAGGTTGGTTCTACAGCATACAATGACATTCTAGATGATTCTGTGCTTACAACTTTGTGGGAACAGTTTGGGCATGACAATGCACAAAGCGAGGTCCATACAGAAATGGTTTGTTGAGATCGGTGTGGAAGAACTTGACTGGCCTGCACAGAGCCCTGACCTCAACCCAATCTAAAACCTTTGGGATGAATTGGAACGCCGACTGCGATCCAGGCCTAATCGCCCAACATCAGTGCCCAACCTCACTAATGCTCTTGTGGGTGAATGGAAGCAAGTCCCCGCAGCAAGGTTCCAACTTCTAGTGGAAAGCCTTCCCAGAAGAGTGGAGGCTGTTATAGCAGCAAAGGGGGGACCAACTCAACATTAATGCCAATGATTTGAGCAGGAAAAGTGCGAGCAGGTGTCCACATACTTTTGGTCATGTAGTGTATCTTTGTATAGCATAAAATATATCAACCAATCAATGTATATGCAAAAACACAGATTTTTAAACAAACAATTCTGAAAACCACCCTGCAATAGAGCATAATGTGAAGATTTTAATATGGTTCTATGTAGAACTCTTCTTGCCTTAAAATGAACACCTCTTGCCTTTCAAATAATAATTCTTACCTTCCAATCATCAAAGAACCTTTTCTTCCAAAAATGGTTCACATGATGTTAAAGAGGCAATCAGCAGCTGCTAATTACATTCTCCAGCACCATCACTCAGCATTTTACCGAACCAGGGGTGGGCTGAATGCCGCTTCAAAGGTTCTAGGCAGAACCCTTTGCCTTACAAACAACCCCTATCTTCCAAAAAGGGTTGTTCAGATCAAAAACGGTTGTTGGTAGAACCCTATCCCTCTGCAGAGAACACTTTTGTAACCCTTTTGGTAGAACACTTTTTTGGAACATACTGTTAAGCGTGTATGTGTGTAGTTTATCTGGCTTCTGAAATGACTCTATGCTGCTGATATTGCAGTTCAGTCGTTGCAAAACAGGTTATATAATGCCGTCTGTAATTACCTCATATTTCAGTATGTAAAAAAGATAGTGTAATGACATCAGGAAGTTGAAACTCATCTACTTTATTGTAGATGTTTCATAGAAAGCTATCAGTCTATCCTAATTATTGTACAGTAACAGAACTTTATGGTACCAAGTTTCAATGAGAAAAATATGATTGCAATTATCTCTTTCAGCACGGGAGACTGAATGACAATACCTTCATATTATTTCCATTGTCCCTTTCCTTTCCTCCATGCTATTACTTAGTGTACTGTAGCCTGCTAACTTTGCCTCCAAAACCCATTACAGTGTGTGATATTAATTCTAGTATAATTACATATGTAGTGAAACGTTAAGATACCACACGACAGTACACTCCTGGGCCAAATGAAATGGATGTAAAACAAGGTTGTAATTGGGTCATAATTGTGACTAAACTACATTATTGGATTAATGTTGAATAATGTAATAGGTCTGATTAGCAGCGGAGTTTAACCAGCGGGACGTATGTTGATAATTACCTCTTACTAAACCAGGTCTACTGTGGTAATAAAGCAGAGATTGGTTAATAAGTAGGCAAACAATAATGATATCAAACATAAAGTGGTTGAGAGCAGAAACTGTGTGGAATTATCTGCCCTGATGTACTGTTCTGAAAGTTTGGGATTTAACTTTATACATTTATGTTATTACTATTTTTGACAGTTAATATATTTTTTACAGTTTATATTAGCTGGTAATGATATTCTGAAAGGATAAAGTAAGATGTTGAAAGTGTGTAATCTCACTATTGTCACTGTAAAGGACAGAAAGAAATGAAATTATATAAGATAAGTCATTTTTCTTTATGAAGGAATTTTTGCGAATTGCGAATGTCTTATGATATATACCATTTCGTTTATTTCTGTCCACATATTTAAAACACCTCAATTTCTTCTTGAAACTCCAACTCTGCTCTTCTGCTCAAAACTTTGCATAAAAGTGGTTGTGTAAAGAAAATCCAACAAAGTTAGGCCAGCGCTGCAGCCAGCTCTCTCTATGTCCTCGAGGAGACAGAATCAAAACACAGACACTGTGGCTGTCAAATGAAGCTGTCACACGTCAAATCAAGTGGTCCAGAAAGTTAGAGCAGAGAACAGCAACTACAGTGTGCATCCCAGTGACAGAACAATCAATATGTCTACAGACATTACTGACAGAATATTAGAATAGAATATTAGGTTTGAATAGAATAATATATTATCAATATTACGTTCCAGGAGGGTTCTATTGTTAATATTAGGTTTGGGGTAATCTTTTTGCTCCGTCCATACAAAGTTTAACTCTTCTGATCTGCTGCTGAAATACGTCTTTAATTTAAGTTAGCGAGTTCTTGGGACTTGAATTTCAATTCACTCATTACAAAATGAGTTCGCCTTCATTGTAAAACCACCTGATGCTGAAAAAAACAATGACAATTGAATTATAGTGTAATTAGCTATAACACAAACAACCTATGAACCCATATATATGTTATATCCATATAATTGCAGCTCACCCTTGAGCTGTTTTGTCAGAGAACTGCACATTAATTGGTATAAATGTATAGACATTTACACATACAGAATATGGTTACCTGTTGTTTGTATACAGGTAGTTGAGTGACAGCATCGGATCGATTTTTTCACAGTTGATTGACACATTTAATTGGGGCTTCAAGGACAACACAATTTGTTTCCGAATGTTTGACATGCAAGCATTGCAAACAGACACACAGCCACAGAAACATGCACGCCGCGCGCACACATACACACACGCACACACGCACACAGCTGTGTGTACCTATAAAATGTAGCACCAAATATGGATATCATAATTCCCCCCCCCATCCCACCAGTATGCCAATACCTGTCCATTGTATACACACTCTTTCTTTACCAAGGTACATTTGCCTGTTTCTCTCTAAACAGACGTATACAGTATCAGTGTCAGAGTTGAGTACAGCTCAGGACATTATATCACTGGTAGACGGCAGCTATATATGAGACAATCATGTGGTTTCAGCCGAGGGACTACTATAAACCCAGGATAAAAGGCCTATAACCCAGCACCTGCTGACAGCTCTCACTGGGATCAACTAAACCCTGACTCTGATTAACCTCTGACACCCTGTCACCGTGCGGAGCCACCAATTTGAGACAGTTGCACACAGGGCCCACTCAAAACAGATGAAGGTGAGATGCAACTGAGAATCCCCTGGGGGAAAGGTTTCTATTTACATGATAGCAATTATGTAAGGTGCAGGAATAGCAGAAATAAGTAGTGTTTAAACAAACACATGTAGATGGTTTCCCAATAGGAAGGAGTGTCAGCCAATCTATACATCTGACATCTGACCTTGAAGCTTTGTGGAAGCTCATTGGTGGAGCTGAATGCATTACATTACAGGTATGGAGATGAGAAGTAGGCACATTATATATACAAAAGTATGTGGACTCCCATTCAAGTTAGTGGATTTGGCTATTTCAACCACTCCCGTTGCTGACAGGTGTATACAATCGAGCACACAGCCATGAAATCTCCATAGACAAACAATGTCAGTAAAATGGCCTTACTGAAGACCTCAGTGACTTTCAATGTGGCACCGTCATAGGATGCCACCTTTCCAACAAGTCAGTTTGTCAAATTTCTGCCATGCTAGAGCTGCCCCGGTCAACTGTAATTGCTGTTATTGCGAAGTGGAAATGTCTAGGAGCAACAACGGCTCATCCACAAAGTGGCAGGCCACACAAGTTCACAGAATGGGACTGCCGAGTGCTGAAGCACGTAACGCGTAAAACATTGTTTGCCCTCAGTTGCAGCACTCAGTACCGAGTTCCAAACTGCCTCTGGAAGCAACGTCAGCCCAATAACTGTTCGTCAGGAGTTTCATTTAATGGGTTTCCATGGCCGAGAAGCCACACACAAGCCTAAGATCACAATGCGCAATGCCGGGCATCGGCTGGAGTGGTGTAAAGCTCTGGACTCTGGATCAGTGGAAACACGTTCTCTGGGGTGATGAATCATACGACGGATAAATCTGGGTTTGGCGGATGCCAGGAGAACGCTACCTGCCCCAATGCATAGTGCCAACTGTAAAGTTTGGTGGAAGAGGAGTAATGGTCTAGGGCTGTTTTTCATGGTTCGTGGCCCCTTACTTCCAGTGAAGGGAAATCTTAACACTACAGCATACAATGACATTCTAGACGATTCTGTGCTTCCAACATTGTTGCAAAGGTTTAAGGAAGGATGTGGAAATGTGGTATGTGGTAAGTCTGCCATTTGTAAAACACCAACAACAACATAAAATGTCCAAAAGAAGTTGGCTCATGCTTACTGGTGTGTAGCCTACCATGTCGGCATGCAATGGAATTTCATGAATACCCATCCATGTGGTAGGACCACCGTTTGTAAAACAGTCCGTTGCATTGGCTTTATTAATCCTGATTCCTGTGACTAATCAATTTGGCTATTTAAGCTCTGAATCTCCCCAACTTTATCAGGAGTTATAATCTGTGTTACACAGCGAAAATGTAGAAGTATTTTATATTTTGCTATGATCATCTTGTCAAAAATGTACAGATACAAACGTGAAACTACTGATCATGACAATGGGGTGAAACTCCTGGACAACAGTTGTGATTGTCCATTCCATAATGTCCTTTTTACTTTGACCTGTCCTGTTGTTAGGGAAAGTTCCTTGTTAACATGACCCTGCATGTTTTATTTGATTGGGTGCCATTTAAGTTAGGCTATTTGATCGGAGAAAAGTGCAAGATGTAAAAAGTCTCATTACATTGTCATACATTTTATCTCCAGCCTGTAAGCTACAGAAAAGGCCACATACTCTTTCTGCCGTATGCTATATCTGCTACATGATTTATGGTAGATAATTTTTTGGACTGAATGGTGGTGGACCACCGCAGCGATGCGTCTCTCCAACAGAACCCTGTAGAGGCGCGCTGGGAATGGACAAGCTAATATTTTGCCTTTCACAAAGTGGTCACTGCTTCTCACTGGGCAGCATCAGCGCTCACCAAAAAAGCCCAGATGCCACTGGTTGAGAGAAATTGTCATTGTTTTGGGGCAGAATTATGTGAGGTTTTATGTGTTTTTGGAGGCGTGTCTTGATCAGTTTAGCTCAGAAAATGCCGCCCTCGTCAATCATAGCTGGCCACCTAAGCGTGCTCCTTAGGCCTGTATTAAATACACACTGGTAATAGCCACTTTCTCCCTTATACACACACACCGTCATGCACACAACCGCACACCAACTTCTGTGCAGTAGAGTACAGTAGGTCAGTGTGTAAACAAACTGTATAGTCTCATGCAGATATGATATTACCAGCTCCATGTATCTATCTGTGTGAAGAATGTATTCATTCAGGGCCCATAGAGACTAAAAGTATTGTTAGGACACAGTGAGAGTCAACATGGATTTGCTTCCATATCTACATGACATACACAAGACAACTAACGTCACACTGTTGCCACCGCTGTACAACATACACAAGACAACTAACGTCACAATGTTGCCACCGCTGTACAACATACACAAGACAACTAACGTCACAATGTTGCCACCGCTGTACAACATGCAAAAGACATCTAACGTCACAATGTTGCCACCGCTGTACAACATAAACAAGACATCTAACGTCACACTGTTGCCACCGCTGTACAACATACACAGTAGAGGAAGGGATAGAAAAGGAAGGATGAGAAGAGAGGAAGATTTGAGGATGGAAAAAGAGGAAATATTCAATCTTCTTTGGTTACGCCCTCCTTTTCTCCCTCCCGCTCTCTCTCTCAGGTCCTCAGGATCCAGGTCAGTTCCCAGAAAACCATTCTCTGAGTGATGGGAAATGTGTTCAATAGGCTTTAAAACAATGTTATAATGAAATCCGATGTTTCTCTCTCTCTCTCTCTCTCTCTCTCTCTCTCTCTCTCTCTCTCTCTCTCTCTCTCTCTCTCTCTCTATCTCTCTCTATCTCTTAGTTACTCTATTTTTTTGTATTCTCCCAAATTGTGTTTTCTCAGTTTAAAAAAATTCAGATTTTTACTCTATGGCAAAGATACTTACAGGTTTCCGCAGTTGTCATGTCAATACATCAAGAGACATGCCAAATGGTAAATTCATTCAAATGTCTTGAAATCATTGGTAGTGATAATACATGAGCATTGTCTGAGAGTCAATATTTAATGTAAAGTCCTGGGACTGCACCCTGTAAAGTTTACACTGAAATTGTCCAAGATGAACTACTGTAACTAGCTAGCTTGATAAACACTGCTGACAATTCCATTTAGCTAAATTATACAGCCAGCATTGTATCTATAGTGATGCTGTTACAATATCCATCACCTGGATAAACAAATAATTTGTGAAACCATTATGTGGTGTATGACAGGATTGGATGTTGCATGCAATTTCAATGTTCTTTGAGTTGCTTTGTGTATAATGTCAATGTGGCTTTGATTGGATAGTAGCCGGGAGCTTTATGTTTATGACAGTTTGCGATGGAACAAATGAAAACCATTGCATGTACTTTCAGAGTTGTTTGGTGTGCTACTCATAGGTGGGCTGGGAGCTACGGGTAGCTAGCGATGGACCTTTTGGATAACCCTGGTGTAAAAGAACAGCAGTGTTGGTGTTGATAACCAGTTTTAAACCAAAATCATGCCTGATCATTATCATATTTCCCAGTATGCTCTATTGCATGTAGACTTTTTTTTATTGTTTGTTTCAATACATATGTTTTTGCATGTACATTGATTGACGCACTAATCTTATGCTACTCAAATATAAATAAGATAAATGTTTCTAAACTAATCCAATCTGTTACTTGGACTTGTTGCACCTGTTACTGAAATGGTTGTTCCAGTTAAGATGCTTTATGTAGTCTCATGTTTTAAATTCCCCAACCACTAGTCATTCTGAATGCAGGTTGCGGGTGAATAAAAATGCTAAATGTTGGCTATCCCCATTCTGGCTGGGTTCCAATAGGAATTACTCATCTTTTTGCAAGCCAGCATAATGTGATATTGAGGTGCAGTTCTTTTTGAACAATTATTTTTACTGACTCAATAGTCATGATTTGTTTTTTCTGAGTGATTCAATAATTTTTGTCATTTGTTTGACCTGCTGCCACAACGAATTCTACAGCAGGATTGATACACGCTTCTCCGGCTCAGGGGCTCCAGAGACGCGCTCCGACCAACAACTGTCTGTCGTCTATGCACGCAGGAAAATAGATCATGCTGCAGGCAACATAGAGAAGAAATATACATGTTTAGAACTGATACTTGAGTGTGCAAGAACTAATGCAATTAATGAATTATTGAGTGTTATGATGGACACAGCTTTGTAGAACCAAAACATACACAGTATGAATGCAACAACCATGTCTCTGTCACTAAAAAAATACAGTCATGAGTGGTAACTCTGCAATTCACTCGAAAGGCAAGGCACTCTGGGAAATATGCAAATAAGGCTTTACACTAAGCAGTGTGTTAATTTAACACTGAAAAGTGTGGACCCGTGTAAACACTGGACCAGGGTTAAATTTAACACATTCAGTTTTGATTTAACATTGGAGAATTTGCTGTGCGCAAGCACACACACACAGACAGACACACACAGTATTAGACACTGTGAGGTGCACATACAAACTCCATACCAGACCTGAGCAGGTAGGTAGTAGCTAGCATAGCTCAAACAGTTGTGTTACACTCTGTGGCAACAGAGGGAAATGCACAGTATGCACCGTGTAGGCCTGCAACGTACGTATGTCCCTTACACACATAAACTCATATGTATTTGTGTCACACACACACACTCACACACACACAAACATTGCCTGATGTCAAACTCAAGCTGTGAGATTGGGGAATAAAGGCGTTGGGGTTGAAAGCAGCAGCTGACTTCAAACAGTACTGAACCTCCCTGGATGACCTGATACACAAGGAGAGAGAGGGAGAGATGGGGGGAAAGAATGGGGAGATAGAATGGGGAGATAGGGGAATAGAGTAGGGAAAGGGGGAAGCAGGACAAGGGAAAATAGCAGTCAAGTAAAGAGAGTGAAAGTAAAAAAGAGAGAACAGTTGAGGAAGAATGTGAAAATGGCACTTACTCTTTCCTTCCCTCATCTTCTCTGACACTCCTTCTTCTTGATCCTAGTATTCCATCCCCCCTCTCTTCCACCCCTTCCTCCTCCTCCGGCTATTTCACCCCTATTTCACTGCTCCATTCATCCTCCCTCATTCCTGATCCCACTAGACTCTCTGATACACCTCCTCCTGAGTCCTCCAGGCCCTCTGCCCTCCTTTCTCACAGTCCAACAGGAGTACCTGCCGGCAGCTGCTAGACACTGATCCCATCCCAAATGGCACACTTTTCCCTATATAATGCTCTTCTTTTGACAAGGACCCATAGGGCTCTGGGTATAGGTATCATTTGGGACATATACACTGATCTGGAGTCAGTCAGAACCGCTGAGAGGAGAGATAACACACTGTCGGCTGGGTGATAACACACTATCACCGTGGCGATAAGACACGGTGGTGATGGGGACCTTTTCACTTGTGTAAACAGAGCTAATGATGGCTAGGTACGGGTGATAGGACCTCACACCTCATGTTCTGATGCACTCTCTATCTCTCTCTTTAGTCTCGCTTCTTTCCATCACACACTCACTCACTGTCTCTCTCTCTGTCTGTCTGTCTGTCTGTCTGTCTGTCTGTCTGTCTCTCTCTCTCTCTCTCTCTCTCTCTCTCTCTCTCTCTCTCTCTCTGTTCCCTCAACGCCCCTCGTCGTGCACTGTGCTCCTAGTTCTTACAAGCGCGGCACGTTGTAATCTCCGTGGTGATAAGGAGATTAAAGAGGGGAGCAGAAGAGGAGAGGGGATTCATGGGATTCTCTCCTTGCAGTACAAAATAATATCAGCAGGAAGAATATCACCCTGGGGTGGATGAGAGGGAAGGGGAAGGGGAGTGGGGCGAGAGGGAAAGACCGGGAGAAGCAATGAGAGTGGCATTGGTGGTGTGATGGTAGCGGGATTTATCGGCCCACAGGGATTGGTCAATAACCACAGAATCCACACACACACACACACACACACACACACACACACACACACACACACACACACACACACACACACACACACACACACACACACACACACACACACACACACACACACACACACACACACACACACACACACACACACACACACACACACCCTAATGGGGTTCACAGAGTACTGAAACATACACATGCACAGCAGAGATAAAGAGATAATTGGTCAATAACCACAGAATCCACACACACACACACACACACACACACACACACACACACACACACACACACACACACACACACACACACACACACACACACACACACACACACACACACACACACACACACACACCCTAATGGGGTTCACAGGGGTACGGGGAAACATACACATGCACAGCAGAGATAAAGAATAAAGAGTTGACCAGATCAAAGAGTAAAACAACAGTGTAGGTGCTAATGAACCCAATGATAACGCATGCAGAGCCCCCCATTTCAGGGAACTCAACTCATAGGTAATTCCCTCAAGACTGCAGAGAAAAACAGAGGAATTTTAAGTCATTTCATTGGTTACTGGTAAGGGACAGGCTGATATGATACCAGACTGATGCGCCATAGGGCAGGTAAAAACAGAGATGACAGTATGTACCTGGGGTGGCAGGTAGCCTAGTGGTTAAAGCATTGGGCCAGTAACTGAAAGGTTGCTAGATCAAATCCCCAAGCTGACAAGGTAAAACATATGTTGTTCTGCCCCTGAACAAGATAGTTAACCCACTGTTCCAAGGCTGTCATTGTAAATATGAATTTGTTCTTAACTGACTTGCCTGGTTAAGTAAAAAAAAAAATGTAGTTGAAAGACATGTAATCCATCAAGTATCAGTGGTGTCAAACTCAAAAACCAACTTTAACCCTGGGCTGATTCCCCTGCTAAGCTACCTCTGCTATTCAAGCCACTGGTAGATTAGATGGGAAAAGTACCTTGGTCTACTAATGTAGTCAGTGAAATGAGGAAAAACAAGGAGGTGAACTGTTTGCTGCCTAGCAGCATCTCTCTCTCTATCTACATTTCTCTCTTTCCTCTTTCTCTCCTCAAGTCCCCTGCCTGGTACATTCAATTATTTATTAGCTTACTGACACACTGAAGAGGGAAGGAGGAGGCAGCTGCATTCCTCTTCTCCTCTACTTTATCCCTCTCTTCTCCTTTCCTCTCATCTCCTTTCCTCTCCTCTCATCTCCTCTCATCTTCTCTCCTATCCATTCGCCTCTCTTCTCATCTCTTCTCCATCCTCCTCTCTTCTCATCCTTCCATCCCTCTCTCCTCCCCAGCAATGTACAGTATGAATAATTAACCATGATGACCCGGGAGCAAAAAACGAGAGGAAGGAAAACAAGATGGTCAACACCTTTTCCTATCATCCTTTCATCCCTTGTTCTTCTTTTGTAAACACCTCTATTGCCTTTTCTCTCATTCCCTGCTTCCGCAAACACTCTGCCATACTCCTCTCCTCCTGATTCGTCTTTGATCAATCTTTACGGGGCACCCCTCTTCCTTCCTCTATTTACCTCTTCTCTTGTCTTCCACCCTTCCTCTGTGTGAATCACTGTATGATTAAATGGACCTATAGGCTCTTGTCAAAAGTAGTGCACTATTTAGGGGAATAGGGTGCCAATTGGGATGCATCCCCTGTCTAGCAATGTTTGCAGGTGAGGTAGAGTGATGAAGGGGAATGATTAATGTAACATAGTGTACTGCAGTGGGAGCACATTTATTTTTTCATGAGCATGGCCTTATTTCTATTACATCATATTAGATGACTGTTATTCATATTCCATTCAACCAGCTCAATGTAACATTGATAGGTTTAGGCTACTACATGATACTCGAATTTGCCCTAAAAAAATACCATCATGAGGGTGCTACAACCTAGACTACAACTTAAAGTTTATAACGTAGGTGCACAGGATGAGAGACAAATTGGAGTAATTAAGGTGACAGACAGTTACACATTCAATACCGCCTTGCACACTCTTGCCTGCATCTAGTTGATCTGGGGTGTAATCATTAGTCCAACAGTTGATAAACATTGAGTTTTGCAACTAAAACAAATTCAGGTAGTTTAAGAAATGTTTTGCAATATCACCCGCGCACACACAGTTAACTTTCATAGCAGCCACACAGCATCATTACTTTGCTAGTAGTATAATCCCCCTCTCGTATCTACACTTTCTCCTCCTCTCACCTTTTCCCTTCTCTTGTGGACTTCAGTGCACAACACAACAGCTGTCTGTGACCAGGCTCAAAAACCTCCAAGCCAAACCTTTATGCCATAACCGCTAACCGCTACACAGCCTACATGGTTGTCACCATATTAACATTATAGTCAACAAACTACAAACTAACACGTAAGTAAACCCACAATCCAATCCACGTGTACAACCACACAGTACAGTGTACAGCAAGCAGTTAGCAGTTACGAAAGCTTACCTTGACTTGGAAGAGTTGCAGTGTTGGATAGCCTTAACCAGGTTTAGCCAGCTAGCGAATATAAATAGCATTACTCTCTGTTTGAGTCAGGCTGCTGAGTAGGATAAATTAGCTGTAATAGCTAAGTAAGTGAAAGGTAAACTGAGAAGAAATAAATACAATGAAATATCTCTCTCTCTCTTCTCTCTCTCTATGCTGCTTTTCCTTAATCTTTGAATAAAATGATTTGTTAACTATTGTTTTTCTCTCTCTTTGAGTCAACTACACACCAAACATTATGCACTGCAGTGCTAGCTAGCTGTAGCTTATGCTTTCAGTACTAGATTCATTCTCTGATCCTTTGAAGAGCTCTGATAGGTTGGAGGACGTCCTCCGGAAGTCGTCATAATTACTGTGTAAGTCTATGGAAGGGGGTGAGAATCTCTTAGGTTTTGTATTGAAGTCAATGTATGGAGGATGGAAAATAGCTGTCCTCCAGCTACACTGTGGTGAGGGTGCTGTAGAGGGTGCTGTAGAGGCTTCTGTAGACCTTCATTGCAAAACAGTTTGTTTTAATCAGTTATTCTGTGATATGTAAATCTATTTAGTATAATTGCATCTAAAAAGGATAACGTTTCACAATTTTTATTTTCATGAAATTCACTGAGTAGGATGATCCTCCCCCTTCCTCCTCTGAGGTATCAGGTAGCTCCTGATCTACACTGACAGACTGACAGACAGACAGCTTGGCAGACAGGTACTCCACTCAGACCATCAGTAAATCCTTCAGGACACATACACCACTAGGCACTATTCATCTAGAGTAAAGGAGGACGGTGTAGAAATATACACATACAGACTCTCTCTGGCAAGATACATATGCAGGTTGTACAGCTGACGTACAACGCATTTGACACAACGGTTGTAATACAACTGATATATGTGTGATACAACAAAGAGTTTGTATGTGCAAAAATGTTTATACGGAGTGCAGTGTCTCCACAACACTTGTTGAAAACAGTGGCAAATGTGTTGTACATCAGTTGAACAGCCTGAGTGTGCACGGGCCATTGAAGAGTGGAGAATTGAAGATAAAGACAGAGTTATATTGAGGAATCTTGGTAATTTTTTATGGTTTTCGAGGATCTATGCTTAGTACAGTAGTACTTGACAGTCAGATCCAGCATAGAGCAACTGAGGTCAGAACAGCAGGTTTAAAGAACATCGCATCTCTCTCTCTCTCTATTTCTCCTTTCTCTCCTTCCCCTCTTACTTCCTCTTCTCAGCATGCAGCCAACCACACAACAAAACACAGAATTGCCCAAAGCAAGTTTTTGTACGTCATTTGGGGGGATTTGGGGGTTAGACTATGCACAGTACACCAATCACTATAAGATCTCTTATTCTCTCAGAGCACTGACGGTGCACTGATGTTCACAGCATTTGAACACAACGTGAGAACAACACAACGTGAGAACAACACAACGTGAGAACAACACAACGTCAATACATCTGACAATCTGTCAACGTCTACATGATAAAAGAATCATCAAGATCATCCAGACAATCAAATCTCTGATCTCTACTCCAAACCAGAATTCAACTAATTCCGTATTCCTGTTCTCTCTCTGAAAACACAAAACCGGGAGAGAATTCCGGCAGGGCTGCCACAATGGAGGGCCTTCTCAGGATAAGTTCATATCATAGAATCCCGTATCCCAGATAAAACCCAGGTTAATAAAATATTTTTTTACTGGGATTCAGCGTAATCTACCCTCTCCCACTTCTCCTCCCTCACTCCTCTCACCTTCTCCCTCCCTCCTCTCACCCTCTCCCACCTCTCTATTTCTCCATCCCTCCCTCTTCTCACCCTGTCCCACATTTTTATGTCTTCATCCCTCCCTCCCTCCTCTCACCCTCTCCCCACCTCTCCTCTCCCTCTCGTTCTTCCCATGACAGGCACTGCACAAACAAAAACACAGGTTTACACCTGGAAGCTGCATTACACATGGTGGAGATAGGGAGAACAACATCAAGTAGAGGAAGAGAAAAAGACGGAGAAAGAGACAGAGAAAGAGAGAGAGAAAGAAAGAGAAACAGAGAGCGAGAGAGAGCGTAGTCCACATATGCGGCAAGTTTGCATCCAGTGTGTGAGACAGTTACAGCTATTATCAGAGTGAGTGTGTGTGTGTTTGCGATGCTTGCGTGGGTTTGTGTTTGTGTGTGTTTGCATGCGTGCGTGGGTTTGTGTGTGTGAGAGCGTGTGTGTGTGTGTATGCGTGCGTGACTTTGTGTGTGTGTGTGTGTGTGTGTGTGTGTGTGTGATGACCTCCCACACTGCCCCCTTCCCAGTGGAATAGGTTCAGATATACCACTCCAGAGCTCCAGTGGCCGGGCATTTCCCTACACCCCCAACGTGCAGCCGACACCCCACCCACCCCACCAACAGGCGAGTTACTCACCCAAAAATACATCATCATTTCGGTCGAGGGCAAGAGGGGTGGCAGGGAGGCCAGCACGCTCTCCTTCTTTCTCTCTCTACGTCCGTCTGACTGTTTCGCTCTCTTGCCGATTCTCTCGTTCCTCAGTTCACTCGTTGGTTTGGTTGTTTGGTTATTTGTTTGTTGGTTGTTGAGTTTTAGTGTCCCGTTAGTGTCCCGTCAGTGTCTCGTTATTGTGTCCGTCTGTCTCCAGAATGGTCAGTCTTGTTTTCTGGAAGATTCTATGAAGCGTGACAGAAATGCTCCACTCTCTATGGTTCTCTCCTTTCGCAGACAACTCTCTCCTCCCTGGATCTTTAAAAAAAACTCTTAATCGCTCCGCCACAGGGAAAAAGGAGAGAGAACGAAAGAGAGTGAACAAGAAGAGAGAGAGAAGAAGATGCCGAGAGGCGTTTTCACTGTACCTCTCTTTTTTTCTCTCCTCTTCTCCAACTTGCCACCCTTTTCTCTTCTCTTCACTCTGTTTTTATTTCAACGCTTAAAATCTTTCTGCCGTTTTGGCTTTCAGTATTTTTCCTCTTCCACCTCTCTCACTCTAAACTATCCTTTCTCACAAATACTTTCCTTCTCTCTTTCTCTCCCTCTCCCTTGCTACTCTCGGCTGTATCAGAAGCTCTTGTCCAGTTTCGGCAGACTGGCGGGGCAGCAGGGGTGAGGGCTAGCTGGCGTACCCAGGCTTGGTGCACCGAGGTTGGGATCCTGGACAAAGGCAGAGAGGGTATAGACCCTGGAGACTCACTCTACACAGACGGTACTGTACCACAGCACACCATGCAGTCAGGAAACGGATAAAAGAGGGGAGGGTGGGAGGGGGAGAGAGAAAGATACAGAAAAGAGAGGAGGGAGGGCGAGAAGGAGAGAGGGGAGGTTTGCTGATGCTGCTGCTGGTACAGTAGCTAGCAGGCTGATTGAGACTGTTTGCTCATAGCTGGTTACCGGTGAGTTGAAGTGGAGAAAGCTTGTTCCTCAATAGCTGTAGTGGCTAGAAAGCCACAGAGCGATGTAGTGCATTAGAGGTGGTGAGAGAGACTCTGGGGTTCTGGATATGGTAAAGAGCTAAAGACGTTGCTGACATAGGTTTGGTCTCTAAATTGCCGTGTTCAAAACAAACACACAAACAGAGCGACACAGAAGAAGCGAGTGAGTAAAAGAAGAAGGAGAGGATGAGAAGATCAAAGCCAGAGCTGATTGTTTTCTTTTGTTCCCTCCTTCTTTTTCTCCTCTGCAGAGGGAGAGAAGGGGAGGGAGAGGAGGGGAGGGAGAGGAGGGGAGCGAAAGGCTTTGCTGGATTCAGCCTTATGGAGCGTTAGCCAATCAGAAGTCAGCCTGGGCCGAAGGAAAGGCAGGGGGAATACTGGAGGCTGACAGGTCCAATCTGTGTGTGTTTGTGTGTGCGAGTGCGCATGTGTGTGTGTAGAGTTGTTTAGAGTCTGTAGGGAGGGGCATGACGTCGTAGAGTTAGTGAGAGATTGAGGTGTGTTCTCACAAATTGCAAGTGTTTCGTGATGAGTGTGGGTGCATCGATGTGTGTATGTGTATGTGCTCGTGCGTGTGTGTGTGTGCGTGTGTGTGTGTGTGTGTGTGTGTGCGCATGTGTGTGTGCACATGTGTGTGTGTGTATTTGTGGGGGGTTGAAGCTGGAAGTAACATTGAGTCAGCAGATTTAGCCCTGTTCAGTCAATATGCCACTGAGGTACTCTGCTTATTAACCTCTTAACTGCCACACACACACACACACACACACACACACACACACACACACACACACACACACACACACACACACACACACACACACACACACATTTGACTGAGTTGAGACAGAGATCTCATTACCAACAGAAACCATTTACAATATTTCTCTCAATTCTCTCCATCTCTCGCTTTCTACACGGCACTCTCTCCTACTGTCTCTCTCTCTTTTTCTCTCTCTCTCTTTTTCTCTCTTAAACATAAGCTGACATATGGAATTGTTTTAAGATGGTCATACCATGAATCATTTAGCTATTTGATTTAGAATTTTAGGACCCCTTTAGGTATACAACATTTATTAAAAAGGTATTTCATAAAATGTTGAATTTGGCCTTTTCTACCATAGCACACAGAGGTTTTGTAATGACAGTGTTTTTAATCAATTATAGTTTTATCTAAAAAGGATAACTTTTTTAATGTTTCTCAATAAAAAAAAAAATATATTCACTGTGGATGGTCGTCCCCTTTCTCCTCCAAGGAGCCTCCAGTGATAAACTGTGTACCTATATCTCATTGACAAATGCACTCACTTTATGTTTCATTCATTCCTATACACTCCCCACTGGGTACATACGTCAGTTCAACATCTAGTTTTGATTTACATTTGGTTGAGATGTTAACTAACATGAACTCAACATAAAAATCTACCAAATATGGCACCTTATCATTGGATTTAGGTTAAACGTTGGTTGAAAAAAATACTAAATTCCCTTACGTTGATTCCTTTTTGCAAATCCAATTAGTATTTCCCATCACATAGAATTTTTTGGTTGAAATGACGTGGAAACAACGCTGATTCAACCAGTTTTTGCCCAGTGGGTCATATCATATGTTCGTTAGTGGGTCATATGCACATACAACATGTGTCCATAAGGATTAGAGGGCTTTAACTTTCTGTCCCTCTCCCTTTCTCCTTCTCTCACATCTGTCTGTTCTTCCCAAGCAACTCAGACTAAAGGAAAACATTTTCTTATGAAATCCTGGAGTCTATTTCTGGGCTGGCTTATGAATAAGTTAGGCCAGAGCTACATGGGAGTGAGCTAATGCATGAGAAGCCTGTGTGTTTGGCTGTTTGTGTGTGTGTGTGTGTGTGTGTGTGTGTGTGTGTGTGTGTGTGTGTGTGTGTGTGTGTGTGTGTGTGTGTGTGTGTGTGTGTGTGTGTGTGTGTGTGTGTGTGTGTGTGACGGTCAAAGTCGTCGGCAGTGTCCTGTCCCCCACCTGCAGCATGTCTGTGTGACCTCTGCGGCCTTTGGGCGACAGAAGTCCAGGATATTCGAGAACAGGCAGCTGACAATACCCACCAAGACCGCAGTTTACAAGGCAGTGTCATCACAACAAGATCTCATAGTTTCCCTTGGAAATTTGACGTATTATGTATGAACCTCTGTTTTTGATGCATTCATTCCGCGTGGTTACAGGGTTAAAACAGAAACAACTCAAAAGGGTAGTAGTTTAGGTATTCATTTAGAGTAGCTAAGGTTAGGGCTATGGTTTGGGGAAGGCTTAAAACAAAATAACAATAAACTATGTGCTAGATATAATCAGTATTCAAAGTATTCTCACAGCTTACTAGAGCATTGTGAATTGGTGCTCTGGCACCGAACCTTATGAGTTCCCGCCCAGTGCTGGGTAATAATTTGTCTTTTTTTGGTGAGCACTTAGGAAGACATATCAATGTTCCCAGGACCTTTTCAAATGCCTGAAATCGCAGGCTATTTCTAGTGACCAGCTTGGCTTATCCACCCTTATGTACTGGCGCCGAAGCCTGGCACATCAAAATCTTTGAGGCCTTTAACATCCGGTGTCTACAACAGATCGTGGGTCTAACATGGGAGGACAGGGTACCCTACACAGAAATCTACAGCCGAACACAAACAATCACCTCGAAGATCCTTTATGGACAGCTGAAGACAGAGGTCTTCTTGGGGACAAAATAAACAGACCCTCCTAAAGCAGTGTGACATCCACACACCTCCAGGACAGAATCACAGAGAGGAAAATGTAATGAGGTGCAGCAGAGACAACCTTCACTGGTGGAGAATTCCTCTGCCCCTCATGTGGTGTGTGTGTTTATGTATGTCTGTGTATGTACAGTATGTGTGTGTGTGTGTGTGTGTGTGTGTGTGTGTGTGTGTGTGTGTGTGTGTGTGTGTGTGTGTGTGTGTGTGTGTGTGTGTGTGTGTGTGTGTGTGTGTGTGTGTGTGTGTGCGTGCGTGTGCGTGTGTGTGTGCACGAGATATCCATTTTTTTAGAGGTACAGTATAAGGCTAGGCTGCACTGAGAACATTGAGTCAACAGTCTATATTCTTTTTAGCAGTAATGGACCAGATGGTCTTTTCAGGGTTGACACACCTCAATTACCTGAGGGTCAGGTCTGCTGTCAAGGAAATTCCATAAGCTACTTTGCTGTTATCCCCTCATTGACCGATTTTAAATAATAATTGAATTTAGATATTGTTCCAAATCAAATCAAAATGTATTTGTCACATGAGCTGAATAAAACAGGTGTAGACCTTACAGTGAAATGCATTTACAAGACCTTAACCAACGATGCAGTTTTAAGAAAATAAGAGTTAAGAAAAGATTTACTAAATAAACTAAAGTAAAAAAAGTAACACAATAAAATAACAGTAATAAGGCTATATACAGGGGGTACCAGTACGAAGTCGATGTACGGGAGGACAGGTTAGTGGAGGTAATTGAGGTAATGTGTATGTGTAGGTAGGGGTCAAGTGACTATGCATAGATAAAATAACAGCGAGTAGAGGGGGGTGGCAAGAAGCTTAGCCCCAGTGATGTACTGGGGTGATTAACGTGATGTGACCCTCAAAGTGGGTGAAAATCGCTTTTTAGGATCTGTTTTTTCTTTCTTTCTTTCTTTCTTTCTTTCTTTCTTTCTTTCTTTCTTTCTTTCTTTCTTTCTTTCTTTCTTTCTTTCTTTCTAAACAGATCTCTCTTTTGTATTATTTAGCATCTTCCCGTGAAAAAGATTTTAAAATATATCTTACTCTCTATTTCTTCTACTTTAATTTGTACTTTCTATTGGCCAATACAGAGTGAGTGTTTACAGTGGCAGCTGCACAGGGTTGTGTTAGATAGAGCCTAGGAGAGAGAGAGAGAGCCTAGGAGAGCGAGAGCATAGGAGAGAGAGAGAGAGAGAGAGAGAGAGAGAGAGAGAGAGAGAGAGAGAGAGAGAGAGAGAGAGAGAGAGAGAGAGAGAGAGAGAGAGAGAGAGAGAGAGAGAGAGAGAGAGAGAGAGAGAGACTAGGAAAGAGAGAGAGAGACTAGGAAAGAGAGAGAGCCTTGGAGAGAGAGAGAGAGAGAGAGAGAGAGAGAGAGAGAGAGAGAGAGAGAGAGAGAGAGAGAGAGAGAGAGAGAGAGAGAGAGAGAGAGAGAGAGAGAGAGAGAGAGAGAGAGAGAGAGAGAGAGAGAGAGAGAGAGAGAGAGAGAGAGAGAGAGAGAGAGAGAGAGAGAGAGAGAGAGAGAGAGAGAGAGAGAGAGAGAGAGAGAGAGAGAGAGAGAGAGAGCCTTGGAGAGAGAGAGCCTAGGAGAGAGAGAGAGCCTAGGAGAGAGCGAGAGAGAGCCCAGGAGAGAGCGAGAGAGAGCCCAGGAGAGAGCGAGAGAGAGCCCAGGAAAGAGAGCCTAGGAGAGAGAGAGAGAGCCCAGGAGAGAGAGAGAGAGCCTAGGAGAGAGAAAGAGAGCCTAGGAGAGAGAGACAAAAGCCAACCATCCGTCCTAGAGAGTCTCTTCCCAGTCTAACACTGTGCCAGCCTTCTTCTCTCAGCCTCTCTCAGCTCAGGCCCAGCTCCAAATCCTCTCAGCTCCCCTAGACCAACCAGCTCTCAGGCTGTGTCCCAAATGGTACCATATTCCTTATATAGTTCATCACTTTTGACCAGTCATACAGGTCCTGGTCAAAAGTAGTGCCCAAGTCTGTCAACCATCTCCTCTTCTCAGCCCCTGATGACACCTTCTAGCCCCCTCTGTCACCCTCTACCAATCATATTCTCAGAGTAATACAGCCTATCAGCCTATTAGCTCACCTCAGCACACTGGCCAAACTGCAGAGTGAGTGGTTGGATTCATTCACCTTATGTGTTTCATATGTGTGTTTGTTACTTGGTGTATGTGTGTGTGCATGTATGCGTGTGTGCCTGTGAGTGTGTGTGTCATCCAGCCAGCCAGCCTGTGTTGTGTCTTAATTACAGGTTTGCTAGTGTTGGCCAGCTGCAAGTGAAGACATCTGGGAGGCCATATTGGCAGCCTCCTCCTCCATCATGCCTCCCTGATAATAATACTGCCACTGACTATTTTAAATGAAGGATAGAGAGACAGAAAAGGGGAGAGAGAGAGAGAGATTGAGAGAGAAACAGGGAGAGAAAGATAGAGAGAGGTGAGGGAGAGAGGAAGGGGAGGGAGAGAGGTCGGGGGGTGGGAGAGAGGTGAGGGTAAGGAAAAAGGTTGGGAGAGGGGAGAGGTGGGGGGGGTCGGTGGGAGGGAGGGAGAGAGGTGAGAGGTGAGGAGGAGGGAAAGAGGTGGGGAGGGAGATTGGTGGGGGAGGGAGAGAGGTGAGGGGAGAGTTAGCAGTGAGGGAGAGAGGTGGGGAGGGAGAACGGTCAGGGGAGGGAGAGAGGTGAGGGAAAGGAGAGAGGTTGGGGAGGGGGAGAAATGAGGGGAGGGAGAGAGGTGGGGGAGTGAAAGAGGTGGGGGAGGGAGAGAGGTTGGGGAGGGAGAGAGGTTGAGGGCGGGAGAGAGGTTGCGGGGTGGGAAAGGTGGGGGAAAAGTGTGGGGTTGGGGGAGGGAGAGAAGTGAGGGTAGGGTAGGGAGAGAGGTGGAGGAGGGAGAGAGGTGAGGTGAGGGTAGGGTAGGGAGAGAGTTGTGGGGAGGGAGAGAGGTGAGGGTAGGGTAGTGAGAGAGCTGGGGGAGGGAGAGAGGTGAGGGTAGGGTAGGTAGGGTAGGTAAGGAGGTGGGGGGTGAGGGTAGGGTGGGCAAGGAGGTGGGGGAGGGAGGGAATACACCCACACAGTAGTACAGTACATCTACAGTGAGGGAAAAAAGTATTTGATCCCCTGCTGATTTTGTACGTTTGCCCACTGACAAAGAAATTATCAGTCTGTAATTGTAATGGTAGGTTTATTTGAACAGTGAGAGACAGAATAACAACAAAAAAATCCAGAAAAACGCATGTGAAATTTTATAAATTGATTTGCATTTTAATGAGGGAAATAAGAATTTGACCCCCTCTCAATCAGAAAGATTTCTGGCTCCCAGGTGTCTTTTATATAGGTGTACCTGTATACAAGACACCTGTCCACAGAATCAATCAATCAATCAGATTACAAACTCTCCACCATGGCCAAGACCAAAGAGCTCTCCAAGGATGTCAGGGACAAGATTGTAGACCTACACAAGGCTGAAATGGGCTACAAGACCATCCCCAAGCAGCTTGCTGAGAAGGTGACAACAGTTGGTGCGATTATTCGCAAATGGAAGAATCACAAAAGAACTGTCAATCTCCCTCGGCCTGGGGCTCCATGCAAGATCTCACCTCGTGGAGTTGCAATGATCATGAGAACGGTGAGGAATCAGCCCAGAATTACACGGGAGGATCTTGTCAATGATCTCAAGGCAGCTGGGACCATATTCACCAAGAAAAAAATTGGTAACACGCTACACCGTGAAGGACTGAAATCCTGCAGCGCCCGCAAGGTCCCCCTGCTCAAGAAAGCACATATACAGTGGGGCAAAAAAGTATTTAGTCAGCCACCAATTGTGCAAGTTCTCCAACTTAAAAAGATGAGAGAGGCCTGTAATTTTCATCATAGGTACACTTCAACTATGACAGACGAAATGAGAAAAAGAAATCCAGAAAATCACATTGTAGGATTTTTTATGAATTTATTTGCAAATTATGGTGGAAAATAAGTATTTGGTCAATAACAAAAGTTTATCTCAATACTTTGTTATATACCCTTTGTTGGCAATGACAGAGGTCAAACGTTTTCTGTAAGTCTTCACAAGGTTTTCACACACTGTTGCTGGTATTTTGGCCCATTCCTCCATGCAGATCTCCTCTAGAGCAGTGATGTTTTGGGGCTGTCGCTGGGCAACACGGACTTTCAACTCCCTCCAAAGATTTTCTATGGGGTTGAGATCTGGAGACTGGCTAGGCCACTCCAGGACCTTGAAATGCTTCTTACGAAGCCACTCCTTCGTTGTGGGCGGTGTGTTTGGGATCATTGTCATGCTGAAAGACCCAGCCACGTTTCATCTTCAATGCCCTTGCTGATGGAAGGAGGTTTTCACTCAAAATCTCACGATACATGGCCCCATTCATTCTTTCCTTTACACGGATCAGTCGTCCTGGTCCCTTTGCAGAAAAACAGCCCCAAAGCATGATGTTTCCACCCCATGCTTCACAGTAGGTATGGTGTTCTTTGGATGCAACTCAGCATTCTTTGTCCTCCAAACACGACGAGTTGAGTTTTTACCAAAAAGTTCTATTTTGGTTTCATCTGACCATATGACATTCTCCCAAAACTCATCTGGATCTTCCAAATGCTCTCAAGCAAACTTCAGACGGGCCTGAACATGTACTGGCTTAAGCAGGGGGACACGTCTGGCACTGCAGGATTTGAGTCCCTGGCGGCGTAGTGTGTTACTGATGGTAGGCTTTGTTACTTTGGTCCCAGCTCTCTGCAGGTCATTCACTAGGTCCCCCCGTGTGGTTCTGGGATTTTTGCTCACCGTTCTTGTGATCATTTTGACCCCACGGGGTGAGATCTTGCGTGGAGCCCCAGATCGAGGAAGATTATCAGTGGTCTTGTATGTCTTCCATTTCCTAATAATTGCTCCCACAGTTGATTTCTTCAAACCAAGCTGCTTACCTATTGCAGATTCAGTCTTCCCAACCTGGTGCAGGTCTACAATTTTGTTTCTGGTGTCCTTTGACAGCTCTTTGGTCTTGGCCATAGTGGAGTTTGGAGTGTGACTGTTTGAGGTTGTGGACAGGTGTCTTTATACTGATAACAAGTTCAAACAGGTGCCATTAATACAGGTAACGAGTGGAGGACAGAGGAGCCTCTTAAAGAAGAAGTTACAGGTCTGTGAGAGCCAGAAATCTTGCTTGTTTGTATGTGACCAAATACTTATTTTCCACCATAATTTGCAAATAAATTCATTAAAAATCCTACAATGTGATTTTCTGGATTTTTTTTCCTCATTTTGTCTGTCATAGTTGAAGTGTACCTATGATGAAAATTACAGGCCTCTCCCATCTTTTTAAGTGAGAGAACTTGCACAATTGGTGGCTGACTAAATACTTTTTTGCCCCACTGTACATGCCCGTCTGAAGTTTGCCAATGAACATCTGAATGATTCAGAGGACAACTGGGTGAAAGTGTTGTGGTCAGATGAGACCAAAATGGAGCTCTTTGGCATCAACTCAACTCGCCGTGTTTGGAGGAGGAGAAATGCTGCCTATGACCCCAAGAACACCATCCCCACCGTCAAACATGGAGGTGGAAACATTATGCTTTGGGGGGGGGGGGGTTCTGCTAAGGGGACAGGATAACTTCACCGCATCAAAGGGACGATGGACGGGGCCATGTACCGTCAAATCTTGGGTGAGAACCTCCTTCCCTCAGCCAGGGCATTGAAAAGGGGTCGTCGATGGGTATTCCAGCATGACAATGACCCAAATCACACGGCCAAGGCAACAAAGGAGTGCCTCAAGAAGAAGCACATTAAGGTCCTGGAGTGGCCTAGCCAGTCTCCAGACCTTAATCCCATAGAAAATCTGTGGAGGGAGCTGAAGGTTCCGAGTTGCCAAACGTCAGCCTCGAAACCTTAATGACTGGGACAAAATCCCTCCTGAGATGTGTGCAAACCTGGTGGCCAACTACAAGAAACGTCTGACCTCTGTGATTGCCAACAAGGGTTTTGCCACCAAGTACTAAGTCATGTTTTGCAGAGGTGTCAAATACTTATTTCCCTCATTCAAATGCAAATAATTGTATAACATTTTTCACATGCGTTTTTCTGGATTTTTTTGTTGTTATTCTGTCTCTCACTGTTCAAATACACCTACCATTAAAATTATAGACTGATCATTTCTTTGTCAGTGGGCAAACGTACAAAATCAGCAGGGGATCAAATACTTTTTTCCCTCACTGTAGTTTTCAGTTGATAATCATCTGGTGAGTGGCACAGCTTTTTTTATTGCAGCTCACTTGCTGTAGCTATCTCTGAAAGTAATAAGTGTGAAATTTTGTTGCATTTAAACTCACCGGTTAGTGTATTTGCAATATATTTGCAATGGGAAGTAATACTGTAGCTGGTTTGATCATTTCATTTTGGACAATTTTACTGTCCCTCTGGTGGCCAAGATCCTGTAGTCACATTTCTCCACTGCTGTTTGTAATAATTGGTCAAGTTTCACGTCTTTATGATCTAGTCTGTATTAAAAAGATCTATATATATTTTTTTACAAATGGTAAAATTGTGTGTGATGTTTGCATTTTGTAACCCCGCTCCCCGTTGCCCCACAATAAATGGTTTTGACCTCGCTCAACTGCTTTGATTGGTGCAGCTAGAAATCACAAGTGTCTATCCTATAATGAAAAGGCGCCCACAATAGAAAATGTCATACACTTGTTAATCTATTTTGTGCTGTTGTTACATCAAGTATTGGTGTTTAGGGTGTTGCGCTCAGATGCGCTCAGGGTGTTATGACATTTGCGGTGTGCATCATGAGCAAAGTAATTGTAGCACTTCTCCTACCTGTGAGAACCATGGCATGAGTCTACCAAATATAACGGAGAAAAAACTGGTATTAAACCACAATATATGGTGCCACATATAATATAATATAATATATAGATATATATACACACACACACTACCATTCAAAAGTTTGGGGTCACTTAGAAAATCCTTGTTTTTGAAAGAAAAGCACATTTTTTGTCCATTAAAATCACAGCAAATTGATCAGGAAAAACAGTGTAGACATTGTTAATGTTGTAAATTATTAAACTGAAGATTTTTTATACAATATCTACATAGGTGTAAAGAGGCCCATTATCAGCAACCATCACTCCTGTGTTCCAATGGCACGTTGTGTTAGCTAATCCAAGTTTATCATTTTAAAAGGCTAATTGATCATTAGAAAACCATTTTGCAATTATGTTAGCACAGCTGAAAATTGTTGTTCTGATTAAAGAAGCAATACAACTGGCCTTCTTTAGACTAGTTGAGTATCTGGAGCATCAGCATTTGTGGGTTCGATTACAGGCTCAAAATGGCCAGAAACGAATAACTTTCTTCTGAAATTCGACAGTCTATTCTGGAGAAATGAAAGCTATTCCATGCTAGAAATTGCCCAGAAACTGAATATCTCGTACAATGCTGTGTACTACTCCCTTCACAGAACAGAGCAAACTGACTCTAACCAGAATAGAAAGAGGAGTGGGAGGTGCACAACTGAGCAAGAGGACAAGTACATTAGGGTGTCTAGTTTGAGAAATAGACGCCTCACAAGTCCTCAACTGGCAGCTTCATTAAATAGTACCCGCAAAACACCAGTCTCAACGTCAACAGTGAAGAGGCGACTCCGGGATGCTGGCCTTCTAGGCAGAGTTGCACAAGAACACAGACACTGGACAGAGGAGCTCTGCCTAGAAGGCCAGCATCCTGGAGTCGCCTCTTCACTGTTGACGTTGAGACTGGTGTTTTGTGGGTATTTAATGAAGCTGCCAGTTGAGGACTTGTGAGGCATCTACACCAGTAGAAATCTACCATCCAAATGAAATACGATGGCCAGAGCTTACACATGATGTTGCACAACAATTTAAGTCAATAAGTCATCGTTACAGTCAAAGTATGATATATTTGGCCTTATACCATTGAAAATAAATAGTCACTTCCGGTCTACTTAACGGGGTGGGTCTCCGATAGACACCAGTGCAAAAGCACCTGGGTCTGGTCTACTTAGTTCATTGACTTTCATTGAACCAGAAAAAAAATTGTGGGGTGTCTAGCTTCCTCTTCCGTCTCTGGCTACAGCTTTTCACCGTAGCCTACACTTGTCTAGTGTCCAAACCGTTCTAGTCAGTTGCAGAGGGAGGTGTTTAGTCCCGGGGTCCTTAGCTCAGTGATGAGCTTTGAGGGCACTATGGTGTTGAACGCTGAGTTAATGTAGTTAATGAACAGCATTCTCACATAGGTGTTCCTTTTGTCCAGGTGGGAAAGGGCAGTGTGGAGTGCGATTGAGATTGCATCATCTGTGGATCTGTTGGGGATGTATGCGAATTGGAGTGGGTCTAGTGTTTCCGGCATGATGGTGTTGATGTGAGCCATGACCAGCCTTTCAAAGCACTTCATGGCTACCGACATGAGTGCTACGGGCGGTAATAATTTAGGCAGGTTATCCTCGCTTTCTTGTGCACAGGGACTATGTGGGTCTGTTTGAAACATGTAGGTATTACAGACTCGGTCAGGGAGAGGTCGAAAATGTCAGTTAAGAGACTTGCCAGTTGGTCCTCTTATGCTTTGAGTACACGTCCTGGTAATCAGTCTGGCCCCGTGGCTTTGTGAATGTTTACCTGTTTAAAGATCTTATTCACATCGGCTATGGAGAGCGTGATCACACAGTCGTCCGGAACAGCTGGTGCTCTCATGCATGCTTCAGTGCTTGCCTCGAAATTAGGAATTAAGTCGAAATAGGGGGTCTTTAATATCCTTCTACTTCTGTTTCAAAAATCCCCTTGAGCTGAAAGACGATTTGAACTGTTTTGCTGTGGCTGTATTCATCAGTCAATCTAGCAAGAAGGCAATATTTTGAATAATGTCGGTGATGTCTGTGTTGTGAAATAGTTGATTTGGAGAGCTGTTTTTCTAAGGACCTGACAAAATGGGTTGTAGTGATGCAGCCGACTGCCGTATGGAGCCAAAGACCCGTTTATTCGACAGAGAAGCATCTGAGTGTCCTAGAACAGTTTTTTTTATTCTGAATTATAAAACAATAAAATAAAATCAAACAATATATATCATGTAAAGATTATATCATTAATAACTAAATCTGGCGCCGGAAATCAGGCACTGTAGTCAAGAGAATTAGGTTCCGCACAGTCATGCTGATCCAGATCTTTGAAATGTTAAGCAACATGGTGAAATCATCTCAAGCTAATTTGCTTATACATAAAACAACTCAAACAACATTAAAATTGCATGCAACATCTAAATCCTGTCATTCATCACATCATGGTTTCACAAATTATTTGTTTGTCCAACTGTTAGGTTATTTTAACAGCATCAGTATAGACAAAACATTGACTGCCAGACAATATTCATAAACCATGACTATCAATGATGTCAAGAATGATTATACACGTACATGTTCTGTTTGATATGTCTTTTCATGTGTTGACATGACAACTGCGCCAGTTTTGAGCAGGGGTTGAATCCAGTTCAGGGAACAGAACCCAAAAAAAGAAAAGAACAAAACAGAATCAGAACCGAAAAAACGTGATCAATACTGTTCCGGACGCCAATTAATAATGTTATTTTACGTTCCGGGCATTTTTTTTCAGTCTCACAAAAAACAAGGCGCCTATCTAAAGCCCCCACTCTGTCACTCAAAAACTGTCACTCTTTGCCATTGTGTGTGCGTGTGTACGCAACCTACCCCTCCCCCTCTTCATTTTAAGCTTAGGCTATTGTAGCATACTGACGTTACAAGCGTGATTCAGAAGATAGAGAGAGATTTTTTAATAAGAGAATAATTTATTAACCTTCTCAATGCTAGTTATGGTTCACGTTTCACTTTGGATTTATTAACTACAAAAAGGTAAGAATTGTTTTAAATTCCGGTGCCACTTTGCACACACAAGCTTGTTAGGTAGCTACCTAGCTAGCTCTGGCCCAACGTTTAGCCAAAGTTCAAAGACGTTCAAAAGTTCCTCCATAGAAGCCGCTCCTTCGTAGGTATAATTATGTGGGCCTAATTCAGATAATGCATGTCATAACAAGATGCCAGGGCTTCTAGCCAAGCCTCCACCCTCTCTCGCTCTCCCCACCCGCAAAATTTCAGTCGCATCTTACGCCCTACACTTGTCTGTCCATCATGCATGAAAACAACTATAGCTTTAGCCTAGGCAGCACTATCTGCACTCATCTAGCACACTATCAGGTGCCTAAGCTACTATGGCTTGCCCGCTCCATAGCAAGCTGTTCTTTCCGTGCTGATTGATGAAGTAATTTAATGTCGAGCTATAGTAAAAAAACATTTGACTTCATAGATTTAGAAAAAAACAGAAAGGAACCATATAAACCAGTACTTTGGGGGGAGGGGGGGTTGAACCGTTTCAGAACTTTATTTTGCAGGTCGGAAAAGTGGAAAGGAAATAAAAAAGAATTATGAAACAAAATGATTTTGGTTCCAAACTCCTGGTTTTGAACGACCCTTCCCCCCCCTTTTGTTCCATGCTGGCTGAAGACCTAGCTAGCCAGTAACTAGCTAACCCCAGACACAGAGGAAATGGGGAAACCTATAAGTATCTTTGCCTAAGATAAATAGGGGACACCTGTAATTATATTTGCTGCAGTCAAATTTTGGGACCATTACACTAGTTACCTAGCTATGTAAACCAAATATGATTTTGACTGTGCAAGACCAAACAGCAAAGGCAGTTGACAACGGCCACACACACACAAGCGAACCCCCCTACTCATTAGCTTGTAGTGCAATTGCCTCTGTCATCTGTTCTGGGTGTATAATAAAGTAAATAGAGCAGCCAGTGCAGGGCTGTTGCTCTCTTTCGCTCTCTCTCTCTCTCTGTCTCTCTCTGTCTCTCTCTGTCTCTCTGTCTCTCTCTCTCTCTCTTTCGCTCTCTCTCTCTGTCTCTCTCTGTCTCTCTCTGTCTCTCTGTCTCTCTCTCTCTCTCTCTCCCTTTCTCTCTCCCTTTCACTCTCCGTCTCTCTCTCTCTCTCTGCAGTAGAATGGAGGAGAGGATTCTCCAGTCGTTTTCAATTACCTCAATTAACGTATTAATTACTTAGTCCTCTGAAAGAAGAGACCAGTCATTGGTTCAGAACAACTGCCTCTGATTAATCATTGACTCTATTCCCTATTGTAGCGAGAATGGTCAATCAAGGCAAGTCTTCAGAGTTATTTTACAGGTAATATGTCCTCTTACACATCTTCTTGGTGTATGAACAATCCACTTGCAGACGTGCAAACGTGCACATGCCCACACAAGAACACACACACACACACACAAACAAACATGTTATAGTATGAATACTGCCCCAGCAGAGTTGGGCCCAGTGTCATATTCCTCCACTATACAAACACCTTGCAATATTAAAACATGAGCTATGCCAAGGACAGCTGTTCAGTTTGACATCTATTTCATTTCTACCCCGTCTCTCCAACCCTGGGCTTTGACAGCTGTAGCATGCACTGAATCATTTAACGTGTGTGTGTGTTGGCGCATGTGTGTGTGCCTGAGTCTGTCAGAGTGTATGTCAGAGTCTGTGTGTGTCTGTATGTGTTAGTGTGTGAGTGTGTGCCATCAAATGTCTCTATCAATAAAATATAGAACAAGCTCGTAACATTTTTGATGATATCAGCTGCTATATAAATATTCACAATTAAATATTCAGAACTCTGAGGAAATATATTGGATGGAATAAAAGTATAAAAGTCAAACCAACTTACGTCAGAAAAGAACATGAAAGCAAATGAGTATATCACCAAACTAGCCTCAATCGAAGCCATCTAAGTAACTTATAACTGTCTATAGCTGATCTGAAAATGTTATGTAGTCTTGATAAAGGATGGAGCAATCAATCAGAATGTAATGTTTCTTATATTACTCACACACTTTCATAAACAATCGTCATGTACATTATTATCAGCAACTTTCAAATTTGAGATTTTTAAACAATTCCTCAACTTCAATACTCAGCAAACAAATTCACTTTTATTTGGATTTACAGCATCACTATATCAAACAATTAAATTAATACAATTTCAATAATTGCTATTACACACTGCACTATAGACCCCAATGTGCTGTCATTACTCAAAACATTTGAGGAAACTTAAGGACATGCACCACAGGCTGAAATAAAAGTGTAGCATCTAGTACCTATCAATTTAGAAATTTGTTGGTATTTTGGTCTATTAATAATATTTTAACCACATTCATGGACATACATATATCATTTTATAGCTCAACACATTGAATTACACATAGTTTCAAAGAACCATTTCATAGAAAATTTTGCAAACTGGACTACATTTAGTAACATACTTTGAAGAGATCTAAACGGGCATTTGTCATTTTGTGGTCTAATTCTAACTGCCATTTCCCGAAAGTCAGACTCTTCCCACACGCCAACACAATTTTTCTCAGCTCCAGAAGCATCTGCATTTACCAAATTGCGTGTGGTTATCCTTAAATATATCATCCAGACTTGCCCAGAGGGAATGCTAATATGTTGTAAATGTTTTATCCTAGATGTGAAAAGAAAATGGGAAAAATGTGCCGAAAATGTCTATAGTATTTTACAGATTGAAAGAAGAGAAAAGTATTTATTCACAATCTGCTCTGGAGAAGTCCGGTCCTGGAGTGTCTTAACAAAATGAAACACAAATACACTATATATACAAAAGTATGTGGACACACCTTCAAATTAGTGGATTAGGCTATTTCAGCCACACCCGTTGCTGGCAGGTGTATAAAATCGAGCACACAGCCATGCAATCTCCATAGAGATTGGCAATAGAATAGCCTTACTGAAGAATGGCCTTACATTGGCATTGGAATGGCCTTACTGAAGAGCTCAGTGACTTTCAATGTGGCACCGTCATAGGATGACACCTCTCCAACAAGTCAGTTTGTCAAATTTCTGCCCACCTAAAGCTGCCTCGGTCAACTGTAAGTGCAGTTATTGTGAAGTGGAAACTTCTAGGAGCAACAACGGCTCAGGCCCGAAGTGGTAGGTCACACAACGGGACCACTGAGTGTTGAAGAGCATAGCGCGTAAAAATCATTTCTCCTAGGTTGCAACACTCATTACCGAGTTCCAAACTGCCTCTGGAAGCAACGCCAGCACAATAACTGTTCCTCAGGAGCTTCATTAAATGGGTTTCCATGGCTGAGCAGCCGCACACAAGCCTAAGCTCACCATGCGCAATGCCAAGCGTCGGCTGGAATAGTGTAAAGCTTGCCGCAATTGGACTCTGGAGCAGTGGAAACACATTCTCGGGCAGTCCGACGGATGCCAGGAAAATGCTACCTGCCCCAATGCATAGTGAAAACTGTAAAGTTTTGTGAAGGAGGAATAATGGTCTGGGTCTGTTTTTCATGGTTCGGGCTAGGCCCTTCAGTTCCAGTGAAGGGAAATCTTAATGCAACAGCATGCAATGACATTCTAGATGATTCTGTGCTTTCAACTTTGTGACAACAGTTTGTCCCCATGAACAAAGCGAGGTATTTTCAGAAATGATTTGTCGGTACTGGTTTGGAAGAACTTGACTGGCCTGCACAGAGCCCTGAGCTCAACCCCATTAAACACATTTTGGATGATTTGGAACGCCAACAGCGAGCCAGGCCTAATCGCCCAACATCAGTGCCCGATCTCACTAATGCTCTTGCGGCTGAATGGAAGCAAGTCCCCGCAGCAATGTTCCAACATCTGGTGGAAAGCCTTCCCAGAAGAGTGGAGGCTGTTATAGCAGCAAAGGGGGGACCAACTCCATATTAATGTCCACAATGAGCAGGTGTCCACATACCTTTGGTCATGTAATGTATTTAGGCTGACTTCATCCAGTGTCCAGAAAAAGGAATTTGCATGGTATGCAAATACACATTTAGTGAGGTATTGCCTCATTTGCATATTTAAAAAAAATGTATGTTATAAACATTCTTACAAAAAAGTATTGTATTTGGGTCTACATTCAAATGGTAAAAGTGGATTGTGATATGATAAAAAAAATGTATGGCTGTTAGGGTGTGGTGCCTGGCCTCAATATATCTGAGTACAGTTACTGATATTGAGGTCATTACTCAAACCAATAGATTCACTGTGACTTTATAGGGGGTCCAGATGTGAGTTGTATCAGCTTGAAAATATTGAATAATGCCCCCACCAAGCCAAGCCTGCACATGGCCGTATTAATGCAGGGGCTTCCGCATCCTGAGTATTTGGCTGAGTATTCTCGCATGCTCCCTTAACTATAAGACCTTCGGTTTGAAAAAAGAGAAACACGTCAATAATACTGTTTGTCCATCTTGAGACGCCGTAGCCAGTATACACTTCTTCAAAGTAGTCAGAATGAATCTAAGATAATTTAAGAAATCTGTCATTAATTTTGACGTTTTTGCAGAGATCTTCTATCGATGAATCGTCTATCAATGAATGACAACAAAGAATCCTTACTGTTGACCAATGAATGACGAACGGGTGTAGAACTTCGGCTTGCCTTAAGAAAAAAACGTGTGTGCATAAACAGCTGAAAAAACTCTTGCCGAAGACCAAAACTTCACAAAATGTCATCATAATATGAGAAGCATGAGCACGCCTTTTCAGGTGCTGAGGCCTTTGTTCCCAAGCCCGTAGGGGGCCCAAGAGGCAAAAAATGTACAACTATTATTTAATTTTTTTATCAAATACTAGATAGCATAATTTAGCCACAGAGTGTCAATAGTAAAAAATATTACTGTGGATTACGTTTCATTACAAGTACATTTAATTCAATTCCCCAAAAAAGGAAACACCAACAATACATATCTCATGAGGCCTTATTTTGAAGCCTAGCTTTAATCTAATGCAATGTCCTGAAACTCATGGTTTACAGGCTACATCAGGCCTGAACGTAGGGTTGCAGAATTCCAGTAATTCTCTGGTAAAAAAAAGGATTTCCGGGATTTCTGGAAAACTTACCAGAATTGTGCAACCCTACCTGCAAGTCACATTATGCTGGCTTGCAAAGTGATGTGTAATTCTATTTGGAATTCAGCCAGAGTTAGGATTTCCAACAGTTGGAATTTGTAGTCTTCTGCAACCTGCATTCATAATGACTACCAGGATTGGAACAGTGTGAGGACTTGACTTTGAGTTCACTTTACTATAAGTATTTGAGCTAAAAATGCCTTGGGGTTTACAGTGTGTCTGCCATGTTCAAGACTGCAGCTTTTTTTAAACATAGCAGGGGCACAGAACAACCATCCACGATGGAGCAGAGGCCAATCACAGCACAGTAAGTGACGACAGACAGAGAGGAAGGAAGGACTCCCAAAAACTCACCAGTCTGGTGACGACGGGTACCCCGAAATGCCAGATGTGCTCGTTGAGCAGGCCGCTGTACACCACGTTGCCAAAGAGAGCAATGGTTCCCTGCTGCTTACACAAGCCACTTCCTGGTTTGGTTTCTATGGAGATAGAAATACATGATAGGTAAATGTCTTGGTTCATATGCAGAAATACATAAAATGTGATGTCATACAATATATTAAAGAACATAACGTAAAAAGATAAGAGAGAGAGACAGTGAAAGAGAGACAGAGAGAGAGAGAGAGAGAGAGAGAGAGAGAGAGAGAGAGAGAGAGAGAGAGAGAAAGAAAGAAAGAAAGAAAGAAAGAAAGAAAGAAAGAAAGAAAGAAAGAAAGAAAGAAAGAAAGAAAGAAAGAAAGAAAGAGATGGACTAAGTTAATAAACAGCGAACTTCCTGGACAGAATTATTGGATAGGTCAGGGAGAGAGAAACACACAGGAAGAAAAAGATGGAGAGACAAACTGTATATTCACACACACAGGGAATAAAAGCAAGCAGAAACACAGGCCCACACACACACGCACATCATTTACACATTGCCCAAAAACAAAAAGTGTAATGTTCATAAACCAGTGTCAGGTCAAAAATAAAATGGAAGAGGACTATACTGTTGTCTCATTGCATAAGAGAGGGATCCAGAGGATTTGTGTCTGTACACCAAAAAATGATGAGTTGTTTGGTATGTAAACTTAAAAAGAGCCAGGTTAGGTTGTTGATTCTGGGAAATTGAGCTATGAACCCCTGGGTCAGGACAGAAGATTGGAGCCATGGCTTAGTAGGGGCGTGGCTTTCAGATAGTTATTTTTGGCCACCTGTGAGAGTAATTGTCATTCCAGTTTATCTGTTCAGTTGTTTTGTCAACATAGTTTAAGGTTGAGCACTGACACTTTTGTAGCTTTAACAAAGCTAAAATAATGTTATTAATTTGATATTAAAGTATGTAATGTGGGAAACTATAAATGTTCACTGTACAAACTTATGTTTGAACAGGAATTACATTTACTCTAATGGGTGGCCAAAAATAACTATCTGAAAGCTACACCCCCAATAGGCCACTCCTTTGGATTTCCCAAAGATGGGATAATTTAGCCATCTATTGGGTTTTTATTCACTTTTTCATGCTCAAGTTCTAAATATCTCTAACAGTCCCCCCAGCGTGAGTTTTCTCATGCACGTTTTCTCATGCAGAATTCGCTCACTATTCTAAAATGAGATTGCTATGCAATAGGACAGTAAACCTGTGGTGCCCTCAAACCAGGACACGCTGCCTGCTAATTATCTATAGGCTATGTTTCAAATTGACATGATTTTCTAACAACAGTTTGAAATTAGACGCACTCAGCCTCCTCATTAACTCACATAGAAGTTGCCCATTTCAGTGTAGCGGACGATGTACGTTTGAGGAATAATATGCTAATGTAAGGCGAGGATTAGCTAGATGAGCTGGACAAACTTCTCTCTTCGATGAGAGCCCAAGCACTCTCCCAGTGTTTGCAAACATTTGCGCATCTCAAGTCAGAACAGAACCTCCCCGAACTTTTCTCGCCTGACACATTTTTCAGCTGGCTCCCACATTGCCTTCATTGTCGTTTGCCTTACTAATAATTACTCTGTTATTATACTCAATTTTGCTTATGTAGTTACATGTTTCTATTAATTCTTCAAAACATTGCAAATGCTAATGCCATCAAATAAGTATTACTTTGTGTTGTATCCTTTGAAGCTGTCCTGGCATTATCATGACCATTGCACTGGCCTGTGTATTCATTTGGCCTGATTAGCTTAGCTCTGCCCTGCCCCCATGTGGAGTCCTTGTGGAGCCTTTCAGTTATTGTGCTACTTCATTGTAATATTGTTTTATTGCTATATCCTGATATTTTATTTGAATTACTAATAATTCCTCTTTATTCTGTACTTTCCGAAACCACACACACACACACACAGTATTGGACATACTATAACTTGCCAATATCACAACTGGAACTAGACATCTTTCTTTGCCGAAGATTGAGGACAGCTTTTGTATTCTAGCACCAGACTGTATGGAGAGGGAGTAGGGAGAATGAGGGAGTGGAGAGGTGGGTGAGAAATTGTCAATATAATTGCATAATGGAACTGTATATGTCCAATTACAAAAACCTTGTTCATTTCACTTGTTGCTTATAGCCTACTGCCGTGTGCGCATTGCTGCAATTATACATAAAATGGCTTATACTCTGAGTTGTCCTTATGTTATGTCCTGATCTGGCTATGACATAGGGCTGTGGGCTACACTAGTTCATTTAGCAGACAAGATTTGCTGAGAATTCCATGGCATTATTTGATAGTATTTTATAGTATGAACAATACAATTGAACAAAGCTGAATACAACAGAAAGGCAATTTTCTCCAAACTATTTGAGGGAGTGCGCACATGCGGCTATTCTGTGTTCAGCTGTTAACAAAGAAACAGGTACTCCAATGTGCTTAATTTAGAGTTATGTAATTTTAGTTGTGGTACAAATGTTAGGCTATATGTTTTGATTTTTAATACATTCCAAAGCTGCATGATGTCACTCTAATGATGATTTGAAAAAAGTTGAATGAAAGGCATGAGCTCTGCTTAGTTGTTTTTATGTAGGCTGTACACACTTCCTCAGTCTCTCATTCACAATTTGACAAACACTTGATAATGCCTTGAATTACCCAACGGGATCCCCTTTGTGCGGCTGTAAAGCCCCCTAAAAGAATCCATGCCTTTTTCTGACAGTTGCTGAATTCCCGTCTCCCTGTGTGCTGCATACTCCGAAGCACCTCTCACTCACATGGCTCTCTGTCACCTGATCTGGTCTTTCTCACAGGCTACAAGTGAAGACAGACACATTGGGGATGCAACTGCGCGCGTCCTAATCAAATTCCGAGGTGCATATTGAATATATTGAAAGAACACATTTACTTTGTCAGCCAACAAGATGAGTAGGCCTAACAAACAGCAAAAGCACTAGCCTATGTCAGTCTACTATCCCCCATAGTACAAACGTTGACCTATTCTATTCTATTCTATTCTATTTTGTGTGAGAAATAAATAACAATAGCGAGTAAAATAACAATAGCGAGACTATATACAGGGGGCACCGGTGTGCGGGGGCACCGGTTAGTTGAGGTAAGATGTAGGTAGAGTTATTAAGGTGACTATGCATAGATGATAACAACAGAGAGTAGCAGCGGTGTAAAAGAGAAGGGGGCAATGCAAATAGTCTGGTTAGCCATTTGATTAGGTGTTCAGGAGTCTTATGGCTTTGGGGTAGAAGCTGTTTAGAAGCCTCTTGGACCTAGACTTGGCGCTCCGGTACCACTTGTCGTGCGGTAGCAGGGAGAACTGTCTATGACTAGAGTGGCTGGAGTCTTTGACAGTTTTAAACATTGTAAGACTCCAACCATCTGCCTCCTGTGTCTGCATCTGGGTCTCGCCTTGTGTCATGATAGTAAAGGCTGTATTTGTGCAAAATGTTTCTGTGAAAAAAGTGTCCAGCTCAAATGCTGACTGTTGTGGGTCCACTGCAGAATGATCACACCCATGATATTTCTGTATTTCAATATGGAGTATTGTGTGTTGGAGCTCCGAGGCATGCGTCTAAATCGCTAAGCAGTGTGCCGATGCCTGTATCACTTTTTCAGAAGCACGTGATCAATAACGTCCGAAGCTTCATTTCGTCAAACAACCACCTGATTTCTTTGGTAGAAGACAAAAAGGTTACGTGGTGCACCCGCTATGGAGTGTGGGACGTCGTCTATAATAATTTGGTTTCTCTAAATCATTTTGACCAGCAGGTGCCAATGTGTTGATCAAAGCCGCGAGTAATTGAGGAAAACCTCAATGCTTCAGGAAGCTTCATTTCCTCATCACTACCATTTTAAATTCATGCTGTAATACAACAAAATATGGAATAAGTCAACTGGTATGAATACTTTCTGAAGGCACTGTAAGTGCCCAACTGGCTGGGTCAAATAACTCAACTTGTGTTCTGTTCAATATTTACACAGCACTGCGTGTTTTTTACCCAAATTTCTTTAGAGTGTAATATGACACAATGCACGTTAAGAAAAAAGACAAAACAATTCAAAACTGCATTGTGTCTTGAAAATAAAATGCATTCTCTCTCTCTCCCTCTCGGCGGTGGCGGCTCTGGTCAAACGTAGTGCACTATATAGGGCATAGGGTGCCATTTGGGAGGCACCCATATTAAAACCAGGACAATTAAAATGGCACTTGTGCTTTCCCAGGCCGCAGTGCCACATGCGCTTTATTGTTGGAGAGCAGTGCGGCTACACGCGCGTAAGCCTTACTGCAGTGACAGGCGTAGGGCTGGCTGCTTTATGACCCTAGCCTTGCTACCCCCGGGTAGGGTGCTAACACGCAAGAGTACACACACAAGCCTTTGAAAAAGGAATTCAATAAACTGATTTAAACCACTGCATGGTCTCTATATTCACCATTTTCACATCTCTTTCCTCTTCTCAATTCTCCACTCCTCTTTCTCCCCTCATCGCTTTCCTTCCTCTCTTCTCTTGTCTGCATGCGCTTCGGTTGGGATTAATTATTAAACGGGAGATGATAAATCACTAGGGAGGTGAGAGTGAAGAGCATCTGCACTGGAGGAGCACCGGCTGTTACCGCACACGGGAGTGTAGAACCAACCACAACAGCTTTATTACACTGGTGAGGGAGGAAGGCGCAAGAGCTTTCATTTGATTCAGCTTTTCCTCTTCACCGGTTTGGGAGATTTAATGTGAAAGATGTTCGCCTGTGGGAAATGTCAGCATCATTCGAAATGGAAAGCTTGAAGAGTTTCGGTTTCGTTTTGTAAAAAATGAAATAATTATAATGTCCAGTCTGAGTAACATGCACAGTAAAAATGTGATATTAAAGTGAAACAACATGGTCGCTGTGGAATATATTTTGTTTTGATTGGCGATTTTCTGCACTAGGTAGCCTGATATTAGATGTCTCCATTTAAACTGGATTATTAGGGGAAATCGTTCTTCTTGCAAAGCATGTCAACGTTTTAACTCGACTATTATATTATTTTGATTATCCACAAAAATCACATTATTGTGTGCATGTAATCGTACTCAATAACTACTCAACTATGAGAAACAATTATGACACATTATGACACACTTTTTCAACCACCAAGACACTTCCTAGAGCTGGCTGCCCGGCCAAACTGAGCAATCGGGGGGAGAAGGGCCCTTGTCAGGGAGGTGATCAAGAACCCGATGGTCACTGACAGAGCTCCAGAATTCCTCTGTGGAGATGGGAGAACCTTCCAGAAGGACAACCATCTCCCGCAGCACCAACAATCGTGCCTTTATGATAGAGTGGCCAAACTGAAGCCACTCCTCAGCAAAAGGCACATGACATCCCATTTGGAGTTTGCCAAAAGGTACCTAAAGGACTCTCAGACCATGAGAAACAAGATTAAACTCTTTGGCTTGAATGCCAAGCGTCGCATCTGGAGGAAACTAGGTGAAGCATGGTTTTGACAGCATCATACTGTGGGGATGTTTTTCAGCTGTAGGGACTGAGAGACTAGTCAGGCCGAGGAAAATATGAACAGAGCAAAGGACAGAGATATCCTTGATGAAAACCTGCTCCAGAGCGAAGGTTCACCTACCAACAGGACAATGATCCTAATAACACAGCCAAGACAACACAGGAGATGCTTTGGGACAAGTCTCTGAATGTCCTTGAGTGGCCCAGCCAGAGCCTGGACTTGAACCCGATCGAACATCTCTGTAGAAACCTGAAAATAGCTGTGCATCGACCCTCCCCATCCAACCTGATATAGATTGAGAGGATCTGCAGCGAAGAATGGGAGAAACTCCCCAAATAAAGGTGTGCCAAGTTGGTAGCGTCATACTCAAGAAGACTTGAGGCTGTAATCACTGCCAAAGTACTGAGTATAGGGACTGAATACTTATGTAAATGTGATATCAGTTTTTTATTTGCAAAAATATATATATATATATACAGTTGAAGTCGGAAGTTTACATACACTTATGTTGGAGTCATTAAAACTCGTTTTTCAACCACTCCGGCAAGTCGGTTAGGACATGTACTTTGTGCATGACACAAGTAATTTTTCCAACAATTGTTTACAGACAGATTATTTCACTTATAATTCACAAATGCAGTGGATCAGACGTTTACATACACTAAGTTGACTGTGCCTTTAGACAGCTTGGAAAATTCCAGAAAATGATTTAGAAGCTTTAGAAGCTTCTGATAGGCTAATTGACAATTTGAGTCAATTGGAGGTGTATCTGTGGATGTATTTCAAGGCCTACCTTCAAACGCAGCATGACATCATGGGAAAATCAAAAGAAATCAGCCAAGACCTTGAAAAAAATTGTAGACCTCCACAAGTCTGGTTCATCCTTGGGAGCAATTTCCAAATGCCTGAAGGTACCACGTTCATCTGTACAAACACAATAGTAATAAAGTATAAGCACCATGGGATCATGCAGCCGTCATACCGCTCAGGAAGGAGACGCGTTCTGTCTCCTAGAGATGAACGTACTTTGGTGCGAAAAGTGCAAACCAATCCCAGAATAACAGCAAAGGACCTTGTGAAGATGCTGGAGGAAACAGGTACAAAAGTATCTATATCCACAGTAAAATGAGCCCTATATCGACATAACCTGAAAGCCCGCTCAGGAAGGACAAAGCCACTGCTCCAAAACCGCCATAAAAAAGCCAGACTACGGTTTGCAACTGCAAAGATCGTACTTTTTGGAGAAATGTCCTCTGGTCTGATGAAACAAAAATCTGTTTGGCCATAATGACCATTGTTATGTTTGGAGGAAAAAGAGGGAGGCTTGCAAGCCAAAGAACACCATCCCAACCGTGAAGCACAGGGGTGGCAGCATCATGTTGTGGGCTTGCTTTGCTGCAGGAGGGACTGGTGCACTTCACAAAATAGATCGCACCATGAGGAAGGAACATTTTGTGGATATATTGAAGCAACATCTCAAGACATCAGTCAGGTAGTTAAAGCCTGGTCGCAAATGGGTCTTCCAAATGAACAATGACCCCAAGGATACTTCCGAAGTTGTGGCAAAATGGCTTAAGGACAACAAAGTCAAGGTTTTGGAGTGGCCATCACAAAGCCCTGACCTCAATCCTATAGACAATTTGTGGGCAGAACTGAAAAAGCGTGTGCGAGCAAGGTGGCCTACAAACCTGACTCAGGTACACCAGTTCTGTCAGGAGGAATGGGCCAAAATTCACCGAACTTATTGTGGAAGGCTACCCAAAGCGTTTGACCCAAGTTAAACAATTTAAAGGCAATGCTACCAAATACTAATTGAGTGTATGCAAACTTATCCACTGGGAATGTGAAGAAAAAAATAAAAGCTGAAATAAATCATTCTCTCTACTATTAAATGTCAGGAATTGTTAAAAACTGAGTTTACATTTATTTGTCTAAGGTGTATGTAAACTTCTGACTTCAACTGTTGTGTCACCAAATTAGCTTGCAATAATTTTACTGCAACACTGCATCCAAGTTGTTTGACATAGGTGTTTCAAAGAGCTCATAAATATAAGCTCCTCGCTCACTTTTCAATCTTCCTGGTATTTAGCCATGAGAGAAAAAGTAATGTTCAGAATGACTTTTCAGGACCTTTAAGTCTTTTAATGGTTGACTGTTTACCCATGTCCATTTGATGTGTTTGCCCACAGCCAGTATGGAACTCTTTGTTTAGGCCTCTAGAAGTGCAAGTGATTTAAACACCTAGTATTAATAAATATTGTAGCAGTTTCAGTGGTTGTGTTGTCGATGGACATTATGTGCCTGCGAGGTTTCTTAGTTTTTGGCTGCCAGGACCACGCACAGCAATGTGAAGTATTCCCCAGAGGCATGATCATGGACAGCTCAAGGGAAACTTCTAGACCGCAGCAGAACAGCCACACCTGTCTCCAGTTGTAATCAGAGCCAAATCGCAGACAGGTGAAACCAATCAGTTCCTCTACCTAACCGCGCCCTGGGTTTTCTTTCTTTGTATTATTTGTATTCTTTTTTTTTTACCCAGGCAGCAGCAGCAGCAGCAGCAGGAGAAGAAGAAGGGAAATTATGATTTCAACAGGGATTGTACCCCCGAAAGACCAAGCTTGGATGACCTTCCACTGGGGATGAAGTGTTTACTTAGTTTGTTTTGGTTTTGTAAATCAAGAATGCTGACAAAGCCTGAAAGTAATAAACCGGTTTAACCCTTCACTTAGACTGGTGTTGTGTGTTTGTATGTGTAAACCCTGCCTTACAAAGAACCCGGCGCCAAACGCTACGATATGCTGTAATATGAAAATGCCTACAGCGAACCTGCTTTCTCTATTCCCTTGCAGTTAAAGTAAAACAGTATATATACACTACTGTTCAAAAGTTTAGGGTCACTTAAATATTTCCTTGTTTTTGTCTTAAAATAACATCAAATTGATGAAAAAATACAGTGTAGACATTGATGATATTGTAAATGACTATTGTAACTGGCAACGGCTGATTTAAAATGGAATATCTACATAGGTGTACAGAGGCCCATTATCAGCATCCATCACTCCTGTGTTCCAATGCCACGTTGTGTTAGCTAATTGAAAAAAAGGGGCTGATCCTTTATAGTACCCGCAAAACACCAGTCTCAACGTCAACAGTGAAGAGGCGACTCCGGGATGCTGGTCTTCTAGCCAGAGTTGCAAAGAAAAAGGCATATCTCAGACTGGCCAATAAAAAGATTAAGATGAGCAAAAGAACAGACACTGGACAGAGGAGCTCTGCCTAGAAGGCCAGCATCCTGGAGTCGCCGCTTCACTATTGACGTTGAGACTGCTGTTTTGCGGGTACTATTTAATGAAGCAGCCAGTTGAGGACTTGTGAGAAGTCTGTTTCTCAAACTAGACACTCTAATGCACTTGTCCTCTTGCTCAGTTGTGCACTGGGCCTCCTGCTCCTCTTTCTATCTGGTTAGAGCCAGTTTGCGCTGTTCTATGAGGGGAGTAGTGCACAATGTTGTACCAGATCTTTAGTTTCTTGGCAATTTCTCGCATTGAATAGCCTTCATTTCTCAGAACAAGAATAGACTAACGACTTTCAGAAGAAAGTCTTTGTTTCTGGCCATTTTGAGCCTGTAATCGAACCCACAAATGCTGATGCTCCAGATGCTCAACTAGTTTCTTTGAAGGCCAGTTTTACTGCTTCTTTAATCATCACAAAAGTTTCAGCTGTGCTAACATAATTGCAAAAGGGTTTTCTAATGATCAATTAGCCTTTTAAAATTATAAACTTGGATTAGCTAACACAACGTGCCAATGGAACACAGGAGTGATGGTTGACAATGGGCCTCTGTACGCCTATGTAGATATTCCATTAAAAACCAGACGTTTCCAGCTACAATAGTCATTTACAACATTAACAATGTCTACACTGTATTTCTAATCAATTTGATGTTATTTTAATGGACAAAAAATGGACCACAAAATTTGCTTTTCTTTAAAAATCAAGGACATTTCTAAGTGACCCCAAACCTTTGAATGGTAGTGTATGTAATTCTCTTACAGTTTAATACAAATTTTTACTGTATTGAACTGTGTGTCATTGCTCTGCCATCAAGTTACCATGAATATCTCAGTATTGTATTGTCACTAGCCAGAGATGGTCAGAGATATAGCATAAAATATCTTGTTGTAGTTTGAAATATTTTGAAGACCAATGTATCGTTAACTACAACAACATTTTCAGTAACGATTACAGACTTTTTACCTGCTATGACTGTTATATATTTTATGGTCCTTGGTTGAATTCACCTTGGTTGAATTCAAATTTGTAAGGACCAGAAAACTTTCAAAGAACACTGGGTAATATGTCACCGCATGGGTAATTCCAGTAGTATATTGTAAATGAGATTACAGTAAAAATGTGGGTTTACCATGAAATGGATTACAGTAGCTGTAGTGTAAATTCAATTACAGTAACTTACTGGTAAATACATTTTACAGTGTAGCCTGTTTTTGTCAGTTCTCTGGCATGACTGTGTCAGCTAGGCCTAGACCCCAGTCAACACCAGAGGGGCCACTGGTTTATGTGTGTGTGTTTGGGTATAAAATGTACCTCCCCACTCACAAATTGTACCCCAGTTGGTCTTATGGTGTTGACGCAGTAGGCATATGGAAATGCAACAAGGCACAACCCCAGTCCCAATGTTTGGGTTATTATCTCTCTCTCTCTCTCTCTCTCTCTCTCTCTCTCTCTCTCTCTCTCTCTCTCTCTCTCTCTGTCTCTGTCTCTGTCTCTGTGTTTTCAACAGCCTCTCACAGCAGAGTATTTATCACTCTGTATCCCCTGGGGTCCTTAAGAGCCTCTCCTGTAATCCACTGTGTGTGTATGGGTGTTTGTAAACAATCGGTCTTTTATCCAGAGTTAATCATCTACAGTGGGAAAGAGCCACACACACACAATCCACACACTGATAATGGACATATACACACTAGGGAATATAGATGGGTGTGAGGCAGGCGGAAGTAGCTGCACAAGTGAACTTCTAGACATGAAGGGCCTCAGATTCACTGTTGGGGAACTGAGTTACAGTACTAAGGGAATTCAAACAAAGGCTCTCTACTCATGCATCACTTGTATTCGTTGTCTAGCAAAATTTCTGATCAATAACTTCTTGAGACCCTCTTCATAACTTCTTTACAGCACATGAAAACAATAATTTCGGAAGATAAGAAAACAGAAGTTAATGGAAGAGAAGAAGACAGACTGGTCAACAGTGTTACTAATATCTGCCAATGAACCATCATAAAGTGGGGAAACCCAACATTTTGAAATTTTAGCACTTGCAACCTGCATTCAGAATGGCTGCTGGGTTAGGATGACGAAGATATGAGACTACCTAAACCATCTAAACAAAGAACAGCCATTTCAGTAACGCAGTGGCAGTTTTAGCTTGTATGGCTCCCTGGGCAACCCCCCACACACACAAAAAAACTGTAATTTGTATTCAGACATTTGGAACAACACAAATAAATATAAAATATAAAAATATATACAAAAATAAGACTCATAAATATCAAAAAGAAGTAAGAAAGACAAATAGAAACAAATTTGTGTTGATTTGGCACTCAAGCATCAATGCATTACCCCTTTCCCCAACACTGTCAAGACTAAACCAATTCACCTTCGTGGTGTGCAGACTGGTTTTCTACTATTCTTAACGATTTTGCACAAACCAGAAAAAAATACAACAATGTATCTGTGAAACTATATATTCACAGTGAATTATGACTGAATTGTGGTTTATTTGGTAGCATTTCATAATGTGACTGTTTTTACTAATTGCATTAGTGCTGTACAAAGTTAGAGGTGCACTCTTTGAAAGATTCCCCCACTCCCCCTACCTCGGGCTTCTAGTGGGGAGATCTGAGATCAACCTACCCCACCACCACCCCCACACGGTGACATGATATCATTGACGTGACGTGCAAATGAGCAATAGAAAACCGATCACCCAAATGTCACCATTCCGATTTCTTTTGTGGAGGTGCCCCGTGCCACCCCCGGCAAGATGCCGCCCTTGGCGGCTGCCCGTATCACCTATACCTAAATCCACCACTGCGTAACGGCTGCAATAAAGCCAAGTAACAGATTGGATTTGAGTAGCATAAGATTAATTAATCAATCAATCAATATACATGCAAAAACATAGATATCTCAAAAAATCTACCTGCAATAGAGCATACTGGGAAATATGATAAGGATGGGTGGGGTTTTGGTTTAACACTGGTTATTAACGCCAACACTTGGATTATTGTACACTAATGGCTGTTAATTTAACACCTGAATCAACACTAGAAATGTTACACCAAAAAATGAACGCTAGGTAACACTGGCCAATTTGTTGTGTATAATGCACTGTACATTGTTACACACACACATGAACACATGCATGGATGTACGCGCGCTTGCGTGTTTGCACTTGAGAGATCTCTAGCAGAGAGTCCTGAAAGGATGCCATGTAATCAACAGAGTGAAATAAACCAACAGCGAGAAGATCTACCAGGCGAAACAAAAAAATCAACCACAAGGCAATATTGATGGAAGAGAGGAATCAATAAAAACCCTGCAAAGAAATAGAGCTTAGTGGAATGAAACCTTCTCTACACGGAACAGAAGAGTAATAAGGTTATTGTTTTAGAGAAGAAAGGAACTTTCCATAAAATTTGATAATTGAATTTTACTACCACCTGTTTCTTTGACAATATTAATGTTTTGAGAGGTTTGCAATTAATCTAAAGTCCAGCGTAACTTATCCATAAATTACTGTTTATCATCATTACATGCCACACACACATGCACATGGACACACACAGAGACACAGCTGAGAGCAGCAGGGCTACAAATGTTTTTAATTGGCACACACACCACCGGGGCCGTCAGAGTGTTTACTTAACATACTGCTATATTGATAAAGAAATGAGAGAGCTAATTGGGTAGACAGGGGAGTAGTAATATTTGGCTGAGAGCTAGGTCATCATGGAGGATAGGAGTTGGGGATGAATTTGGGGTATAAGGGCTGGGGCTAAGGTTGGGGTAGGGGTTGAGGTGGGCTGGGGCAAGGACTGGAGCTAGGGCCTGAATGAGCTAATCTTGAAGCTGGGTTACTATTACCCTAGAAGGTAGGGTACTGAGGCTAAGAGTGGAACTGAGGCTTGAGTGATGGAGCTGGGCTCAATGGCTCAAACTGGAGTTTAGTTTGAGGCTCAGAGACTGTAATCTCTCTGTGTGTCTGACTCTGTGTGTCTCTGGCCCTATACCTCTCTGTCTCAGGTGTATTTAATGGAATGTGGTATGAGGGATCCATTTTCCATTGGCCAGGAGCAACGCATTAAAAACCAATCACAGCGACCTGGACCTGCTGCTGATTCCCCAAGAGACCAGAGCACGCTGAGACCCAGGGCACTGCTGCCACCACACAGCCCGGTGTATGTTTGTGTTTGTGTTTTTGTTTTTGTTTGTTTGTGTACGTACCTATGTGCGTGCTTGCGTGTGCGTGGAGAGTGGACTAAAAACATTTCAATCAAACACCCTCCATCTCTACCTCTTCACGTTTCTGTTCCTCCTCTCTCCATCCCCCTCTCCCTACATCCCCCTCTCCCTTTCAGCTTGGCTCATCACCAGAGACAGCTGGAGAGGTGGGTCTCCCCATTCCTGTCAGTTTATCCCGGCGTCCAAACACACACATGCACACACTCTCACACACACACACAGTGAGTCTTTGATCCTCTACCAACAGCCCTATAGGACCGCCGTGCCAGACCAGGGGCCCCGAGCAATCAGCCTCCCCCACCTCGGAACCTTGGTGGTTTTGCCCCCCGGCACTGGAGCTACAGTATGTGGGAGCCAAAGCCAGGCTCACTGAGAGACAGGCCAGAGAGTGAGAGAGAGAGAGAGAGAGAGAGAGAGGGGAGAGAGAGAGAGAGAGACAGAGGGGGAGAGAGAGACAGAGGGGGAGAGAGAGAGAGGGAGAGGGGGAGAGAGAGAGAGGGAGAGGGGGAGAGAGAGAGAGGGAGAGAGGGAGAGAGAGAGAGAGAGAGCTCCATGTTTCAGCAGGTTTTTAGGGAAGATTGAGACATTATACTGAAGCTGGCTAGAAACGGAAAAACACACAACTACACACATGCACACACTCCAGCACAGACCCCCACACTAGAAGCCAGGGATATTCTTTGTATCCTAGAAAGCTCTATGTTTCTGTCACAAATGTAACCCTATTCCCTATTTATTGTACTACTTTTAACCAGGGCCCATAGGGCTCTAGTTCAACAGAAGTGCATTAAATAGGTAATAGGGTGCCATTTGTGCCTCATAGCCTCACTGGCCCCTCATAGTGGTATCATTCATTCAATCATTCATAAACTGGCTCTAGTACCACTGTGGATATACGGACAGAAAGAGAGAGGCTCATCCATCTGCCAGCTTTAAGCTTAGAGCCTTAATTTGCTTCACTGAGAAACACAAATAATATATTGCGGATGCAAAACAGACCTCTGGCACACTTCAAAGCTTTTTCTTCTGTCAAATTGGAAATGTGCCACTCTCGTCGGTTGCATCCTGAAGATGGTAACCCTTTCCCTATGTAGTGCACTACTTTTGACCAAGGCCTAGATTCAAATAGATCAAGTGTTAACCGGCGATAGCCAACACCCACATAGCTGATGTTCTGGCAGTGTTGAAGGTGGAACTGCATTGGAGCTGTCCAACTGTTGAGCAGCTGCTCTCTGTCCAACTGTTGAGCAGCTGATCATTGTCATTAAGCCACACCCGTCCCACTCGCGTTAGAAGTTCAGAATGAGAAAGTGTAGGCTATATAGAAATAATGACGCTCAAATTGAAAATAATTTCTATCAGCCTAATCGAGATGTAGATTACATTGCACATTCCAGTGTTTGAACTTGTAAACAAGGATGCATGGGATTTCTCTTAATGTGACTCCTTGCAGCCAATGGCAATGTCCACTTCAGGTATAATGCCAGGAGCCACTTGTGTATTGACAGCTCAAACGCAGTACCACCTCAGAAACCACCAAAACAACCGCTATGCGGATGTCGACTAAAGTGGATCTGATTTAATAGAGCCCCTATGATTCTGGTTTCTCTTCATTATGCACAACTCAGCGTGGTGGAGATTTTCTGGGGTTGTTCCTATCTCTTACTATCCTTTTCTTTGGACGTACCAGGACGCAGGAATGGTAACAGTGGCTCAGCGGACAGAGCCGGAATCGTCGGAAGGACTGGGGAAGACGGATGGGTAACAGTGGCTTGAGGAGGAGACGACAGACTGCAGGCTTTGATGTGAGTAGAGTGCTGCCGAGGCGAGCCTTACTCCCTCTACCCTTGGCCTGCAGCTCTCTTTTTTTCCATCTGCCCTCCTCAGGCCACCACCGACCAGACCAGGACCAGCTGACCGCCAATCACCCGGAGCAGACCAACAGAGGGAGAGACCAGAGCAGACACCACCACCGCCTGAACCAGAGGATTGACCAAAGACACCAAACTAGACCTGGAGTGAGCAGAACACAGGGGAGTGCCTCCATTGACCTTAGGGTTACAGGCTTCCAGGTGGCTGCTCACTCTCAGGTTTGTGCTTTCTCCCCCTGCAGGTCCAGACCAGACATCATCAAGACCAGAACCAAAACCACCCCACCGCCCACCTGAACAAGATGACTGGGATGAACCCAGGAACAATGCACCGCTACAACGAGGTGAGGCTGAAGCTAATCCCCAACAACGAGGCTACCGAGAACGGAGCCGCCAATCGCCGGGCAGCGACAACCACAACCACCACCGCCAGACCAGAAACCATGACCCTCCTGGAATTCAGCAGGGCAGTTCTCAAGAGAAGTATTGCCTTTGTGCCATCTGACCTGAACTACCTGGTGAAACCCCTGGGCCACAGGAATAATTTGAAGCCAGTTTCAAGACCCCCCAGTTTCTAGAACAGTTTTGGTCAAAATTCAGAAATTGCAAAGATTCAACACTATTTAACAGACTGAGAAAATACCCCCTTTCTGACACAGAATCCAAGGTAGTTATAGTACAGCTTCACAATGAGTGCATCCAGGACTATAAGATACAAGTTTGGTTAAGCAGGTTTGCCACCCTCAAGTCAACGGCTAGGAGGGTCCTGGACGAAGACACGTCTGGACTGGGGCAGGGTCGCAGCCTGCACAGCCATCATCTGTAAGATCTGTAAAGACAACCATCCCACCTCAAACTGTACCTCCACACTCCCCTGCAACCTGTGTGGGAAACGGGCCAGTTTTTTTCCCTCTGAGAAACCATCTGTCATTCCTAGCCCACTCCCGTTGCCCCACAGCCCATACTCCCTCGGATCGCCCCTCTCTGCCCCTTACTGTCCCTGATCCCGCACAGCAGCAAGCCAGCCAGCCTCAGTCCAGAACCCCCTGAACCTCCACACCACTTTCATCCCTCCCAGTCAGTACAGGGGGCCACCAGGCAGTCAGTGGGGTGGCACGCCAAGAGCTGTTACCAGACAAGAACCACCCAACAACGCAAAAAGATTTCCTTAGCACTACACACTTGATTCAAATAATCAAAGCTTGATGATGAATTGGTTATTTGAATCAGCTGTGTAGTGCTAGGTCAAAAACAAAATATGCACCAAGGGGGGGGCCCAGGACCGAGTTTTGGAAATCTTGCTCTACAGACCCAGATCCAGACCCGGCACCTGTAGCAGTCCCGGTTACTGGTTCCCGGTTCCTGTGTTCTCCCCAGTCCAAGCACCAGGCCCTGCAACAACCCAGTACACATATCCCTCTCACAGAACCAGAACCATTCACCACACTAGAAGAAGGAAGGAGGAAGGACCAAAGATCTAGAACTATGCCCGAAGCGAGAAGGCTACAGGGGAGTACTATCACTGACCTCTGGGTCTAGGGCTTCCAAGTGTGTCTGCTAGCTCCTCAGGTTGTCCTTATTCCCTGCTACAGACCCAGATCCTGAACAAGCACCTGCAGCAGCCCCAGTGTTCCTGGTTCCCAGTTCCAACATCAGACCCAGCACCAACCCATGGTTTCCAGTCCTGGCCTCAGCACTAGCACGGTTTCCAGTCCCAGCATCAACCCATGGTTTACAGTCCCGGCCACAGCATTAGCACGGTGCCCAGTTCCAGTCCCAGCACAAACCCATGGTTTTCCAGTCTCGATTCCAGCACCAGCATGGTTCCCAGTTTCCAGTCCCAGCACCAACCCCTCGCCAATCCTGGATACAGCAGCGGCCATCACAACTGCCACCCCATCTAACCACTGCCAAGCTAGACCCCACCCCTTCCCTTCCCCCAATAATAGGACACAGACTGTCAACCACTTCACCAAACCAATGGGTCAAGCAAAAACCCCGATCTCAACCAAGTAAGAGCCACTCCTCAACAGACACTGTAAAAAGCAAGAGAGAGAGTGAGTGAGCTGGAATAATTTCCCCCTTCCTTTTACTATTTGACTTGATCTTCCTATTTTAGCTATGATTTGATGACTTTTTTTTTGATTGCTTATTTATGTAACCTTTTGAATTATATTTTAACTTATTTGATATCTGAATTCTGTATTGATTTGAGCATAACCAAATAAAATGGCCTTGTGTCAATTGAGAACTGTTGTGTAAATCAGTGGTTCTCATTTCTCTCCTCAGGAACCTCAAGCTGTTCCAAGACTTAGCACACCTGATTCAACTTGTCAATAAACACAATAATAACACCTATTTCAACAATATAATATGGCTAACCAGGAAAAATAACCCTTTATGGTTCTTCATGTGTTTTTTTGTAGAACCTTTGATATTGAGAAAGGTTATTTTATTCTCCAGGTTGGATTTTTGAGACTACAGTTTTAACCAACACAACATTCACGTCTACAGCCACTTTCAGAGGAGTCCCCGGAAACAGGGAAAATTACACCTTTAGTGTGTGTTTGCGTTTGTGTGTATGTGTGTCTTCTGGCATTCCCTGTTTTTCTGGAGACTAAGCAGTACAAAGCCAGCCAACTGTCAAACAATTAGATTAGCATAAATATGCCAAAATTATACATGCAAATATAAGCCTCTCTGTTTTCCTGTGTAATTATTCAGTGTATACCAAATATTGGTTAAATCATATATAAACAATCACAAACAAATATGGCTTAATTCATGTTCAGGCACCTGGGAGAGGAACATATGCATATGATTGGCAATTCATAACATATGATTGGCAATTCTTTAGAGTAACTGTGAGTAGGGTTGCAAAATTCATGTTACAGTATTTTACCCAAATTAACAGGTTTTCCAGAAATCCCAGTTGGAAGATTCCTGGAATCAGGATGAAATAAGCTGTAAATACTGGGAATTTGGGGAAAATTACCCATACTTTGGCAACCCTAAATAACTGTAAGGTAAGGAGAGAAGGGACAGAAAGGGTGGCTCTAGTGACTGGTAGACGTCATGTTGGATCAAGCAGAGGCTCTTTCTCTTACGGGGCTATACTGCAACTGGGGAGCAGACAGACACTCTCTTGTCATCAACCAATCAGAGTCTGTGTCCTGGAGTAGGAAGGAGCAATGGAAAACACAGTCTTGATAGAACAAGCACAAACTCACGCATGCAATTCAATTTTGACCCCAACACTACTGTATGGGACCAAAGTATTGCAAACCATCTATGATCCTAATTTCATTAACTGGGGAAAAAGGCCCCATCGAGAAATTTCTGTTTGAATTCATTAAAAGTATTTTGTGTCACGGTCACAAGACGCAGGCCTCCTTACTGTCCCTAGAATTTCTAAGCAAACAGCTGGAGGCAGGGCTTTTTCCTATAGAGCTCCATTTTTATGGAATAGTCTGCCTATCCATGTGAGAGACGCAGACTCGGTCTCAACCTTTAAGTCTTTATTGAAGACTAATTTCTTCAGTAGGTCCTATGACTGAGTGTAGTCTGGCCCAGGAGTGTGAAGGTGAACGGAAAGGCACTGGAGCAACGAATCACCCTTGCTGTCTTTGCCTGGCCGGTTCCTCCACTGGGATTCTCTGCCTCTAACCCTATTACAGGGGCTGAGTCACTGGCTTCTGGTGCCGTGGCGGAGATCTTGTGGGCTATACTCGGCCTTGTCTCAGGATGGTAAGTTGGTGGTTGAAGATATCCCTCTAGTGGTGTGGGGGCTGTGCTTGGCAGAGTAGGTGGGGTTATATCCTGCCTGTTTGGCCCTGTCCGGGTTTCGTCGAGCAGGGCCACAGTGTCTCCCGACCCCTCCTGTCTCAGCCCCAGTATTTATGCTGCAGTAGTTTATGTGTCGGGGGGCTAGGGTCCGTCTGTTATATCTGGAGTATTTCTTCTCTTATCTGGTGTCCTGTGCGAATTTAAGTATGCTCTCTCTAATTATCTCTCTCTTTCTTTCTTTTTTTCTTCTTCTCTCTCTCTCTCTCTCTCTCTCTCTCTCTCTCTCTCTCTCTCTCTCTCTCTCTCTCTCGGAGGACCTGAGCATTAGGACCATTCCTCAAGGCCTACCTGGCCTGATGACTCCTTGATGTCCCGAGTCCACCTGGCCGTGCTGCTTCTCCAGTTTCAACTGTTCTGCCTGTTTTATGAACATTTTAAAATCTTGTCCATGTTCTGTTATAATCTGCACCCGGCACAGCCAGAAGAGGACTGGCCACCCCTCACAGCCTGGTTCCTCTCTAGGTTTCTTCCTAGGTTTTGGCCTTCTAGGGAGTTTTTCCTAGCCACCGTGCTTTTACACCTGCATTGCTTGCTGTTTGGGGTTTTAGGCTGGGTTTCTGTACAGCACTCTGTGACATCAGCTGATGTAAGGGGGGCTTTATAAATAAATTTGATTTGATTTTGATTTGATTTGACCTGAAATATTCCTAACAATGCCTGCAGGGCAGAACTGTGACTTTTCATATTTTTTTTACTATTTTTACTGACTTGAAAGTCATGATGAATATTTCAGAGTGACTCGTTTGACCTGCTGGCCACAATAAATACTACAGCAGGATAAATATGCTGCATGCCTGCATCCGTAATGGGTTTGCGGTCAAACGATCTCCCCTCATTACTGTTAAACGTTCCCTAGAACACTTCAGCGAGCAGGCCTTTCTAATCGACCTGGCCCGGGTATCCTGGAAGGATATTGACCTCATCCCGTCAGTAGAGGATGCCTGGTTATTCTTTAAAAGTGCCTTCCTCACCATCTTAAATAAGCATGCCCCATTCAAGAAATTTAGAACCAGGAACAGATATAGCCCTTGGTTCTCTCCAGACCTGACTGCCCTCGACCAGCACAAAAACATCCTGTGGCGTTCTGCATTAGCATCGAACAGCCCCCGTGATATGCAACTTTTCAGGGAAGTCAGGAACCAATATACACTGGCAGTTAGGAAAGCTAAGGCTAGCTTTTTCAAGCAGAAATGTACTTCCTGTAACACAAATTCAAGTTCACAACTTCAAGTTCTGGGACACTGTAAAGTCCATGGAGAATAAGAGCACCTCCTCCCAGCTGCCCACTGCACTGAGGATAGGAAACGCTGTCACCACCGATAAACCCACAATAATTGAGAATTTCAAGAAGCATTTTTCTACGTCTGGCCATGCTTTCCACCTGGCTACCCCTACCCCGGTCAACAGCCCTGCACCCCCCTTAGTAACTCGCCAAAGCCTCCGCCATTTCTCCTTCTCCCAAATCCAGTTAGCTGATGTTCTGAGAGAGCTGCATATCTGGACCACTACAAATCAGCCGGGCTAGACAATCTGGACCCTTTCTTTCTAAAATGATCTGCCAAAATTGTTGAAAACCCCTATTACTAGCCTGATCAACCTCTCTTTCGTGATGTCTGAGATTCCCAAAGACTGGAAAGCAGCTGCGGTCATCCCCCTCTTCAAAGGGAGAGACACTCTTGACCCAAACTGCTACAGATCTATATCTATCCTACCTTGCCTTTCTAAGGTCTTTGAAAGCCAAGTCAACAAACAAATTACCGACCATTTCGAATCCCACCGTACCTTCTCCACTATGCAATCTGGTTTCAGAACTGGTCATGGGTGCACCTCAACCACGCTCAAGGTCCTAAATGACATCATAACCGCCATCGATAAGAGACAATACTTTGCAGCCGTATTCATTGATCTGGCCAAGGCTTTTGACTCTGTCAATCACCACATCCTTATCGGCAGACTCGACAGCTTTGGTTTCTCAAATGATTGCCTCGCATGGTTCACCAACTACTACTCCGATAGAGTTCAGTGTGTCAAATCAGAGGGCCTGTTGTCCGGGCCTCTGGCAGTCTCTATGGGGGTGCCACAGGGTTAAATTCTTGGGCCGACTCTCTTCTCTGTATACATCAATGATGTCGCTCTTGCTGCAGGTGAGTCTCTGATCCACCTCTACGCAGACGACACCATTCTGTATACTTCTGGCCCCTCTTTGGATACTGTGTTAACTACCCTCCAGACAAGCTTCAATGCCATACAACTCTCCTTCCGTGGCCTACAACTGCTCTTAAAACTTGTTAGGGAGTGGCAGCTGAGGGGTCGGTTTTGGAGAGCCTGGCGTGCCCAAAGTAAAATGCCTCCCATTCAGGCCCAGAAAATAGGATATGCACATATTTAGGACCATTGGATAGGAAACACCCTGAATTTCCCAAAAGTGTTAACCATTTGTCTGTGAGTGAAACAGAACGCATATGGCAGGCGAAACCCCGAGGAATTTCTGTCCTGGAAAAAGTGATTTTGACACATTGCTCATTTGGAACCCCTCCCCCATGAAAAGGACCATATAAGGGCATATGAATGCAGTACCCATCGCTTCCTTTAGATGTCAACAGTCTCGAGACAGTGTAAATTTTCAATTTGGATGCTTTAGACCAGAGAATAAGAGCAAACCAAGAAGTGACCTTTTTATGTAAACAGTACCCAGCGCGCGCTCCCGACAAGGCACGCTGTGTCTTTTTTACCGTCTTTATCGATCAGTTTATATTCCGGATGATTTATAATAGTAAATATACGTAAAAGTGTTCCTAAGGATACATTTAAAACTATGTTTGATTTTTCTTGGACAAGTTTATAGGTATAAGATGAATGAGTTTGCGTCACGTTTCAATGGAGGAGTGGAGGCTGTCGTTTCTGATTATAACGCGCAAACCAAATGGAGATTTATGGATAAAATACATTACCTTTTCTAACAAAAGAACCATGGATTGTCTTCGTTGGACACTGAGGATGACCTCAGCAGAAGTTCTTCAACAGGTAATTGATTTGTTTTCGCTGTGAAATGTGTTATGTGTGTGCCGTGATGGCTAATCGATTCATGGCTATGGGAAAAATATGTGAGGTGCTACCCTCAAACAATCAAATGTGCTGCTTTCGCCGTAAAGCCTTTTTGAAATCTGACAACGCTGTGATATTGCCAAGAAACAGAGCTTTTGATGAGTATGGAACACTTGTATATTGGTGGATGTTTAATAATTCAACTTTTGGATTTTGAATTTGGCGCCTTACATTTCACCTGGTAGTGTCGGGATTGGGGCGCTAGCGCCCCAGCAATCCCTGAGAGGTTAAACGCAAGTAAAACTAAATGCATGCTCTTCAACCGATCGCTGCCCGCACCTGTCCCCCCGTCCAGCATCACTACTCTGGACGGTTCTGTCTTAGATTATGTGGACAACTACAAATATCTAAGTGTCTGTTTAGACTGTAAACTCTCTTTCCAGACTCACATCAAACATCTCCAATCTAAAATTAAATCTAGAATTGGCTTCCTATTTCGCAACAAAGCATCCTTCACTCATGCTGCCAAACATACCCTCGTAAAACTGACCATCCTACCGATCCTCGACTTCGGTGATGTCATTTACAAAATAGCCTCCAACACTCTACTCAACAAATTGGATGCAGTCTATCACAGTGCCATCCGTTTTGTTACCAAAGCCCCATATACCACCCACCACTGCGACCTGTATGCTCTCGTTGGCTGGCCCTCGCTTTACTCTCGTCGCCATACCCACTGGCTCCAGGTCATCTACAAGTCCCTACTAGGTAAAGTCCACCTTATCTCAGCTCGCTGGTCACCATAGCAGCACCAACCCGTAGCACTCGCTCCAGCAGTTATATCTCACTGGTCACCCCCAAAGATAATTCCTGCTTTGGCCGACTCTCCTTCCAGTTCTCTGCTGCCAATGACTGGAACGAAGTACAAAAATCTTTGAAACTGGAGACACTTATCTCCCTCACCAGCTTTAAGCACCAGCTGTCAGAGCAGTTCACAGACCCCTGCACCAGTATATAGCCCATCTGTAAATAGCCCAACCAACTACCTCATCTCCTACCATATTTATTTATTTATCTTGTTCCTTTGCACGCCAGTTTTTCTACATTGCACATTCATCTACTGCACATCTACCATTGCAGTGTTTAAATGCTATATTGTAATTACTTTGCCACCATGGCCTATTTATAACCTTACCTTCCTTATCCTACCTCATTTCTACTCTTTGTATATAGATTAGTTTTTTTTCTACTGTATTATTGACTGTATGTTTGTTTTACTCCATGTGTAACTCTGTGTTGTTGTATGTGTCGAACTGCTCTGCTTTATCCTGGCCAGGTCGCAGTTGTAAATGAGAACTTCTTCTCAACTTGCCTACCTGGTTAAATAAAGGTGAAATAAAAAATAAAATAAATAAATATGCGCTTCTCCGGCTCAGTGGCCAGTGTTGGCGAGTAGTGAACTACATGTAGTTTAACTAGTAATTTAACTACATTTTGCAGTAGCTTGGTGGTAGTTGAACTAAATTCAAATCAGTAGTTAAGTACTTTTTTAGCATTGTAGTGGTGTAGTGAACTGCTGGAACTATGTGTAGCACATGGGGATGTGTGAAACTTACTCCTCAACCTGAAGTGTCGCCGCTTGAGCCTGCGATTAGCTAGCTTTTCATGTGGCGCCAACTGGTAAGACTTCAGGAGGGGGGTCACGTGTGCTAGTGTAAAGCAGGGTTTCTCAAACTCGGTCCTGGGGCCCCACCCCTTGGTGCACAATTTGGTTTTTGCCCTAGCACTACACAGTTGACTCAAATAACCCACTCATCATCAAGCTTTGATTATTTGAATCAGCTGTGTAGTGCTAGGGCAAAAACCAAAACGTGCACCCAGGGTGGTACAAAGGACCGAATTTGGGAAACCCTGGTGTAAAGGACATCACGCTGCTTGCTTAGCTAGTACTACTTCCTCCAGATTCGGCCCATACCTGTCTTGAACTCGAACTTCTACCTTGCTTGCTAGCACACATGACCGCCCTCCTGAAGCGTCTAAACAGTCTGCAACACGTGAAAAGCTAGCTATTCGCTAGTGCAAGTGGGGATGCTTCAGGCTTTATGTGCAACACTAGCAAGGCAGAGGCCCTGAGTTCATGCCAGGTATGGGCCGAATCTGGAAAAAGCGGTATTTGCTAAGCAAGCAGCGTGACGTCCTTTACAGTGGTGCCTAGTGACTTGGATATACAACAGATCAATGCTGGGGTCACGGTTTAATATGTTTGAGGGGTGACTGTAGCACACAGGGATGTGTGAAACTTACTCCTCAGCCTGAGTTGTCCCTACAGATCTGAGTCAATAAAAAGAGTCAAGCTTCCAATCACTATTAGTCAACGGTTCTCAATTGACAGACGGACACACATGAGTCTTTCACAAGACACCATAACTGGCTGGTCATATATAATGTCATAACACAACAGATTACATCAACTGGAATGACACTCTCACTCACTGTTGCACAAAAAGAGCTGTGCGCAAACCACGCCCCAAAATATTTGAATGAGCCGCCACCCTTACATTTAAATTATTACTAAAAGAGAAAATAACCCTTTTTCGAACTGCAAATAACCATTTAAGGGCTCAAAGTGTTCTTTGGGTCTTTATGGCCCAAAATAGAACTATCACACTTCCCAAAGCAACCTTAAGTAATTGTATTTTCTTAGTGTGTGTGCTGGAGATCATAGACTATGTACAGGGCCTTCAGACATAATTTACACCCCTTGACTTTTTCAACATTTTGTTGTGTTACAGCCTGCATATGCAATGGATTACAATGAGATTTTGTGTCACTGGCCTACACACAATACCCCATAATGTCAAAGTAGACATTATGTTTCTACACATTTCTACAAATTAATAAAAAATGAAAAGCTGAAAAGTCTTCAGTTAACAAGTATACAACCCCTTTGTTATGGAAAGCCTAAATAAGTTCAGGAGTAAAGATTTGCTGAACAATTCACATAGTAAATTGCATGGACTCTGTGTGCAATAGCGTTTAACATGATTTTTGAATGACTACTTCATCTCTGTACCCTACACATTATCTGTAAGGTCCCTCAGTCAAGCAGTGAATTTCAAACACAGATTAAACCACAAAGACCACAAGGACCAAAGGCCGGATAGGAAGGATTTCACCATGAGGCCAATGGTGACTATAATACAGTTACAGAGTTTAATGGCTGTGGTAGGAGAAAACTGAGGATGGATCATCAACATTGTAGTTACTCCACAATACTAACCTAAATGACAGAGTGAAAAAAAGGAAGCCTGTAGGGAATAAAAATATTCCACTAAAATAAAACTGCAAAAAATGTGGCAAAGAAATGAACTTTACAGCCTAAATAAAAAGCATTATGTTTGGATCAAATCGAACACAACACATCACTGAGAAACACTCTTCATATTTTCAAGCATGGTGGTGGATGCATCATGTTATGGGTATGCTTGTCATAGGCAAGAATTAAGAAGTTTTTCAGGGTAAAAAGAAACAGAAAAGAGCTAAGCATATGCAAAATCCTAGAGGAAAATCTGCTTCAGTCTGCTGTCCAACAGACACTGGGAGACAAATTCACCTCTCAGCAGGACAATAGATTAAAACAAGGCCAAATATACACTGGAGTTGCAAACCAAGATTACATTGAATGTTCATGAGTGGCTTAGTTACAGTTTTGACTTAAATCAGCATGAAAATCTATAGCAAGACTTATTAATAATTAACAATCAACTTGACAGAGCTTGAAGAATTTTTAAAAGAATAATGGGCAGATATTGTACAATCAAGGTGCTCAAAGCTCTTAGAGACTTACCCAGAAGGATTCACAGCTGTAAATGCTGTCAAAGGTGATTCTAACATGTACTGACTCAGGGGTGTGAATACTTACGTAAATGAGATATTTCTGTATTTAATTTGCAAGAAATTTACAAGCATTTCTAAAAACATGTTTTCACTTTGTCATTATGGGGTATTGTGTAGATGGGTGAGAAGAAAAAAAATATGTAATCTATTTTGAATACAGGCTGTAACACAACACAACGTAGAATAAGTCAAGGGGTATGAACACTTTCTGAAGGTACTGTAGGTATTGTGATTTATAGGAGGTAGAAACTGAGATGCACTTCCTGTGTTCTTGCCCAGATTAAAACAATTTAAGAAAAACATACTACCCAGAATTTTACAAATATACAGTTGAAGTCGTAAGTTTACATACACTTAGGTTGGAGTCCATAAATCTTGTTTTTCAACCACTCCACAAATTTCTTGTTAACAAACTATAGTTTTGGCAAGTTGCTTAGGACATCTACTTTGTGCATGACACAATTCATTTTTCCAACAATTGTTTACATACAGATTATTTCACTGTATCATAAATCCAGTGGGTCAGAGGTTTACATACACTAAGTTGACTGTGCCTTTAAACAGCTTGGAAAATTCCAGAAAATGATGTCATGGCGTTAGAAGCTTCTGATAGGCTAACTGACATACTTTGAGTCAATTGGAGGTGTATTTCAAGGCCTACCTTCAAACTCAGAGCCTCTTTGCTTGACATGATGGGAAAATCAGCCAAGATCTCAGAAAAAAATGTAGACCTCCACAAGTCTGCTTCATCCTTGGGAGCAATTTCCAAACGCCTTAAGTTGCAAAGTTCATCTGTATCAAGTAAAAACAGTACGCAAGTAAAAACACCATGGGCTGACCAACTGGCAGGTGTCTTCATTGACATTTTCAATATGTCCCTGATTGAGTCTGTAATACCAAGCAGACCACCATTGTCAATGTGCCCAAGAACACGAAGGCAACCTGTCTAAATGACTACAGACCCGTAGCACTCACGTCCGTAGCCATGAAGTGCTTTGAAAGGCTGGTAATGGCTCACATCAACAACATTATGCCAGAAACCCTGACCCATTCCAATTTGCCTACTGCCCAAACAGATCCACACACTTTCCCAACTGGAAAAACGGAACACCTACGTGAGAACGCTATTCATTGATTACAGCTCAGCATTCAACACCATAGTACCCTCAAAGCTCATCACTAAGCTAAGGATCCTGGGACTAAACACCTCCCTCTGCAACTGGGTCCTGGACATCTTGACGGGCCACCCACAGGTGGTGAGGGTAGGTAGCAACACATCTGCCACGCTGATCCTCAACACTGGAGCCCCTCAGGGGTGCGTGCTCAGTCCCCTCCTGTACTCCCTGTTCACCCACGACTGCATGGCCAGGCACGACTCCAACACCATCATTAAGTTTGCAGACGACACAACAGTGGTAAGCCTGATCACCAACAATGACGAGACAGCCTATAGGGAGGAGGTCAGAGATCTGGCCGGGTGGTGCCAGAATAACAACCTATCCCTCAACGTAACCAAGACTAAGGAGATGATTGTGGACTACAGGAAAAGGAAGACCGAGCACGCCCCCATTCTCATCGACGGGGCTGTAGTAGAGCAGGTTGAGAGCTTCAAGTTCCGTGGTGTTCACATCACCAACAAACTAGAATGGTCCAAACACACCAAGACAGTCGTGAAGAGGGCACGACAAAGCCTATTCCCCCTCAGGAGACTGAAAATACTTGGCATGGGTCCTCAGATCCTCAAAAGGTTCTACAGCTGCAACATCGAGAGCATCCTGACTGGTTGCATCACTGCCTGGTACGGCAATAGCACAGCCTCCGACCGCAAGGCACTACAGAGGGTAGTGCGTATGGCCCAGTACATCACTAGGGCTAAGCTGCCTGCCATCCAGGACCTCTACTCCAGGCGGTGTCAGAGGAAGGCCCTGAAAATTGTCAAAGACCCCAGACACCCCAGTCATAGACTGTTCTCTCTACTACCGCATGACAAGCAGTACCGGAGCGCCAAGTCCAGGACAAAAAGGCTCCTCAACAGTTTTTACCCCCCAAGCCATAAGACACATGAACAGGTAATCAAATGGCTACCCGGAGTATTTGCATTGTGTAATGACCCCAAGCATACTTCCAAAGTTGTGGCAAAATGGCATAAGGTCAACAAAGTCAAGGTATTGGAATTGCCATCACAATGCCCAGACCTCAATTCTATAGAACATTTGTGGGCAGAACTGAAAAAGCATGTGCTTGCAAGGAGGCCTACAAACCTGACTCAGTTACACCAGCTCTGTCAGGAGGAATGGGCCAAAATTCACCCAACTTATTGTGGGAAGCTTGTGGAAGGCTACCCGAAAGCTTGTGGAAGGCTACCCGAAGCTTGTGGAAGGCTACCCGAAATTTAAAGGCAATGCTACCAAATACTAATTGAGTGTATGTAAACTTCTGATCCTCTGGGAATGTGATGAAATAAATAAAAGCTGAAATAAATAATTATCTCTACTATTATTCTGACATTTCACATTCTTAAAATAAAGTGGTGATTCTGACTGACCTAAAACAGGGAATTTATACTGGGATTAAATGTCAGGAATTGTGAAAAACTGAGTTAAATGTGTTTGGCTAAGGTGTATGTAAACTTCCGACTTCAACTGTGCAAGAAACTTTAGACAGAAACAACCTGCCCTCCAGGACACCTACAGCACCTGATGTCACAGGAAGGCCTAAAAGATCATCAAGGACAACAACCACCCGAGCCACTGCCTGCTCACCCCACTATCATCCAGAAGGCAAGGTCAGAACAGGTGCATCAAAGCTGGGACAGGGAGACTGAAAAACAGCTTTTATCTCAAGGCCATCAGACTGTTAAATATCCCTCACTAGCAGAGAGGCTGCTGTCACGATCGTCGTGAAGAACGGACCAAGGTGCAGCGAGGTATCCAGTATACATATTCTCTTTATTACGTAACTGGTGAAAACAAAGAACAAACCGACCGTAACGAAAGTGTAGCACATACAGGTGCTCACACAATAAACAATGACCCACACCGCAAGTGGGGAAAAGAACAAACATATATATCCTCACAAGCTCCAGCAGCACAACTGACTGTTTTGGAGAGCCTGGCGTGCCCAAAGTAAAATGCCTCCCATTTAGGCCCAGAAAATGGGATATGCATATATTTAGTACCATTGGATAGGAAACACTCTGAATTTTCCAAAACTGTTAACCATTTGTCTGTGGGTCAATCAGAACGCATTTGGCAGGCAAAACCCTGAGGAATCTCTGTCCTGGAAAAAGTCATTTTGACTTTGCTCATTTTGGAACCCCTCCCTATCCAAAATGACCATATATAGGCATGTGAACGCAGTGCACGTCGCTTCCTTATGATGTCATCAACCACGAGACGGTGTTGGAGGAATTTCGGCCATTGATACACAGCATGGAATGGGGACACCACGTTATGAAAACTCTTCAGATTGCGCTCGCACGAGAAGGCGCGCTGTGCCTTATTTATCGTATTAAGCGCTCAGTTTATGTTCCGGCTGATTTATAATAGTAAATATACGTAAATATGTTCCTAAGGATACATTTAAAACTATGTTTGATTGTTTTTGGACAAGTTTATAGGTATAATTTGAACGAGTTGGCGCCGCGTTTCAAAACAGGAGTGGAGGCTGTCGTTTCTGATTATAACGCTCAAACCAAATGGAGGATTTATGGATAAAAGACGTTACTTTTTCTAACAAAAGAACCATGGATTGTCTTCGTTGGACACTTAGGATGACCTCAGCAGAAGTTCTTCAACAGGTAATTGATTTGTTTTCGCTGTGAAATGTGTTATGTGTGTGCCATGATGGCTAATCGATACATGGCTATTGGAAAATATGTGAGGTGATAGCCTCAAACAAATGAATGTGCTGCTTTCGCCGTAAAGCCTTTCTGAAATCTGACAACGCTGTGATATTGCCAAGAAACAGAGCTTTTGATGAGTATGGAACACTTGTATATTGCTGGATGTCTAATAATTCAAATATCGAAATTTGAATTTGGCGCTTTAGATTTTAGCTGGTAGTGTCGGGATGAGCCCGCTAGCGACCCACTGGTAATTGAGAATGCTTAAGAGGATATGGTCCCCAATTAGAGGTAACGACACTCAGCTGCCTCTAATTGGGAACCATCCACAAACCAAACCTAGAAAATAAAACATTGAACAAAAACCACCCCTGCTCACGTCCTGACCAAAACCACCATAGAGCAGCCAAAAGGGCTATCTATGGCCAGGATGTGACAGTACCCCAAAGGTGCGGACTCGACCGTGCCCAAAAAGTCACTGGGAGGGTCTCTCGGTGGGTCCTCGCCTTAAGGCGGCGGCTCGGTGCGGGCGTACCCTCGCTGGGGACCCCGGACTGGGCAACCTCGTTGCGGGCCCCGGACTGGGGACCCTCGTTGCGGGCCCCGGACTGGACACCCTCGTTGCGGGCCCCGGACTGGGCACCCTCGTTGCGGGCCCCGGACTGGGCACCCTCGTTGCGGGCCCCGGACTGGAGACCCTCGTTGCGGGCCCCGGACTGGAGACCCTCGTTGCGGGCCCCGGACTGGAGACCCTCGTTGCGGGCCCCGGACTGGGCACCCTCGTTGCGGGCCCCGGACTGGGCACCCTCGTTGCGGGCCCCGGACTGGGCATAGTGGCAGGACAGAACTCTGGTGCGAGGAGCAGGAACCGGCCGTACTGGGCTTACGCCGCAAACAGGGACAGTGTATGCTGGGCCCTGAAAACGCACAGGGAACCTGGTGCGTGGAGCAGGAACGGGCCTCGCCGGGCTCTGAAGGCGCACAGGGGACCTGGTGCGTGGAGCAGGGGCAGGATGTGCCGGGCTCTGAAGGCGCACAGGGGACCTGATGCGTGGAGCAGGGACAGGCCTCACCGGGCTCTGAAGGCACACAGGGGGCCTGATGCGTGGAGCAGGGACAGGCCTCACCGGGCTCTGAAGGCGCACAGGGGACCTGGTGCGTGGAGCAGGGGCAGGACGTGCCGGGCTCTGAAGGCGCACAGGGGACCTGATGCGTGGAGCAGGGACAGGCCTCACCGGGCTCTGAAGGCGCACAGGGGGCCTGATGCGTGGAGCAGGGACAGGCCTCGCCGGGCTCTCGATGCGCACAGGGGGCCTGGTGCGTGGAGCGGGCACAGGCCGTGCCGGGCTCTGAAGGCGCACAGGGGACCTGGTGCATGGAGCAGGGACAGGCCTCACCGGGATCTGAAGGCGCACAACGCGCACAGGAATCCTGGAGCGTGGGACAGGGACAGTGCATGCTGGGCTCACAACACGCACAGGGATCCGGGAGCGTGGAACAGGGGCAGGATACACTGGGCCGTGAAGACGCACTGGAGGTCTCTGGCGTACAGCCTGCACAACCCGTCCTGGCTGAATGGATAAATCCACTCTGCACCTGCGGGGCGCTGGCACAGGACGTACCGGGCTGTGGAGACGCACCGGAGACACAGTACGCAGAGCCGGCGCAGGATATCCTGGTCCGAGGAGGCGTACTGGAGGCCAAGAGCGCTGAGCCGACACACTCTTCCCAGGCTGAACACTCCTACTCGCAAAAACGATGCGGGAAGCTGGCATGTCGCGCACCGAGCCGTGAGGCGGCAGAAGGAGAGCGCCGACCGCCACCGCAGTGAGGCTCCGGTGTTCGCACGAGGGGACCGGGTCTGGCTCTCGACCCGAAACCTGCCCCTTCGCCTGCCCTGTCGAAAGCTGGGGCCGCGGTTTGTGGAGCCGTTCAGGAGTCCTGAGGAGACTGAACAAGGTTTGTTATAGGTCACAGCTTCCCCCAGACTACCGTATTAACCCCTTGTTCCATGTGTCTCTCCTCAGGCCGGTGGTGGCTGGTCCACTCCAAGGACCTGAGATTCTGGAGGTCCCTCCGCCCCCGCTAGACATCGAGGGGGCCCCGGCGTATGCAGTCCGAGCGATAATGGACTCAAGGCGTCTGGCAGGGGGCCTTCAGTACCTCGTGGAGTGGGAGGGGTACGGTCCGGAGGAGAGAAGCTGGGAGCGGGTGGAGGACATCCTGGATCCTTCACTGCTGCGGGAATTTCACCGCCTCCACCCGGAGCACCCTGCGCCTCGTCCTCCGGGTCGTCCCCGAGACCGGTGTCGGCGCGCTGCTAGAGCCGCGCGTAAAGGGGGGGGTACTGTCACGACTTCAGCTGAAGTTGGTCCCTCTCCTTTGTCGGGCATCTACCGGTGGTCGACGTCACCGGAGTTCTAGCCACCACCGATCCATTTCTCAGTTTCTGTTTGTCTTGTCATCATTCACACCCGGTCATCATTACCCTAATTACATGTGTTATTTATCCTCTGTTCCCCCCATCAGTGTTGTCCGTGATTGTTTCATGTTTGTGGCTCGGTGTGCGAGTAGCCGTTTTCTACGTTCAGTGATAATTGTGTGCCTTAATAAATTAAGGAGCGTGTAACTGTTCTCCTGCGTTTGCTTCCGACCAAGAGCTGCTGTAGAGCCACTACAGCTGCTGCCTACAGTATATACATAGACTTGAAATCATAGGCCATTTTAATAAATGGAGCACTAGTCACTTTAATAATGTCACTTTAACAATGTTTACATATGCTGCATTACGCATCTCATATGTATATACTGTATTCTATACTATTCTACTGTATCATAGTCTATGCTGCTCTCACATTGCAAGTCCATATATTTATACTTTCTTAATTCTATTCCTTACTTAGATTTGTGTGTATTGGGTACGTGTTGTGACATTGTTAGATATTACTTGTTAGGTATTGCATGTAAAAACATAATTCCACTTTGACATTATGGGGTATTGCATGTACACCAGTGACAAAAAAAATCTCATTTTAATCCATTTTAAATTCAGGCTGTAACACAACAAAATGTGTAAAATGTTACTATTATAAATGCTTTACTGTTATTGTTATTATCATTATCTCACTTCTCTTCTGCAACAGTGGCCTCGTTATATATGCTAATAAAGCTTATCTGAAACTGAATCAGACGGACAGACAAACTGACAGACATGCAGACAGACACCAGCCCAGAATAACAGTTATGTTCCTATCCTCGTTTTTTCACCCCTTTTGGTCCTCATTTTTCATGCCAGCTGAGATTAAAGTTGTTTCCGTCTCTGGGTCATGGGGTGCTAGGTCCTTTGATCAGTCTCTCCTGTCCTGGCACAGACCCACAGTGCGCTACCCGACCCATATACCATACTCGAACACAAAGCTACTGGGCCAGACTGGACTGGACTGGACTGGACTGACACACTCACTCACACACTCACACACACACACACACAGAGAACCCCCCCCCAACACACACACAAAGACATGGACTGGATAGGCAGGGCTGGAGTAGACTGGGTGGGCCAGCTGGACCCTTACCATCTCTACCCATTCTGTCTTTCTGTGTGTCTGTGTCTGAGGAAGGATTGATTGGGATGTGTGTTCTGTAATGATCATTCACTGACTAGCACATTTTATATGTAATTACCCAGAATGGCTCTCCAGAAACAACATATTGCATTATTTATCTTGACAGTTACTGTAATCAATGATATGTAGGGTACGATGTGTAGCTTGTGTAACATGTGGCTATTGATTGGTGTTATTGAATACACAGATTACTGCATGAACTCTATTAAATCCAAGGGAGTCCACTACACACGGCCATATTCATTATTACTGTAAACGTATATTCTATAACCTTAATTTTTCAAAGGTTTCTCAATAGGGTTTCTGCCTAACAGTATTGGAACTACACTTTGTCTAGCCAGTGACTCCTAAAGTGTGTGTCTTTTCCGTGGAGTGTGATAGAAGACAGGAACTAGAGGGAAGTTGAAGGTAGGACACTCCCACCTAGGTGCTGTAATACTAGGGAGTGCAGTGAGAAAGTGTTGGGAAGCGTCACAAATGGCACACTATTCTCTTTCTAGTGCAGTTCATTTGACGAGAGAGAGAGAGAGAGAGAGAGAGAGAGAGAGAGAGATAGAGAGAGAGAGAGAGAGAGATGGTCTGGTCAAAAGTACTGCACTAAAAAGGGAATAGGGTGACAATTGGGCCACAACCATGGTATTTGAGAAAACCAAGCAGCTGGGGCAGTGATGCAGACAGCTAATCAATAGAGGACTTACTGCCTCATAACTGGCCTGGTAAGGAGCTCTGTCTCCAACAGCAGCAGGTAGACTAGCGGTTAAGAGAGAACAGGACAAGACATTCAACCAGCTTCTCAGTCACTCTATTCTCAGTATCCATACTCAACTCTCAAGCTAGCCAGTTCAACCTGACTACGCTTGCATCCCAAATGGCACTATATTCTCAACATCAGAGGTACTCAACTCTTACCCTACGAGGTCCGGAGCCTGCTTGTTTTCTGTTCTACCTGATAATTAACTGCACACACCTGGTGTCCCAGGTCTAAATCCATCCCTGACTAGTGCGGAATAATGAAAAAATGCAGTGGAACCGGTTTTGAGGTCAAGAGTTGAGCTTGAGAGCCCTACATAGTCCTTTGGGTACTATAAAGGTAATAGGGTGCCATTTTAAATCATCACCCATATTTAACCGTGCTATCCATGATGCCTAAATAATCCTTTAAAACCCATCCAGGTTGCTTCAGCCATTACAATTTAACACTGAGCTGTGATTAATCCAGCCATTGCAAAAGCCCACTGAGCTATGATTAATCCCTGTTTAACCAAGTCAACAGGGACCAATTTAGGTAAATCAGCTTGGTCACATCCCATCTCCCTGGTCACCTCACCATGGGTGGCTGGAGCTGGGTGACAGCAGCATGGAAGAATTAACAGGGAATGGGTCAGATTCCTGCGGCAAGTGTATAACTGCAACCAGTTAGCAAGTAGGACATTTCTGAGTTTCCTAGTTCCGACTAGGACTTTAAAATGGCAGTAATCCTCATTATGAGTGTCACACCATGGGGTTAGAGCACTAGTGCTCGTCTAGCAACAAGCGGCCATCTAGCGACATGGTCGACATTGCTATTGAATACATTTTTTTGTGTTTATTTGTACTTTTTTTGTATATGAAGTTCATACTATTTTGGAAATCAGATCGAGAGTTACTGACCTCGATTTCAACTCCAACTCAGCTGTTCCCTTCTTTACACTGGACAAATGTCCAGTCACTTAAACATAAGATGGATGAGCTCTGTTCTCAAGTTTCCTATCAATGAGACTTCAAAAACGAATAATCTATGCTTTACAGAGATATTTCTGACTGACGCCATGAATATACAACTCGGAGGATTCTCCATGCTTCGTCGCAATTGGACAGTGAATTTGGGCAAAACCAAAGGGGGGGTGTAAACAACAACTGGTGCACAGCTACATTTTGTTGTAGCTGTGGACAAACTCACCTGATTTAAATCATTGAGGACTTCATGATTAGTTGACATGTTCAATTTCAATCAAATCAAATTGTATTGGTCTCAAACACGTGTTTAGCATGTTATTGCGGGTGTAGTGAAATGCTTGTGTTTCTAGCTATGACAGTGCAGTAATATCTAACAAGTAATATTTAACAATTTCACAACATATACCCAATACACACAAATCTCAGTAAAGGAATATAATTAAGAATATATCTGTACCGGTACACCCTGTATATAGCCCCACTATTGTTATTCACTGCTGCTCTATATTTATTAGCTTTTCTTATCTCTTACTTTTTTCTTAATTTAAATTTTTTGGGTATTTTCTTAAAACTCTGTAAGTAAGCATTTCACTGTAAGATCTACACCTGTCGTATTTGGCGCATGTGACAAATCAAATTTGATATGATTTAAATATATGGACGAGCCTAAGTCTATGTATATAGGCAGCAGCCTCTAATGTGCTAGTGATGGCTATTTAACAGTCTGACGGCCTTGAGATAGAAGCTGTTTTTCAGTCTCTCAGTCCCAGCTTTGATGCACCTGTACTGACCTCGCCTTCTGGATGATAGTGGGGTGAACAGGCAGTGGCTTGGGTGGTTGTTGTCCTTGATGATATTTTTGGCCTTCCTGTGACATCGGGTGCTGTAGGGCGGGGGAGGGCCTTGTAGGCATCCTGGAAGTTGGAGTAGCAGTGGTTGAGTGTTTTAGCAGCGCGAGTACTACAGTCAATGTGTTGATAGAATTTCGGCAGCCTTTTTCTCAAATTTGCTTTGCTAAAATTCCCAGCTACAATAAATGTGTTTTTCATAAAGTCCAGTGAAGTTCTTGAGGGCCGTCGTAGTATCGGCTTGAGGGGGGATATACATGGCTGTGACTATAACCAAAGAGAATTATCTTGGGAGATAATACTGTCGGCATTTGATTGTGAGGTATTCTTGGTCGGGTGAACAAAAGGACCTGAGTTCCTGTATGTTATCACAATCACACCATGAGTCGTTAATCATGAAACATACACCCCCGCCATTCTTCTTTCCGGAGAGATATTTATTCCTGTCTGCGCAATGAATTGAGAACCCAACTGGCTGGTGGGACTCAGACAATATATCCCGAGAGAGCCATGTTTCCGTGAAACAGAGTATGTTACAATCCCTGATGTCTCTCTGGAAAGAAATCCTCACCCTGAGCTCGTCAACTTTATTATCCAGAGACTGAACATTAGCGAGTAATATACTTGGAAGCGGTGGGGGGGGGTGCACGCCTTCTATGTCGCACTAGATGACCACTCCGAGTACCTCTCCAAGCACCTAGGTGTACTTGTCCGGGGCTACAACAAAAATCTGTACTGTTGGGGGTACTTGAGCACTAGAGTTGGGAAATACTGCTGTAGGCTACTGACCTATTCCAAACTTCTTCAGGCATCTCACCACACATCTGCCTGTAGTTATTGAACTCAATCTGCAGGAGGTTTGTTTGTTGTGATTCAGTGTGGGAAACAGTTGCTGTAAAGCTTCTGATAGATGGGTATGTCTTGGAGGTGGCAAGGACACACCCAAGAAACACCCACATCAAACCACACCCCCAAGACAACTCTTGTTTGCCTTCAGTCATGGCCGCTAGTGATTCTTAATGAGCATTGATGTAACTTTTGGCCAGATAAGGAAGTTCAGTCGCACTTTAAAGCTGGTCTAGAAAGACCGGGAGTCTTCACACTGAGAAGGATGGCTAGTGTTGGGAAGTTTGAGTTCTTTCTCTGACTTCTTTATCTCCAGGAATCATGTCTTTCTTTCTCTCACTTCTTTTCTAATTTTTTTATTTCCTTTGTTTCTCATTTTCTTTCTCTAATTCCTTGTATTTTTTTTCTCTCTCTATTACTCTCTAACTCATTATCTCTCTCTCTCTCATTCCCATTCTTAAAAATTTTTTACTCTCCAGACAAGTGACTTCCCAGCAAGAAGCATTGCGTTCTAAGTGTAAAGACCTTCACAATAACAAGATATTTGACACAATACATGACATATGTTCAACCCTGCACCTCAGCCCCCACACAAAATACAGAATTAACAAAAACGTTACATTGTGTACGGTAGATTTGAAGATGGCTTCCCTATACAGGAAGAGGGCCAAAGGACACAGTAGCTTGCGGGGAAACAGAATGAAACACAACAGCTGTCTGACAGTCACAAATTAGTAAACAAAGCCTGCGTGGTTCAGACATTCATTACAACATAAGCAACCATTGTTGTTGTATTGTTGCTGGTGGAGGGAAAAAGCAGAGGCGAATGAAAAAAGAAGAATGAAAGGGTGGAGAGAAAAAAGGAAAGAAAGAAGAGAGAGAACACCCTCCGCAGTAGACGCTGGATTCAATTAGAGAGCAACTCATACTGATTCGAGAAAACGCACACAGACACACACACACACACACACAGATCGATCACGCCACTCAGCCGCTGATACCTGAAAGGAGAGGAGGAGAAAGAGGAAACACATCACACCGGGAGAGAGAGATTGAGAGAGGGGGGTAGAGAGAAAACAGAGAGAGAGAGAGATTTAGGTTTATTTATTTTCCCTTTTGTACATTTGTAATGGCTTTATTAGAGTGTAATGTTTACTGTTTGGCAATGTAAACATATGTTTCCCATGCCAATAAAGACCTTAAATTGAAACTGAAACTGAAATTGAGAGACAGAGAGAGTGGAAGAGAGAAAGAGAGAAACAAAGAGAAACAGAGAGGGAGAGAGAGGGGGGGTAGAGAGAGGGAGAGGAGAGAGAGAGATGAAATTTAGGAATTTTCTGTCTTGTTAAATTTGATTGCTGAGAGCCCTGCTGAAAAAAAACAGCATACATTTCATACTGGTCTATGCTGGTCCATGCTGGTCAGATGCTGGTCAAACTGATCTAACCAGTGTTGTCTATCTGGTTCTGCTGGTTCTGTGGGCCAGCATGGTGTAGCTGATTATTCTGGCAGACCAGAATGGTCTAGCTGGTTATGCTAGCAGACCAGCCTTCGTTGTGTTTGCTGTTGACCAGCCTTCACTGTGTTTTCGCTGGAGATCAGTTTTTGCTATGGTTTTGCTTCAGCATAAGCTAAAGCAAAAGCAGCATCAAGTCACATAATGCTGGCTTGCAAAGTGAAGTTTAATTCCTATTGGGGGGGGGTGGTCCAACAATGGACTCCCCTCCAAACATAATCGGATGATTAACAAATAATAACTGTAGCAACCCTGTGTTTGTGTGGATATAAACTTGACCACTAGAGCATGGTTTTGTGGCACAGTAGATGCCACACAGGGCTACAGCCCAGAAGGTAGAGGATTCGCCAACCACCTAGGATGAGTTAACTCTCCCTGCCTGTCTCATTACACTACGATCAGAGCCGGCTGCAGACAATGATCACCTAGGGGGAAATCAGTTTTCCAAAATGTTGATATTAAAATACATGTAATCAATTTTCCACCAACAGGTTTCTGTGCCAATGTACCAACCAATAAGCAACGGATAAATGCATACTGACTTTGAGTGCTTCATCATGGTTTGTGTTTTCAACACCACAATCAAATAATATATGTAAATCTCGACAAACAGAAAATAAATCCCTCCCTACTCATTACAGAAGGCTTGGCTTGAACGAAGGTGCGCAGTTTGGATGCTGGAATTATTTAGAGTGGAGTGGATGAACATGAGCATGTAGCCTACAGGATACTTTTAAAGTAGCCTAATCAGATTAAAACATTGTGACTAGTTGTGTTTATGCCACACATAAAAGGTGATACATTAAAAAAGTTAAATTACAAATATTTAGGCTGTATTGAAACGTTAGGTTAGAGGTCGAAGAATAGCCGCTCCGATCGGAAAAGAGGCCGAACACACGTTAAAAATTATGTTTGATTTGTTTGTAGCAAGTTTATAGGTATAATTTGAACGTGTTCTCTTCACGGTTCAACGGGCGACTCAACGGTGGATTTTATGATCAGCCCTCAGCAGAAGTTCTTCGAAAGTTAAGTGATATTTTTTAGCTCTTTAATGGGTTTTGTGTGACCCCACGCTGGATCTGAATTCATGCTAATGCATAAATATTGGCGGTGCTATCCTCAAACAATCAAATGTTGTGCTTTCGCCGAAAAGCCTTTTTGAAATGTGACATTGCCAAGAAGCAGAGCTTTTGATGACACTTGTATATTGATGAATGTTTAATAATTCAACTTTTGGATTTTGAATTTGGCACCTTACATTTCACCGGGTAGTGTCAGGAGTGGCCCGCTAGTGCGCCGGTTCTCCCTAAGTAGTTAACTTCTAGGGGGCGGCTCCCGAGGTGACGGTTTTGGAGAGTCTGGAGTGCCCAAAGTAAAATGCATGCCACTCAGGCCCAGAAAATAGGATATGCACATAATTAGTACTATTGAATAGGAAACACTCGGAAGTTTCGAAGAGTGTTAAAATAATGTATGTGAGTATAACAGAAGTGATATAGCAGGCGAAAACCCGAGGAAAATCCATCTGGGTTTGCAGTTTTTTTTTGTAAATGAGCATCTTCTCCATTGTGCCTATTGCATACAACTTTATGTAGGACTGAGACTGCAGTACCTATGGCTTCCACTAGATGTCAACAGTCAACAGTCAAAGACTGGGAATTCTAGGAGTGACCAGAACGGATAGGGAGAGGAAATTGTCAGGCGACCACTTTTGTAAACAAGGTTTGACGCACGTGAGATTGTGAACGCACACCACTTTATTTTCCTTTCCTATCGTTCACGTTATCGTCCGGTTGAAATATTACAGCAAATATACCCAAAAGGATACCTAAGGATACATTAAAAATTATGTTTGATTTGTTTGTAGAAAGTGTATAGGTATAATTTGAAAGTGTTCTCTTCACGGTTCAATGGGCGACTCAACGTTGGATTTTATGATCATAACGCGCCAACCAAACAGAGATTTATGGATATAATAAATGACTTTTTCTAACCAAAGAAGCATGGATTGTCTTTGTTGGACACTTGGGAAGCCCTCAGCAGAAGTTCATCAAAGGTAAGCGATTTTATATTAGCGATTTTATGCGTTTTGTGAGACCCGTGTTGGGTTATGGATTTATGCTAATGCATAAATATTAGAGGTGCTACCCTCAAACAATCAAATGTTGTGCTTTCGCCGTAAAGCCTTTTTGAAATCTGACAACGCTGTGATATTGCGAAAAATCAGAGCTAGCGCCCCACTGCTCCCTAAGTAGTTTTAATGTATTCTTAGGTATCCTTTTATGTATATTTACTGTAATATTTCAACCGGACAATAACGTGAACAATAGGAAAGGAAAATAAACTGGGGCACGCCACAATCTCGCGCGCGTTAAACGTTGTAAACAACAGTGGTCCCCTGACTACTTCCTCTTCCTATCCGTTCTGCTTACTCCTAGAACTTCCAGGCTTTGTATAAAGACTGTTGACATCTAGTGGAAGCCATAGGTACTGCAGTCTCAGTCCTAGGTAAAATACAAATCAATAGGCACAATGGAGAAGAAGGTCATTTACAAAAAAAACTGCAAATCCGGATGGATTTACCTTGGGTTTTCACCTGCTATATCAGTTCTGTTATACTCACATACATTATTTTAACACTCTTAGAAACTGCAGAGTGTTTCATATCCAATAGTCCTAATTACGTGCATATCCTATTTTCTGGGCCTGAGTGGCAGGCATTTTACTTTGGGCACGCCAGACTCTCCAAAACCGTCACCTATGCTGCCGCTCCCTAAGAAGTTAAGCTTTCCTGAATAACTGAGACTGCTGGGAGCATAGGCCTGTGGCCAAATGGTCACACAGGATGACTTGTGAGAATGATGATCGGCAATAAACAGCGCATCAGTATCAGAAGTAAAGATACAACCAGAATGTCATGTACTGCGCCTTTTCTAGACCTTATAATCAGTCAAGATTACACCCACAATGGGTCCAAATGGAATTAATGGAGTTAAACATTCAAATAACAGGGCTTTTGAGACATTATTCAAATTACATTTTCACTGCAGTTTACACATTGCAATTGACAGATTCTGGCAATAAAATAAATAAAAACAGATAGATACATTGTAGCCAGCCAAACTGCTGCTGAGGAGAGAGAGCAGAGGAGCCTTGGCATAGGCTACTGTTGATTGCGAAGATGGAGGCCTTTTCATTGAATTAAAATGATTGTTATAGAGTATATATAGTTAAAAGCCCATAACCATTTAGCATCTATTCAGTTGCAATGTCCCATAAATTGGCTGTCCAAATTGACTGACCAAATCAACTTTAAATATCTACAAAATGAGTTTTGCAGCGACACAATTCGAAAGGAAGACTACAGCTAAATTGTTTCCCTTTACTGTTTGCAATTCAGAAATGATTATTTTGATTCCCATGATTCGATTCACCGCGATTTAACAAATCCCCAACTACTACAATGGCGAAGCACATCATTGTAAGTCCAAAATAGTTTAAAAAAATAATAGATTCATATTAATTAAATTAATCACAATTTAATTTTTTACTATTTTGAGAAATATGAAGAGGGAATCCATTATACAGTAAATAAAATGTGTATGGCCTAAACAAAATCAATAGCATAACTTTTTGAGCTGTGTGTCAGATGTCTAGACTGTTCTTTCATGCATCTTGTGGATGTTCTTGTGGATTGATATAGTGTAGTGAATGATTTTCTGTGCGGTATGATTGCTAGTTAACCTATTGCAGATCTGGACAAACGATCCACCTACTACTATGGTCACTATGTATAGAGGGCAGTATAGAGTTGACTGTATACTAATAGGCAGAAAAGCGTAGTGCTTAAGGGGAGTACCAAAACACCTCGATAGGGGAGGCGAATGCAAGCAGATGAGTAAAAGTGGCTATTTGGAAGAAATTATATATTAAATCAAGGAATGTAAACCAGGGAAAAATTTAACTAACCTCCACTATGCCACCCCCCCACAAATCACACAAATCTCCCTAAAGCAAAAGAAATGAAAAAAAAATAGACAACCATTTCATATTTTTGAACTGCCCTTAGAAAGATAAACAAATAAGAGTACTGCAACAACCGTTTCAGTAACGGGTGCAATAAGTCCGCCAAACAGAATTGTTATGTTATTTATCTTTGTGTAGCATGACATACATTTATTGATTAATTAATCAATCAATGAACATGCAAAAACAAAACAATTACCCAAAAAATTACTGAAATGGAGCATGCTGGGAAATATGATAATAATGGGTGTAGTTTTGTAGACCAGCAAAATTCGGATTACTTGAGAGTCAACTTCACAACCTCTCGGTTGCCAGCGACCTGAATTCGTCGCCAAACCCACTGGCTCCAGGTCATCTATAAGTCTTTGCTAGGTAAAGCCCCACCATAGCTCACTGGTCACCATAGCAGCACCCACCCGTAGCACGCGCTCCAGCAGGTATATTTCACTGGTCACCCCCAAAGCCAATTCCTCCTTCGGCCGCCTTTCCTTCCAGTTCTCTGCTGCCAATGACTGGAACGAGCTGCAAAAATCACTGAAGCTGGAGACTCATATCTCCCTCACTAGCTTTAAGCACCAGCTGTCTGAGCAGCTCACAGATCACTGCACCTGTACATAGCCCATCTGTAAATAGCCCATCCAACTACCTCATCCCCATACTGTTATTTATTTTATTTATTTTGCTCTTTTGCACCCCAGTATCTCTACTCGCATACTCATCTTCTGCACATCTATCACTCCAGTGTTTAATTGCTATATTGTAATTATATCGCTACTATGGCCTATTTATTGCCTTATCTCCCTTATCCTACCTCCTTTGCACACACTGTATATAGACTTTTTCTATTGTATTATTGACTGTATGTTTGTTTATTCCATATGTAACTTTGTGTTGTTGTTTGTGTCGCACTGCTTTGCTTTATCTTGGCCAGGTCGCAGTTGTAAATGAGAACTTGTTCTCAACTAACCTACCTGGTTAAATAAATCCTCATTATCCTCAGTAACTTTCCATCTAACTTGTCAGACCCTGGTGGCTTGTCATTGATGATAGACAACAATACTTCTTTCACATCGTTGACACTCACTTTAGGGAATTCAAAATTACAATGCTTGTCTTTCAAAATTTGGTCACATATACACTACTTGGATATGTTGTGTCAGCGTTTGTGACTGGCATGTCATGCCTAAGTTTGCTAATCTTGCCAATGACAAAATTATTAAAGTAGTTGGCAATATCATTCGATTTTGTGATGAATGAGCCATCTGATTCAATGAATGACGGAGGTGACTTTGCCTTTTTTTCCCAAAATGTCATTTAAAGGTGCTCCAAAGCTTTTTACTATCATTCTTTGTCATTTATCTTTGTTAGCTTCTTTGTTAGCTTCTTCTTTTTATTCAGTTTAGTCACATTATTTCTCAGTCACATGATTTGCAGCACGTTTGCCAATCAGACTTATTTGCCAAGCCAGACTTATTTGCCATTCCTTTGCCTCATCCCTCTCAACCATACAATTTTTTAATTCCTCATCATTCCACAGGGATTTAACAGTTTTTGCAGTCATTTTCTTAATGTGTGCATGCTTATTAGCAACTGGGATAAGCAATTTCATAAATGTGTCAAGTGCAGCGTCTGTTTGCTCCCATTACACACCACGGACCAACAAATATTCTTTACATCAACAATATAGGAATCACTACGAAACTTATTGTATGACCTCTTGTACACTATATTAGGCCCAGCCTTTGGAACATTGGTTTTCCTAGATAAGGCTACTATATAGTGATCACTACATCTGATGGATCTGGATACTGGTTTCAAGCACATTTCTGCAGCATTAGTAAAGATGTGATAAAAACATGTTGAGGATTTCATTCCTGTGCTGTTTGTAACTACCCTGGTAGGTTGACTGATAACCTCAACCAGGTTGCAGGCACTGGTTACAGTTTGAAGCTTTTTCTTGAGTGGGCAGCTTAATGAAAGCCAGTCAATATTTAAATCACCCCAAAAATATACATCATTTTGATATCACATACATTATCAAGTATTTCACACATATTATCCAGATACTGACTGTTAGCACTTGGTGGTCTATAGCAGTTTCCACACAAGAATGGGCTTTAGGTGAGGCAGATGAACCTGTAGCCATATTACCACAACAGTATTTAACATGAGATCCTCTCTCAGCTTTACAGGAATGTGGTTCTGAATTTAGACCGCAACACCACCCCAATTGGCATTTCTGTCTGTTCGGTAGATGTTATGACCATGTTTTAATACCACTGTATCATCAAAGGTATTATCTAAGTGAGTTTCAGAGATAGCCAGAGTATGATTGTCATCTGTTACTGGCAAGTGATTGTAATTTGTCCCTATGACTTATTTGTAGCAGGTTAGGAGAATTTACGCTGCAGATTAGGATAATTAATGTAGCAGGTTAGGATAATTAGGTTAAGGTTAGGAAAAGGGTTACAGTTAGGTAACCTGCTACAAAAAATCACTTCCAGTCGTAGCTGTACTCCATCTAGTCACAACCATAGGTGAACCCTTTTGGGTGCCACATAGGACCCAGAGGCTGGATTACAATAAGAGTTTCAATTGGAATTAGACATCACTTTGCAAGCCAACATAATGTGACTTGATACTGGTTTTGCGGGTGAGCAGCATATACTGGTATGCTGGTCACGTGTCAAAAACACAGCGAAGGCCGGTCACCAGTGAAAACACAGTGAAGGCTGGTCACCAGCGAAAACACAATGAAGGCTAGTCACCAGCGAAAACACAACAAAAGCTGGCCTCGAAAGCTGGTCACCAGACTATGCTGGTCTGTGCTGTTTTTTCAGCAAGGAGGCTTGTGTGCTATTTGGGAGCTGAGAGAAGCAATAATATGAGTTGAAATCTTGGATGAGAAAACGATTAGTCCTTACCGCCATGGTAAATGTAACATCTCCACTTTTAAGTGATCAAGTTTAAGTGATGAGAATACAGGGTTGAATACAGCTGTCACTGAGAGAATAAGAAAAAGTTTAAGAAATAAATATAGCTCATTTACAGAGTGTTCCAGTAAGCAGTATTACTGAAGGAGCCTTTCACATTTACATTTTAGTCATTTAGCAGATGCTCTTATCTAGAGCGACTTACAGGAGCAATTAGGGTTAAGTGCCTTGTGTGAGAGAAAGTTTGCTATTTACCTGATTTGTTTGATATTAATAGTTACAAATAGTAAGACATTTCTGTTCTACTAACGCTGTGTTTTTATGGTCTCCACTCTAGCTCCCTGCAGCTAATCCAGGCATATGGTCACTAGAGATAGTTTGAGTTGACAATTGAGTTACAGCCTGCATTCCATAGACACGGTGTGGTGGGTGTAACCGAGATATAGATGGCCTGGAGGAGTAAAACAAAACCCTAATTGTTCCTAATCATCCTTGCATCTGGGAAACTAAGACGAGGTGGGGTTAAAACGGCACCACAAGATGAACCCGAGGTGGCTTATGATGCCCCCCGATCTGCATTGGAGGGGTGGAGCCAGCCATGACCAAGCATTTATTGATCTACTATATAAGAACTCTGCATTGTCTGTAACGTTAAGCTCTCTGCAACAGACGCTTCAGAGAGTGCGGTCGACTAGATCATTATTGCAATAATGAATAGATATAAAACAAAGATGATTGTTTGAAGAAATGACAGTCTCTCTCACTTGGTTATAATTTCCACCACACTTGCTGAAGGGCACATTTTTCACCTACTCAGCTTGGGGATTCGAACCAGCGACCTTTCAGTTTTTGACCCAACATTCTTCACCGCTAGGCTAACGGCCACCAAACAATGTCCTGAAATACCAAAGTACTAGTACTATAGACACACATCCATATTGTAACTGAGCAGAGTATGAAGAGGAGAGTAGAGGAGAGATAGTACCACACAACCAGTGATGTAAAGTACTTAAGTAAAAATGCTTTAAAGTACTTTACTATTTATATTTTTGACAACTTTTACTTATACTTTACTACATTCCTAAAGAAAATAATGTACTTTTTACTCCATACATTTTCCCTGACATTTTTTGACAGGAAAATTGTCCAATTCACACACTTATCAACAGAACATCCCTACTGCCTCTGATTTGGCGGACTCACTAAACACAAATGCTTTGTTTGCAAATTAATGTCAGAGTTTTGTACTGTGCCCCTGGCTATCCGTAAATAAAAAATAAAAAATGTATTGTTCTGTCCGGTTTGCATAATATAAGGAATAGAAATTATTAATACTTTTACTTTTACTTTTGATACTTAAGTACATTTTAGCAATTCCATTTACTTTAACTACTTAAGTATATTTAAAACCAAATACTTTTAGATTTTTACTGACAACAGGACTCATCCAAAGCAGAGTTTGGCCATCATACAGAAGGTTCCCTCCCTAAGTGTGAAGTCAGAAGGTCACAGACAGCAGATAATGAGGGAGGGATTCTCCTCCACTTCCATCTGATTCACTGACAAGGACAACCACTCTGGGTTCACATTATGTGTCTCTCTCTATACCTCTCTCGCTCTTTACCCATTTCTCTCTTTCCATCTATCGCTCTTTCTCCCTCTCTTTCTGAGAACTGCCTCTCCCTGTGATGGTGTAGTGCAGTATCAGCACAGCCCAATATGGTCCAGTACTTCCTGTTACTGTAAAGTAACTAAACCTTATTCCCAGCACGAGGGAAGAAGCATCTTCCTACTGCCAGCTGTATCTCATACTCATCCAGCTTCTCTCTTTCTCTCTGTCTCTGTCTCCCCCCCTTCTCTCTCCATCCACCGTTCCCAGTCCCCGAGAATGAGTCACGTACAACACCACGTATCAAGGGCTTTACAACCAGCGTACAGTCAATAGTAATAACCATAATACTACTGTAAAAGGGTGTGAGAGGAAGGTTTTGCAGCAAGAATGCCATTTATTAGCACGGAACGTACATAGTGTGCCCTGTGTGAGCTGCGTCTGGACTGATGGGGCCATGTCCTCCCCAGCTATTGTCTCTGGGACCAGGGATGCATCAAGTAAGCATCAAGGAAACCTGACAGATTTTTCCTGGTGACACAGAGACAACATGCTTTGTGGGATGAACACTTCTGGAAATTGATTTAGGAGTAGAGATGTGGTCCCAGAGGCGCGTCGCCGACAAATAGGCAGATTCTGCATGAATGCACTACTCTGCACAGGCGGGGGAATCATATTACTGGAGAGAAGGATGGAGAGGGGGAGGGGTGAAGAGAGAAGAGGGAAGAGAGACAAGAAAGTAAATGGAAGAATGAGATAAATACAAAAGGGGAGGGGTGAAATAGACAGAAGTGAGAATAAGAGACAATGAAAGAAATAGTCAGTGAGTGAGTGAAGTGAAATGAGACAGAGATGATTGAGAGAGATAGAAAGAGGAGAAGAGTGAAAACTATATTTGAAAATCTCTGACTACAGTATAAGCTGTGTTGTCACCCGAGGCAGTAGGAGAGGAGAGAGAGCAGAGCCTGGGGCTATGTGAAGTTATCTGGGGATAGGACCAGGAGAGGATGGAGGAAGCTAGAGCCAAGATTCCCATGCCTCTAACCTGCCCTGCTGGACACCCCATCGCCCGTACACCACTCTGACCAAAACACCAGCCACCAGCCACACACTAAAAAATGTGGGTTCCTCAAGGGTTCTTTGAGAAAGGGTGATGGTGCTTCTACATCTGCATTGCTTGCTGTTTGGGGTTTTAGGCTGGGTTTCTATACAGCACTTTGTGACATCAGCTGATGTAAGAAGGGCTTTATAAATACATTTGAATGATTGATGGTGCAATGTGGAACCATACTGACCCAAAGAACCCTTCGAGCCCTTCAATGGTTCTCAAAAAAGGGTTATTTTAGTGTTATTTAAATTGTAGGGGTGTGGTTTGCTCGTAGCTCTTTTGTGCAATCGTGAGTGAGAGTGTCATTCCAGTTTATCCAATCTGTTGTGTTATATTAGGTACGGTGCCTTGTGAAAGACTCACGCATTGTCCCGACTTCCGCCGAAGTCGATGCCTCTCCTTGTTCGGGTGGTGTTCAGTGGTCGACGTCACCGGTCTTCTAGCCATCACCGATCCACTTTTCATTTTCCATTTGTTTTGTCTGTGTTTACACACCTGGTTTCAATTCCCGCATTACATGTTTTTGTATTTAACACTCTGTTCCCCCTCATGTCTTTGTGTGGGATTGTTCATTGTAGTACTTGTGCACATTTTATTACTGGTGCGTTACGGGCTATTTTGTGCCCATTTTCTCTCGTGTTGTTTGAACCGTTGGGTTGTTTAATATACAACTAAGTTTATTACCGAGCTTTGCTCTCCTGCGCCAGACCTCTCTGCAACCAGTTACGCAACCCCTACAGAATCCCACACCAGCTATAGAGTCAGCAGGAGCAGGTGCCTCAGGAGTAGGACTGGAGGAGCGTGTCCGGGAGCATGCGGCGATGCTTCAACATCTCGGCGCTGCCATGGACCGCGTTGTCCAGAACATGGATTGTTGGTAGAGACAGGGAGTTCCTCCAGCGCCTCTACCCGTACAACCAGGGTCTCTACATAACGTCTCTCTTCCACCCGGTCCCAGTGGGATTCGTCTCGCCCTTCCCCGGAAGTACGAAGGGACGGCTGCACGCTGCCAGGGGTTCCTGTTACAATTAGACCTCTACCTGGCAACCGTCCAACCGGCTCCTTTGAGCCGTGAGAGAGTGTCCGCCCTCGTCTCGTGCCTCTCTGGGAAGGCCTTGGAGTGGACCAACACCGTGTGAGAGGAAGGAGATGCGGCGCTGGACCGCTTCGAGGATTTCACCCGCCGTTTCCGGGCAGTCTTCGACCACCCACCCGAGGGTAGAGTGGCGGGTGAATGTCTCTTTCATCTGAGGCAGGGGACGAGGAGCGCCCAGGATTTCGCCATGGATTTTCGGACCCTGGCCGCCGGCGCGGGATGGAGCAACAGGGCCCTGATTGACCAATGTCACTGCAGTTTGCGCGAGGACGTCCGTCGGGAGTTGGCCTGCAGGGACACCACCCTCACCTTTGACCAGCTGGTGGACCTGTCCATTCGGTTGGATAACCTGCTGGCTACTCGCAGACGTCCAGAGCGGCCTCTGTCGGTTCCATCCCCCAGCACCACCGCTCTGGTACCCATGGAGCTGGGAGGTTCTGTGCGCAGGGAGACTGGAGGAGGTTCCGTTTCGTGCACCATCTGTGGCCGCAGAGGTCACACTGCCGGTCGGTGCCGGGTCGGTTTCTCTGAGGATCGAGGCAGCAGGCAGGGTACTCTGGCGTCATCCCAGGTGAGCCGGCACCATTCTCACCCAGAGCCCTCTGTTGCACACTTGTTTTTGTATGTTACTTTTTCTGAGTTTTCCCCACATTCCTAGCATAAGGCGCTCGTCGATTCAGGCGCAGCTGGGAATTATATAGACAGATCGTTCGCCCTTAGTTTAGGGATTCCTATTGTTCCCGTGGCTGTGCCCTTCCCCGTTCATGCCTTAGACAGTCGACCATTAGGATCAGGGTTGATCAGGGAGGCCACCGCTCCTCTGGGTATGGTAATGCAGGGGGGTCACAAGGAGAAGATCAATCTCTTCCTCATTGACACTCCTGCATTTCCCGTGGAGCTAGGTCTACACTGGTTAGCTCGTCATGACCCCACTGTTTCTTGGCAACAGAGGGTTCTCACGGGGTGGTCACGAGAGTGCTCGGGGAGGTGTTTAGGGGTTTCCGTGGGTGCTACTACGGTGGAAAGTCCAGACCAGGTCTCCACCGTGCGCATTCCCCCTGAATATGCCGATTTGGCTCTCGCCTTCTCCAAGAAGAAGACGACTCAATTACCACCCCATTGACGGGGTGATTGTGCGACAGATCTCCTGGTAGACGCTGCACTTCCCAGGAGTCACGTGTATCCCCTGTCACAGGCGGAGACGGCGGCTATGGAAACATATGTCTTCGAATCCCTGCGTCAGGGGTACATTCGGCCCTCCACTTCACCCGCCTCCTCGAGTTTCTTTTTTGTGAAGAAGAAGGAGGGAGTTCTGCGCACGTGTATTGACTATCGAGGTCTAAACCAGATCACGGTGAGGTGTAGTTACCCTCTACCGCTCATCGCCACAGTGATTGAGTCAATGCACTGGGGGTGCTTCTTCACCAAACTAGATCTCAGGAGCGCTTACAATCTGGTGCGTATCCGGGAGGGAGACGACGTTCAGTACGACCTCAGGGCATTTTGAGTACCTCGTCATGCCGTACTGGTTGATGAATACTCCATCAGTCTTCCAAGCCTTTGTAGACAAGATTTTCAGGGACCTGCACGGGCAGGGTGTAGTGGTGTATATTGATGACATTCTGATATACTCCGCTACACGCGACGAGCATGTGTCTCTGGTGTGGAGGGTGCTTGGTCGATTGTTGGAGCATGACCTGTACGTCAAGGCTGAGAATTGCCTGTTCTTCCAGCAGTCCGTCTCCTTCCTAGGGTATCATATTTCCACCTCTGGGGTGGAGATGGAGAGTGACCGCATTTCAGCCGTGCGTGATTGGCCGACTACCACCACGGTAAATGAGGTGCAGCGGTTTCTAGGGTTTGCCAACTACTACCGGAGGTTTATCCTGGGTTTTGGTCAGGTAGCGGCTTCCATTACCTCACTGCTGAAGGGGGGTGCGGTGCGTTTGCAGTGGTCAGTCCGCTCCATACTGGATTCGAGGCGTTGGAAGAGGGGCCTTCAGTGCCTCGTGGAGTGGGAGGGGTACGGTCCGGAGGAGAGATGCTGGGTTCCGGTGGAGGATGTTTTGGATCCGTCTATGCTGCGGGAGTTCCACCGTCTCCGTCCGGATCGCCCTGCGCCTTGCCCTCCGGTCGGCGCGCTGCTGGGGTACCGTCCACGACTTACACCGATGCCTCCTTGTTCGGGTGGTGTTCGGCGGTCGACGTCACCGGTCTTCTAGCCATCACCAATCCACTTTTCATTTTCCATTTGTTTTGTCTGTGTTTCTACACCTGGTTTCAATTCTCTCATTACATGTTTTTGTATTTAACCCTATGTTCCCCCTCATGTCTTTGTGTGGGATTGTTCATTGTAGTACTTGTGCACTTTATGTACTGGTGCGTTACGGGCTATTTTGTGCCCATTTTCTCTTGTGTTGTTTGAACCGTTGGGTTGTTTAATAAACGACTAAGTTTATTACCCAGCTTTGCTCTCCTGCGCCAGACTTCTCTGCAACCAGTTACGCAACCCCTACACGCATGGCCTTGCATCAATTGAGAACTGTTGTGTAAATCAGTGGTTTTCAGTTCTCTCCCCAGGGACTCTGCAGGTAGCTTAGCGGTTATAGTATTGGGCCATTAACCGAAGGGTTGGTAGTTTGAATCCTTGAACTGTCTAGGTGAAAAATCTTTCAAAGTGGCATGAGCAAGGCACTTAACCCTAATTGCTCTAGAGATAGCTGTCAAAAAAAGCTGATCCCTACTCTCAGGGGGAGTGGGATTTGCAAAAAAAATCATTTCCATTTCACACCAAACAAATGTGAAACAGGACAAATATAAACGCCCCCTATTTGACCTTTAACCCAGCTGTTCCAGGGATAGATCCAACACAATAATAACACCTATGGAATTTGAACAATATAATATGGCTAACCAGGAAAAATAACCCTGTATGGTTCTTCATTTGTTTATTTGTAGAACCATTGAGAAAGGTTCTTTATAGAACCATTCTCCATAAAGGTTCTATAAACAGCCCATACTAACGGTTGTGTACAGCACCGGAAATTGTTATAACCATAGAGGAATATCACCCCCCTCTCCTCCTCCTCTCCTCCGTTTGCCCTTTTTGGTGTTTTAATACTTCTTTATAGAACCATAGGAAAGGGTTCTATGTAGCACCAAAAAGGGATCTGATATGGTTACAAGCCAAATAACCCTTATTTGGCACTATAGAGAACCATTTGATTTTACTCTGCATAATCAAGCCAGAAAGCATCAGGTGACTGATTCTAAGGGTTATGTCCCAAATGGCACCCTATTCCCATTGTAGTGCACTACTTTTGACCCGGGCCCATAGGGCTCTGCTCAGAATTGTTGCACTATATAGGAATTAAGGAGCCATTTGGGACGTACACCTGTTGTGTGTTTGGGTCTGGTTAGTGGTCAGACAAACACAGCTCTGCAGGTTAATCCAAACTGATTTTCATGACAAATGTCCAGTTCAAGTTATTGAACCATTATTGACTCATGTTGGATAGTTTGGATAGTTTGTAAAATTGTTTTTTTCTTCTTCTTCCCCCCACCCCTCCTAACACCTTTTGTATCTCTCTCTTCCTCTCTTGCCATCTCTTTTTCACTCTCTCTCTCTCTCTCTCTCTCTCTCTCTCTCTCTCTCTCTCTCTCTCTCTCTCTCTCTCTCTCTCTCTCTCTCTCTCTCTCTCTCTCTCTCTCTCTCTCTCTACTGATATCCGCAGAGGCTAGAGTCAGGTACAATGTTGGTCTCCTGTGAACTCAACAGAACATACACAACATGACCAAAAGTACGTGGACACCTGTTTGTCAAACATCTCATTCTAAAATCATGGGCATTAATAATGGGTTAGTCACCCCTTTGCTGCTATAACAGCCTCCACTCTTCTGGGAAGGCTTTCCACTAGATGTTAGAACATTGCTGCAGGGACTTGCTTCCATTCAGCCACAAGAGTATTAGTGAGGTCGGGCATTGATGTTGAGCGATTAGACCTGGCTCGCAGTCGGCGTTCCAATTCATGATGGTGTTGAGGTCACAGCTCTGTGCAGGCCAGTCAAGTTCTTCCACACTGATCTTGACAAACTTTTTCTGTATGGACCTCGCGTTGTGCACGGGGGCATTGTCATGCTGAAACTGGAATGGACCTTCCCCAAACTGTTGCCACAAAGCTGGAAGCATGGAATTGTCTATAATGTCATTGCATGCTGTTGCGTTAAGATTTCCCTTCACTGGAACTAAAGGGCCTAGCCCTAACCATGAAAAACAGCCCCAGACCATTATTCCTCTTCCACCAAACTTTACAGTTTGCACTATGCATTCGGGCAGCTAGCGTTCTCCTGGCATCGGCCAAACCCAGATTCATCCGTCGGACAGCCAGATGGTGAAGCGTGATTCATCACTTCAAAGAAAGTGTTTTCACTGCTCCAGAGTCCATTAGCGGCGAGCTTTACACCATTCCAGCCGACGCCTGGCATTGCGCATGGTGATCTTAGGCTTGTGTGCGGCTGCTCGGCCATGGAAACCCATTTCATGAAGCTCCCGACTAACAGTTATTGTGCTAATGTTGCTTCCAGAGGCAGTTTGGAACTCAGTACTGAATGTTCTAACCGAGGACAGACAATTTTTTGGTCCCATTCTGTGAGCTTGTGTGGCCTACCACTTTGCTTCTAAGCCTTTGCTGTTCCTAGACATTTCCTCTTCACAATAACAGCACTTACAGTTGACCTGGGCAGCTCTAGCAGGGCAGAAATTTGATGAACTGACTTGTTGAAAAGGTGGCATCCTATGACGGTGCCACGTTGAAAGTCATTGAGATCTTCAGTATGGGCCATTCTACTGTCAATGTTTGTCTAGGGAGATTGCATGGCTGTGTGCTTGATTTTACACACCTGTCAGCAACGGGTGTGGCTGAAATAGACGAAACCACTAATTTGAAGGGGTGTCCACATATTTTTGTATATAAAGTGTATTTGCACTCTTACATTTTTGGTATCTTTCGAAATCGCCTAATAGCCTTCCCCCCCCAAACCCGCCACAGGCCACCCTCTAAAGGACTCAGGAGGGTACAAAGTAGTCATCCAATCTGCTGACAAAGTGCTTCTCCTTTCACCAAACCCCCAAAACTGCTGCACAGACACCGTAGTCAGAGACAAAGTTCACATTCAAAAGACTACAGCTACTGTGTTGTCGTCACAGGGTTCTGTGGCCTTCCAAGCTGTTTCCTTCTGCACTCGGCAGCCGCACGCACGCACATACGCACCCTCAGCCCAGTACGGCTGTTCTGTTTTAGCATTTGCCACATTAGCGGCAGCCTCATAAATCAGGCGGTATAACAAATGGACTCCTCCTCACTAGATAGCGGCTCTCTTCCTCTACAGAGAACAAGAAACACAAAGGTCAAATGATTAGCCTGGGTATGCCTGCACACCTTTAATGGCTCCAAGAAACCTTTGTGTGCGCAGGACAGGAGCCGTGCATCCTCAGCACATGTAGCGTCTTGTTAAACACAGAACAGAAGAAGTAAATTAATGAACGCTGCTTCTCTCTACACTCCTCCTTCCTTCCCTCCTTCTCTCTACACTCCTCCTTCCTTCCCTCCTCTCTACACTCCTCCTTCCTTCCATCCCTCCTCTCTATACTCCTCCTTCCATCCACACTCCTCCTTCCTTCCCTCCTTTGTTTCCTTCTCTCAGTTCTACTGGCCTAGCGCAATGTTCGGGGATAGAATTGTAAGGCAAGATGTGCGTACCAAAGTATTTGCTAGCAAAGAGTGGTGGAGACAGATCGAGAGAGAGACAGCAAACTAAGGGTAAATTAGTGAATTGCATTTAACGATTGTGGCATTATGTGAAGCACTTTCCATGTGTATTCACTTTCCATATTGGCCCAGTATGGCAACAGGGGCTCACTTTGAAGTCCCATTCTGTCATGATCTTCCAAATAATCGGACCAAGACGCAACGTGCATAGCATTCCACATATTTTTTATCAATGTGAAACGTACAAAAACAACAAAATGAAGACCGGCCAAATAGGTGTGCTCACAGGCACTAACCTAAAACAATAATCCACCATGGCAGGTGGGGAAGGGAACAAACTAAATAGGATTCCCAATTAGAGGCAATGACTAACAGCTGCCTCTAATTGGGAACCAACACAAAACCCAACATAAAGACACCTAGAAAACCCTAGTCACGCCCTGACCTAACACACCATAGAGAAACCCAGAAGGCTCTCTATGGCCAGGGCGTGACACATTCTGACAACTTCTATCTATTGCTGTCCGCCAGCTTTGTGTTGCTGTTCAATATGAATGGGAACCAACTGCCAAAAGGGTTGCTTCACTTTGCCATAGCGTTGACTGTACTGTACCATCACACTGTGGATTGCAGGATAGCAGAGGCCCAAGGGACAGTGGAGACACTCTGTTCATAACCACCAGCGATAACAGCTATAACACTGTTTATCATTTTATTTACAGAGTACCAAACTGTAGGCGTTGCCAGCCCTAGTCAGTCCCCAATGGAATAAACACTAACCCACCACAGAGAGAGAGAGAGAGAGAGAGAGAGAGAGAGAGAGAGAGAGAGAGAAAGAGGGAGCGATAGAGAGAGAGAGAGAGAGAGAGAGAGAGAGAGAGAGAGAGAGAGAGAGAGAGAGAGAGAGAGAGAGAGAGAGAACGAAAGAGAGAGAGATAGAGAGTGAGAGAGAGACAAAGAGAGAGTGAGAGACAAAGAGAGAGAGAGATAGAGCAATAGAGAGTTTGAGAGAGAGAGCAGGAGATAAAACACACGTATACACACACCAATAACAGCCATCGCATTCTATCACTTAGAGATCCTAAAACATCAGGCATCCAGGGCCGGCCAGCTCTTGTTATTCCCCAATAAAATAAAATAAACAGTGAGCAGTGCGAAAAACACTCTCCTAACTGTGTTATAGATGCTGGTTTAAATGCACACAGAAGACTTGATCTCCACATACACCCATTTTCTCCCTCCAGGCAGCACAGAATAGTGCATCTCACCCATTTACTCTGATTTGATCCCAAGCTTATGGCCAATTATTACCCCGGCTACAGGACACACTGAGCAGAGTCAGCAGAAACCACAGTACAAACAGTCATTTAGCATGCTATCACAGAGAGAGGAAAGCGGAGAGAGTGGGGGGAGAGAAATGGGGAGGAGAAGAGCGAGAGCAAGGGGAGAGATGCTAAAGGGGGAGTGATGGGGCTTGGGCTGGGGGAGAAAGAGTAGAGGAAATCACACTAAAGTTGTGATGTTAGCAGAATGCTAAGTGTTTGGGTAACAATGGCCATAAAAAAACTCGTGGGAATCCGTTGTTTTAGTTATTTGAAGCAAAGGAGGGGGCAAAAGGAGGAGAGGAGGAGGAGAGGGGGTGATAAAGAGAAGAGGGGGTTGGGATTCTTTAGAATGTTGGAGTGCAGTCCCTGAGGGGGAAGCATCTGGAGAGAAAAAGAGGAGGCAGTGATGAGAGGGACAGGGAAAGGGGAGGATGGAGAGAGGGGAGGCGGGAGAGAGGATGCAGGAGAAGGAGAGGGAGAGGGAGAGGGGAGGAAGGAGAGGGAGAGGGGACAGTGAAGAGGGGAGGAGAGGAGAGAGAGAGGGGACAGTGAAGTGGGGAGGAGGGAGAGGGGAGGATTGGAGGAAGGAGAGGGAGAGGGGACAGTGAAGAGAGGAGGAGGGAGGGGACAGTGAGGAGGGAGGAAGGAGAGGGGACATTGAGGAGGGGGGGAAGGAGAGGGGATAGTGAGGATGGGAGAAAGAAGAGGGGACAGTGAGGAGGGGAGTAGGGAGAGGGGACAGTGAGGAGGGGAGGAGGGAGAGGGGACATTGAGGAGGGGAGGAGGGAGAGGGGACATTGAGGAGGGGAGGAAGGAGGGGACAGTGAATAGGGGAGGAGGGAGCGGGGAGGAGAGGGAGGGAAAGGGGAGATCGGAGGCAAGGAGAAGAGAATGGTAGAGGGGTGGATGGGAGGAGGAAGAGGGGGAGGAGGTAGTGGGGAGGAGAGAGAGGGAGATGGAAGGAGAGAGAGGGAGAGGGGGTCATGACGAGGGGAGGTGGGAAAGGAAGTAGGACAGGGGACAGAGGATTTGAAGAAGGGAGGCCAGAGAGGGAGAAGGAGAGGGGACAGTGAAGAAGGGAGGACAGAGAGGGAGAAGGAGAGGGGACAGTGAAGAAGGGAGGACAGAGAGGGAGGAAGCAGAGGGGACAGTGAAGAAGGGAGGACAGAGAGGAAGAAGGAGAGGGGACAGTGAAGAAGGGAGGACAGAGAGGGAGAAGGAGAGGGGACAGTGGATTTGAAGAAGGGGGGACAGAGAGGGAGAAGCAGAGGGGACAGTGGATCTGAAGAGGTTGAACACGAAGCATTGTATCAGTGACTAATAATTGATTCATCGTCCAGTCTATAGATATGTTTAAGGATATACAGCACTTGAAGAGATTATTCCACCCCACCATTATGAATCACGTTTACTGAGCGGTAATGACAGATTCTGTGGATATTAGTGAATCACTGGTGGAGTTCTTTTTGCATGGCCCGTTGCCCCGGGTGGGTGGAGTTTTCATTTAAGGACCAATGGAATGGTCTAAAATGAGCAAACTCTGCCCATCCGGGGCACCGGGCCTAGTAAAACAAACTTGTCCATTCACTTCTCAGCACTGGGCTTCCACTGGCCAATCAGTTATCAGAGCTGTGGGGTTGCCCTGGGTTAAAGGTTAATTGCAGATAGGAAGAGCCAGGGTAGTGGTAGGGGGCTGCAGGAAGGGACAGGGAAGTGGACCCATGGAGCTAGGGCTGAGGGGATGGAGAGAGGGATGGTTGGGGGGAAAGGGGATACCTAGTCAGTCAACTGAATCCGTTCGACCGAAATGTGTCTTCCACATTTAACCCAACCCCTTCTGAATCACAGGTGCGGGGTGCTGCCTTAGCCCCCTAAGGTCAATGTCCGCACCCCCACTGAAATGTTATTAGCATAATACAAAAATCCCCATAAAAAATCAATCAGTTTAAGCTAGAGATATCCGTTTTTTTGCATTGGATGCGTCTCAATCCGCCACATCGGCCTGTCCGCATCTGCGATGAAAGGTGACAGGGCTAGAGAGGTGTTTGTCAGACCATGACAAACACCTTTATCGTCCAAACTGCTACAAACTACTATGACCCGTCTATGGAAAGATGAGACTCTCACAAACACGATGGTGTTCTCCGTTTTGTTCTACGACTCCCAAAAGCATCTTGGGACTCGTCTGAAGTCGGTACAGCCGATCTGCCAACTTCTGTCTGTAGCATCCAAACAGTTTAGGCTACACACTAATTTGACCCTTCTGTGGAAAGGTGAGACTCAAACATGTCAGTTGTTTTTCTCTAGGACGCCCACAGGCCTCGCAAGACTCGTCTTAATTATGGATATGGGATAGCACCCTTTTTTTCAATTTTCGCCTAAAATGACATGCCCAACTCTAACTGCCTGTAGCTCAGGCCCTGTAGCAAGGATATGCATATTCTTGGTACCATTTGAATGGAAACACTTTGGAGTTTGTGGAAATGTTGAATGTAGGAGAATATAACACAATAGATCTGGTAGAAGAAAATACAAAGAAAAAAACAATATTTTTTTCTACCACCATCTTTGAAATGCAACAGAAAGGATCTCAAATCTAGGCATCACTCTGGTTGTAATTCAGATGGTGTCCACAAGATGGCAGCAGTGTACGTGCAAAGTTTCTTACGGATAAATTGAAGTATGAGCAAACTACATGACATTTAGTGTGAAGTCACCGAGGTACATTTGGGCATATCGTGAAGGAGACACTTACATTCACATTACATTTTTCTGCAAGAATATTGTCAAATCTGTATACTTGGAATATGATTTAGCTTTTCCAGTACTAGTAGCCATATTATAAGATCAACATTTGCAAACACCCAGTTTTTATAACTTCATAACTCTCCATATTCTTATAATGTTTGTCCAAAAGGAAAAGGCTTGCTGTCGCACAAGGTTAGCAGCAACATTTTGCGACAGATAATCCCGTAAAACACAGCTCATTGGCTATCTAGCTAGCTTTGTTTGACCCCGATTGGTGCTTAATTGACAAAGTTACAGTCAATCAAGTAAAGACCGCCGTGCAATGAAGGCGTTGCTCTCTGACCAAATTGGGTGTCCTATAGTGATATATTGAAGTCTGGTTACATTATAGGATCTCTGAGGAATAAATACGAATGTGATTTGACTGGTTGAAACAACGTTTAGGGTTAGATTTTCACAGATTCCTTTCTTTGCAAATGGAACGAGTGGAAATACAAAGTCGATCATGCATGCTATATGGACCTTTTTAGGATAGGAAAAAGGATTCTATCTAACAAAACGACACTTCATGTTATCTCTGGGACCCTTTGGAGGATAAATCAGAGCAAGATTTCAGAATGTAAGTACACATTTCACCTTCAGAGGTGAATTTATCAAACCTATCGCGGTGAATTTTTTTTTTTTGTTGTAAGGAGCTATCCTCAAACAATAGCATGGCATTCGTTAGCAGTAATAGCTACTGTAAATTGGACAGTGCAGTTAGATTAACAAGATTTTAAGCTTTCAGCCGATATAAGACACTTATATGTACCGACATTTGTTGTTTCTCTAAAATCTGCGATCGTGACACACGCCGCTGCCTATCCCTAAGTTAAGGTCCTCCGGTACCAGTTGACAAAATTTATGGAAGTATAAAAAATAAGGTGCTTAATACATTTAAAAAGTAACAAAAAACGAATGTTTCCTGATCTTTCTTATATGTCTTATATCTAACAAACATCCTTTGAATTTTATTGGGGGCACTATCTGTTATTCCATGTAGTGAATCTGTTATTCAATGTTTGTATGAGCTAATAGCAGACAATTGTTAAACACATGTTTTTATATATACTTCAAGGGGTCTTAAAATTCTAAATCAAATAGAAAAAGGATCCTGTGGGGTGAATGTTGGAGGGAGGGATGGAGGGCATGGGAGGTGTGTGTGTGTGTGTGTGTGTGTGTGTGTGTGTGTGTGTGTGTGTGTGTGTGTGTGTGTGTGTGTGTGTGTGTGTGTGTGTGTGTGTGTGCAGTTGTACTTATTCATAATGTGTTGCCAAACCAGAACTGACACAACATGGTCTCAAGTCAGCATCCTACATGGCACGCTATTCCCTTTGTAGTTTTGAAACCCGTTTGACCCTGGTCAAGAGTAGTGCCGTATATAGGAAGAGGGTGGAATTTTGGACACACAGGGTTTCATGAATATGGTTCTTATGATTACACAACATAGCAGAATGTTATGCATTGCAACATACTAAAAGTGTCTACCATACCAAATGCGTTTTGATTCAATATTAATAACACTTTCAACTTTGTACTATTAATAACATTGATGTTATTTCTGTGTTCCTCTTTCCCTTCTCTCTCCCTCTCTTTTTCGCTAACCTCTCGATTCCTTCCCTCTCTCCCTCTCTCTTTCACTAACCACTCAAATCCTTCCCTCTCTCCCTCTACTTTTGACCACTCTCCATCTCTGTTTAGCAGATGCTTTCATGCACAACAGATATGCCTCAGAGGGCATGGCTATCTACCCCCTCTCTCTCTCTCTCTCTAGCTGCCATCTCTTTTCTCTCTCTCTCTCTCTCTCTCTCTCTCTCTCTCTCTCTCCTCCTCTCTCCATTCTTTATTCTTCCATTCTTACCTCTCATTCCACCTCCATACCTACAGGTGAGAGTTTAGTAGGTTAAGTGTACCACTCCAAGGCATAACAGCAGGCAGCCTAGCCACCACTGGAGGCTTGAACTCATCCACTCTTTGGCTGCATCCCAAATAGAACCATGTTCCCTACAAAGTGCACTACGGGCCCTGGTCAAATGTAATGCACTATATACGGAATAGGGTGCCATTTGGGATGTAACCTTTCTCCCTGTGGTCACTGGACCGTGTGAAACGGTATTCACATTTAGTTTCATAACTCACTCAGTGTTGACTAACTGTATGACTGGCTGTTTGTCTTTTTGTCCCTCTGTCCATCTGTCTTCTGTCTGACTGACTGTCTGTTAGTCTTTCTGTCTTTCTGTCTGTTTGACTGACTGTACGTCCGTCTGGCTGTATGGGTGTCCGGAACTGGGGCTGGGACTTGGAATGTGCTGATAGTGTTGTGACCGTCCGGGACTGGGACTGTGCTGATTGTGTTGTGACCATCTGGGACTGGGACAGTGCTGATGGTGTTGTGACCATCTGGGACTGGGAATGTGCTGATGGTGTTCTGACCGTCCGGGACTGGGACTGTGTTGATGGTGTTGTGACCATCTAGGACTGGGACTGTGCTGATGGTGTTGTGACCATCTGGGACTGGGACTTGGACTGTGCTGATGGTGTTGTGACCATCCGGGACTGGGACTGTGCTGATGGTGTTGTGACCGTCCGGGACTGGGACTTGGACTGTGCTGATGGTGTTGTGACCATCCGGGACTGGGACTTGGACTGTGCTGATGGTGTTGTGACCATCCGGGACTGGGACTGTGCTGATGGTGTTGTGACCGAGTGGCTCTAGCTGCTATCTCAGGAGTTACAGTAGTAGTAGTAGGTGTCAGAGACCCTTGGAGGGGGATCAGGGGCCAAGAGTCCAGTCTGTCCTCCAACAGCCCTCATTTGCCCTGGGGCAGAAACAGACTTTGCACATTTCCTGCAGTCAAGTGACCAAATCCCCCTCTAGTGGTCACATGGGTGGAATGTTATTAATATTAATAAACATTATTTATTAATATAAATAAACCGTTTTGTTAAACTTCAATATTCTGTGATGTACATAACCTTTTATATTGGGATGTAAACTCAAAATGGAACACATTTCAACTCTATATCTGACATGGTACAGGTGTCTTCTTTTTTTAAGACCATAACCTTGTGTGTGAGGTGTATACTTTTGTTTCAAAGTATATTTGTTTAAGACAACCAAGAAACCCTGATTTAACCCACTGCAGTAAAAGGTGAAGAGATTTCGATGAATACACTATACAGTAGATGGTTTGAGATGTGTAGTCAAATGGAAAGAAAAAGGTAGCATTTTCTGCTAGATGTGGTTTTCTCTCTGCAGGGATTAATTATAATGATGATGATGATGATGATGATGGTAACGAGAACTACAACAATGATGACAATCTAAATATTGACAGCAAACAGAGAGAGACAATAAAACTATAATGAGAATGCGGATAAACGAGGGCAGAAGAAAACATAGGAGGGCCGAAGGAACGGAAGAACGGAAGGAGAAAGAGCAAGTGGGGGAAGAAAAGAAAGAAAAAGGGTGGAAGTTTTCAAAGTGGAGAGCGGAGGGAGGAGATGGACAGTGGCCTTTGAGAACAACAAAGAGCAAAGAGTCATAATAGCACGGTGCCGTCCTCTAAAAGCACCAGTGTCGTTAAATCAATAATTCATTTACTTTAATGAGATAAGTAGGGAAACTAATTTCACTGCCGTCCCATTTAGCCAAGCCATGCAGTTAGAGCCTGCTGCCTAGCTTAATGCTAAATACCTCACTGCTATTGTAGCTGCATGACACAAAGACAATGGGAGGGAAGGGTGGAGAGAGAAGGACATAGAGAAGACTTGATGAGTGTTATGACTGTCTGACGCAGGACTGTCCTTTCACTGAGAATGAGAAGGAGGGAGGGATAGAGAAGGAGATAGAAAAGACGGCATCATGAGTGCTGTGACTGTCTGACATCTTATCTTACCTTAGAGCCCTCAAATTCAAATCTGGACACTGGGAACCAGTTCCACTGCTTTTTTTGTATTATTTTTTATTTCCCCCTATTCAGGGAAATCAGGAACTGTTTTGACCTGGTACAGCAGGTGGGTGCAATTAATTATCAGGTAGAACAGAAAACCAGCAGTAGGCTACTCTGGACCTCGTAGGGTAAAATTTGAATACCCCTGCCTTAGAGTATGCCAGTAATTTAGTACCTAAGTCAAAGGCCCTTACACATCTAAAAGTTGCTTTCCATCTAAGCTGTGTAGAGAAGTTCAACAATAGTTCATAGAAAAAAATACATTACATTTAAGTAATTTAGCAGACACTCTTATCCAGAATGACTTACAGTTAGTGCATTCATCTCAAGGTAGCTAGGAGAGACAACCATGACAGTCAAAGTAAAATTATTCAATAAAGTAGTTATCAGCAAAGTCAGTGCTACCAGCAGTCAGTGCAAGCAAATCTTTTTTTTTTTTTCCATCACACTTATAGAGTATTCCTAATTCAGGGTTGGGGTCAATTCCACAAATTCAATTGCAATGCAATTCCCTCTCCCTATAAATTCCATCAATTCAATAAAAAATTCCAGAGCAGTTGTTCAATTCAGAGTCAATTCAACTCTTCTCGAATTCAAGTCAATTTAAGTCTACAATTCCTGTTTTAATATTGTGCCAAGACAATTCAAACAATTAAATTAATCTCAAATTCCAATTCTAAGTCAATAAAAAAAATACAATTCCTAAATCATTATTCTGCCACAAAAATGCACTCAACTCAAATAATCTCAAATTCCAATTCTAAGTCAATTGCAAACTACAATTTCTAATTCAATATTCTGCTACAACAATTTACATAATTCAATTGCCTCTGTAGACCAATTCCCTGAAGTTAAATTCCTTCCCTTATTTCAACTCAAGCCAAACTCAACCCAACTAAGTCATGGCAGATTCCAAAGTCCAACTTCACCTAAACAAACTAAGAGGGAATATTCCTGGTAAACCTCGACATTTCCCTGAATTCTGAAAACGTTCAGACATTTTGGAAATGTGTTTAAATTAGTAACATGTACACATCATGTTGTCAATTCCTTAAATGCATAGTTCGTAACAAAATTCATGATATATATTAGAGGGTCTTCCGGAGCCGTGGTCATGTGGGAAACACTCCCAGCAACAAGAAAATGTGTTTGTATTGTCCAATTAAATTCCAATTCCATTCCAAATTTGTTTTTGTTCTTCAATTCCAATTCAGTTCCAACACAGACAGTTGAAATTCCAATTAAATTCCAATTCAATATAAAAAGAAATCCAATTCAGTTCCAAGGAAATTCTCCACTTTTTGCTTGAATTCCAGAATAGAAATGTGGAATATGAAATTAAATTGGAAAGGACCCCAGCCCTCACTCATGTAGATTACTCACTGTGCAAAAGTTTTGGTTCACAGAGCTGGATTTTGTCAGAAAAAAACTCCACAGTGTGATGTTGTCTCCCTGCCTGTCTGTGGATGTTGTGATGCATTGTGATGTATCATGGAGACATTGACACTTGGATCAGCTATGAGCCCTCTACTCTCTACAGAAACTGATCACCTCACACATCTCTTCTCAATATCGAGAAATGGAAAGGTAATTTCTAAACCCAGCAGACACTGTAGAGGGATCATCAACATTCTTCTATCAAACAGGGAGAGAGTAAAACAATAGGCAGAGGAATATGGTGCGGTATGCATGGAGAGGAGTGGGGGGGTTCTCCATGCACTGAATAAAGACATTATCAAAAGTCACAGCTACACGCGTAAATAAATACATGATTTATCTGAACAATATCTAGTCTAAGAGACAAATAATCCAATAACGAAGACGAATCCATCCAGAGTGGTCTCCTAGTCCAGTGAAACATCTCATTGTGGCGGCAGGTAGCCTAGTGGTTAGCGCGTTGGACTAGTAACCGAAAGGTTGCAAGATCGAATCCCTGAGCTGACAAGGTAAAAATCTGTGGTTCTGCTGCTGAACAAGGCAGTTAACCTTCCTTTCCTAGGCAGTCATTGAAAATAAGAATTTGTTCTTAACTGACTTGCCTAGTTAAATAAAGGTTAAATTGAATTCAGATGAAGCTCCTCCCTGTCTGGAGTCCTCATCAATTCAATCAGTATTTCTCTGATTCTTTTGACATTCTCACCTAGATCAATGAGCAGCAAGACCCCAGGCCAGGGCAACTGACAAGATCACAAACACATGTATCTCTCTGTGTAGAACAACCAAAGCCTACTCCATCAAACTGAGAGGGAAAGGGAGAGAGACAGAGAGAGAGGGGGGAACAAGTGATACATGACGTCCTCGCCTGAACGACAGGTACTGAGTGAGGGATGATGGGGATGGATTGATAAAAGAGAGGAGTGGTGTCTTTATCGCAGAGTGACTGATGAGAGATGTGCGTTTGTACGTGCAGGACATCTGTTCCATTGTTTGCGCGTGTTTTTACCGTCTTCATTTGTATAATAAGTACAGCGTGTGTGTGTCAGCCTACTCTACCCTCATTTACCCCTCTACCTCACCCCTCTCACATCATATCTCTGCCCTGTGGCAATCTGCATCCTCTTTAATGCTTTTCCTAACCCCTCATTCCCCTCTCCCTCCATTCATTTCTTCCCTTTCCTGCATCCCTCTGTCCCTTCACCCCTCTACATCCCCTCCTTCCTTTGTTCTGTGTCCTGCATCCCTCTCTCCCTGCCCTTCAGTCCTCTCTGAGCAATGTGTGTGTTGGTGTGGGCAGAGCAGGGCAGGGCAGGCCAGGAGGGCAGGCCGGGAGGGCAGGCCAGGAGGGCAGGTAGACCAGTGATGATTTAGAGGGTGTGGGATTGGAGGGTTCAACTCAGGGCTAGACACACTGACACACCCATTAATCAGAGAGAGGAGGGATGGAAAGGCAGGGAGAAAGAAGGGGGGAGGGAGGGAGAGAGGCATGGAGTGAGACAAAGACAGAGAGACAGGCAGAGTGAAAAGAGAAAAAAGGACAGCCTACATATATAATTTAAGACACCCCCAACCAAGATAGACATACTGTACTTGAATTCCTCCCTCCCTCCCACATCTCTTCTCTTACCTATCCCCAAACCAGTCTCTCCTCTCTCTCTGGATCTCATTGCTACCTCCACATTTTTCCAACCCATGCGTGAAACTACCATGAAGATAGACGTTTCTGTGACAGTGGCCATCTCTCTCTCTCTATCTCAGACATGTACTAGTGCAGTTGCTGTTAAATTTGAGTTCTCTCTCCTCCTCTCCATACCCTCTCAGGAGTTGTGTTGAGACCATTTTGCTTGGGGGTGAGGAAGTTGTAAAGTCCCAAAATATTCAAGATGTTTTGAACACCCTCACACACATAGTGGAAGTGGTTCTGGCAAGCAGCACACAAGTGGTTCTGGCAGGCAGCACACAAGTGGTTCGGGCAGGCAGCACACAAGTGGTTCGGGCAGGCAGCACACAAGTGGTTCTGGCAGGCAGCACACAAGTGGTTCTGGCAGGCAGCACACAAGTGGTTCTGGCAGGCAGCACACAAGTGGTTCTGGCAGGCAGCACACACAAGTCTGGTGGTGCTGTCTTCTGGGAGATGACATCACCTTTTCTTTTTTGGAACATGACATTGACCAGATGAGCAGCCCATTCCATAGAAGCCTTCAGTAGCGCTGGCCTATCTAAACTCTACCATACACTCATGGTTAATACTCAGGTAAAAGTACATAATGCACAGGTTTCTATTGGTGACTATGAAGACTGTGTCTCTCAGAGAATAAGGCCTGTTCAAAAACCACAAGCAGACATGAAAACAAGAGACAACAATGAGTTAATGTGTGTGTGTGTCCTAGACCGTGACTCACCTGGAGATGAGCCCTGTATCGATCTAGCTCTAATTATATTAAAGCAAACCACGCACTCATCTAGGGATGCATATATTACAGACAGTGCGAGGGGTCTCTGTGCGCGTGCGTGTGTGTGTTTTATGGTCTCTTAATTTGTGCACTTGTTTATGGGTAAATTGTAGGCAAACAATACACTGTACACTATGAGACGTCCACATGAGTAAGGGGCAGTTACCTTTCGCCAACCTCCCCCTCCACTACGCTTTTACCACCCTGTCCCCTCCCACTACTGTCCATCCTCCCCTCCTGCCCCCACCGTATCTAGAGTCTGGCAGGGGAAAAGGAAGGAGAAAATCGATGGCGTGCATCTCAATGAGAGTGGCGAGAGCTGGATTGATCTGCAGTCTAAATTAGGTCAACAGGATTGCCTATTTAAAGGCCAGGACCCCTTAATCATCCTTTTAGCTGAGATAGACTCAAAGACACACACACATTGGCTCTATACACACACACACACACACATGCACGCACACAAACACAAACAAATACATGTGCCCCATACACAGGTACTCACACACCTTCTATAGGCCACAGGCAAATATTTGCATGGAAGATAAAGCAGGAAGTGTAATATGGAGGGAAAGTTTCACTGCCTGTGTGTTGCGTTGGCTGTCCCAATGTCTATACACTCAGATGCATTTGGGACTCATACATCTTACACTTGTTACACGAGTGAAGGCAATGGACTCTGAGAGGGAGAGAAGGCTCTCAAACACGCGTCCCAAAAGGCATCCTATTCCCTATGTTGTGTAATACTTTTGAGAAAAGCAATCTGCTGGCTGTGCGCGGGTAGGCGGATGCCAACAGACTGGGGATCCAGCAGCATCCTGGAGCTACGGAAGATCCTGGTCGTCCTGGGCTTCCCCCCTTTCCACTGGAATCCACCTTCCTACAGTGAAGTAGTGCTGTTGGGGATTGCACACCCTAAGTGGCACTTTAAATAACCTCCTTTGAGCAAGTATCCACTTCTGACCTCAGTGAAACCATCAACCTGACACCGGACTAAAGCCTGGCAGCATTGGGGTGTCTGGTAACGGGGCAGGAGTGACTGCACCGAAAGCTCTTAATCAGACGCCTACACGCCAGCGGCACAGGGCTATTATGGTTGCCAGTAGTTGGGACTTTAGTGGCAGCTTCTCTCGGGAGACCCCTGTGTGACTGAACAGCCTTATTTAGGAGCCACACATCAGCTGGGCAGAGGCCTAGAAAAGGTGGCCTAAAAATGGCACACTCACTCCTTCCTGGATAGGCTAATGCACCTATCGGGAGTTCCACTCAGCTGTCGAAAAATGCTAAAGAAAATAATTCTCCTAAAACTGGTGACAGTTTGGACACCGACGACAATAACGACAGACCTCTTCGGAGAACAGCTTTGATCGCTGCAGAACTAAGGTGCTACAACACTGATAATGCTGCCCTGAGTGAGACCAGGTTCCTGGATGAAGGTTCACTGAAAGAGGAAGAAGAAGGCTACACCTTCTTCTGGAAAGGTTACCCTCCGGGTGGACAACATCAGCACAGTGTGAGACTGGCAATTAAGAACAGCCTCTAAACCAGCCTCACCGAAACACCTATCGGCATAAGTGAAAGACTCATGTCTCTCCGTATCCTACTAGCCAAGATGTGACTCTTCTCAGTGAATACGCACGAACGTTACTCTCTGAAAATGAGACAAAGGACTGCTTCTACCAGTCACTAGTTAACTTCTCTGGGAGCAGTGCATGAGGTGACTGTTTTGGAGAGCCTGGCGTGCCCAAAGTAAAATGCCTCCCATTTAGGCCCAGAAAATAGGATATGCATATATTTAGTACCATTGGATAGGAAACACTCTGAATTTTCCAAATCTGTTAACCATTTGTCTGTGAGTGAATCAGAACGCATATAGCAGGCAAAACCCTGAGGAATCTCTGTCCTGGAAAAAGTGATTTTGACACATTGCTCATTTGGGAACCCCTCCCTATTGAAAAGGACCATATATAGGCATATGAATGCAGTACACGTCGCTTCCTTATGATGTCAACAGCCTCGAGACGGTGTTTCCCTCCATTTTGGATGAATTTAGAGCAGAGAAAAACAGCAAACAATAAAGACCCCTCGTTCTGAGAAAAGTTCCCGTGGCGCGCGCACGAGAAGTCACGGAGTGTCTTTAGTAGCCTCGTTATTGATCAGTTTATATTCCGGCTGATTTATAATAGTAAATATATCGTAAAAGTGTTCCTAAGGATACATTTAAAACTATGTTTGATTGTTCTTGGACAAGTTTATAGGTATAATTTGAACGAGTTCGCGCCCGCGTTTCATGGACTAGTGGAGGCTGTCGTTTCTGATTATAACGCAACCAAATGGAGGATTTATGGATAAAATACGTTACTTTTTCTAACAAAAGAACCATGGATTGTCTTCGTTGGACACTTAGGATGACCTCAGCAGAAGTTCTTCAACAGGTAATTGATTTGTTTTCGCTGTGAAATGTGTTATGTGTGTGCCATGATGGCTAATCGATACATGGCTATTGGAAAAATATGTGAGGTGCTAGCCTCAAACAATGAAATGTGCTGCTTTCGCCGTAAAGCCTTTTTGAAATCTGACAACGCTGTGATATTGCCAAGAAACATAGCTTTTGATGAGTATGGAACACTTGCATATTGGTGGATGTTTAATAATTCCATTTTGGGATTTTGAATTTGGCGCTTTAGATTTTCGCTGGTAGTGTCGGGACGAGCCCGCTAGCGACCCAGCAATCCCTGACTGGATAAGGCCCTTCACCGCATCCCCAGGAATGACAATGTCTATCTGCTGGGTGACTTCAACACTAGGGTGGGACAGAACAACAGGATATGGAGTGGAGTGCTGGGTAGGCATGGTGTTGGCCAGGTATGTGAATGGCATGAGACTGCTAACTCTATGTGCCAAAAATGATCTCATCATCACTAACACCTTGTTCAGCAGAAAAAAAGAAAAAAAGTCAAAAAAACAAATACAAAACATTCAGGATGCACCCATGCTCCAAACCCTGGCACCTGATCGACTACGTCATAGTGAGACATTCTGATACCAACATGCCATGACGTGTGCAGAATGCTGGACAGATAACCATATGCTACTGGCTAAACTCCAGGTGAGAATACATCCCCACCATTGCCTGCAGAGATCCAGTAAGAGGCGTCTGCACTGTACCCGGTTTGAGAAAGCTGCAGTTCTGTCGCTCTCTTTCTGAAAGGCTGAAAGAGATTGAGCCTCTTCTGAGCTCAGAGGACCCCGTGGTCCAGAAGTGGGCATCTATCAGCTCAGTGCTCTATCAGGCAGCGGCCCACTCCATTGGCTGCAGAAGTAGGAAACATCATGACTAGTTCTCGGACACCATCACAACCTTACTGGTCAATATGCATAAAGCGCACAGGGCTACTCTTAACAACCCCACATCTGCTACCCTTCGGCAGCAATGGCGAGCATCACACAAGGAAGTGCAATCAACCTTGCGTGCTCTGCAGAATGAATTGTGGACGAATAAGGCACAGGAAATCCAAATTGATGCCGACAAAACGACATGCACAATACATCGCAGCTAATGCTACCTATGGCCCTAGCAGTTGCTCCATCACCCCCCTGAAAAGAGCTCCACCAGTACATCAATGAGTCTTGGGACCAGAAGATCGTCTCCCAACAGTGGCGGGATGCAGCCATTGTCACCATCTATAAGAACAAGGGTGACAAGTCCATCTGCGGCAACAGCCGGGTGATATCCCTTCTGGCTGTTACCAGCAAGGTCCTGGGCAAGATGATGCTACACTGGCTGGTTAATAACATCACAGTGGAACTGCTGCTAGAGTCACAATGCGGCTTCAGAAAGAACAGGAGCATGGTTGACATGATTTTCACGGCCCGGCAACTCCAGGAGAAGTGTTGTGAACAACATCCAGACCTTTTCATGGCCTTCCCTGTGAGCAGGAAACAACTATGGGGCATTCTACTCAAATGTGTCTGTTCAGAGAAATTTGTCAACATTCTTTGCCAGTTCCGTGATGGGATGGGATGATGCCTCGGTGGCCATAGGAGGGTAGGAGTCAGTGCCCTTTGGAGTAAGCATTAGTGTGAGGCAGAGGTGTGTGCTGGCACCTGTACTCTTTAACATCTTCCTCTTACGGTATGTGTCACCCATCTTCTCGAAAAGGAGCTTGAGGACAGCAGTGGGGTTGCAGTGGACTTGCTGGATGGAAATCTATTCAGCATCAGGAGGCTCCAAGCAACCACCAAGGTTTCGATGGAGCAGGTTCTTGAGCTGCAGTATGCTGATGACTGTGCTCTTGTGGCCCACACTCCGGAAGAGTGTGGGCCACTCTTCAGTCCATACTTGTAATGTATGTGAGGGTCTATTGCGGGCTAGGACTGTCTATATAACACCACCAAGACAGAGGTGCTCTGCCAATGGAGATCCAGCCCTCCACCCACCATACCTGTCTTCACCATTGAACACAAGTCACTGGCAATAGTAATTTAAATACCTGGGCAGAATCCTCTCGGAGGACTGCAGCATCGACTCTGAAATTTAAAGCAGAATCAAGCAAGCCTCAGCTGCCTTTGTGTAACTACGATGCAGGGTTTTCCAAAACAGGGATCTTCCCCTCTACACCAAAGTCTCCGTCTATCAAGCATTAGCACACTTCTTGACAACTGTGAAGGCCATGTCACAGACAGGCCTGTCCCTAAAGGCCTGTCCCTAAAGGCCTGACGCTACAGGCCTGTCCCTAAAGGCCTGACCCTACAGGCCTGACCCTAAAGGCTTGTTGCTACAGGCCTGTCCCTAAAGGCCTAACCCTACAGGCCTGTCCCTATAGTCCTGACTAGGTACTACTTTTGACAGGAGTCCTCTCTTTTCACCTAACTCTCTTCCTACTCCATCTCACCGTGACAGAATTAAAAGCCCCATACCCAATCCCCTATACCAGGGTTTCCCAAACGTTTTGCTCTAGCACTACACAGCTGATTAAAATAACTAACTCATTATCAAGCATTGATCATTTGAATCAGCTGTGTAGTGCTAGAGCAAAAACCAAAACGTGAACCCAGGGGAAGCCCCACGACCGAGTTTAGGAAACCCTGCCCTATAGTACCACTACCACTACCTGAAACATACAAATCAATGCATTGCCACATTCAATAGCTGATAGGTCAATTAATGGACATGTTTATCATTTTAGCAGCCTGGAATGTGATCCCTGTTTAAACCAGGAAACCATCCTGATTATTTCCTGTTACAGTGCTTTGTCTACTACAGAGATATATATCTATTATCTATCAATTATTTATTAATTAATTAATAATAATGTTTGCGTCCCAATAATGTTCGCATCCCAAATGGCACCCTATTCCCACAGGGCTCTGGTCAAAAGAAGTGCACTAAATAGGGAATAGGGTGCCATTTGAGACGAATCCTACACTAGCGTTCAAACGTTTGGGGTCACTTTAAAATTTCATTTTTCGTCAGTTAAAATAACATCAAATTGATCAGAAATACAGTGTAGACATTGTTAACGTTGTGTTAGCTAATATAAGTTCATAATTTTAAAAGGTTAATTGATCATTAGAAAACCCTTTTGCAATTATGTTAGCACAGCTGAAAATTGTTGTTCTGATTAAAGAAGCAATAAAACTGGCCTTCTTTACACTAGCTGAGTATCTGGAGCATCAGCATTTGTGGGTTCGATTACAGGCTCAAAATGCCCAGCAACAAACAACTTTCTTCTGAAACTCGTCAGTCTATTCTTGTTCTGAGAAATGAAGGCTATTCCATGCGAGAAATTGCCAAGAAACTGAAGATCTGGTACAACGCTGTGTACTACTCCCTTCACAGAACAGCGCAAACTGGCTCTAACCAGAATAGAAAGAGAAGTGGAAGGCCCCAGAGCACAACTGAGCATGAGGACAAGTACATTAGAGTGTCTAGTTTGAGAAACAGACGCCTCACAAGTCCTCAACTGGCAGCTTCATTAAATAGTACCCGCAAAACACCAGTCTCAACATCAACCGTGAAGAGGCGACTCCGGGATGCTGTTGCTTATGGTCATGTTCCAGCAGTGTGTAGGAGGAAGATTCCTAGATGTGAGAAGTGTGCAGGAGGCCATGATATGAACGAATGTGTAGTATCCGTGGAAAAAGTTGTGTGTGTTAGCTGTGGGGGTGCCCATGGCAGAAAGTGTCATTTGCTGAGGCAGTGAAGAGAGTAGTGGAGGAAGATGGGTACAGGGCGAGAAATCCTGAGAGGATTCCTGTGAGTAGGCAGAAACCAATAGAGAGTGATAGGAATAATATGTGCTTCAGTGAGGTGGATTTCTTAACATTCATAGCTAAGTTTGTCAACTGAGCTGCAGAAATGGATCGTAAGTCACAGAAAATAGATTTGTTGTGGCAGCTGCAGAGAAGTACTTGGGATTGCAAGGTTTTACTGCAGAAGAGTTGCAGTGGTGTTGAGTGGCAGTGTTCTGTCCTCCAAGGCCGTTGGCCTGAAGTATGATTAGATACAGTTAAATAGTGGAAGGTGGTTGTGGGTTTTTAATGAGGGCAAATATTTGGCATGGTAATTTCTCCTTTTCCTTTTCCGAATTTTGTATCGCAAAGTATAATGTGTTGTACAGTAGGTGGCGGCAATACAACAATAGGTGTAGTCTGCCATATCACCTTAAAGAAGAAGAAGAAGCATAGTCTTCCAAATCTGATAGGTGTGTGCTCCACCTCATGGCAAATTATGTAGAAATGCTGAAGCACACCCTTTTGTGAATGATTTTTTTTATGATTGATGTAGCTGTTTAAAGCTCATGTTTAGGTTGACTATTTTATTTCTGCCTCATTTGTATTATTACATAGTTGGGGAAAAGGGGGAGGAAGGGGGAGAAAGGGTGGAGAGCTCTCTTTCTAGAGGCATCGCCTGTAGCTAGTTGTAGGTCTCCATGACGAAGCTCCAACAGACGGACAGATGTGCGAGTTGGAGCTAGGTGAGCTGCTAGCGGAACAAGCAGGTATTGGACAGGGAGGAAGGGTGGGAGTGTGTGTGTGTGGTTGCGAATGTGTGTGTGTGTGTGTGTGCGTGTGCCTTATACACTAAAACCCACCCATGTGGGTTAGGCTTACTATCCTGTGGGCTACACGTGTTCCCAGCTAATCGTCCATGTTCATGGAACCACATTCATTCATGCGATAGATGATGGCTGTGGATAAAAATGCTGCTGAGAGAAGACTAGTGCTCCACAGCCACTTTACACAGACACACACACAGACCCTGAAGAAATCATGCAAATGATGAGAGAGAGAAAGAGAGCGAGAGAGAGAGAAAGAGGGGGAAAATGGAAACTAAGCGGTGGAGGGAGAGGAGGAAAAAGACAAAAGAGTATAATTAGAAAAAAACAGTATAATTAGAAATAGAGAGAAAAGGGGGATCAGAGTAATCCAGTGGGCTTTGAATACATCAAACATTTTAAAACCAACTGATTCCTTTTGGCTGTGACCAAACAGAAAGACTGCTGTTCTAAATGGAATTCCTCTCATTCTAGAAACCCTTTCTTTCCTTCCGGCGGCTCAGACTCAAACATGGAGCCTCGCAAGGCGCCGCTTTCCAACCCTCCGGGACCATGATAGGAATCTAATTAACCAAAATCAATATTAACACCCAATTTTCTTTCTCTCTCTCCTTCTCTCCTCCATCCTCCAGCCATCTCACTGGTCGCACATTCATTTTCCCTGTTTTTCTTTCCACCTTTTTTTTTGCTTTTTACTTTTACCATTTAGACACGGGAGAAAGTCATTTCAACACCCTAGTGATCCCAGAACCGAGGTAGAGTTTGAAGAAAAAGAGGAGAAGGGGGAAGTGGAGGAGGGGATGATTTGGAACACAAGGAAATGTGGGTAGAGGACAATGAAGACAAAATGAATGAGAAAAAGTGTCACGAGTTTTACAGGCTGGCGTGTTTAGTTTAGTGTTTGGTGTAGGGTTTTTGAGTTCTAGGTTGTCTATTTCTATGTTGGGTAAATGGTTCCCAATTAGAGGCAGCTGAGTGTTGTTACCTCTAATTGGGAACCATATATATGTTTGTAGTTTTCACTAGGATTTTGTGGGTTATTGTTTGTTTCGTCATTGTTATGTTCTATGTTACGATCTTCGTTCGTTCGTTCGTTCGTTCATTTATTGTTTTTCCCAGTTACGCGTTTTGAATAAAAATGTATACTGGAAGCATCGCTGCGTCTTGGTCCGTCCCTATTGAAGAATGTGACAGAATAACCCACCAAAACAGGACCAAGCAGCGAGAGAATGGGGATTTCTGGACCTGGGAGGAAATATTGGCTGGAAAGGGACCCTGGAAGAGGACTGCGGAGCATCGTCGCCCCAAGGAGGAGATGGATCCAGCGAGGGCAGAGCGGAGCGTTAATAGGGAGAGATATGCTGGAACACGCCTGGCTAGAAAGCCCGAGAGGCAGCCCCAAACATTTCTTTTTGGGGGGGCACACGGGGAGTTTGGCCGGTTCAGGATGGACTGAGTCAACTCCTCGTGCTCTTTGGAGGGAGCGTTGGAGGGAGCGTCGCACTGGTAAGACGCCGTGCTATGCTATATTGCGCACGGTGTCTCCAGTGCGCATTCATAGGCCGGTGCGCAATATTCCAGCTCCACTCATCTGTCAGGCTAGGGTGAGTGTGCAGCCTGGAAGAGTGGTGCCGGCTCTGCGCTCGAAGTCTCCCGTGCACCTTCTTGGACCAGGATATCCTTCACCGGTTCTGCGTGCAGTGTCTCCGGTGCGTGTCCACAGCCCGGTGCGCGACATTCCAGCTCCACTCATCTGTCAGGCTAGGGTGAGTGTGCTGCCTGGTAGAGTGGTGCCGGCTCTTCGCGCTAAATCTCCGAGAAATCCTGCGCCGGCTCTGCATACGGTGTCTCCGGTTCGCGCCCACAGCCCGGTGTGCGACATTCCAGCTCCCACCATCTGTGAGGTGAGGGTGAGTGAACTGCCGGGGAGTAGGGTGCCGGTTCCGCGCACCAGGTCCCCTGTACGCTTAGAGAGCCCAGTACGTCCAGTTCCTGTTCCACGCTCCAGGATCCCTGTACGAGTCGTGGACCCAGCACGTCCTGTCCCTGTTCCACGCTCCAGAATCCCTGTGCGAGTTGTGGACCCAGCACGTCCTGTCCCTGTTCCACGCTCCAGGATCCCTGCATGAGTCGTGGACCCAGCACGTCCAGTCCCTGTTCCATGCTCCAGGATCCCTGTACGAGTCGTGGACCCAGCACGTCCTGTCCCTGTTCCACGCTCCAGGATCCCTGTGCGAGCCGTGGACCCAGCACATCCTGTCCCTGTTCCACGCTCCAGGATCCCTGTGCGCGTCGTGGACCCAGCACATCCTGTCCCTGTTCCACGCTCCAGGATCCCAGTGCACATAGAGAGTCCTATACGGCCCATTCCTGCTCCCCGTCCCAGTGCGCATAGAGAGTCCAATACGGCCCGTTCCTGCTCCCACACCAGAGTTCCAGTGCGCATAGAGAGTCCAACACGGCCCGTTCCTGCTCCTCGCACCAGAGTTCCTGTGCGCATCGCGAGTCCAGCACAGCCTGCTCCTACTCCCCGCACCAGGTCCCCTGTGCGCATAGCTAGTCCAGCACAGCCTGCTTCATGCACCAGGTCCCCTGTGCGCATCATGAGTCCAACACGAACTGTTCCGGCTTCTAGCCCAGGGCCTCCGGTGCGTGACCTCGGGCCAGCACAGCCGGCACCGGAGCCGCCACCTAAGACTAAAAGGCCCACCTGAAGACCCCCCCATAGACTTTTGGCGCGGTTGGAGTCCGCGCCTTTGGGGGGGTACTGTCACGTCCAGGCCTGAGTTTTACAGGCTGGCGTGTTTAGTTTCGTTTTTGGTGTAGGGTTTTTGAGTTCTAGGTTGTCTATTTCTATGTTGGGTAAATGGTTTCCAATTAGAGGCAGCTGAGTGTTGTTACCTCTAATTGGGAAACATATATATGTTTGTAGTTTTCACTAGGGTTTTGTGGGTTATTGTTTGTTTCGTCATTGTTATGTTCTATGTTACGATCTTCGTTCGTTCGTTCATTTATTGTTTTTCCCAGTTACGTGTATTGAATAAAAATGTATACTGGAAGCATTGCTGCGTCTTGGTCCGTTCCTGTCGAAGAATGTGACAAAAAGTCTGTCTAGTATTGTTCCGTGTATGTACAAAGACAGTCCAATAACAGAGAATGGCCTCTGTCTATGTCCCAAATGGCACCCTATTCCCTTTATAGTGAAATATACACACAGACACACAAACCTCTCTCGCCACACATACTTACACAATGTAACACTTTCCCTAAAGCCATGGCTGCGGGAAGATGTTTAAGGTTGGGAGTGCTCAACGGAAGAGGGGGTGGGGGGAGTAATAAAGGCCTAGTTCACTAATATTTTTATTTATTTATTTATATTTATCAGGACTCCTACTTTCCATGGCTATGCCTAAAGCCCCAGAGAGAGAGAGATCCAGTTGTCCCCCCTTTACTTCTCCACCTCTTTCATTCCAAATGGAAGAGAATAAGTGTGCAAATCTAGTAAATCTTTAAGCATCCCTCTACGCCATCCTCAGTTTCTTCCAGTGCCCTCGCACACTCAGCCCATCCAAAAGGAGAGGGGGAGTATGTGCGGTGGAGGAGATCTTCTCAGCCTTGTCTCAGGGTAGTAAGTTGGTGGTTTGTTGATCCCTCTAGTGGTGTGGGGGCTGTGCTTTTGCAAAGTGGGTGGGGTTATATCCTGCCTGGTTGACCCTGTCCAGGGGTATCGTCGGACGTGGCCACAGTGTCCCCCGAGCAACCCCTGTCTCAGTCTCCAGTATCTATGTTGCAATATTTAAGGTGCTGAGGGGCGATGGTCAGTCTGTTATATCTGGTGTAATTCTCCTGTCTTATCTGGTGTCCTGTGTGAATTTAAGTATGCTCCCTCTAATTCTCTCTTTTTCCCTCCCCTCCCGGAGGACCTGAGCCCTAGGATCATGCCTCAGGACTACCTGGCCTGATGACTCCTGGCTGTCCCCAGTCCACCTTTTCCATGCTGCTGCTCCAGTTTCAACTCTTGTGCCTGCGGCTGGGGAACCCTGACCTGTTCACCGGACGTGCTACCTTGTCCCGGACCTGCTGTTGTTGACTCTCTCTCTCTCTACCGCACCTGCTGTCTCGACCTCTGAATGCTTGGCTATGAAAAGCCATCTGACATTTACCCGTTGAGGTACTGACATGTTGCACCCTCTGCAACCACTGTGATTATTATTTGACCTTGCTGGTCATCTATTAACATTTGAACATCTTGAAGAACAATCTGGCCTTAAATGGCCATGTACTCTGATAATCTATAACCTTTGCGTCCACTTTAGGAAATGAAAGAAAGGAGGACGAAACCCTGATGCGGTGGGAGGAAAATTAATCCCAGTTCATTCTATTCAGTGAGTCCAAGGGAACCAATGTGAACGCTAAACATTTCTATGGGATCTCCAATACCACACAAAGACTACAGTAGTTATACATTTCTCTCTTTCCTATCATAATCTTGTAACGTGCATGATCACACCATATAGAAGGTTTTATATCAGACTCCATGTTAAAACTTCTTCTCATCTTCACTTAACGCCTAGTTCTACTTCAATTACTCATTTCTATATCTCACGTGGGGATTTGCTAATGATTGCCTACTGCCGGAAGTACCGGAAGTACCTATCAAAAGTATCTGTTGGAGATCAAATCAAATCAAAGTTTATGCGCCGAATACAACAGGTGTAGACCTTACAGTGAAATGCTTACTCACGGGCTCTAACCAATAGTGCAAAAAAAAGGTATTAGGTGAACAATAGGTAAGTAAAGAAATATAAACAACAGTAAAAAAAAAGACAGGCTATATACAGTAGCGAGGCTATATACAGTAGCGAGGCTATAAAAGTAGCGAGGCTACATACAGACACCGGTTAGTCAGGCTGATTGAGGTAGTATATGTACATGTAGTTATGGTTAAAGTGACTATGCATATCAGTCGTCCTGGTCCCTTTGCAGAAAAACAGCCCCAAAGCTCTTTGGTCTTGGCCATAGTGGAGTTTGGAGTGTGACTGTTTGAGGTTGTGGACAGGTGTCTTTTATACTGATAACAAGTTCAAACAGGTGCCATTAATACAGGTAATGAGTGGAGGACAGAGGAGCCTCTTAAAGAAGAAGTTACAGGTCTGTGAGAGCCAGAAATCTTGCTTGTTTGTATGTGACCAAATACTTATTTTCCACCATAATTTGCAAATAAATTCATAAAAATGTGATTTTCTGGATTTTTTTTCCTCATTTTGTCTGTCATAGTTGAAGTGTACCTATGATGACAATTACAGGCCTCTCTCATCTTTTTAAGTGAGAGAACTTGCACAATTGGTGGCTGACTAAATACTTTTTTTCCCCACTGTATGATGAACAGAGAGTAGCAGTAGGGTAAAAAAGGGATTGGCGGGTGGTGGGTGGCGGGTGGCGGGACACAATGCAGATAGACAGCCTGGTTAGCCAATGTGCGGGAGCACTGGCACAATGCAAAATGTCCGGATAGCCATTTGATTACCTGTTCAGGAGTCTTATGGCTTGGGGGTAAAAAACTGTTGAGAAGCCTTTTTGTCCTATACTTGGCACTCCGGTACCGCGTGCCATGCAGTAGTAGAGAGAACAGTCTATGACTGGGGTGGCTGGGATCTTTGACAATTTATAGGGCCTGCCTCTGACACCGCCTGGTGTAGAGGTCCTGGATGGCAGGCAGCTTAGCCCCAGTGATGTACTGGGCCGTACGCACTACCCTCTGTAGTGCCTTGTGGTCAGAGGCGGAGCAATTGCCGTACCAGGCAGTGATGCAACCAGTCAGGATGCTCTCGATGTTAGTCTCCTGAGGTGGAATAGGCTTTGTCATGCCCTCTTCACGACTGTCTTGGTGTGTTTAGACCATTCTAGCTTGTTGGTGATGTGGACACTAAGGAACTTGAAGCTCTCAACCTGCTCCACTACAGCCCCGTCGATGAGAATGGGGGCGTGCTCGGTCCTCCTTTTCCTCTAGTCCACAATCATCTCCTTAGTCTTGGTCACGTTGAGGGATAGGTTGTTGTCCTGGCACTACACGACCAGGTCTCTGACCTCCTCCCTATAGGCTGTCTCGTCGTTGTCGGTGATCAGGCTTACCACTGTTGTGTCGTCTGCAAACTTAATGATGGTGTTGGAGTCGTTGCCTGGCCATGCAGTCGTGGGTGAACAGGGAGTACAGGAGGGACTGAGCACGCACCCTGGGGAGCTCCAGTGTTGAGGATCAGCGTGGCAGATGTGTTGCTACCTACCCTCACCACCTGGGGGCAGCCCATCAGGAAGTCCAGGATCCAGTTGCAGAGGGAGGTGTTTAGTATCAGGATCCTTAGCTTAGTGATGAGCTTTGAGGGTACTATGGTGTTGAACGCTGAGCTGTAGTCAATGAATAGCATTCTCACAAAAGGGTTCCTTTTGTCCAGGTGGGAAAGGGCAGTGTGGAGTGCAATCGAGCCCAGTTTGGGCAAAGTCATGGATAGCTTTGACTCCCACCCCTCATTGTCTGAAGATGTAATGTCAGGGGAAGACGAGTTAGGGGATGTCGAAGATAGGATTCATCTCACGGATATCCCTGGAGATAGGTCAGGAGATGGGGACTGACGACCCCGCTCTCCCGCCCTCTCAGACCCGCAGGCCTGACGGCCCCGAGAGCGGTGGAGCTGCCAGAGACATCCAAGGAGATGTTCGGGCCAACTGTCGCTGCCATGCGGCACAGGTGTGACATGCGTAAGAAAAAGACAAAGCATTCAACTTGTGCTTGCCCCAAGACCTGGCACCGTGGCAGCCCGTTGGTTTCTGAATCTATCCCCAGCCTCACAGCTGGGAGGGGGAAACAAGCTGGCCTTGGGGAACGGAGGTCCTTGGTGATGCAGCAGCCTGCCAAGACTGAATGAGGCCAAACCTCTAGGGAAGCAGTCGCCGCAGCATGGATCCGGCCCTCTAACCCTCCTAAGGGAAGTAAGATGGGTCCGCCAACCTAGGGCACAGCCCTGGTGGTTGAGGAGGATAGTGTGCAGGGCCTATGGCTCTCTGCCCTTTTCTCTCTCTTTGGGTTTAACATGTGCTACTCTTTCCACAGGTCTTTCACTATCCACTGTGGCCCTTTTCCCCTTGCCTTTTGTCTTTTTGCATCTGGCTACAATTTTGGTATATACGCAGTTTCGGATTTCCCGTTTTAAAGTTGTTGTTACTTTGTACAAGGCAGGCTAACCCTAACCATACCCACTCCTCTGTCCTACTGGAGGACAGGTTTCCAGGGTTCACTGGGAAACCCTCAGACCTTTTTAGGATTCTGATGTGTGTTTTGTTCCCCTACATGGAAAAGATGACTTGGCTCTGCTATGGAGAACACTTCCCATTGAGCTGGAGATCAGTCAGTATGGTAATTCCTTACTTGTCCCGTTTTTACTGCAATTGGTTCATGCAGCCGGGCCCCTCTCTGCTCTACCTCCCCATTTTATGCGAGCAGCTGAGGAATTATCTTTGCTCTTGACAACCCTCCTCTGTAGAGCAGTGCCAAGACATACCAGTTACAGTACATAGCAGTCCTACTGCCCAGGATTAGGAATTCCAGTTACAGTACATAGCAGTCCTACTGCCCAGGATTAGGAATACCAGTTACAGTATGTAGCAGTCCTACTGCCCAGGACTAGGAATACCAGTTACAGTATGTAGCAGTCCTACTGCCCAGGATTAAGAATACTGTGCTATGGTTATTTCCTTCTTTCTTCGGTTTTATTGCCTGACGTCTTACGTCATGGCCCTGGCTGCTCTCTCGAGAGAGCAGTCTTTCCGCATCTATCCAGACTGACTTGCTGCATCCTGGTAGAAGCGACAACCCTATGAGGGCCAGGGGAGACCCCATCCTAAAAGACGGTGACAACGCCATTTGGATTGGGCCGAGAAGTCTTACATTTTGGGCACTGTTTTTGGGACATAGCTCATTAAATTGAGATTCTGTGCACCTTGTGTTGGGCATTCCCTCACTTTATGAGGTTTTCCTTAATGGGTTGTCTCTGCACCTTCGTTTCGGGACATCTGAGGGTGGCTAATGTTGGGACTACCCTGGCTTCGGAGAGCATGTTATGCGATACGGGAGTCGGCCAGATATCGAAACAAATAATTTAAAGGATGCTTTTGATAGGCACTTCCGAGAGTAGGCGATCTTTAGTGAATCCCCTCATGTTAGATTACTCACTGATAATATCAGATAATATAATTTAGAACACAAGTACGGGTATTCAGACATGGCGCTAGTTTACTTCCACTCCCCACCTCTTTCATTATTGTACCTTATGGTGGGTATTGAGTTGTAAATACGTTTGCACCCTGGGAAACAGAAAAGTACCTTCACCATAGAGTATTATGATTGTATACTTATTATTATATATTTAACCTTTATTTAACTAGGCAAGTTATACATTTTCTATTTAAAATGTTGAGTTGAAAAATGTACCATTATCCTATACTGAACAACAATATAAACGCAAAATAAAGTGTTGGTCACTTGTTTCACGAGTTAACACAAAATGTTCCAAACGCACAAAAAAGCTTGTTTCTCTCACATTTTGTGCACAAATTTGTTTAAATCCCTGTTAGTAAGCATTTCTCCTTTACCAAGATAATCCATCCACCTGACAGGTGTGGCATATCAAGAGGCTGATTAAACAGCATGATCATTACACAGGTGCACCTGGTGCTGGGGACAATAAAAATCCACTCTCAAATGTGCAGTTTTGTCACATAACACAATGCCACAGATGCCTCAAGTTTTGAGGGAGCGTCCTGTTGGCATACAGACTGCAGGAATGTCCAACAGAGCTGTTGCCAGAGAATTGAATGTTCATTTCTCTACCATCAACCACCTCCAACATAATTTTGGAGAATTTGGCAGTACATTCAACCCACAGGAGGCTGCTGAGGACAGCTCATAGTAATGGCTCAAACGGAGCAAATGGAATGGCATCAAATACACGGAAAGCATGTGTTGGGTGTATTTGATATCATTCCGCTCCAGCCATTACAACGAGCCTGTCCTCCTCAATGAAGGTGCCGTCTAACCACCTGTGGTCCAACTGGCCTCACAACTGCAGACCATGAGTAACCACACCAGCCCAGGACCAACACGTCATCTTCTTCACCTACGGAATCGTCTGACAGCTGATGAAACTGAGGAGTATTTCTGCCTGTAATAAAGCCCTTTTGAGGGGAAAAACTACTTCTGATTGGCTGGGCCGGCTGCCAAGTGGGTGGGCCTATGCCCTCCCAGACCCACCCACGGCTGCGCCCCAGCCCAGTCATGTGAAATCCATAGATTAGGGCCTAATGAATATATTTCAATTGACTGATTTCCTTATATGAACTGTAACTTAGTAAAATCGTTGAAATTGTTATTATATTTTTGTTCAGTATGCATTATGCGCACATGTGCCCTACAAGGTAATGAACAATACGACGTGAGATCATTTCATATGGGTACCTCTGAAGGTACATTATGTGTATTTTGATATTTTGTACCCAAGTGAACAATTTGTACCCTAACCGTACCCTTATTTCTAAGAGTGCCTCTGTCTCTGTATCTGTCTCTCTCTGTCTCTCCTACTCTCTCCCTACCTCCCTCTATACTGGCTAAAACACTAACGACTGTATCTATTGGACAATAGAATTTCTATGAAACCTTTAGTGGGGACCATGAATAGTCTGATAGCATGGCTGTGGTGAAGTAGCTGTTGAGTAAATATTCAGTATGACCTTTTCCAAGGGCCCACATTCCAATAAATACTAATTTCCTGTTGATCTAATTAGAACCTGCAGGAATTTGTCTTCATCTATTATTGAAGGAAAACAAGAAGAACTTGGGTGCAGGCACCATTTTAATGGATTTATAACAGAGGAAAGGCTATTATTTATTAACCACCTCTTTAATCGTGTTCTGGTGTGTTCAAGCTTTGTCTTATAGCCTAACATATGTTAGCTATATGCTACCTGTTATCAGGGGTGGAAGAATGGCAGTCCGGTACGTAGTCCCAGCAAAATAAATATTGGGGGTACACCATACTGGTAAAACATGAGCCTATCACAATTCAAACTAAATGTCAAGAAAAGCAATGTGGCCCAATGATAATCGTCAAATGTCATTACACTTTTTGGTGTTTTGTGTATCAGTTGTCTCTTTCCATTCAACACCGTTTGGAGGCTGAACATAATGCTGCGAGTGGATGAACATGCGTGGGTAGCCTAGTAAAGGAGTCCTTTGAAGTGATTGTTTGACAATCAGATAAAAACATCATGACTGGTTGCCACAATAAAAGGTAATACATTTTAAAAGTTAAATGACAAACCCTTATGACTAGGCCCACAGAAAGCCTATTGAATTAATCAGGATTCTATAATTAGGCCTATACACACATAGGGGGTCCCGTGTCGGGAATAAATTAATTATACTTTCACCCCTGTATGTTATATTTAAGCAATATACCACGGCTAAGGGTTGTTCTTAGGCACGACGTAACGGGGAGTGCCTGTATACAGCCCTTAGCTGTCGTATATTGGCAATATACCACAAACACCAGAGGTGCCTTATTGCTATTATAAACTGGTTACCAATGTAATTAGAGCAGTAAAAATAAACATATACCCATGGTATACGGTCTGATATACAACGGCTGTCAGCGAATCAGAATTCAGGGCTCGAACCACCCAGTATATAATTGTGGCTTTCTCATAGGCTTACATGATGAGACGAGATAGCAGCAGTGTGAGGTTGTACAGAAGGCCTTCCTATGCAACGTAAGGACTTTCAAATACCCTTACTCTTTTACAAACTTTTCCCCACCTCTCTCCCTCTCTCATGGTACTCCCTCCCTCTGTGTGCTTGATGGACCTATGGCATTCTACACCTCTCTCTCTCTCCCTCTCTCTCTCTCTCTACTCTCTCTCCTCTCTACCCTCAAGTGTGTTATGTTTGGTCGACCCACGGTATAGAGGAGCCAAAGCAATTAGATGTGTTCTTTGTGTTGCCCGATAAGTCATTAAGAGTGTAAATGACCAGAGGCCTCTGGGGAAAACCTTCCTCTGCAGAGCGTAATTTATGGCTAAAACAAACCTGCACCCATTAGGGTCCGAGTCGCTCCGGACCGGGAAAACCTGAATGCAATTTGTTTTGTTAAGGCCTTCTGAATTATGATCCCCCATTCCCCATCGTTTTATTTCCCCGCTCCCGTCACCTTGGAGAAGCCGATGGGGAAAACGTAACGTCAATTTGGGTTAGGGCTAAGTGAACGAGGCGGAACAAAGTGTAGACAGTATTCCTCTTCTTCCCAACGCTGTAGTCTGGGGTGTTGGGAATCTGGAATCTCCTGGGTATGAGGTGTGGGATTGGAGAGGGAGATCAGGGAGAAGGGGATGTTTCCACCACACTGCCTTGACCTAGAACTAATTAGGTTGTGTGCTTTAAAACATTGGTAGAGCATGGGTGAAGTAGGCCTTGTAGTCCTCATGTGAATTTCCTTTTTATCTTGGGGGGTTTGATGGTGCTTTAGGAGGCGAGGTGGTAGGTGGAAGGATACATTAGATGCTTTAGGGGGTGAAGTGGGGTAGGTGGGGTGATATCTGAGGTGTGGTGAGGTGTAATAGGTGTAAGGATGTCTGAGGTGTGGTGAGGTGGGAGAGGTGGAGGGATACCTGAGGAGTGGTTGAACCCAGCATGAGATTCACCAACATAGGTTTGGCATGGTGCACTGAGGGTGTAAGGAAAAGAGGGAGATACATAAAAGATAGAGAGGGGGAGGCAGAGAGCTGTCTCTTGTCCTCCCTATCTTAACAAGTTGAATCAGGTGTGCCAGCTCTGGAATAGCTGGGTAGAGAATTGAGATTGACTGACTTCGATCGTTCTCAATTGAAACACGGCCATACATGAGTCTTTCAATAGTGATGTTACGTTTGATACCGGAGCTCCGAGGCATGCGTAGAAATCGCTTAGCAGTTTACTTCAAAGAAGTGTGCCGATGCTTGTATAATTTAATCAGAAGCCACGTGATCAATGACATCCGAAGCTTTGTTTAGTTGAACAACCACCTGATTGGTTTGGTATTGGTTTCAGTAGAAGGCTTCTCTGTGTACACACTACGGCGTGTGCAACGTCATCTATAATAACTTGGTTATTCTAAATAATTTTTACCAGTAGTCCTAGTGTAAGCCATGTTGATCAAAGCCTCAAGTAATGAATCTATTTACAACACAATTGACCAGAAATGCTCAAGTTCCCCATCACCATCTTTCACAAGACACCATAAAAAGCAATAGCCATATATAACATCTAAGAGCATAACAGAACAGATAGGATACACTGGAATGACACTCTCACTTACGGTTGCACAAAAAGACATGTTACCAAACCAAGCCCCAAAATATTCTAATGAGGCACCGTCCCTACATTTTAATTAGCACTAAGGGGGGATTTCCGACCTGAGTTAACTTCTTAGGGAGCGGCAGCTGAGGTGTCGGTTTTGGAGAGTCTGGCGTGCCCAAAATAAAAGGCCTGCCACTCAGGCCCAGAAACTAGGATATGCACATAATTAGTACTATTGGATAGGAAACACTCGGAAGTTTCTAAAACCGTTAAAATAATGTCTGTGAGTATAACAGAACTGATATAGCAGGCAAAAACCCGAGGAATTTCTGTCCTGGAAAAAGTGTTTTTTGACACATTGCCTCATTTTGAACCCCTCCCTATTGAAAACCGCCATAAATGGGAGTAAAATTGCAGTACCTATTGCTTCCACTGGATGTCAACAGTCTCTAGACAGTGTTTGGTGACGTTAGGTTGCTCTGGATGGTTATAGAAGAAGAATTTTGAACTAGTCACCAGATGTAAACAGAAGAGGATGCGCGTTCACGGGCTCGCGCGCACTGTGGTTTTTTCCCTTCCTATCGTCCAGTTTATAATCCGGTTGAAATATTATAGTAAATATACATTAAAGTGTTACTCAGGATACATTATCAATGATGTTTGATTGTTCTTGGACAAGTGTATAGGAATAGGTTGAATGTGTTCTCTTCATGGTTCAATGGGCGAGTGGACACTGTATTTTATGAACATAACGCGCCAACCAAACGAAGATTTATGGATATAATAAATGACTTTTTCTAACAAAAGAACCATTGGATGTCTTCGTTGGACACGTGGAAAGCCCTCAGCAGAAGTTCTTCAAAAGGTAAGGGATTTGTTTTCGCTGTGAAATGGGTTTTGTGTGAACGGCGATGGTTTATGAATTTATGCTAATGGGTTATATTGTAGGTGCTATCCTCAAACAATCAAATGTTGTGCTTTCGCCGTAAAGCCTTTTTGAAATCTGACAACGCTGTGATATTGCCAAGAATCAGAGCTTTTGATGACTGTGCAACACTTGTATATTGATGAATGTTTAATAATTCAACTAGCGCCCCAACACTCCGTAAGTATTTAACACCCCGGCCATCCTACAATCTAAGCTTGATGCCCTAAACCTCACACAAATCATCATTGAACCTACTAGGTACAACCCCAAAACCGTAAACACGGGCACCCTCATAGATGTCATCCAAACTAACTTGTCCTCCAAATGCACCCCTGCTGTTTTCAACCAAGATCTCAGCGATCACTGCCTCATTGCCTGCATCCGTGATGGGTTTGCGGTCAAACGATCTCCCCTCATTACTGTTAAACGTTCCCTAAAACACTTCAGTGAGCAGGCCTTTCTAATCGACCTGGCCCGGGTATACTGGAAGGATATTGACCTCATCCCATCAGTAGAGGATGCCTGGTTAATCTGTAAAAGTGCCTTCCTCACCATCTTAAATAAGCAAGGCCCATTCAAGAAATTTAGAACCAGGAACAGATATAGCCCTTGGTTCTCTCCAGACCTGACTGCCCTCGACCAGCACAAAAACATCCTGTGGCGTTCTGCATTAGCATCGAACAGCCCCCCGTGATATGCAACTTTTCAGGGAAGTCAGGAACCAATATACACTGGCAGTTTTTCAAGCAGAAATTTGCTTCCTGTAACACAAACTCAAAAAAGTTCTGGGACACTGTAAAGTCTATGGAGAATAAGAGCACCTCCTCCCAGCTGCCCACTGCACTGAGGATAGGAAATGCTGTCACCACCGATAAACCCACAATAATTGAGAATTTCAATAAGCATTTTTCTACGGCTGGCCACGCTTTCCACCTGGCTACCCCTACCCCCGGTCAACAGCCCTGCAACCGCTCAGTAACTCGTCAAAACTTTCCCCATTTATCCTTCTCCCAAATCCAGTTAGCTGATGTTCTGAAAGAGCTGCAAAATCTGGACCCCTACATATCAGCCGGGCTAGACAATCTGGACCCTTTCTTTCTAAAATGATCTTCCAAAGTTGTTGCAACCCCTATTACTAGCCTGTTCAACCTCTCTTTCGTGATGTCTGAGATTCCCAAAGACTGGAAAGCAGCTGCGGTCATCCCCCTCTTCAAAGGGGGAGACACTCTTGACCCAAACTGCTATAGACCTATATCTATCCTACCCTGCCTTTCTAAAGTCTTTGAAAGCCAAGTTAACAAAACAGATTACCGACCATTTCGAATCCCACTATACCTTCTCCGCTATGCAATCTGGTTTCAGAGCTGGTCATGGGTGCACCTCAGCCACGGCTCAAGGTCCTCAACGACATCATAACCGCCATCTATAAGAGACATTACTGTGCAGCCGTATTCATTGATCTGGCCAAGGCTTTCGACTCTGTCAATCACCACATCCTTATCGGCAGACTCGACAACCTTGGTTTCTCAAATGATTGCCTCGCATGGTTCACCAACTACTTCTTCGATAGAGTTCAGTGTGTCAAATCAGAGGGCCTGTTGTCCAGGCCTCTGGCAGTCTCTATGGGGGTGCCACAGGGTTTGACTCTCTTCTCTGTTTACATCAATGATGTTGCTCTTGCTGCAGGTGAGTCTCTGATCCACCTCTACGCCGACGACACCATTCTGTATACTTCTGGCCCCTCTTTGGACACTGTGTTAAACAACTCTGTCTGTTACCCAGTATTTGTAAGACACTGGTTGAAATGAGACAAACAGAGGCCCAGTCTATAATGGTCAAATGTAAAAGTGTTTATTCACGTGAGAGCTCTGATTTACAAAGGTGTACACAGTCTTTTATATTGTACAAGTTTGAAATACAAAAGATACAAATGCCCCACCCTCTCTAGGAAATAGTGTTTTCCCACAGTACCCATTCATTCCTTATCACAATCTTTGCAACATAAGTCAACCTTGGACAGCTCCTAACAGTCCTTCCCGTCCCAAGGACCAGAAGCCTTCCCACATATGTCTGATTAGAACTAAGAATGCTTTGTTCTCACAGACTCCTTCTCGCAAGTCGTACCATCCTGTTCCACTCTCCACACAATATTAATTTCTAGACACACACACATCAATTGAATTACCATTTGTCTTATAACCCTATCTCTATTGCATACATTTTCAGTACAAACATTTAGTCATAAAACATATAATCCATAACACAAGGCCAATTGCCTCGCGAGTGCTCTCCCCAGGACGCGCCCAAACAATAGTAGACTGTTACCATATAGGGGAACCATAGGAATAGGAAAATGGTGGCTTCTTAGGGAGCGGCTGCATATGTGACGGTTTTGGAGAGTCTGGCGTGCCCAAAGTAAAATACCTGCCACTCAGTCCCAGAAAATAGGATATAATTAGTACTATTGTATGTGAGTATAAGAGAACTGATATAGCAGGCGAAAACCCCGAAGAAAATCCATGCGGATTTGCATTTCTTTTTGTAAATGACCATCTTCTCCATTTTGCCTATTGCATACAACGTTATGTAGGACTGAGACTGCAGTACCTATGGCTTCCACTAGATGTCAACAGTCAACAGTCAAAGACTGGGAATTCTAGGAGTAACCATAACGGATAGGAACAGGAAGAAGTCAGGGGTCCACTTTTGTAAACAAGGTTTGACGCGCGCGAGATTGTGAACGCGCACCACTTTATTTTTCCTTTCCTATCGTTCACGTTATCGTCCGATTGAAATATTACACCAAATATACACAAAAGGATACCCAAGGATACATTAAAAATGATGTTTGATTTGTTTGTAGAAAGTGTATAGGTATAATTTGAACGTGTTCTCTTCATGGTTCAATGGGCGACTCAACGGTGGATTTTATGATCATAATGCATAAAATATGAGAGGGGGCAATCCTCAAACAATCAAATGTGGTGCATTCGCCGTAAAGCCTTTTTAAAATCTGACAACGCTGTGATATTGCCAAGAAGCAGAGCTTTTGATGACTATGAAACACTTGTATATTGATGCATGTTTAATAATTCAACTTTTGGATTTTGAATTTGGCGCTTTGCATTTCACCGGGTAGTGTCGGCAGTGGGGCGCTACCTTGCTGCTCCTTAAGAAGTTAATTGAAGTTCAGTTTGTGAACATTGAGAACAACATTTCCTTTAACACCTTGTCTATTGAACATAGTTGTTTCCGTGTGAATTTTTATCGTTTTTTAACATTTTAGACAACCTAAGGAATATATAGAGTCTTTGTTTGACAAAAATAGACGAAGTTTACCGGGAGCAATTTTGACTTTTCTGTCGTCGTTTTGACGGAGGTGTTTCCTGTGGATTTCAGAATTCAATGGCACCGTCTAAATGGCGTTTTTCGGATATAAATATGTACTTTATCGAACATAACGAACAGCGGTTTTGTAGCTGGGACCCTCCTGGTTGGAAACATCAGAAGATCTTAAAAAGTAAGTGAGTTTTCATATCTTTAATTTGTGATTTTGTGTCGCCAGTGATGGTTGAAAATGTTTTGTGAGGTGCTGACCTCAGATAATCAAATGTTTTGCTTTCGCCGTAAAGCCTTTTTGAAATCTGACAAGAGATTTAGATTACCAAGATGCTACGCTTTGTAACCATGTGCAACACTTGTATTTCCATGAATGTTAAATATTACGAATTCTTATTTTGAATTTGGCGTGCTTTGTTTATATATCGAAAATGATCCCGCTCACGGGATCCGTGCGGCAAGAAGTTAAACGCTAGTAAAACCAAATGCATGCTCTTCAACCGATCGCTACCCGCACCTCCGCCCGTCCAGCATCACTACTCTGGACGGTTCTGTCTTAGATTATGTGGACAACTACAAATATCTAGGTGTCTGGTTACACTGTAAACTCTTCTTCCAGACTCACATCAAACATATCCTATCTAAAATTAAATCTAGAATTGGCTTCCTATTTCGCAACAAAGCATCCTTCACTCATTCTGCCAAACATACCCTTGAAAAACTGACCATCCTACCGATCCTCGACTTCGGTGATGTCATTTACAAAATAGCCTCCAATACTCTACTCAACAAATTGGAAGCAGTCTATCACAGTGCCATCCGTTTTGTTACCAAAGCCCCATATTTCACCCACCACTGCGACCTGTGCGCTCTCATTGGCTGGCCCTCGCTTTACACTCGTCGCCATACCCACTGGCTCCAGGTCATCTACAAGTCCCTGCTAGGTAAAGTCCCACCTTATCTCAGCTCGCTGGTCACCATAGCAGCACCAACCCATAGCACGCGCTCCAGCAGGTATATCTCATTGGTCACCCCCAATTCCTCCTTTGGCCAACTCTCCTTCCAGTTCTTTGCTGCCAATGACTGGAACGAAGTACAAAAATCTCTGAAACTGGAGACACTTATCTCCCTCACCAGCTTTAAGCACCAGCTGTCAGAGCATCTCACAGACCCCTGCACCTGTGTATATAGCCCATCTGTAAATATCCCAACCAACTACCTCATCATCTACCGTATTTATTTATTTATCTTGTTCCTTTGCACCCCAGTTTTTCTACATTGCACATTCATCTACTGCACATCTACCATTCCAGTGTTTAAATGCTATATTGTAATTACTTTGCCACCATGGCCTATTTATTGCCTTAACTTCCTTATCCTACCTCATTTGCACTCTTTGTATATAGATTTGTTTTTTTTCTACTGTATTATTGACTGTATGTTTGTTTTACTCCATGTGTAACTCTGTGTTGTTGTATGAGTCGAACTGCTTTGCTTTATCTTGGCCAGGTCACAGTTGTAAATGAGAACTTGTTCTCAACTTGCCTATCTGGTTAAATAAAGGTGAAATAAAAATAACCAGTCAGCTGTATGTTGAAATTGTTGTCATTCAGCCACGACTCCATGAAGCATAAGATGTTACAGTTTTTAATGTCCCGTTGGTAGTTTAATATTCCCAATAACTCGTCCATTTCATTGTCCAAAGATTGCATGTTTGTGAGCAGAATTTTGGGAGGTGGGTATTTATTCGATCGCCTCCTGCTCCTCAGAAGGTAGCCCGCACTCCGGCCTCTCTGTCTCTGCCTCCTCTTCACGCAAAACACTGGGGTTGGGGCCTGTTCCTGAGGGAGCCGTATATTCTCCGCCTCGGGCTCGTCAGAGTTGTGAAAGATGAAAAAGGATTCTGCTAGTCCGCGGTGAGTAGTCCTGATGTCTAGAAGTTATTTTTGGTCATACGAGACAGTAGCGGCAACATTATGTACAAAAACAGTAAAAAAAATAAGTTACAAACAACGCAGATAAACAAACAAAAAATACAATCGGTTGGGGGCACGTAAAACGTCTGCCTTCTGCTCCGGGGCCATTTTTACATTTTTTTGATAAATGTACAAATGTTTTAATTGAATGAAAACTCCACAAGAAAATCTGTTGGCCAACAAATGGGAGGGTTTTCAGTGGATTAATTAAATTAATTCAGCCCACGCAAGGGAACCACGCCTGAAAACGCTGTTACGCAACTCCATATGGTACAGTTCATATGTTTGAATCAAGCTCTAAAAGTGGAAAGCAAACCTTTTTTGAACTTGAAAGAACCATTGACGGGCTCTAAATGTTCTTTGGGTCAGTATGGTTTCACATACAACCACCACCCTTCCCAAAGAACCCTTGAGGAACCCCAATTTTGTTCACTCTTGGTTAGTTAGCTCAATGCTTATTACAGTTTTTTACAGTCGCTAGGACACATTTCTCAATACTTAGGTCACTTTTTCAAAACTCTTCCCACAGTGAGCACAACAGAAGTATATGTGGGCTAAACTGTGGATCATTTATCATTGCACAAAATGCATTCAATGACTACATCTTTCAAATTACATTAACTCTTTTCTCACTTCGACACAACAACCGCCAAAACTCTGTGTACCTACAGGCCAATTTGCACATGCTTATATACTGTTTTCAAAACTGTTAAACTTATGTTCAAAACAATAACATAATACAAAACTGAATAAGACAGCAATTTGCTACATTAATATTAATATCTACAGTAATATTTTAATGAAATATATTTCAAATCTTAAAATTAAATGCTATAAAAACAATTGGACAATTGGACCAACCACAGCTGATTCTCATTGTAGATGAACATCTACACAGGTGTTACTCTTTCAATTTCATTACAAAAGGAGACAACTGCTGAATAGTTTTGTATTGTGATGTAAACATGGACCCAGCCAGAAATAGAGAAGTGGCTGAAAGAGGAAGAAGAGTGGCTGGGAGGGGGCGAGGAATACGTATGCGTGGTGGAAGAAGAATAAGAGGAAGATCAAGAGCTGTAGTCTCAGATGAGATCAGAGCTACTGTAATTGATCATGTAGTAAATCATGGTCTCTCAATGAGAGAAGCTGGTCAGAGAGTGCAGCCACATTTGCAACGCTCAACAGTGGCATCTATTGTTAGAGTTTTCCGGCAAACCAACAGGTAACTTGTATTCTGCAAGGGCATATGACTGAGTTGCACATTACAGAAGTAAATAGACTTGTGTGTAATTGCTTTTGCATTTCTGCTTAGGACTCAACGGTTACCTCACACAGGTGGGAGAGGAAGGATGCTCACTGATGTGCAGGAAACTGCCATTGTTGATATGGTCATCAGAAACAATGGCATAAAACTCACTGAGATTCGAGACAGTCTTGGCAGACAACGTTACTTTTGCAAATATTCACAGTGTAAGCATAACAACTAGAGTCCTGAAAAAACATCAGGCCAGGATGAAACAGTTGTACACTGTGCCTTTTGAGAGGAACTCTGAACATGTCAAGCAACTCAGGAACCAATATGTCCAGGTAAGATCACAATAAAATACAGAACTGTTTTTAAACAAAACCAAACACACACAAAGACATATTTTTAGGTAATGTTTACTACTGTAACAGCTTATGTTGCCTTGTGGATTTATTTTAGAGAGTCATGGAGATTGAAGGCAGGCAAACACCCCACATTTTCATCTTTGTGGATGAGGCGGGTTTCAACTTGGCCAAAACACGGCGACGAGGAGGAATGTGATTGGGAAGAGAGCCACAGTGGATGTCCCGGGCCAGAGGGGTGCCAACATCACAATGTGCGCAGCAATATCCACTGATGGACTGCTGTTACACAAACCACTAATTGGGCCATACAACACTGAACGTCTCCTTGCGTTCCTGCATGATCTCTATGGAAGGGTTGTGCTAGGTGAGGAAAGGGATGCAGAGAGAAGAAATCAGCCAACATTTATAATTGTATGGGACAATGTGGCATTTCACCACTCCCGTGCAGTCACTGAGTGGTTTGCAGCCCATCCCAGAATGGTGTCACTTTTCCTCCCACCTTACTCTTCATTCCTCAACCCCATAGAGGAATTCTTTTCCTCATGGAGGTGGAAGGTTTATGTGTGTGTGTGTGTGTGTGTGTGTGTGTGTGTGTGTGTGTGTGTGTGTGTGTGTGTGTGTGTGTGTGTGTGTGTGTGTGTGTGTGTGTGTGTGTGTGTGTGAGTGAGAGGGAGAGAGGTGCAAGAGTGTGTGTATATGTGTGTGTGTGCGCGTGCGTGTGATATCGTTGGAAGGGACAGAGAAATGAGAGGTGATCCATTTTAACGTCCTCTCCTGTAGAGAGCAGTGTATATATGACCTCAGAGAGAGAGACAGAGCACCAGAGTGGCCCTAAGCTTTCAGTAAAGGTGGAAGTCACAGATAGGAGTTATCTCTAGTTCAATATTTAATTGGTGAATTTCTCCAGTGGGTTTTCTCTGCTTAAATCTTTAATGAAGATTAAGCAGGACCTAACAAAGCCTAATCAACATCCCTTAGGATAACGGTCAGAGGGGAGAAGAGAGGGGGGATTGAGTCAAGCAATCAGGCCACACATACAGGAACAGACACACAAACACATGCACACATGGACACGTAAGCACGCGCGAATGCGCGCGCACACACACACACACACACACACAGCACTGTAAACCCCAAGACATTTTTTTACTCAAATGCTTCTAGTTAGTCAACTCAAAGTCAATGAAAAGTCATTGTTACTTAAAATGTTTATATGGTATTGACTCAAAACTAAATGAGAAGTCACATCGACTAAAGAAGTTTAAGTTATTATAACAAATTAACGTTTTACCCATCACACTCGCTTTGGAACTATTTTCACAAGTATGTGGCAAAATGTCACAAATCTTACTACTAAACTCAAAACAAATCATCAAAAGGCTGTTTTGTTTTTCAACTTGAAGCACAAGTTCAACACACAAAATCACACAGTAACTTTTTCACTAAACCTAATCATTTGTTCATTTAGAAATACCGTTTTATAGAAAGTATTAGCCTTTCACAATGCAATGCTCACTAAACTTTTCATATGATTCTCTTCTCATTTGTTGTTTAACTTCTTTGGAAGCAGCGCACGAGGTGACCGTTTTGGAGAGCCTGGCGTGCCCAAAGTAAAATGCCTCCCATTCAGGCCCAGAAAATAGGATATGCACATATTTAGTACCATTGGATAGGAAACACTCTGAATTTTTTAAAAGTGTTAACATTTTGTCTGTGAGTATAACAGAACGGATATGGCAGGAAAAAACAGAGGAATTTCTGTCCTGGAAAAAGTGGTTTTGACAGATTGCCTCATTTAGAACCCCTCCCTTATGAAAATGCCCGTATAAGGGCATATGAATGCAGTACCTATCGCTTCCTCTGGATGTCAAAATTCTCGAGAAAGTGTTCTGATTCTTTTTAGATGCTTTTAGAGCAGAGAAGAAGACGAATAAGGAAGTGTCCACACAATTGTCAATACAAGTAAATGCGCGCTCCCGGCTGTCGCGTTCTTTGTTTTTTTCCTTTCTTATCGCCCAGTTTATATTCCGGTTGAAATATTATACTATTTATACATAAAAGTGTTCCTAAGGATACATTTAAATTTATGTTTGATTGTTCTTGGAAAAGTTTATAGGTATAAGTTGAACGAGTTCTCTTCACGTTTCAATGGACGATTGGAGGCTCTATTTTCTCATTATAACGAGCCAACCAAACGGAGATTTATGGATATAATACATTACTTTTTCTAACAAGCGCCCCACCGCTCCCTAAGAAGTTAAATGAATGTAATCCACTGTACTTAATGATTCACTTCTTAGGGAGCGGCTCCCGAGGTGACGGTTTTGGAGAGTCTGGCGTGCCCAAAGTAAAATGCCTCCCGCTCAGGCCCAGAAAATAGGATATGCACATAATTAGTACTATTGGATAGGAAACACTCTGAAGTTTCTAAAAGTGTTAACATAATGTCTGTGCGTGTAACAGAACAGAAATAGCAGGCGAAAACCCTATCCGGAATTACTGTTTTTTGTCACATTGGCTCTGTTTGACAGTCTCCCTATTGAGTTCTATGGCAAGCAGCTCCGAGATTTCAGTACCTATGGCTTCCACTAGATGTCAACAGTCTATATATAAAGCCTAAGAGGGATTGGAGGAAGCAGGAAGAATAGGTACAAGAAATGGCCAAGGTAGCTCAGATGTCAACAAGTTTTCTCGTGCACCTAGGCTGGCTGCGCGCCCCACTTTATTTTACTTATATAACGTTTACGTGACCATCCGAGTTAAATATTATCGCTCATATTCAGAAAAGGATAGCTAAGGATGCATTTTAACTGGTATTTGATTTGTTTAGGAAAAGTTTATAGGTATATTTGAACGCGTTCTCTTCACGTTTCAATGGGCGATTCGAAGTTTGATTTTCTGATCATAACGCACCAACCAAATGGAGATTTATGGATATAATACACAACTTTTTCTAACAAAAGAACCATGGATTGTCTTCGTTGGACCCTTGGGAAGCACTCAGCAGAAGTTCTTCAAAAGGTAAGGGATTTGTTTTCGCTGTGAAATGTGTTTTGTGTGAACCGCGATGGTTTATGAATTTATGCTGATGGAAAAAATATTGGAGGTGCTACCCTCAAACAATCAAATGTTGTGCTTTCGCCATAAAGCCTTTTTGAAATCTGACAATGCTGTGATATTGCCAAGAAGCAGAGCTTTTGATGACTATGCAACACTTGTATATTGATGAATGTTTAATAATTCAACTTTTGGATTTTGAATTTGGCGCCTTGCATTTCACCGGGTAGTGTCAGGTAGCGCCCCACCACTCCCTAAGTAGTTTTAACCACTTAACCGTTTGGTAAACCTACAGATTTTAAACTGGTTTGTCTACTATAAATGGATTTTGAGAACTACAGAAATCAAATGTGTTTTTGCAAAGTATAAACATCTAAATTACATGTATGATACATGATAACTATAAATAATTACTCTTGCACATTGCTAATTGATTTCACATGCTAATTGAATGGTAACCACAATTGGTCGCCATGTAAAAGGGTGTGTGTGTGAACACTTGCAATTTCTTTCAAGAAAGTAATTAAGAAAGAAATCAAAGGAGCCCGTCAGAAAGGTGGGCATGGGCCCCATCAAAGAGGTCAAAGAAGTGGGCATGGGCCCCGTCAAAGAGGTCAAAGAGGTGGGCATGGGCCCCATCAAAGAGGTGGGCATGGGCCCCGTCAAAGAGGTGGGCATGGGCCCCGTCAAAGAGGTGGGCATGGGCCCCATCAAAGAGGTCAAAGAGATGGGCATGGGCCCATCAAAGAGGTCAAAGAGGTGGGCATCGGCCCCGTCAAAGAGGTGGGCATGGGCCCATCAAAGAGGTTAAAGAGGTGGGCATGGGCCCCGTCAAAGAGGTGGGCATGGGCACCGTCAAAGAGGTGGGCATCAGAGGGAGGCAGATAGCAGGGAACTGTTGTGTCCAATGAAGTCTGGGCCGCCGTCGTTGACCATGTGGTAAACAGAGGCATTACCACGGCAGAGGCTGCCAGATTAGTTCACCCCAATCTGAAAAAAATTAACTGTCAATTCGATCATGAGGACATTTTGCCAAGAAAACCTTGCTGGATGTGCACTATGCTTTACCATTACATTTACAGTAAAATGCAAGAAACCAGTATCTGGTGGAAGAGGTCGACTGTTCACTGTAGGAGACCCACATTGTAAATATGGTCATTGCAAATAACTGCATCAGACTCAGAGAACTGCAGTACCACATAATGGCAGATAACACCATATTCCAAAATGTCAGTGAGTCACTCTGCACTGTCTCGTCTACTGAAACGCAAGAGCATTAGGATGAAGCAGCCGTACAGAGTCCCTTTCGAAAGAAACTCAGACCATGTAAAACAACTGAGATATGAAAATGTGCAGATAAGCTATACTATCCTATCATTGGTACTGGATCTGGAAGTGTATGGTGCTACATCATATTGACTGATCCCTGTCTTTTCCTACTGTGCTACATTGTTTTGTCTTGTCTCTTTCAGAGAGTCATGGAGATAGAAGCAGATGCAGTGCATCATGAGCTAATATATGTGGACGAGGCAGGTTTCAACCTTGCAAAAACAAGGGGCCATCATCAACTTGTGAACAATGTGGTGGCAACATAACAATGTGTGCGGCTATTAGTCAGAACGGTAACCTTCAACATACAATTCTAGGCCCATACAACACTGCACACATTATCACATTTCTGGACATCCTCCACAGCAGACTAATCCATAATGACCAGTGGCCAAAGCAGCCCAGGTACGTTATCATCTGGGACAATGTTACTTTCCACCGGGCTGCTGTGGTCCTCAATTGGTTCACAGGTCACCCACTTTTCATCGCACTCAATCTCCCCCATACTCTCCATTCTTGAATCCTATTGAAGAATTCTTCTCTGCATGGAAGGTGTATGATCGCCAGCCCCACCAACGCATACCCCTTCTAAAGGCAATAGAGGAGGCTTGTGGAGACATCGATCAGGGGTCATGCCAGGCCTGGATACGGCACACCAGGCGATACTTTCCACGCTGCCTAGCTCAAGACAACATCGCATGTGATGTGGATGAAGTCTTATGGCCAGACCCACAAAGAAGGCGAGATGTAGCCCCCCAAAAATCTGTTATTTTTTTCTAGCACAAATGTTTTCTTCTACTGCACTTTTGTTGTTTGAGGAGTGTTAGAACATTTCGAGAGCAAGAAAAAAAACTTTTCCCCCTTATTTGTACTGATAGTGTGTTATGTTCGGGAATACACATCCATACTTTACAAATTTGGATACCTGTGTGTATGTGTGTTTACTACATGTATGACAAAACTTTATTGCAAACTGTTATGCCCTGCACACAGAAAAAGCAAAAGCCACAAGTGTTTTTAATTTATACCATCAGTGCGTAGTTTGTGCTTTGTGTGCTTATTCAAATGATGGTTTGTGTGTACTGTATTGACGCAAAAACACAATTTTTTCAAAGAGTTAGAAGAGTTTTGCAAGAATTGTTTGCTTTTGCAAGAGTTGTATAATGTTTTGCTGGTTTGGTGTAAGGTTTTGTGGTTAGTGTGTAGAGTTTTGCAAAAAATCCTATAGTTTCGAAGATAGTGCCTAAGCAATCAGAAAAAAATGTAATGTTACTATTTGATGCACATGCTACTTCACAATATGATATTTGAACGATACTGTAAAAATAGTTCAAATATAATATTTTCAGAGGGTGATGGTGCTTGATGCTGCTGTGAACCATCACAAGTATATCTTCGTTGATGAAGCGGGCTTCATCCTGGCCAAAACTCGGTGCCGTGGGCGGAATCCAATCGGCCAACAGGTGACCGGCCAAGTGCCTGGACAACATGTGGGAAACATCTACATGTGCACAGCTCTCTCTGAAGGCCATTACTTGGATCCTACAATGCTGCACTCCTTATTGTGTTTCTCAATGAAATTGAACAGGCCTGTCAAGGTGAAGGGGTCATCTATGTGAGACAATGTCACGTTCCACCATGCAGAGGTGGTTCAGGAATGGTTTCAGGCTCATCCCGATTCGTTACACTATACCTGCCGCCATACTCTCCATTCCTCAAACCTATTGAGGAATTTCTGTTAAGCATTGAGTTGGAAGGTGTATGATCACCATCCCAATGAGCAAGCCACCCTCCTTCTGGCCATGGATGAGGAATGCGACATCAATGCATACCAATGTCAAGCCTGCATTTGCCATGCCAAAAGGTTTTTCCCACTGTGCAGGAACAATGGGGACATTCACTGTGATGTGGATGAGAATTTATGGCCAAATGCTCAAGACAGGCTTGATACAAATTAATGTGGGCTAAACTTTGTTTAATTAGTTTATTTAATTTCTTACATTTGATTACAGACAGTACACCTATGTTGCAATTATATATATATATATATTTTTTGGCATGAATGATTGTAGAGGATGTCTTCATTGATCACACCTTTGATTACACATTGGATAGATGTGGAAATTATAGATTTTATAGAAATTATAGATTTGTCAATTTTTTGGGGTAATGTAAGTGTATTGGCTAATGTTTAAACTGTAATCTACTGTAATTTTCATCATTTCTAACGGCGATTTGAAACAAGTATCTTCCATTGTTTTCTATTCGATTAAACTGTAGATAAAACAAACAAATTAAAAATATATCATTTTTCTAACGTGAACGTGTGCGCTGAGAGTCGGAAAGCAAGTTCAGAGAGTGAGTGTTTTAATAAATAAACGAAACACAAACAACAGACCGACATGAAAACAGAGTGAATAACACCTGAGGAAAGAACCAAGGGGAGTGACAGATATAGAGAAGATAATCAAGGAGGTGATGGAGTCCAGGTGAGTGTCATGAGGCGCAGGTGCGAGAGATGATGGTGACAGGTGTTGCAGATAATCAGCAGCCTGATGACCTAGAGGCCGGAGAGGGAGCATACGTGACAGTACCCCTTCCCTGGCTCCAGCCGCAGGATGTCGTCAAAGGGGATGAACCCGGGGATCAGGAGTGGACCGGTCACCTCTGCTGATGCGCGAGAACCTGTCACGCCAGCTGAGGCACGGGAACCCTGTTGAGTCAGCTGGGGCGTGGGAACCTGGCAGATCTGTTGAGGCAGGGGAGCCTGGCGATCCGACACAGGCATGAGAACCTGACGAGCTGGCTGAGGCAGGGGAGCCTGGCGATCCGGATGAGGCATGAGTACTGTCACGTATACTCCCTCTCCGGCCTCTTGGTCATCATGCTGCTGATTATCTGCAACACCTGTCACCATCATCTCTCACACCTGCGCCTCATGACACTCACCTGGACTCCATCACCTCCTTGATTTTCTTCTCTATATCTGTCACTCCCCTTGGTTCTTTCCTCAGGTGTTATTCACTCTGTTTTCATGTCGGTGCGTTGTTTGTGTTTCGTTTGTTTATTAAAACACTCACTCCCTGACCTTGCTTTCCGACTCTCAGGGCATTTGTTACAATTATGTTGTGGTGAATAAATCCAAACCTAAGTGATTAAAGAAAACCGTAACATCAGGTTTTTTGCATGTACATTTAGTGATTGATTGATTAATCTTATTCTACACAAAGATAAATAACATACATTTTTATTTCAAAAATGTGCACCCATTACTGAAATGGTTGGTCCAGTTTAAATGGCTTAGGTAGTCTCCACACAATGTTCCTAACCCTGGTAGTCACTTTTTTTTTGCCACCCTACTTGCAGGCCTGATGTGGCCTGTAAACCATCAGTTTTCAGGCCACTACATTAGGTTAAAGCTAGGCCTAAAAAAGGCCTGAAAAGATATGTTTCTAGCTACTTCGTCCTGGGATATAAACATTGGGTTGTTATTTTACCTGAAATGCACAAGGTCCTCTACTCCGACAATTAATCCACAGATAAAAGGGTAAACCTAGTTAGTTTCTAGTAATCTCTCATCGTTCTTTCTTCTTCTTCTTCTTTGGATTTTATATGGAGGTTGGCAACCAACTTTAAGGTGCATTACCACCACCAACTAGACTGGAGTGTGGACCTCAGTTCAGCTTTTAATCACCAATGTGGGTATATGCTAAAAACCAATGAGGAGATGCGAGAGGCGAGCCTCCGCAGCGCGTCTAGCATAACAAATGGAACCAAGTTCTATTTTAGGGCCTGGCTACGCAGATGCTCGTTGACACGTGCAAGCAGTTTGGATTAAATGATTGATTAACATGTATGTGTACATTTATCTTGCAACGCTTAAGCCCGTAACGAGAGAGGTGTGGTCAGCATGTAAGGCACACCGGGAAATTATATTTGAGGTGTAGCTTAGAGCAGGCATTACTTAAAAATGTCTAGCTGATACAACTCATATCTGGACAACCTACAGTAAGGGTGGGCAACTCCAGTCCTTGAGGGCCAGATTGGTGTCACACTTTTCCTCCATCCCTAGCAAACACAGCTGATTAATCAAATTGCATTCTAAACTGAAGATTATGATAAGGTGATTATTGGATTGTTGCCCACCCCTGCCCTACAGGGTCACAGTGATATCAGTTTGAGTAATGACTACAAAATCACTTTAAGAAACTGTACTAAATATATTAAGTGCAATGGGTTTCCTCAAACGTTTTGAGTAATGACAGCACATTGGGGTTTACGGTACTGTGCAATGTGCTGTCATTACTCAAAACTTTTGAGGAAACCCGTTGCACTTAATATTTATGCGGATAGTGTGCCTTGCCTTTCAGAGTGATTTGTACTCAGTTTACAAAGCACAATGAAGCTACTGATTGGAGAAAAACTCCCAATAAAGTCCCAACACTTCCAAAGGTCGCTCAACTCAAAGGGTTTGAACACTAAATTACATTCTAATACATACATCTAGTAAATCCCAAGGTTTGATTAGGCCTGTGGCACGCCTCAGAGACACACAAACATAAACACACACACAGCTCAATGACGGAAGACATATCCAGGAAACACCATTACTCATCCAAAGAGAACCTTTTTTTTATTAAAGCTAAATTACACACATACACACACACAACCGAACAGCGATTATATTAATGACACACACACATGCACACACACACACACACACACACACAAACACAGACACACACGCAAACACACACAAACACACACAAACACTTTTCAATCATAGTGAAACCTGTTGTTCTCCAGTTCCATATTTAACATCACCACAGGGACAGAGAAACCTCTGTATTATCACAATCTAATTGACTCCGTCGCATTCTGGATTCCCCATATAGTAGAGAGCAGAGTCATTACACACACACACACACACACACACATACATACACAAACACAAATACACAAACACACACACAGGCACACACACACACACAGACACACACACACTCACTCTCAGCAGAGCACAGCCTCTTCCAGCTACATTAGGGCTAAGTGCATTTGACACACAAGGAGATGAACATGTTGTCATTTATTTGAGTGTGTGTGTGTGTGTGTGTGTGTGTGTGTGTGTGTGTGTGTGTGTGTGTGTGTGTCTGTTAGTGTCCCACAGTTTTCCCCTTTCCCCTAAGATGAGAGACAGATAAAAACACAGAGATATTGAACTGGCTACAAAGCTTGGGGAATGAGTCAACTTTATATTTTCACACACACACTAACGCACACTAGTGTAGTTTCTGGTGACGTTTGGGGAACCTGAGTCTATTCCACCACCAGATCTCATATATACTTCAACATGTACAGTATGCATGTAGAAAACTTCCGTCAGCACACACACACAACACACACTCATGCATGCACACTAAGAGGGGCAAGGAGAGAGAGAGAAAAGCTGACTTAAACATTTTTCTCAATTTCACAAAAGTAGCCGTGCCGGTGTCAACATGATGAATGAGAAAATAAGGATAGCGAGGGGAGAGAGGGTGGGAGAGAGAGAGAGCTTCTTCTTTTTTACACACGCGCACACGCACACACTCAAACATAATTTCTAGTTCAGTTGACTTCAACTTATTTTGGGTGGTAGAGCTCATTAGAATAATACCCAGCATGTTAATATACAGAACAAAAATATAAACGCAACAGGCAATCATTTCAAAGATTTTTCTGAGTTAAAGTTCATATAAGGAAATCTATCAATTTAAATAAATAAATTAGGCCCTAATCTATGAAGTTCACGTGACTGGGCAGGGGTGCGTGCAGGGGTGCAGCCATGGGTGGGCCTGGGAGGGCATAGGGCCATCCATTTGCGAGTCAGGCCGACCTGTTGGTTGGTTGACACAACTAAGTGCACTGCCAGTTTTAAAAATGGTGAAACATCGGAGACATGAGCAAGAGACAGATAGGAACATAATGTTCCCTACTGTGATCTCTATTATATAATTTCAAAGACTTAGTCAGTTCTGAAATGTGTTATTTCCAAAGTAGTCGTTGTGAGTGTCTAGGAAGTAAGGCATCCAGGTTAAAGAAAACTACAAGTTTAGATTTTCTGACTATCAAAAACTCCACTAATTTGTCAAAACAACTTGAATAGCTTTGTTAGGACAACTAAGTAAAATCATACAGATTTTACTAAAAGTATGCAGTTCACTCAAGTTTTTACATCCAAATGTGTCAGTTCCACTGACTTTACTAGATTCAGTTAAAACCTCTTAAGGATACGCTCCTTTTTTTAAATTTCCTCCTAAAATGACATACCCAAATCTAACTGCCTGTAGCTCTGAACCTGAAGCAAGGATATGCATATTCTTGACACCTGTCACGATCTTCTAAAGTGACAGACCAAGGCACAGCAAGGTATCCAGTATACATGCTTTATTTGACACACATAACTGGGACAAAACAAAGATCGTCACGATAACATGGCCTGAAACACTTAGCTATGTAACAAACAATAACCCACAAACCCCTAGTGAAAACTACAAACATATATATGGTTCCCAATTAGAGGTAACGACACACAGCTGCCTCTAATTGGGAACCATTACTCCAACATAGAAATAGATAACCTAGAACAGAAAAAACCCTACACCAAAACAAAACTAAACACGCCAGCCTGTCTTCTCAGGCCTGGACATGACAACACCATTGAAACACTTTGAAGTTTGTGGAAATGTGAAATGAATGTAGGAGAATGTAACATATTAGATGTGATAAAAGATAACACCAAGAAAAAGCCATGCGTTTAAAAAAAAGTAGAATTGTACCATCTTTGAAATGCAAGAGAAAGGCCATAATGTATTATTCCAGCCCAGGCGTTATTTAGATTTTGGCTACTAGATTGCAGCAGTGTATGTGCAACGTTTTAGACTGATCCAATGAACCATTGCATTTCTGTTCAAAATGTTGTATCAAGACTGCCCAAATGTGCCTAATTGGTTTATTAATAACTTTTCAAGTTCATAACTGTGCACTCTCCACAAACAATAGCATGGTCTTCTTTCACTGTAATAGCTGCTGTAAATTGGACAGTGCTGTTAGATTAACAAGAATTTAAGCTTTCTGCCAATATCAGTTATGTCTATCTCCTTGGAAATGATCTTGTTACTTACAACCTCATGCTAATCGCATTAGCCTACGTTAGCTCAACCGTCCCGTGGGGGGACCCACTGATCCGGTAGAGGTTATTAACTCAACACAAAATCTGGATTGTACTTCATATTACAATTTAAGGCAGCCAGGTTGCATACTTTTCCTGAACATCCATTCTGAAAAGTACTTTTATCTCATGGCTAACATGCCAAAAAGTTTGAAAATACAGACTGAGTGGGCAGGGAGCATACATTCCTGAGCTTGCCTTGAATGACAGCTCTTTGAAATGCCTATGTCAAGCAACTTGGATGCAGTGAGCAGTGTAAGCAGTAAAATCATCTCAAGCACATTTGGTGATACACAAAGCAACTCAGACAACGTCAAAATTGCATCAATTATATACATTTTTTTTTAATACATCTCCTGTTTGTCATGTCTCTTATGATGCGAGTCACACCAGCACACCAGGATGTGTTGACATGACAACTGTGTCAGATATTTGAGTGACCCTTCCTACCCCTTTTGTTCCATGCTGGCTGAAGACATAGCTAGCCAGTAACTAGCTAACGTCAGACACTGATATATTTGCTATATTAACCATGCCCCTCTGCAAACACGACTTACCCTTAATAATGAATCCAAGTGTTTGATACTGGGAGGGGACCAGTAACTTTATGATCAAACTTTATCAATGTAGAAGCAACAGTCATTTTTCATACTTTGATCTGGTTTCCTTCAAATATCATCCAATATCATGAAAAACATGATTGACTGTTCATGACCTTTAAGTGCATATGCACACACATACACACACGCACACACAGATTTGTATTACTTAATTTCTGCATCGGTCATTAAACAGGAGAGAGCAGGTTTTAACAAGCAGTTTCAGCATTTTACTGTATTTGATAGAAAATATGCACAATCACCAAAGGCGTGTGTGTGTGTGTTTGTGTTTGTGTGCATGAGCGAGCGAGCGAGAGAGGAAGAGGATGAGAGGAAAGATAAATGTTTGGTACCACCTGCTGGTCACACTATGGGAGACCAGAGAACGAGACCAGGCTGCGTTCTAAATGCCACATTATTCCCTTTAAAGTGCACTACTTTTGACCAGGTCCCATAGGGTCTTAAAAAATATATTTACTTTCTAAATACAGAAATCATCACCGTATGATACATTTTGCATCATAGGACACTAAACGCAGCATCATATGATGCAAAATGTATCATACAGTGATGATTTCTGTACTTAGAAAGTTCCATATCTTGAAAACTTGACCTTTTGAGACTATGTCAACAATGGAATAATAAAACAAACACTAAAATATAGTTTTTTGGGTTGGAGTTTTCCTTTATTGGCTACAGTTAACCTTAAACACTTCTACATTTGAAATGTTTGCAACAACTTTCTGACGTGAGACTGTCATCACTAGTTGGTGTGCTGGGCTGGGCAGGTCAGGTCTGTGTGTGTGTGTGTGTGTGTGTGTGTGTGTGTGTGTGTGTGTGTGTGTGTGTGTGTGTGTCTGTCTGTTTGTGCATGCTTTTGTGTGTGCGTGTATGCATATGCATGTGTGTGCTAACCCCAATATCCGATATATTATGGCTTCACTTGCGGTTTCACTCATTAACGATTGAACTGACCCCTATGCACTCAACTCAAGCATTACGGTTGTAGATACGGGACACTGTTGTGTTACGCAAGGGAATTGGCTAGCACTATACATTCACCTTAGATTAAAGTGTTTGCTAAACAAAGGGATTCAAAGATGGACAACATGTATAGTAACCTACCAGCTCTCACAGTCTCATGTCAGAATTAGATGTTCATCCATGTTTCTCACACATAATATTTCAAAGTTGTTTTGAAGTGTTGAAGGTTACATTTAGGCATTAACTCTGAATGTTTATGATTATGGTTAAGGTTTGAGATAGGCTTAAAACAACAAGATCAAAAACAACTTTCTATCACTGGATTCAAAACTTGGAATAGGTTTTGCCCAAGCAAAACCGAAACCTTCTTGATGGTAACAGTGCTCACTGTTGCCCCTAGTGGCCAGTTTCCACATAATCTCCCAATGTCCTCAAACATGGATGGACGTCGAATACTGACTTGTATCACGGGTGACCTGGCTGGAAGTAACACCATTACAGCATTGATGAATGTGGTGCTTAATAAAACACATATCCTGTTAGTTTTAAAAGGACCATCAACTAACACTATCTATCGCTGCATCCAATCAAGATGTCTTCTCCGAAATGAATATTGAGTGTTGATTGGTCCCCAGATGTACAAACTAATACAAACTGCCCCAGTTACGCTGATTGCTCATTTCCGACTGGTCCAGCTCTCATGACTGTTGTTTTGTTAATGTTCCTAAGGCCCTAACAAGTTTATTTTCAGCATATGAATAATTCACAGCTAGTCTTAATGATAATAGCTACCACAGCCATACAGACCTGGTTGTTAGGAATGCTGCATTATTAACACTGATAAACAGTGGTAGAATAATGGTGGAATGGGGAGGAAGGATAGTGGGGATGGAACATGTACACACACAAGCACGGGACACGCGAACATGCACAGAAGCAAGCATGCACACGCACACAAACACACACATACACACCTTACCTGTCAGCCTAGACCCACTGAAATTTGCATACCGCCCCAATAGGTCCACAGACAATGCAATCGCCATCACACTGCACACTGCCCTATCCCATCTGGACAATAGGAATACCTATGTAAGAATGCTGTTAATTGACTACAGCTCAGCACTCAACACCATAGTACCCTCCAAACTCATCATTAAAGCGTGAGGCCCTGGGTCTCAACCCCGCCCTGTGCGATTGGGTGCTTGACTTCCAGACGGGCCACCCTCAGGTGGTGAAGGTAGGGAACAAGATCTCCACTTCGCTGATCCTCAACACTGGGGCCTCACAAGGGTGTGTGCTCAGCCCCCTCCTGTAGTCCCTGTTCACCCATGAGGGTGTGGCCATGCACGCCTCCAACTCGATCATCAAGTTTGCAGACGACACACAGTAGCAGGCTTGATCACCAACAACAACGAGACACCCTATAGGGAAGAGGTGAGGGCACTCAGATTGTGGTGTCAGGAAAACAACCTCTCACTCAACGTCAACAAAACAAAGGAGATGATCATGGACTTCAGGAAACAGCAGAGGGAGCACCGATGGGACAGAAGTGGAGAAGGTGTAAAGTGCCTTGGCGTACACATCACTGATAAACTGAAATGGTCCAGATAGTGTGGTGAAGAAGGCGCAACAGCCCCTCTTCAACCTCGGGAGGATGAAGAAATGTGGCTTGTCACCCAAAACCCTCACAAACTTATACAGATGCACAATTGAGAGCATCCTGTCGGGCTGTATCAACGCCTGGTATGGCAACTGCACCGCCCACAACCACAGGGCTGTCCAGAGGGTGGTGCAGTCTGCACAACGCATCACCGGGGGCAAACTACATGCCCTCCAGGACACCTACAGCACCCGATGTCACAGGAAAGCCAAAAAGATCATCAAGGACAACAACCACCCGAGCCACCGCCTGTTCACCCTGCTAGCATCCAGAAGGCAAGGTCAGTACAGGTGCATCAAAGCTGGGACCAAGACACTGAAAAACAACTTCTATCTCAAGGCCATCAGACTGTTAAACAGCCATCACTAGCACAGAGAAGCGGCTGCTTACTGCTGCTACACTCGCAATAACATCTGCTAACCATGTGTATGTGACCAATACAATTTAATTTGATCTGATTTGATTTGACACTGTGTTTTGTTAAGGTGATGTCCAGTGCATCTAATTAGTATTTAACACTCACACGAATCCCATAACCATTACAGAGAAAAGGCTGGAGAGAGAGAGAGAGAGAGAGAGAGAGAGAGAGAGAGAGAGAGAGAGAGAGAGAGAGAGGAAAATGAAAATGAAAATGGAGGAGAGTGTGATCAGCATAAAAGAGGGATGAAGTGTGAAAGAGGAGTGGGGAGGCTTTTAGCCTCTCCGGCAGAGGAGTAATGACCTATTACAGAGCCAATTGTAGACAATGTATTACAGAGCCAATTGTAGACAGTGTATTACAGAGCCAATTGTAGACAGTGTATTACATAGCCAATTGTAGACAGTGTATTACAGAGCCAATTGTAGACAGTGTATTACAGAGCCAACTGTAGACAGTGTATTACAGAGCCAATTGTAGACAGTGTATTACAGAGCCAATTGTAGACAGTGTATTGCAGAGTTGGCATTGCACACACAAATTGGTCATATTTCCATGCCGGGGGCCTAAACGCAGCATTATATTAGATGATTCCAGCACTCTGGACCTTGAATAAGCACCACTTTACAACCATAGAAATCCTTATTATAGAGCTTGATGCAATTATGTTCTTGTTGCAATTGATATACAGTATATTGCTTGATAGTGAACCCTGTGATTCCAAGGGTTGGTATTTCTCTGATTGTCCCTCAGATTGTTCTGACAATTGACAAGCCTATATAATGCATTCGATATGGCACCATATTCCCTATGTAGTGCACTACTTAAGGTTAGGGTTAGGTTTAGGCATTAACCCCAGAATCTTATGGTTAGGTATTAACGCTGAATGGTTAAGGTAAGGGTTAGGATTTGGGATACCCTTAAAACAAAAATCGAAAAACCAACTTCCTGTTGCTGGATTTGAAATAAGAGGCAGTTGCCTACCCCGATACCCCATCCCCCTAGCCAAACCAAAACCTACTTGATGGTAACAGTGTTCACTGTTGTCTCTAGTGGCTGGTTTCCACATCATCTCCCGACGTCCTCAGGCATGGATGGACGTCGAATACTGACTTGTATTACAGGTGACCTGGCTGGGTACACACACCACTACAACGACATCCCTTCGTCAAGGCCGTTGCAATGCGAGCAGCAGACACCATTATGCTTAGACATTAGACAACCCACATATCCTCTGTTTGTCGCTCGCGCTCTCGCTCTCTCTGTGCTTCAAAGAACTCCCAACTCTTTCCAACAAGCTCCACTTTGAAAAACACAACTTTGTAATTAGAGTGGTGTCAGTGCGATTGTGATTTGGCCGTTGATTTGGCCTGGGGGGGCCGTTGAATAGCACTGATACTGCCTCAATCAGGAACTGGCTTAATTGGAATTAGAGAGAGAGGGGAGCAGTGGAGGAGATCTGTGATGTGGGAGAATGGGGGAGAAATCTGCAGATAGTGTGGGGTGTGTGTGGGGGTGTCGGGCGTGTGTGCGTGTGTGTGTGTGTGTGTGTGTGTGTGTGTGTGTGTGATGGGGTAGAATGGAGTCAAATCCCTGCAACAGGAAAGAACCAAGTGACTGTGTCACAGGCATCAATCAATAAAGACTTGTAGGAATGAACATGGCTGATAGGAGAGGGGGTCTGAAATGTCTCTTGAATAGACAGTATGTTCAGATTTAATCAGATAATCTTATACACCAAAATACCCCACAGCTGGATAAATTAAATAAAATAACCATCCTACTCTCTTTATAGATACAATTGTATTTCTTCATTAAAGATTTACAAGAAGGACCTACCTAACTATATATTGTAGATGTGGTAGCCTATGAGAATATTGGAAGCATGGCTTATTGGAGGCATACGTTTTTTTGGGCACCCGTTAGAGTAAATGTCATTCCTGTTCATCATATTAAGTTTGTACACTGGAAACTTCACATTTCTTCCAATGTTAATGCATATTACGTATTCAAATATAATATTAATAACATTGCTGAATATGTAACCTTTATTTAACTAGGAAAGTCAGTAAATAACAAATTCTTATTTACAATGACAGCCTACCAGGGAGCAGTGGGTTAACTGCCTTGTTCAGGGACAGAACAACAGATTTTTACCTTGTCAGCTCGGGGGAACGCTCTAACCACTAGGCTACCTGCCAGCCCAATATACATAGTAATAAAATGTTAACTATTCCAACTTTGGGATTTGCTTAGAGATTAGTTTATTAGTCACATGCACAGTGTCACAGGTGTAATTGCAGGGTACAGTGAAATTCTTAAGCTCCCAGCTCCAGGGTTCCTCAAGTCACCACTAATTCAAGAGTGTACTGAAGGGAAACAACACCGTGTAGGAACTTCCACTGGTATAAATGGGTTGTGATTGATCTGTTGTCGCAGCGATTAGATTGCCATTGACAGGGGACTAGAGGGGGCCCTTGGGGGACTGACAGGGTTGCTCCTGAGGAACAATCACTTGCACTTTTATTCAACTGCATGCAATTGGAAACACAATGACACACACACACACATGCAAGTTTGCACACACATGCAACATACACACACACACACATACACACACAATCTGTATTCCCTGGCCAAAATGTGCCATGTGAAAGCCTATTATTATATGACAAAAGGAAAGAATGAATGAGCATCTTACAAAGACCTTACATTTCCGATGTCAGCAAAGTAAATACCAAGTCAGTGAATCAAGTGTTTCCCCACAGGCTCGTAGGGTAAAGCACTGCTAACAGGCGACAGAGAGATGTGACTAATCTCCCACTCAACGTGACCAATAGCCAAAATGTCAGTGTAAATCAAAAATAGTTACACCATGCCCAGGATGACCCCAGGGCTCTCAACTGTACGGCTCTTTACCAACCCTCAATCTCTCTCTCCCTCCTCTTCCTATCTCCCTTTTCCCTCCTTTCTTCATTCTCTAGCTTCTCTCTCCCTCTCAGCTATGGCTCCTTATCAAACCATATCTCATAGTTTCACTTCGAAATTCAATGTTTTATGGATGAACGTCTATTTTTGCTGCATTAATTCTGCATGTTTACAGGGTTAATTACGTGTGGTTACAGGGAAAAATACAACTCAAAGGGTTAAGTTTAGGTATTAATTCTGAGTTAAGGTTATGGCTATTATTTGGTATTCTCTCGTCTTGCTAGTACATTGTAAACTACCATGAAGCAGTGGTCAGAGCAGCATGCTTTGAACTGAGTAGCGCACTTTGCCGCCGACCATCATGACTTTGTGCCAGTGCTGGGCAACAGGAAGGCATATATCAACGTTTTCAGGACCTTTGCAAATGTCCAAAATTGAAGTCTAGTGATCAGCCTGCCCTACCAACCCTCACCCACAGAGCCATCTCAATATCTCACCCTCCCTCTCTCCCTGTACCAACCCTCACCCTCTCCCACAACCTCCTCTCCCATATCACCTTCTCTCTCTCCTCTCCTCTCCTCCGCCCTCCTTCTTTTCCCATGCAAACACAGAGCAGCTGCATGCCGGCCTAAAGTATGAAGAAAAATGCCAGGTGGCTATTTGTAAATAATCTGCAATTAATGTGCGTTATTAATAATAGATGACCTGGTTGTTACTGCAGAGATTTATACAGATGGTGGTGAAGGGATCTTCTAGTCCTCTTTTTCAATTAAGCATGGACAGAGAGAGAGAGAGAGAGAGAGAGAGAGAGAGAGAGAGAGAGAGAGAGAGAGAGAGAGAGAGAGAGAGAGAGAGAGAGAGAGAGAGAGAGAGAGAGAGAGAGGGAGAGAGAGGTATGTCGCTCGGCAGGCTGAATTAAAGAGGCTTTTTGTAGCATTTAATAGCCATTCATTGGCGGACTGCTGACACAGTGTGAGAGCGGCGCTCGGCTCAGCTAGCCCAGGATTTATAGCTGGCTCTAATGGGCATGCCCAGAACCAAAGGACTGCAGTCAGCACATTACCTCTCTCTGCCGCTCCCACTCAACCACACACACAGGGAGGAGCACACACACACAGGGAGGAGCACACTCACACAATATTTAAAGTGCGGACGCAGGCACACATGCACACACACACTTTTGTTGATCACACACCTGTGAGGACATACACTTGTGCACACACCCACACACACACTGACCTGCCCAGCTGGGGGTATCCATACAGCTGACAGTGGCGAGTGAGGGGACTTCTGTGCTGCCCTAAAGGAGACACAAATATTACAACAACATTAGTACAAACATCACATCAGTGCTAGTACAATAATCCCTGAAAGGCAAACCAACTTGATAACAACATGACTTTGATGGTCATCCTCATCATCATCATTAATTCTATGTGAATAATGATGGGCAAAGTGTATGTCTTGTATTTAAAGAGTAAATAGTGATATTGCCAACTACAACCTCTACACTCTTAGAAAAATGGGTTCCAAAAGGATTCGTTGCGGAGGGACAGGGTTCTACCAAGAACCGTTTTTATCAGAATAACCCTTTTTGGAAGAAAACGGTTATTTGTAAGGCAAATGGTTCTACCTAGAACCTTTAACGTCCTAAGAACTGTTTTTTGGAAGAATGGGTTCTTTGAGGATTATTTGGAAGGTATGAAGGATTCTTTGGGAGGCAAGAAGGGTTCTACATAGAACCATATATAATATTTCTCAGCATGCTCTATCGCAGGGAGATTTTCAGAATGTTTTATTTTACTGTAATATCTGTGTTTTTGCATTGCTTGGTTGATAAACGTTATGCTACACAAAGGTAAACAACAGTTTTCTAAATGAATCTAATCTGTTAGAATTGGGTTTATTGCACCAGTTACTGAGATGGTTGTTCCAGTTTAGATGATTTAGGTAGTCTCAATCATTCTGAATGCAAATTGTGGGAGATTAACATTTCCACTTGTTGGATATCCCAACTCTGGCTGGATTCCAACAGGAATTACATATCACTTGGCAAGCCTGCATAATGTGACTTGCAGTCCTGATGTGGCCTGTAAACCAGGAGATTCATAACACCCCTGTGTTCGGGTTTAAGAAGGCCTTGAAAGAAAGGCGTTGCATATGTATTGTCTTAAATCATTACATTTCAAAGGCTAGTAAGGCTGGTGGAACTGTTCATCAAGGGTTCTAGGAAGAACTCAACAAAGATAAAAGGGTTGTCAGTAGAACCCTCCATAGACGGTTCTAGGATGAACTGTTTGATTATAAAATGGTTCTTGATAAAAACCCTTCTTAGAGGGTTCTAGGCAGAACCATATACATGGGGTTCTTTGAAGAACTGTACTTAGAGTGTTCTAGATAGAATCCTCTGCAAATGGTTCTACCCAGAACCAAAAAGGGTTCCCCTATGGGAACAAACTGAAGAACCCTACATGGCTCTACTTGGCACCTTTTGTTCTAAGAGTGTAGTAGATCATTAATGTCTGAAATATGACAAACTATATCCACTGCAACATTGAACCTTTATTACACACAGCTGTATCCTCAATCTACAGAGAGAGAGAGATGAGTCTACAGGGACAAAACCACAGGAGCCTGGGGACCCAGAGAAAAGAGAGGGATGAAGAGGGAGTAGAACATAAGGAAGGAGAGAGGAGGAGAAATGACAATCTTGCAAGTTTACTTTTGGAACAGCTATGCCATACACAAACCTCCAGTGTGTAATACCATATTAGCCATAGTGGACCCTAGGGAGTACATGCTGTCTGAGTGAGCAAACATTTCTCAGCTTGGTGCTTTATTATGATAATGAGCATAGTGTAATGGCAGCGAGTGGGGCCTATTCAGATTAAAAATGCATGGAGGCATGGAAGCTAGGGACGTTTCTACTGACAAGGAGAGGAGCGGCAAATCTGATGTATAGATATAACCCTTAAGGAGAGAGAGGGGGGGAGTGAGAGATGCAGAGGGAGGGAGAGAGTAAGGGAGAGGGAAAGAGAGAGTGAGTGAGTGAGTAAGTAAGTAAATGAGAGGGAGAGGGATAGAGATAGATAGCAGAGAGAGAGAGAGAGAGAGAGAGAGAGAGAGAGAGAGAGAGAGAGAATGACAGAGAGAAGGAGAGCGGGAGGGAGGGAGAGCACTTGTTGGAGAGATGCTATAGTAGACATGCTCTCTCTCTCTATCCTAGTATGCCTGTCAGTGTAAGCATGTTTCAAGTTGGCATTGCCCCAATATGGGGCTGCTTTGCCAGACTGATCACTTGATGTAGACAGCGAATTCGGACGTTTGGTCCCTAGAACCTAGATATAGAGTGCTTTCGGACAGTATTCAGACCCGTTCACTTTTTCCACATTTTGTTACATTATAGCCTTATTCTAAAATATATATTTTTTTAAACTCTTTGCAAATGTATAAAAAATAAGAAAAATAAATACCTTATTTACATACATATTAAAAAATCTTTTCAAATGTATAAGAAATAAGAAAAATAAATAAGTATTAAGACCCTCTTCTATTAGACTCATAATTGAGCTCAGGTGCATCCTGTTTCCATTGGTCATCCTTGAGACGTTTCTACAACTTGATTGGAATCCACCTGTGGTAAATTCAATTGATTGGACATGATTTGGAAAGGCACACGCATGTCTATTTAAGCTCTCACGGTTGACAGTGCATGTCAGACCAAAAACCAACCCATGAGGACGAAGGAATTGTCTGTAGAGCTCCAAGACAGGATTGTGTCGAGGCACAGATCTGGCCAAACCGAGCAATCGGGGGAGAAGGGCCTTGGTCAGGGAGGTGACCAAGAACCCGATGGTCATTCTGACAGAGCTCCAGACTTACTCTGTGGAGATGGTAGAACCTTCCAGAAGGACAACCATTTCTGCAGCACTCCACCAATCAGGCCTTTATGGTAGAGTGGCCAGACAGAAGCCACTCCTTAGTAAAAGGCACATTATAGCCCACTTGGAGGCAACTCTCAGACCATGAGAAACAAGATTCTCTAGTCTGATGAGACCAAGACTGAACACTTTGGTCTGAATGCCAAGCGTCACGTCTGGAGGAAAGGAAACCTGGCACTGTCCCTAAGGTGAAGCATGGTGGTGGCAGCAGCATCATGCTGTGGGGATGTTTTTTAGGGACTGGGAGACTAGTCAGGATCGAGGGAAAGATGAACGGAGCAAAGTACAGAGAGATCCATGATAAAAACCTGCTCCAGAGTTCTCAGGACCATAGACTGGGGCGAAGGTTCACCTTCCAACAGGACAATGACCTTAAGCACATAGCCAAGACAATGCAGGAGTGGCTTTGGGACAAGTCTGTGAATGTCCTTGAGTGGCCCAGCCAGAGCCCGGACTTGAACCCAATCGAACATCTCTGGAGAGACCTGAAAATAGCTGTGCAGCGACGCTCCCCATCCAACCTGACAGAGTTTGAGAGGATCTGCACATAAGAATGGGAGAAACCCCCCAAATACAGGTGTGCCAAGCTTGTAGGGTCATACCCAAGAAGACTCAAGGCTGTAATCACTGCCAAAAGTGCTTCAACAAAGTACTGAGTAAAATGTCTGAATACTTACATAAATGTGATATTTCTGTTTAAACATTTTAAGAAATTGCAAAAATGTAAAAAAAAAACATTTTTAGATTGATGAGGAGAAAGAAACAACTTCATACACTTGAGAATAAGGCTGTAATGTAACAAAATGTGGAAAAAGTCAAGGGGTCTGAATACTTTCTGAATGCACTGTATGCCTTCCGCTGAGCTCACCAAAAAAATGAAAAACAATTGCCCAGGACTGGGAACAAGCTCGTGGTGCTCGGTGCCAGAGCACACTGTGCTACGGCAGCTCAATGCTCTATCAAGCCACAAGAATACTGATGATACCTGATGGTAACAGTGCATAGTTTTTTATAACTATGTTTTAAGCATTCCCCAAAACATATCCCTAACCACTCAGAATGAATACCTAAACTTAACCCTTTGAGCTGTTTCTGTTTTAACCCTATAACCACACAGAATTAATGCGTCAAAAATAGACCATCCATAATACATCAAATTTTGAAGGGAAACTATGAGATCTTGTTGGTTTTGCAGTTGTGTGTGTTTGTGTGTGTGTGTTTGGCAATGTGCTGACCTAATACTTCCAAGCTGACACTGAACCAGTCTATAGTATAGACTGAAGAGACTTTATTGATTTTCAAACCTCAGGGCCCTGTCTCTCCCTACTTACCTACCTACCTAACAACTCACCCCAGCCCACTACTACTAACATAAAAAATGAAAATAATAACCACCCAAAATAAATATATATAGTCAAAAGTTTGGACACCTAATCATTCAACGGTTTTTCTTTATTTGTACTATTTTTGAAGAATAATAGTGAAAACATCAAAACTATGAAATAACACATATGGAATCATGTATTAACCAATAATGTAGTAACCAGATTCTTCAAAGTAGCCACCCTTTGCCTTGATGACAGCTTTGCACACTCTTGGCATTCTCTCAACCCCTTCACCAGGAATGCTGTTTCAACAGTCTTGAAGGAGTTCCCACATATGCTGAGCACTTGTTGGTTGCTTTTCCTTCACTCTGCGGTCCAACTCATCCCAAACCATCTCAATTTGTGTTGAGGTCGTGTGACTGTGGAGGCCAGGTCATATGACGCAGCACTCCATCTCTCTCCTTCTTGGTCAAACAGCCCTTACACAGCCTGGAGGTGTGTTGGGTCATTGTTCTGTTGAAAAACAAATGAAAGTCACACTAACCTCAACCAGATGGGATGGCGTATCACTGCAGAATTCTGTGGTAGCCGTGCTGGTTAAATGTGCCTTGAATTCAAAAGAATAATGGACAGTGTCATAATGGAAAGCACCCCCACACCATCACACCTCCTCCTCCATGCTTCACGGTGGGAACCACGCATGCGGAGATCATCCGTTCACCTACTCTGCGTCTCACAAAGACACAGCTGTCGGAACCAAAAAATCTCACATTTGGATTTCCACCGGTCTAACGTCCATTGCTTGTGTTTCTTGGCTCAAGCAAATCTCTTCTTATTATTGGTGTCCTTTAGTAGTGGTTTCTTTGCAGCAATTTGACCATGAAGACCTGATTCACGCATTCTCCTCTGAACAATTGATGTTGAGATGTGTCTGTTACTTGAACTCTGTGAAGCATTTATTTGGGCTGCAATTTCTGAGGCCAGTAACTCTAATGAACGTATACTCTAGAGCAGAGGTAACTCCGGGTCTTCCTTTCCTGTGGTGGTCCTCATGAGAGCCAGTTTCATCATAATATAGCTTGATGCTTTTTGCAACTGCACTTGAAGAAACTGTCAACATTCTTGAAATTTTCAGGATTGACTGACATATTTTACCAATTTTACCATCTTCAATTAAGGTAGTAAAACAGATGTATATTGTCAGCAATATTGACAGATAAGGGGGATTTTGGGACCTGAGTCAACGTCATCCCTCATCTGATCAGACACAAAGGAAAGTGTTTCCTCAGCCTGTTGTGTGCAGGTTGGTGGAGGGTTGGTGAATGGTTGATCAGGCCACTGGACAGGTAATAATAATCACAGAATGACTATATCAACAGTCACTCTGGAGATTGGGAAATGCTGCTCTAGATGTTCATGGCGAGCAAAGATGATGTCATCGTGTGAGAAATGGATACATGACTACAAGAGAGAGTGCGCACATGTGCGTAAGAGAGCGAGTGCACGCATGCGTGTGTGTACATGTGTTACAACTGTTCTGCCTGTTTTATGAACATTTTAAAATCTTGTCCATGTTCTGTTATAATCTGCACCCGGCACAGCCAGAAGAGGACTGGCCACCCCTCACAGCCTGGTTCCTCTCTAGGTTTCTTCCTAGGTTTTGGCCTTCTAGGGAGTTTTTCCTAGCCACCGTGCTTTTACACCTGCATTGCTTGCTGTTTGGGGTTTTAGGCTGGGTTTCTGTACAGCACTCTGTGACATCAGCTGATGTAAGGGGGGCTTTATAAATAAATTTGATTTGATTTGATTTGTGTGTGTGTGCGTGCGTGTGTGTGTATCTAGTCCCCTGACCCCTAGTCTATAGGTCTGGCAGGTGACTGGGAGTGAGTCCCAGTTATTCAACACACAATTAGCCAAATCAAGTGTAATAACTCCAATCAAATTACAACAGCCTCCTGTGTACTATCATACCATCACATCACTGAGAGAAGAGAGGGAGGGAGAGAGGGGGAGAGAGAAAAGAAGGATGGAGAGAGAGGGTGGGGGGGAGAGAGGGAGTGGAAGGGAGAGGAGAAGGAGGGAGAGGGGGTGAGAGAGGGACTTAGATATGAGAAGAGGCACAATGACCGCACAAAGGGGAAGAGGGAGATCAGAGAGCCTACTGACTCGACCAGATATAGAAGAAATTGATTCCTCAGTGGTAATCTTTTGAAGACAGACACACTTGTGGAAAGACACACATAACATAACCGGTATCATAGCATCTTTCAGCAGACTGTGGGATGCAACAACTAACGAGGAACTTTGTTCTGGTTCACAGATTCTTTTTGTCACTGATCATTTGGACAAATCACAATTTCACAGGTATTTGCATCTTTCAAATATAGGAAGGGGAGGGGACATTTGGCTCTACACTGTAATGAAAAACTGTAATTTATATTGTAGTTTTTGGTATTATCAACAGTAAAATACTGTTGAAATGTTTTACTGCAGCATACTGTACATTATGGTGCACTGTGGGAAAACGTTTGTGGATTGGGAAGTAATTTATGTATTTTGAATGGTGCTGCAATTCAATTCCACAGAATAAAGTAGTTTAACATGTTTTTGGAGCTCCAAAAAACTTTGAGCACCAGCAGGTGGTTTTGACCCCTAATGCAGGAAAATTGAAATCCATTTTAACTCATTTCCACCAGCATGTTAAATGTGCAACCTAGAGGGAAACCATATTTACTCAACACACAGAGATGTGTACAAAGCTCTCCCTCGCACTCCATTTGGCAAATCTGAACATAATTCTATCCTCTTGATTCCTTCTTACAAACAAAAACTAAAGCAGGAAGCACCAGTGACTCGGTCAATAAGAAAGTGTTCAGTTTTGCTAGCACAGACTGGAATATGTTCCAGGATTCTTCTGATGACATTGAGGAGTACACCACATCAAGGGCGGCAGGTAGCCTATTAGTTAGAGTGTTGGACTAGTAACCGAAAGGTTTCAAGATCGAACCCCTGAGCAGATAAGGTAAAAAAATCTGTTGTTCTGCCCCTGAACAAGGCAGTTAATCCACTGTTCCTAGGCCGTCATTGAAAATAAGAATTTATTTCCTAACTGACTTGCCGAGTTAAATAAAGGTCAAATTAAAAAATGTAGTAATTGGCTTCATTATAAGTGCATTGATGACGTCGTCCCAACAGTGACTGTATGTACATACACCAACCAGAAGCCATGGATTACAGGCAACATCCCCACTGAGCTAAAGGGTAGAGCTAACGCTTTCAAGGAGTGGGACTATAACCCAGAGGTTTATAAGAAATCCCGCTATGCCCTCCGACGAACCATCAAACAGGCAAAGTGTCAATAAAGGACTAAGATTGAATCGTACTACACCGACTCCGATGCTCGTCGGATGTGGCAGGGCTTGCAAACTATTACACACTATAAAGGGAAGCACAGCCGCTAGCTACCCAGTGACACTAGCCTACCAGACAAGTTATATTACTTGTACTGTATGCTCGCTTCGAGGCAAGCGACACTGAAGCATGCATGAGAGTATCAGCTGTTCCGGACGACTGTGTGATCACGCTCTCCATAGCCAACGTGAGTAAGACCTTTAAACAGGTCAACAATCACAAGGCCGCAGGGACAGATGGATTATCAACTTGCAAGTGTCTTCAGTGACATTTTCAACCTGTCCCTGACTGAGTCTGTAATACCAAGAACAGTCTGTGCCCAAGAAGTCTGTGCCCAAGAACACTAAGGTAACCTGCCTAAATGACTACCGACCCGTAGAACTTACGTCTGTAGCCATGAAGTGCTTTGAAAGGCTGGTCATGGCTCACATCAACACCATTATCCCAAAAACCCTAGACCCACTCCAATTTGCATATAGCCCCAACAGATCCACAGATGACGCAATCTCTATTGCACTCCACACTGCCCTTTCCCACCTGGACAAAAGGAACAGCTATGTGAGAATGCTATTCATTAATTACAGCTCAGTGTTCAACACCATAGTGCCCTCATTCAGACCCCTTGACATCATTCCTATCGATGGGGCTGCAGTGGAAAACGTGAGAACTTCAAGTTCCTTGGTGTCCACATCACCAACAAACTATCATGGTCCACACACTAAGACAGCCGTGAAGAGGGCACGACAGTCCCCCTCAGGAAACAAATTAAAGGATTTGGCATGGATCCTCAGATCCTCAAAAGGTTCTACAGCTGCACCATCGAGAGCATCCGTTACAGCCTTATTCTAGCAATCTACACACAATGCCCAATAATGTTAAAGAAAAAAATGGTTGTGATATTTTTGTAAATGTATAAAAAATATATAAAAAAAATATTACATTTACATAGGTATTAATTTACATAGGTATTCATACTTTGTTCCATAATCTATAACCAAAGCGGGTCTCATAAAATGCATAAAATCGCTAATATAAAATCCCTTACCTTTTGAAGAACTTCTGCTGAGGGCTTCCCAAGTGTCCAACGAAGACATCCAATAGTTCTTTTGTTAGAAAAAAAGTCATTTATTATATCCATAAATCTCTGTTTGGTTGGCGCATTATGTTCATAAAATACAGTGTCCACTCGCCCATTGAACCGTGAAGAGAACGCATTCAACCTATACCTATACACATTTGTCCAAGAACAATCAAACATCATTGATAATGTATCCTTAGGAACACTTTTATGTATATTTACTATAATATTTAAACCGGATTATAAACTGGACGATAGGAAAGAAAAAAACCACAGCGCGCGCGAGCCTGTGAACGCGCATCCTCTTCTGTTTACATCCGATGACCAGTTCGAAATTCTTCTTCTATTACCATCCAGAGCAACTAAACATCATCAAACACTGTCTAGAGACTGTTGACATCCAGTGGAAGCAATAGGTACTGCAATCTTACTCCCATATATGTCTCTTTTCAATAGGGAGGGGTTCAAAATGAGACAATGTGTCAAAAACACATTTTCCAGGACAGAAATTCCTCGGGTTTTCGCCTGTTATATCAATTCTGTTATACTCACAGACAATATTTTAACACTCGTAGAAACTTCAGAACGTTTCCTATCCAATAGTACTAATTATGTGCATATCCTATTTTCTGGGCCTGAGTGGGAGGCATTTTACTTTGGGCACGCCAGACTCTCCAAAACCATCACCTCGGGAGCCGCTCCCTAAGAAGTTAACTTGAAAGCCAGGGAAAGATCCAGGACCACAGCGAAATCAGTGGGATCCCGCTTCAAACGAAGCTTTTGACGTCATTGATCACATGATAATGTTTTTTTCAGTTGCACTTTCAAATTTGCACCGGAGCTCCGGTATCAATCGTCCCATCATTACTTTTAATGGTTGAGCATTTTGCCATGTCCTTTTGGCCTGTTTTGCGCTGTAGTCACTACCAGTTTGGAAGCCGTTGTTAAGGACTCTAGATGTGCAAGTGATATAAAACACCAAATATTAAATAATTCTGTGGCGGGCCAGGTGCAGTGCACGCTGACAGAGTCGCCAGGTGTACGGTGTTTCCTCCGACAAATTGGTGCGGCTGGCTTCCACATTGAATGCAATGTATTGACTTAGGAGACAACTGATCTTCTCTTTTTCCCTTGTTGTGCAATTTTCCTAACTCCCGTTCCAGGACAGGTTGAAGGGAGCGAGGGAGCTATGGAGTGAGGGATGGAAGGAGGGAGGGATGGCACAAGTTATCAGGGAGGGAGGGAGAGGAATAATGACATGGTGCGGACTGGTGTCCCTGCCACCTTCACTAAACCACATGTAGCAAAAGTTAATGAGAGATCCCAAATGCCAGCGCACAGAGGAGGCAGGCCTGCTTAACACAGACCCAGTAATGCATAACACTAGATGATACACAGTCTGAGGCTGGGCTGGGACAGGGTAGAGAGGGAAGAAGGATAGAGTTGAAAAGGGAAAGATAAATTATATTCTATGGCCCCCAGGATAAAATTGGAGCAGTGAGAAGGAGGAAGAGAAAGAGAAGGAGAGAGAGAGAGGGAGAGAGAGAGACAGAGTGAGTGATAGAAAGAGAGAGAGAGGTAGGAAGGAATGAAAGAAATAGAGAGAGAAGGAAGAAATGTAGAAAGGAAGGAAGGAACTGCTGCTCTAGTAAAAGTGCTGCTCTAATAAAAGCAGAGGGAATAATGGAGGAAGATCGCTGATGGGAGGAAAGTAAAAATGAAAAGCATAACTAACATTAAAGCCTCCAAAATAAAACGCACCGGTAAAATAAAAGTAAAAAACATTGGCAAACACACACACAAACACACACACCCAAACCCAAAGCATGAATAATTATAAACATCAGCATGGTTTATTTGTGTTGATTTAAGAAAATATGAGAAGCAGTAAAATGTAACAAGGATGTAAAGCTGTAAAAATCCATCATCCATCTGGAAGCGTGTGTGTTTGTGTGTGTGTTTGTGTGTGTGTGTGTTTGTGTGTGTGTGTGTGGGGGGGGTTGTTATTTCCGTCGACAGGAAGTCATTATCTGTCCCAGTGTGTCTTTGTTTTGTAGTGATTTGAGGAACAAGCGTTGCAGGTTTATGATGGGGAGATGAGAGCTTCACTGACTGAGGAGGGAGGATGGGTTGGGATGGGTGGAGGGATATTCTGTAATGAATTTAGTGAGGAGGCTGGGTGGTGAGTGGGTTGAAAAGCAGTTGTTTGCCCTCGCTACAGTCAGCTATAACTGTCTTTTTAACACAGGACTATTAAAGGCCCAGTGAACTACTTTTGTTATTTTTTTATTTATATATTTCAGGGGGTGCTGCAGCTATGCACATACTGTGCATGCACGCACACATGCACGCTCGGTCGCGTGCACGGACACACGGACAGTTGCATATACGCACGCAGCCACGTGTGTCTGTACACTCACAAACACACACACACTTCCCTCAATGCTGACTCCTATCCCTACTTAATTTATGTAGTGGGCTGAATTAGGGTCACACAGCGTTTTTCTTGGTAGTCTTAAACAAATCTATTTTGAAACAAAAGTATACCACACACACATGGCTACGGGCCTAATCATGGAACTGATGACGATTCAGCCATTGTGAACCATGCACCAGGCTCCAGGTTTAAAAAGAAATATACACCTGTACCATGCCAGATATAGAGTTGAAATGAATAACATTTTGAGTTTGAATTCCAATATTACACTTTATACACAGTACCAGTCAAAAGTTTGGACAAATAGCCCTTACACAGCCTGAAGGTATGTTGGGTCATTGTCCTGTTGAAAAACAAATGATAGTCCCACTAAGCGCAAACCAGATGGGATGGCATATCGCTGCAGAATACTGTGGTAGGCATGCTGGTTTAGTATGCCTTGAATTCTAAATAAATCACCAACAGTGTCACCAGCAAAGTACACCCACACCATCACACTTCCTCCTCCATGCTTCACGGTGGGAACCTCACATGTGGAGATCATCCATTCACTACTCTGTGTCTCACAAAGACACAGCATTTGGATCCAAAAATCTCAAAGGACAGACTTCTACCGGTCTAATGTCCATTGCTTGTGTTTTTTGGCCCAAGCAAGTCTCTTCTTCTTATTGGTGTCCTTTAGTAGTGGTTTCTTGGCAGCAATTCGACCATGGAGGCCTGATGCATGCAGTCTCCTCTGAACAGTTGATGTTGAGAGGTGTCTGTTATTTAAACTCTGTGAAGCACTTATTTGGGTTTCATCATAGCGCTTGATGATTTTTGTGACTGCACTTGAAGAAATGTTAAAAGTTCTTGAAATATTCCGTATTGACTGACCTTCAAGTAATGATGGACTGTCATTTCTCTTTGCTTATTTGCGCTGTTCTTGCCATAATATGGACTTGGTCTTTTACCAAATAGGGCTATCTTCTGTAAACCACCCCTACCTTTTCGCAACACAAGTGATTGGCTCAAACACATTAAGAAGGAAAGACATTCCACAAATTAACTTTTAATAAGGAACACCTGTTAATTCAAATCCATTCCAGGGTACTACCTCGCTGGTTGAGAGAATGCCAAGAGTGTGCAAAGTTATTGTTATTTAATAGTTTTGATGTCTACACTATTATTCTACAAAGTAGAAAATAGTACAAATAAAGAAAAACCCTGGAATGTAGGTGTCCAATCTTTTGACTGGTTCTGAACATCACAGAAGACAGAAATATAACAAAACCCTTTGACATAGAAAACCAGAGTCTTTTGAAATAATATATATTAATTACGAAAAATATTAATAACATGCCACCCATGAGGATACTAGAAGAATATTTGTTCATTTTGACTGCAGAAAAGGGCTAGTGGCGCAGCGGTCTAAGGCACTGCATCGCAGTGAGGTGTGACTTGAGGTGTCACTACAGACCTGGGTTTGATCCCAGGCTGTGTAACAGCTGGCCATGACTGGGAGACCCATGAGGCGGCGAACAATTGGCCCAGCATCGTCTGGGATAGGAGAGGGTTTGGCAGGCCGAGATTTTCTTGTCCCATCGCGCTCTAGCGACTCCTGTGGCAGGCCGGGCGCATGTACGCTGACACGGTCGCCAGGTGTACAGTGTTTCCTCCGACACATTGGTGCGGAGGAAGAAGCAAGAAGCAGTGCGGCTTGCCTGGGTCGTGTTTCGGAGGACGCACGGCTCTCAACCATTGCCTCTTCCGAGTCCGTACGGGAGTTGCAGCGATGGGACAATTGGATACCATGAAGTGCCGGGTTGGCCGGATACGGCCGGACCTTTCCCCCCCTTGCCCCAGTTGCTAGTTTTGAAGGAGTGTTCCGACATCCTCAGGACATGGACAGAGGTCCAATTTCAATCTTGAGTGATCTCACTGCCTCTCCTCTCATCTCCTACCCTCTCTTCTCTCCTCTTCTCTGTTCTAGTACTTCTAGCTGAGAGAGGGAGGCCGCTTTTTCAGAAAACAGCTCTCATTTAATGCTACTTCACGACTCACAAACTTCACTTTCTGAAGACATGCAGAAAAGCCATTCCAATATTCCATGGCATGTAATATTCTGATTCAACTTCCTATAAAATGTTAATGATTTTCATATACTGTACTATATGGTAATATGGATGAGTGTGTGTTATGGGCTGTGCTCTAAATGTCTTTGCCGAGGAACACCCTACCTTAGCAGTGTGTGTGTGCATGTATGTATGTGTGTGTGTGTGTGTTTTCCCCATATCCACACTCCTCCAGTCCTCCCGTGGGAGAGAGGAGTGTATGTGTGGTGTATGTGCATGTGTGTGTGCTTGTACATCTGCGTCTATGTGTGTGTGCGTGTGTTGGAGAGAACAGTTCTAGGGCCCCCCAAACCCATCTACATACGTTCCCTGGGGATGCATAGGTGGAAACATGTAAATGAGCCATGAATAAATTAAATGGATGAAGCGTTGTGTCATGTGTACACAGCAAATTCTCTAGTCTTAATAAAACTGAATGAACACTGAATGAACACTTTTTCTTAGAATAGAAACACCATAATATTAGTCAAATGTATCCCAAACTCAAAAAGTAATTGGAAAGGTAGATACAAATTGTTTGTGACATTGTGGTTACAATAAAGAATGTAAACAAGATGCTGTGTTATTATTTACAGTAGTGATGGACAGCTGGTGGCATTTTGAAAACAGGTTTTCAAACACTTGTAGCCTGATTAGCAGGACAATGGACTCTTTATAGCCTGACTACTGTAGATGTGAACATCCAAGTACCTGCAATGTATTCGATGCTTAAGTACTCTGAAATGTACTCTACATTTCTAACTCAAAACAGCAGTATAGTATTTCTTCATCAACATCTTTATGCTTTCATTAATAAAATAACTAGAAACAGTTATTATTCAAAATGAGCTGTTTATAAAAAAAAATGGCATTGCGACTAAAGAGAACAGACGAAATTGACATAGTTTTCATCAAGCCAGCTTCTTTCTATGGTGCTATCGTCCCAGGGTTAGGATCATCACGAGAGGACTTGAAAATGAGTCGGAGCTGAGAGGATCACCAAAACTAAAGGTATTTTGGTTTCAGTGCATTTTCTTTAAAAACAAAACGTATACAGCCTATTATACCGTGTAATACAATCGATTATTAAATAAAGTTTAAATAAAAAAAATATATTTTTTAAATGATTGTGTACTAAAAACATGAATGTGTTTTAACCATGCCGACAACCATGCCGACAACCATCTGTGGAGATCAGTGGACAATGGGCTGGACAACGGGACGCACCCGAAAAAATGCATGGTTGCCAAGAAAGCTAGTTTTGCTAGATTCTTAACATTTCTATGCAGCATGTGTGTGTTAATTCTTAATTGATCTACCGTTTCTATCATAGGCCACTGTAATCAATGGGGGCTCAGGGCGGTACCATTCTGTTAATCTCATGAAGGTGCACATGGATCAGATTCAAACTTTGAAGACCGAGATCGAGTCATTGAAGGCAGACCAGCAGAAAGATAAACATTAATGGAGGGCAGAGATATGGGCGACAGCTGATGCATTGGTCCAGAGTCAGGCAGCATTGGCGGAGAGCCAGGTGGAATTGGTGGAGAGTCAGGCAGAGAATGGCGCGTTGAAGAGGGCAAGGAGCGAGATGGAGTCACAATCCATGCCAGGCACACCTGTGAGCTCTGTAACTCCACCTCCGACAGGCATACCTGTCAGGTTCATCAGCATACCTGTCGGGTTCGTCAGGTCGTCGGTTCACCCTGACATTTCCATTCCTCTTCCGACTACAGAACTTGACCAACGGCTCACCAGGCACAGCAAGGGCTGTCTGGACCGTTATGCTGTTCTGCTATTCCAAGGATGTGTAACAGAAGAGTGATACCACAAGTGGGCACAGAATGTTGTCCCCGCACATTGACTCTGTACCGTTACTCCCCTGTATATAGTCTCGCTATTGTTATTTTCCTGCTGCTCTTTAATTACTTGTTACTTTTATTTCTTATTCTTATCCATATTTTTTTTAACTGCATTGTTGGTTAGGGGCTCGTAAGTAAGCATTTCACTGTAAGTTCTGCACCTGTTCTATTCGGCGCATGTGGCTAATAAAATTTGATTTGATTTGAATACCAACTGGGATGTATCCCGAGGCAAATGTGGCTTACCAGTGAACCTCCGGGTGTTCATCATTAATACTGTGTCTCAGTTTCTGTCAATGACTGATGCAACCCGAAAAAGTTAATGAGTATTTGAGGTCACCGAGAAAGTCTGAACATGTCCTGCTCTCCCTTATGTAAGGAATTGGGCACTTTCCCATGTTTACTACAGGATGTACTGTAAGCTATGTTTACTTGTCAGACTGCACAGTAGCCTAATAAACAAATGCAGGTGGCTTATATCTTCAAAATGCTTTAAATGCTTTATTATCTAAATGTAAAAGCATATACTGTACAGTACTGTATTTCTTCACTAGCATCTTTATGCTTTTGTTAATAAAATAATGATAAAATACTCTTTCAACACACACGGTCACGTTGTACAGCGCCATTATGGCTAATAGCAGGGCTGTATTTTGGCCTTTATGGGCGGCACACAATTGGCCCAGCGTTTCTCTCCCTCTAAAACCAGAAATATATGTTTTGGCCTTTATTCAGATTACAATCGCTCTCTTTCGTTTTTTTTCTTTTTTTAAATATAGTGGCACCTACATGAAGCTGAGAGAAAAAATACCAACATTCTTTCGGATAGTCTTTTGGTTATCCTGACCTGGACACAATGTACAGTATTATAATAGCCCATTATGGGCTATTAGCAGGACAATATACCTTAACTGTGCTGCCAGTAATTTACTGTAAAAAAATTACAGTATTTTTTTAACAGTGCATGTCTAAAGATAAGCATATGTAACATCGAACTGCCTTCAATATTATGGAACGAAGATGTAAGAAATTTGGCAGAATATGTTACAATATTTGTGTGGATGAATATTGCTACCTTGCTGGCAATGCCCTCCAACGTGATGGGGTGATGCATACACAACATGTTCTCCATCCTTTCCATCCAATCCTTCAATCTCTCCTACAAATAGGCTGTAGGATTCTGTTTGCTCTGGACTCCAGAAAAGTGACATGATATATTTTGTTTGCTCTGGACTCCAGAGAAGTGACATGATATATTTTGTTTGCTCTGGACTCCAGAGAAGTGACATGATATATTCTGTTTGCTCTGGACTCCAGAGAAGTGACATGATATATTTTATTTGCTCTGGACTCCAGAGAAGTGACATGATATATTGTCTTTGCTCTGAACTCCAGAGAAGTGACATGATATATTTTATTTTCTCTGGACCCCAGAGAAGTGACATGATATATTTTATTTGCTCTGGACTCCAGAGAAGTGACATGATATATTTGATTTGCTCTGGACTCCAGAGAAGTGACATGATACATCCCTAGTTAATATTGGCAGCTAACATGAGTGACATTCCACTCCAAATGCAGGTGTAAAACGCAGTTTATTTCTGTAGCCTATCTTGCGTTTTGAAAATGAATCATAGTTTCTGGCAGGCTACACTTGGCAATGACAGGCTACACTTGGCAACAAATGGAGTTGGTTGAATATAAACGTGGTAGACTACAGTATCTTCTATTTTGACTGGAATTGTGTTGGTCATTTTTAATAAGTGCAGCATTCTGGTTCAAATAGTTTTGCAACTAATACTTTACTCAGATTGTGTTGCTTCCTCTCTTCTTGTAGGCCAAATAATTGCTCAACCAGTCTGTAACCGTGGTTGCAGGATTTTTTGTTGTTGGGGGGCGTGCCCCTTTTTTTTGACCACATGCCCGTCAAAAGGTATCTGCACGGACCTGTATAGAACCATTTGTTTTTAGTGTGTACTGTACATGAATGGAGGAGGCAGGGTTGTAATTGAAAGAAGCGATGAGACAGAAAGAGAGTAGGTGTGCGTGTGTGTGTGTGATGGATGTGTAGGCATCAGCAAAGATTAACCTCTGGAATAATGCAGAGAGCAGATGTGGCTGCTGTAAACACCTGGATTGGAAAAAGGAGTGGCGGGATGGAGGGATGGATGGAGGAAGAATAGATGAGGTAGAGAGAAAAGAGTGTAATATGATAATGTAATGAGTCCCACAGGGTGATGGGATGGAACAGGTTGAGTGAGTGTCTGCTTGTGTGTGTTTGCATGGGTGTGTGTGTGTGTGTGCATGTGCATGTGCACGTGTGTGTGTGTATGTGTATATAGCCTAAATTGTGAAAAATGTGTGTGTGGGAGTCTGTGTGAATGTGTCCAATACAGTTCAGTAGAGTATGTGTTTGCACGTATGTGTGCAAGTATGTATTTTATGTGTGTTTTCGACTATATAATACTTTGTATGTATCTAATCTGCTGGGCTAGTGATGCCTGCATCCTTCTGAGCTGAACTCTATTTCACGGGCTAGTAAGAGTAGCAACGGTCATCAAAATTGTTGAAAGGTTTTAAAAACAATTTTAAAAAATGCAGCAGTTGGACAATGGACGACAATACTCTAAACTCTGATTAAAAAATTATAAAAAATCCATCAGGTATTAAATGAGTTATAAACTTAAAAATAAAGAAGAGCCGCACACTCTAGGAGCTCAGATGCAAAAAATATTTTATGTCCATTAAATGAGTTATAGCACATAAAACATTTTACTGGCACGGACAATAATCAATGATTTCAGGGATTTTGGTGGGTATTCAGGTATACAATTTATTATAAAATTTCCCTGTTTTCTTTTTCATAGATTGCACTCATATGTCGATTCTATGAATACATTAAAATAAATGTGTGGAACAGGGCTGCAACCAGAAAACCTTCCTCTGTCTAGGCCTATCTGCAATAACCTGCGCTGTCTAGACTGCCTCATTAATTACTGTTGTTGTCACGTTCTGTTGCATAATTCAACAAATGTGTCAATAGCATTATACCCACAGATTACCAAACTAATATGATTGGCTCTAGATTACACCTATCTATACATACTTTATATTGTTTGTAAGATCAGACATAATATCACTATAATCCGAAATTGGGTTATGTTTTCAGCGCAGCTCATTCGTAAACATTTCAATCACTACTTTTTTTTACTTTTCTTTCCTATGATGTAGGTGTCGAGATGATGTGTTATATCCCAGACATAGCTTTACCTTTCTTATAGACGCAACGGAAAGACAATGTATTCCATTTCAGCCATTACCGGGGGTGTGTTTGACAGGTCATGACAAACATTTCCCATGGTCTTAACGTCAAAGGGAAAAAAACAACAGGCACAAGCAAGAGTATGAAAGAGTCACATGAGTAAAATGAAAGCAATCAATCCCACAAGATATAAATGGATTCTGCACCCGTCAAACACAGGAAATAGATGGCTTAAAAGGACAGATCCTCAGGTGGGAGCGGCATGGGCGTTGCTGGTAAGAGAGAGTAGTCTTATCTATTCTTCTAGCTACATAAACCACATACAGTGCATTCGGGAAGTATTCAGACCCCTTTTTCCACATTTTGTTACATTACAGCCTTTTTCTAAAATGTATTAAAGTGTTGTTGTTTTTCTCAATCTACAGACAATAGACCATAATGACAAACCAAAAACTGGTTTATTGATGTATAACATGTATTACATTTACATAAGTATTCAGACCCTTTACTCCGTACTTTGTTGAAGCACCATTAGGAGTGATTACAGCCTTGAGTCTTCTTGGGTATGACGTTACAAGCTAGGACACCTGTATCTGGGGAGTTTCTCCCATTCTTCTCTGCAGATCCTCTAAAGCTCTGTCAGGTTGGATGGGGAGCGTCGCTGCACAGATATTTTCAGGTCTCTCCAGAGATGTTCGATCGGGTTCTGGTCGGGGCTCTGGCCTGGCCACTCAAGGACATTCAGAGACTTGTCCCGAAGACACTCCTGCGTTGTCTTGGCTGTGTGCTTATGGTCACTGTCCTGCTGGAAGGTGAACCTTCGCACAAGTCTGAGGTTCTGAGCGCTCTGGAGCAGGTTTTCATCAAGGACCTCTCTTTGCTCCGTTAATCCTTTCCTCGATCCTGACTAGTCTCCCGGTCCCTGCCGCTAAAAAACATCCCCACAGGATGATGCTGCCACCACCATGATTCACCGTAGGGATGGTGCCAGGTTTCCTTCAGAAGTAACGCTTGGCATTCAGGCCAAAGAGATCAATCTTCATTTCATCAGACAAGAGAATCTTGTTTCTCATGGTCTGAGAATCGTTTAGGTGCCTTTTGGCAAACTCCAAGTGGGCTGTCATGTGTCTTTTACTGAGGAGTGGCTTTGGTCTGGCCACTCCACCTTAAAGGCCTGATTGGTGGTGCTGCAGAGATGGTTGTCCTTCTGGAAAGTTCTCCCATCTCCACAGAGGGACTCTGGAGCTTTGTCAGAGTGACCATCACCTGACCAAGGCCCTCCCGATTGCTCAGTTTGGCTGGGCGGCCAGCTCTAGGAAGAGTCTTGGTGGTTCCAAACTTCTTACATTTAACAATGATGGAGGCCACTGTGTTCTTGGGGACCTTCAATACTGCAAAAAAAATGTTGGTACCCTTCCCCAAAACTATGCCTTGACACAATCCTGTCTCGGAGCTCTACGGACAATTCCTTCGACATCATGGCTTGGTGTTTGCTCTGACATTCGTTTTATATATACATTTTCAAAAATGTCTAAAAACCTGTTTTCGCTTTGTTATTATGTGGTATTGTGTGTAGATTTTAGAAGGCTGTAATGTAACAAAATGTGGAAAAAGGGAAGGGGTCTGAATACTTTCCGAATGCACTGTATACTACTACTGAGTCTCCATTCCAAACACATTACTTTCCCTTCGGTTCCACAAGCCAGTTCCACTTTTAGAACCCGGTCCATAAGAACCATACCCGCCAGCAACCAGGGAGCTTACCTACACACAAAGCCCATTGAGGTGAAGCTTGGCTGGGGCAGGATAGGGGAACAGCAGGGCCCTCCTGGAGGCTAGAATCCATCTCCAGAGAGACTTCCATGCCCCATAGACTTCCATGGCAGATGGAGAGACAAGCACAATACAATACACCGTCCCCCGGCGATACACACTCAGGTTTATTACCGCAGGGAGTGTGTGTGTCTTTCTGTATGTACTTGCGTGTGGGGAGACAGAGCGGCAGAGAGTGTCAATTGGTCCATCCCCCTGACTCCCTATAGAAGAGTACTAGGCCTTGGCGATACACAGAGAAACACACATAACACCGCCTTTAGAGCACCACAGATGACTCCTCTGTGCTAAAACCGCTGAGCTGAGAATCATTTACGCTAGCATTATTGTCTTGTGTTAGAGGAAAATAATGCAAGACTAATGGCTGTAGTAGAAGTGAATATGTGTGTGTGTGTTGTTCTGGGCAGCTGTGTGCGCATTGGGGTAAGGGTGTGTGTGTGTGTGTGTGTGTGTGTGTGTGTGTGTGTGTGTGTGTGTGTGTGTGTGTGTGTGTGTGTGTGTGTGTGTGTGTGTGTGTGTGTGTGAGTGTGTGTCCGTGTGTGTGTAGTTAACAGGTAAAAACTCTTCATTGGAAAGGTATATGGTCTTTAATGCTAACTCAGATTTAATTTGCTAATGTTTGCATTATCTGAATGTGTCTATGGAGTAAAGAACAATAGCTATTCTGCTAACTCTGCTAAGATTTGTAAGGCCGGTAGTGAACGTATTGATGGTAGTAAACACTAATGTTTGTTGAAAACAACAGTCAGCACAGAACACTCTGGGCCTGTGTACGGTACAGCTCAATCTGAACTCACTGTTTAACCGTGTATGCTTAGAACTTCAGTGTGAAAGCTCAGAACTCAAAATGAAAAACTCACCATCATATGAACACTAGACAGACTGTAACGTAAACACAACCTATTAATTCTTTTTAGGAGACCTTACAACACACACGCATGCACAAACACACACACACACACACACACATATATATATACATACACATACTACATTCCTGCTACAGGATTGATGGGTAGTTTTGGAGCAGGAGGCCTCTAATCATATTTCATATCTGGTGACACACCCATTATAATAGTGTGATGGATTAATATAACCAGTGGTGAGGTTGTGCCATGCACCTCCATATGGACTGCTGAAACATGCTAGTGTTGTGTAACATACAGTGAGCTCCAAAAGTATTGGGACCGTGAAAATGTTTTTGTTGTTTTAGCTCTTTTGTTTTAACTGATACGATGACTATCAGGTTAAAGTGCAAACTGTTATCGTCAATTTGAGCGTATTTCCATCCATATTGGGTGAACCGTTTAGAAATTACAGCACTTTCTATACATCATCCCCCCATTTTAGACAAATCCACTAGGATGTGTATTAAATTAGTCAAAAGTTTTGTATTTTGTCCCATATTCCTAGCACGCAATGACCACATCAAGTGTGTTTGATGTATTTGCTGTTTGTTTTGGTTGTGTTTCAGATTATTTAGTGCCCAATAGAAATTAATGGTAAATAACGTATTGTGCCAATTTGGATTCGCTTTTATTGTAAATAAGAATATAATATGTTTCTAAACACTTTTACATTAATGTGGATGCTTCCATGATTACAGATAATCCTGAATTAATCGTGAATAGTGAGAAAGTTACAGACAACAAATATCATACCCCCCCAAAATTGCAAACCTCCCCTGTCATTGTAATGGTGAGAATTGAGCATATCTTGGGTGTATGATATTTGTGCACCTGTAACTTTCTTACTCATCATTCAGGACTTCTGTAATCATGGTGGCATCCACATTAATATAGAAGTGTTTAGAAATATGTTATATTCTTATTTACAATAAAAGTGACTCCAAAATGACACGTTTTCTCATAGAAATGTTGCGTAAACGCCCTCCCATCCTTGCAACACTGTACGTCGGATTCAGTCTTTTATGATTATTACATGTCACAGTGTACAATGCGACCAAATTATAATCTTGATATCAACCTGGCCAGATTGTACGATATGCTTCAATTTTGTGATCACATTCTGCAATTGGCTTGCGAGGCTACGTCAACTGGGCGTATCAAGTATGGCGTCAAAAGAACAACAACAATCTGTTGCTATTTTGATGATTGACAGACACTGCTCCTCCTACCTCTGTGACTGCGCGCTACTCATTACCACATCGAAGCGCTAATGCCCAATAAAAGCCCCATAGCTCGAATGTGATATGCGCCTCGACATAAATCATTGGCATTACTCAATACAAGCATTGCGATTTTGATATGTTTATGCTATTTGTAATTAGACACAGCCCATTACTTGCACAAAGTTTTGGTTACATTTTTTTATACAAAAATCCTGGGGGTCACTCCCGGCCGTGTTCCTATTGGTCAGTCACCGGGATCGGCTCATAACACAAACCACAGTATGTCTGACACTGTCAGAACTTTGTCGGAGCCTACGACCGCACGTGGTACTTAATCGGCAGACCTTGTCACATTGAACGAGGCAAGATGTCCGACATTCATTTACGACCGAAGAATTTGCCCATGAGGTGGAAATGTTGTCTGGGATGGCAAAATCGTGGCATAAGACTGCTAAAAGGGTGAAATGCATTACCTAGGCAGTTATACAACTGAATGCATTCAACTGAAATGTGTCTTCCACATTTAACCCAACCCCTCTGAATCAGAGAGGTGCGGGCGGCTGTCTTAATCAACATCCACAGCACCCAGGGAACAGTGGATTAACTGCCTTGCTCAGGGGCAGAACGACAGATTAAACTGATTTGCTGGGAGAGAGACAAAGAGAGAGAGACAAACCTTTTCTGATTTGCTGGGAGAGAGAGAGAGAGACAAACTGATTTGCTGGGAGAGAGAGAGAGAGACTGGCTAAGAGAAAGTCTTGGGGTGGCCCAATGGAGCCCAGCCCGGTGTGGTGTGTGTATTTATGTGAATAAGGCTGTGATGGTGATGCATGGTTATGGACCATCTGTACTGTGACTGAGCGAGAGGATATATTTATGATTATGGGGAGAGAGAGATAGAAAGCTGTCCATTACAGTTACATAAAGCCCTATGGTAGAGTGCCACTCATCAGATTTACACACACGCATGCGTAGGCCCACACACACACATTACACCAACAGACAAACGCACACACACACTCCAACGGACACGCACACACACACACACACGTTATAGTGTGAGAAAGGGAAACGGAGGGACAGCGAACAAATAACCCATGACGTGGCTACTGTGGCCTCTGAGGAGTGTGTGTGTGTGTGTGTGTGTGTGTGTGTGTGTGTGTGTGTGTGTGTGTGTGTGTGTGTGTGTGTGTGTGTGTCAGAAGATGGAGAGAGTGCACTTGGTGTGAAATGATTGGTGCACATAAAGAGCCCCATTCTGCTGACAATCGCAGAAAGACACTGAACCGAAGATGCGATCACACCTCCCTCTCCTTCTCTCCATCCCTCCATCCTTCCACCTCTCCACTGTGCTGTCTTTTTATTGATTGTTAAATGACACAAGCAGCCTCTGCCATAGATCTAACAGGCTTTTGTGTGCTGTGACTGTGTGTGTGTGCTCGCATGCGCACGTGCGTGCTGTGAACACTCTACTGGACTCTTTGTTATCAGCTTAAAAAAACGTGAATAGTTTTATTATTTAACTATATATAATATAACTACATAAATACATCTGATCATGAAAGCAAATTTTATTTAATAACAAACCTTCTTTGTTCACGCTAGGTTTTTGTCTGCGCATAAATACAACCGGCGAGGTAATTGTTTCACAGATCAGCAGTCTTTTTTACGCTACAAAATGATTAATGATTTTTTTGTTTCTAGTAATTACTTTGATAACTTGCCAAATGCACAGTATTAACAGTTAACTTTATAAGCACCAAGTTATTCAGGTCTAATTCTGGAGTTTTGGCACCAATCTGTCACTGTTATTAAAGGCATAACAGCAAATATTACATATACACAGAGGGGGAAAAAATTACATGTACAGTAACAAGTCATTTCCATTTCCAAATTCAATAACGTTAGAGCATAAGTTCGTGTCGGCAATGATGAAATTACTGTGTGTTTCTTCTATTTCATTTTCTCCATTTTTTGGGGGGGGCTCATATGAACCATTTTCTGAATTTTACAAAGAACAACAATGTTTTCCCATTCTACATTGTACTCTTATTCTAAAGTCACAGTAAACCATCTCTTGCTGTGTGTGTTACATTTCCCATTCCCCCTCTGCAGATCTTCAAGCTAAACAACGATAGAACATCTTTGTACAGACTAGCCCAGTTTTGTGGTTGAGAACCCTGGTGAAATATGGTGCATTGCTATTGGTCTGTCAACAATATGGTACGTTGCTATTGGTCTGTCAGGTATATGGTGCATTGCAACCCGGCAAATTGGCCAGTGTGACCAAGTGTTGATTTTTCTGTACAACATTTATAGTGTTCATTCAGACTAATTGGTGTAAAAGAACCCCAGTGTTTGTGTTAATAACCAGTGTTGAAACAAAACCACACCCATCATTATCATATTTCCCAGCATTTTCTGTTGCAGGTAGATTTATACAATTGTTTGTTTCAATATCTTTGTTTTTGATGTACGTTGATTGATTAATTAATGTCACGATCTTCTTGAGGGACGGACCAAGATGAAGCGAGGTTTCCAGTATACATACTTTATTTACACGTAACTGGCAAAACAATAAACAAATAAAGATCGTAACTCCGGTGTGGCTAAACACGCACGCACGCACGCACGCACGCACGCACGCACGCACGCACGCACGCACGCACGCACGCACGCACGCACGCACCAGAATACAATGACCCACAAAACCCCAGTGAAAAGCACAAACATATATATATGGTTCCCAATTAGAGGTAACGACAATCAGCTGCCTCTAATTGGGAACCATTAACCCAACATAGAAATATATAACCTAGAATTAAAAAAAAACCTCCTAAACAAAACACAAACTAAACTGACCCAGGCCTGGACGTGACAATTAATCTTATGCTGCTCAAATATAAATAACATAAATGTTTCAAAACTAATGTAATCTGTTACTTGGACTTATTGCACCCATTTCTGAAATTATTGTTCCAGTTTAGAAGCTTTAGATCGTGTCATATCTTAGGATTTCTAACCCCGGCAGTCATTCTTACTGCAGGTTGTGGTTGTATAAAAAAATCAAAATGTTAGATTTCTCCACAATGATTGGCTTCAAATAGAAACTACACATCACATTGCAAGCCAGCATAATGTTATCTGCAGGCATGATGTGGCCTATAAACAATGAGTTTCAGGCCATTGTATTAGGGTAAAACTAGGCCCCAAATAATGTTTACACTTGACACTTACAGTTGAAGTCAGAAGTTTACATACACTTATGTTGGAGTCATTAAAACTTGTTTTTCAACCACTCCACAAATTTCTTGTTAACAAACTGTAGTTTTGGCAATTCGGTTAAGACATCTAAGTAATTAAGACATCTAAGTAATTTTTCCAACAATTGTTTGTAAACAGATTATTTAACTTCTAATTCACTGTATCACAGTTCCAGTGTGTCAGAAGTTTACATACACCAACTTGACTGTGCCTTTAAACAGCTTGGAAAATTTCAGAAAATTATGTAATGGCTTTAGAAGCTTCTGATAGGATAATTTACATAATTTGAGTCAATTGGAAGTGTACCTGTGGATGTATTTCAAGGTCTACCTTCAAACTCAGTGCCTCTTTGCTTGACATCATGGGGAATTCAAAAGAAATCAGCCAAGACCTCAGAAAAATTATTGTAGACCTCCACAAGTCTGGTTCATCCTTGGGAGCAATTTCCAAACGCCTGAAGGTACCATGCTCAGCAAGGAAGAAGCCACTGCTCCAAAACCGCCATAAAAAAGCCAGACTACGGTTTGCAACTGCACATGGGGACAAAGATCATACTTTTTGGAGAAATGTTCTCTGGTCTGATGAAACAAAAACAGAACTGTTAGGCCATAATGACCATCGTTATGTTTGAAGGAAAAGGGGGGAGGCTTGCAAACCGAAGAACACCATCCCAACCGTGAAGCACGGGGGTGGCAGCATCATGTTGTGGGGGTGCTTTGCTGCAGGAGGGACTGGTGCACATCACAAAATATATGGCATGATGAGGGAGGAAAATTATGTGGATATATTGAAGCAAGATCTCAAGACATCAGTCAGGAAGTTAAAGCTTGGTCACAATGACCCCAAGCATACTTCCAAAGTTTTGGCAAAATGGCTTAAGGACAACAGTCAAGGTATTGGAGTGGTCACAGAGCACTGACCTCAATCCTATAGAAAATGTGTGGGCACTAAAAATGGATCCCACACCGGAGGCCCTGGTGTGGGACCCCTCTCTGGAGGCTCCGGACTGGGAACCTTCTCTCGAGGTTCCGGACTGTCGACGCGCACTGGGACTCTGGTGCGGGGAGCAGGAACGGGCCTTACTGGGCTCATGATGCGCACTGGGACTCTGGTGCGGGGAGCAGGAACGGACCGTGCTGGGTTCACGGCGCGTACAGGAATCCTGGAACATGGAACAAGGACAGGACGTGCTGAGTCCACAACGGGCACAGGGATCCTGGAGCGTGGAACAAGGACAGGACGTGCTGAGTCCACGACGGGCACAGGGATCCTGGAGCGTGGAACAGGGACAGGACGTGCTGAGTCCACGACGGGCACAGGGATCCTGGAGCGTGGAGCCGGAACAGGACGTGCTGGACTCTAAGCGCACAGGGGGCCTGGTGGACGGAGCCGGAACAGCACGTACTGGGCTGTGGATGCGAACCGGAGACCCCACACGCAGAACCGGTGCAGGATATCTGAGTCCCAGAAGGTGTACTGGAGACCTAGCACGCAGAGCCGGCACCACTCTTCCAGGTAGCACACTCACCCTCCCCTGGCAGATGAGTGGAGCTGGAATCTCACGCACCGGGCTCTGGACACGCACCGGAGACACTGCACTCAGAACCGGTGCAGGATATCCTGGTTCAAGGAGGCGCACCGGAGACCAGGAGCGCTGAGCCGGCACCACTCTTCCAGGCTGCACACTCACCCTCCCCTGACTGATAGTGGTGCTGGAATCTCTCGCACCGGGCTGTGAACGCGCACTGGAGACACCGTGCGCAAAACTGCATAGCACGGCGTCTTACCAGTGTGACGCTCCCTCCGACGCTCCCTCCAGAGAGCACGAGGAGTTGGCTCAGGAGTCCATCCTGAACCGGCCAAAGTCCTCGTGTGCCCCCAAAAAAAAGTTTTGGGGCGCTGCCTTTCGGGCTTCCTAGCCAGGCGAGTTCCAACAAACTTTTCCTTCTCCGGGTTCCATACTCCATATAATTCCTCACACCTGCGTCGCTCCGCCGCCGCTGCTTCCAGCTCCTCTACTGGCCGGCGATACTCTCCAGGCTGAGTCCAGGGTCCGTCTCTAAACAATTCCTCCTCCCAGGTCCAGTACTACCGGTTCTCTCGCTGCTTGGTCTTTTCATGGTGGGTTATTCTGTCACGATCTCCTTGAGGGACAGACCAAGGCGCAGCGAGGTATCCAGTATACATGCTTTATTATTCACGTAACTGGGCAAAAACAACAACATGAACATAATGACGATCGTGACGCTGACCACAACTAAACATACAACAAGCTATGCTCAAACAATAACCCACAAACCCCTAGTGCAAACTACAAACATATATATGGTTCCCAATTAGAGGTAACGACACTCAGCTGCCTCTAATTGGGAACCATTACCCCAACATAGAAATAGATAACCTTGAACAGAAAAAACCCTACACCAAAACAAAACTAAACACTCCAGCCTGTCTTCTCAGGCCTGGACGTGACACAAAATTCACCCAACTTATTGTGGGAAGCTTGTGGAAGGCTACCCGAAACATTTGGCCCAAGTTGAACAATTTAAAGGCAATGCTACCAAATACTAATTGAGTGTATGTAGACTTCTGACCCACTGGGAATGTGATGAAAGAAAATAAATAAATAAAAATAAATAATCCTCTCTACTATTATTCTGACATTTCACATTCTTAAAATAAAGTGGTGATCCTAACTAACCTAAGACAGGACATTTTGTGAAAATCTGAATGTATTTGGCTAAGGTGTATGTAAACTAGTGAATGACCTGCAGAGAGCTGGGACCAAAGTAACAAAGCCTACCATCAGTAACACACTACGCCGCCAGGGACTCAAATCCTGCAGTGCCAGACGTGTCCCCCTGCTTAAGCCAGTACATGTTCAGGCCCGTCTAAAGTTTGCTAGAGAGCATTTGGATGATCCAGATGAGGATTGGGAGAATGTCAGATGAAACCAAAATAGAGCTGGGTTTAAGTGTGATGCCCATTTACTGTTCAGTGTTAGCAAAACATTTTTTTTTATTTTGGATAAGCCTATTTTGAGGTGGTTGATTGTCTAAAATGGCCGTTTGTTACATTGCTATTTTAAGATTGCATGAGGCCACAGGCACAGGGTCCTGTCTTAATTTCCATTTAAGCAGGTATGCATAGGCTCTCTCTCTTTCACTCTATCTTTCTATCTTTCTATCTCTCTCTCTTTCTATCCATGTCTCTCTCTCTCTCTTATTATATATATTCTGTCTCAACTGTATACATGTCCTACTGCGCAACCATCTTGGTTTTCTCAATAAACCAGTAAAAACATGAACTACCTTTACTTGTTACTTCTGTGACCTTTCTTTATCCTTCCTTCCTCCTCATGAGAGAGATAAATTAGAAAATATTTTAAAGATATGTGGGTTTTTGGTAACAGAATGACAAAACACTAGGCACATGTTGGTTCAATGTAATTTCATTGAAATGATGTGGAAGAAACGTTGATTGTGCCTAGTGTGTAGGCATTATTTCTTAAACTTACAGGAGGAAAATAATTTCTGCAAAAACTAAATATAAATGTAGATGTTAGTTGGCAGGGGTCTTTACTTCAACATGATTGTGTTTTGATGTATTTCTAATAGCTTTTAATATTTGTTATGGTACTGTACAGTAAATGTTTTATAAGACCCCTTTTCCATCTGTTTCATCAGAAATCAAAGCCTTTGCTCATTCCACATTTTTAGGGTGGAACATGGCTGAACATTTTATATATGCCTTAATAAAAAAAAACATATATAAACTCTTAGCTTTCATTTAACACCAAATGTAATGTGCTAGTAACTTGTTAGTGCTCATGGGGCTTTATACATGCCCAACACTAGAATTTTCAGCAATGTGGTGCATTGCTATTGACCTGTCAGCATCACAACACATAGAGCCAGTGAGAAGAACAGGCAATAAGAACAGCCCTAACTGTTGTTTCAGGTTACTGTTTAGGGCTCCCGAGTGGCGTGGTAGTCTAAGACACTGCATCTCAGTATAAATCTGAACCAACCCAGCACCTGGTTCAAATCCAGGCTGCATCACATCTGGCTGTGATTGGGAGTTCCATAGGGTGGTGCACAATTGGCCCAATGTTGTCTGGGTTTGGCTGGGGTAGGTTGTATTGTAAATAAGAATTTGTTCTTAACTGCCTTGCCTAGTTAAATAAAGATTAAATAAAAAAGGTTTTAACTACTGATCTCTGATCAGCTATTCTTACATACATGAATGTGTGTTAATTACATATCCACTCTTGATTTATTTTCCATGTGTGAGTTCCCATTTTAGAGCTCCCTCCTAAGTCTAAAAGGTTGGTGTGTGTCGGGTCTAGACATCCTAATTGATTCAGGGTGAGGGGGGAAGAGTCCCTCTGACGGCCTGACAACAGTTTGATTGACATCTGTAATTAAAGTGGTGACAGTGATGTGATGTATTTCATTTAACATGACTTCTCTAACCTGGGCCTCGCTCACACTAAGCAAGCACGCACGCAGGTGCGTGCACACACACGCAGAGAGAAGGAGTAGCTGATTTAAAAATCGAATTTTAGCAAGACCTGTATAAGATCCCTGTGAGGGATGTTATAAGCAAAGAAGTATTCATGAGAAAAAAAGGCAGAGAGGGAGAAATAGAGAGGGAATGAGAGAGAAAGAAAGAGGTAGTGAGCTCCTGAGTTCTTCTGCAAAAATATTTAGAATTAGAGTTGGATAAATGTAGATAAACTATAATTTTTTCATCAAAACCTTCAATCCAAATCAAAATTCCATACCTAAAACCTTGATTTTGGACAAAATGACCTGAATGGACTATTACTACCAAGGACTATCAAGAAAACACTTCTAACAAACCAAAACCTGCAGAAGAAACACAGCGGAACCTGGAAATAACATCCATCACAAAACTGAGTGAGTAATGTTCAGTCTGAACCTACTGCTGAAGCTAAAAAGTAAAAGACAATAATCTCAAGGTAATTTTGTTTAAAATGCATCATAAATATAGCTACTAAGCTACCAAGCTGCTAGGACAGAACTGACCTGGCTGCAACTTCAATTAGCACTGAAGTGTGAAGTGAGAGGTGTGAAAATTCTTAAGCCTATCAATATCAGGATAGTTTCACAGCCCCCCACCCAAATACAGTACCCCATGGATCTTAACACTGCACGGAATTAGTACCAAAACAACTCCTCAAGGACAATCCAGAGACACTATTTGCTGACTGCTACAAAGAGGGGAACGTAAGCAACTTGATTTTCTACACAGACCATCCTCTGGCATGGCACAGTGCTATAAGAGCACACTACCCCTATGCCAAGAGAAAGGATGTTGGCCAAGGGTGAAAACACTGAATACTATACAATGAGGAAATTGAAACAACCTCTGTCAACGTGTCCAAGTCTGGGACAGTAATGGTGCAGGGCATCCTCATGCAGTTCCAGCAGGACTTTACGGGATTAGAGAGAGCACAGCAGGAAAGGCTCTCCCTCTGTGACAACACCCCCATCCTGAGTGAGTCTGATCACACCTCTTCAAACTAGAGGTCAACCGATTATGATTTTTTAACGCAGATACCAATACCGATTATTGTAGGACCAAAAAAAAAGCTGATAACGATCAATCGGAAGATTTTCATATATATTTGTAATAATGACAATTACAACAATACTGAATGAACAATGAAGACTTTTATTTTAACTTATTATAATACATAAATAAATACATTTAGTTTCAAATAAATAATGAAACATGCTCAATTCGGTTTAAATAACGCAAAAACACAGTGTAGGAGAAGAAAGTAAAAGTGCAATATGTACCATGTAAAAAAAGCTAACGTTTAAGTTCCTTGCTCAGAACATGAGAACATATGAAAGCTGGTGGTTCCTTTTAACATGAGTCTTCAATATTCCCAGTTAAGAAGTTTTATGTTCTAGTTATTATAGGAATTATGACGCGTCTACTATCTCTCTATACCATTTGTATTTCATATACCTTTGACTACTGGATGTTCTTATAGGCACTTTAGTACTGCCAGCCTAATCTCGGGAGTTGATAGGCTTGAAGTCATAAACAGAGCTGTGCTTCAAGCATTGCTAAGAGCTGCTGTCAAATGCAGTAAAGTGCTGTTTGAATGAATGCTTACGAGCCTGCTGCTGCCTACCACCGCTCAGTCAGACTGCTCTTTCAAATATCAAATCATAGACTTAAATATAATATTATAAACACACAGACATACGAGTCTTTGGTCATTAATATGGTCAAATCCAGAAACAATCATTTAGAATTATAATTTTTTTCTTTCAGTGAAAAACGAAACCGTTCCGTATTTTATCGAACGGGTGGCAACACTAAGTCTAAATATTTTTGTGACATTGCACAACCTTCAATGTTATGTCATAATTATGTACAATTCTGGAAAATTAATTTCGATCTTCGCAACGAGCCAGGCGGCCCAAACTGCTGCATATACCCTGGCTCTGCTTGCACTGAAAGCAAGAGAAGTGACACAATTTCCCTCGTTAATATTGCCTGTTAAAATAAATTAATGTTAACTAAATGCAGATCTAAAAAAATGTACTTCTGTGTATTGATTTTTAAGAAAGGCATTGATGTTATTGGTTAGGTACATTTGTGCAACGATTGTGCTTTTATTGCGGAGCACAACCACAATACCACAATGGGACAGACAACACAGCACCCACCAACCTAACAGACTCCACCCCCTCTTAACAGCCCCCCTGTCAGCTCCCCTGATAGCCCTCCTGACAACCCCCCACACATACACGGAGGACACACAAAAGCCAGAGATTGTGCTCCTCATTGACTCAAATGGCAAATACATTCAAGAGGGTAAACTTTTCCCAAACACAAAGTGGCTAAACTCTGGTGCCCAAACACTAGGCATGCCCTGGAGCTGTTGTCAGACTATGGTCACCCAGCCACATCATAAGACACACAGGCACAAATGACCTGAGGGCCCAGCAGGAAAGGGTGGCCACAGCACTCAAGGGATTCACCCACCATACAGCAGGTGAATGGAGCATTTCGCGAGACTGTGCCTCGAAACCTAATGTCTACCTAGCCCACCACTCCACCCTGGACTTGAACAGTCTTTAATACCAGGTCCACCTCTACAAGGCAGGAATCCCAACTTTTTCCAGGACATAGAAGGACGACACCCTCAACCGTAGCCCCAGCACCTCACACAGGAGCAACAGAGCAATAGACACCCTGGCCAGACCAGTGAGACACCCTCCCAGACCTGCAAACCCCCCTATCCCCCCGAAGGACATGCACCGAGAGAACCCACGACAAGAAGACCAACACCCAGACCACAGCATCACCAGCCACACCCCAACCAGCTGTAACCACCCCAAGAAAACCCTGGCCAAACCCTATATAGGCCCCCCCATATCAGACCTATGTCCCTTCTGCCCACCCCATGCCCCCTGCGGCAAGGACCTCAACCTGGCAGAAGGACATATGCCCAGCCCATGAGCAGAGCAACAGGCCCAACTCCCACTATTACACCCACTCCAGCCCCATCCTGCAACCTAAGAGATAAGTATCAGATGCTCAACATGCTCTGCTCACACCTACTGTGATGGTCCGGACCTAAACCACACAAAAACAGCACTAGGCAATATGGAACACTAAGCTTTTTCTTTCTCATCCTTAAATATACAAGGTCTGAGGGCATCTACCTTTGGCCTAAAGAACAGGAACCCAGACTTCAACAAAGAAATTAGAAATTGGACATTGTCATCCTACAAGAAACATTGTATAAAGGAGACGGACCCACTGGTTGCCTTCTAGGTTACAGAGAGCTGGTAGTCCCATCTATCGAACTACCAGGTTTGAAATAGGGAAGGAACTCAGTGTGTAAGCTAATTTGATATAGAGCAGACCTAACCCACTCTATTAAATTAGTCAAAACAGGAACATTTTACATCCGGCTAGAAATTAATAAGGAAATTATCACAACAGAGAAAAATGCCTTCATGTGTGCTACCTATATACCCCCAATAGAATCCCAGTACTTTAACCTCTTAAAGATCCGCCCCTTTTTTTAAAATTTTTGCCTTAAATTACATACCTAAATCTAACTGCCTGTATCTCTGTACCTGAAGCAAGGATATGCATACAGTGGGGAAAAAAAGTATTTAGTCAGCCACCAATTGTGCAAGTTCTCTCCCTTAAAAAGATGAGAGAGGCCTGTAATTTTCATCAAAGGTACATTTCAACTATGACAGACAAAATGAGGAAAAAAAATCCAGAAAATCACATTGTAGGATTTTTTTATGAATTTATTTGCAAATTATGGTGGAAAATAAGTATTTGGTCAATAACAAAAGTTTATCTCAATACTTTGTTATATACCCTTTGTTGGCAATGACAGAGGTCAAACGTTTTCTGTAAGTCTTCACAAGGTTTTCACACACTGTTGCTGGTATTTTGGCCCATTCCTCCATGCAGATCTCCTCTAGAGCAGTGATGTTTTGGGGCTGTCGCTGGGCAACACAGACTTTCAAAGATTTTCTATGGGGTTGAGATCTGGAGACTGGCTAGGCCACTCCAGGACCTTGAAATGCTTCTTCTGAAGCCACTCCTTCGTTGCCAGGGCGGTGTGTTTGGGATCATTGTCATGCTGAAAGACCCAGCCACGTTTCATCTTCAATGCCCTTGCTGATGGCAGGAGGTTTTCACTCAAAATCTCACGATACATGGCCCCATTCATTCTTTCCTTTACACGGATCAGTCGTCCTGTTCCCTTTGCAGAAAAACAGCCCCAAAGCATGATGTTTCCACCCCATGCTTCACAGTAGGTATGGTGTTCTTTGGATGCAACTCAGCATCCTTTGTCCTCCAAACACGACGAGTTAAGTTTTTACCAAAAAGTTCTATTTTGGTTTCATCTGACATTCTCCCAATCCTCATCTGGATCATCCAAATGCTCTCTAGAAAACTTTAGACGGGCCTGAACATGTACTGACTTAGGCAGGGGGACACGTCTGGCACTGCAGGATTTGAGTCCCTGGCGGCGTAGTGTGTTACTGATGGTAGGCTTTGTTACTTTGGTCCCAGCTCTCTGCAGGTCATTCACTAGGTCCCCCGGTGTGGTTCTGGGATTTTTGCTCACCGTTCTTGTGATCATTTTGACCCCACGGGGTGAGATCTTGTGTGGAGCCCCAGATCGAGGAAGATTATCAGTGGTCTTGTATGTCTTCCATTTCCTAATAATTGCTCCCACAGTTGATTTCTTCAAACCAAGCTGCTTACCTATTGCAGATTCAGTCTTCCCAACCTGGTGCAGGTCTACAATTTTGTTTCTGGTGTCCTTTGACAGCTCTTTGGTCTTGGCCATAGTGGAGTTTGGAGTGTGACTGTTTGAGGTTGTGGACAGGTGTCTTTTATACTGATAACAAGTTCAAACAGGTGCCATTAATACAGGTAATGAGTGGAGGACAGAGGAGCCTCTTAAAGAAGAAGGTACAGGTCTGTGAGAGCCAGAAATCTTGCTTGTTTGTATGTGACCAAATACTTATTTTCCACCATAATTTGCAAATAAATTCATAAGAAATCCTACAATGTGATTTTCTGGATTTTTTTCCTCATTTTGTCTGTCATAGTTGAAGTGTACCTATGATGAAAATTACAGGCCTCTCTCATCTTTTTAAGTGAGAGAACTTGCACAATTGGTGGCTGACTAAATACTTTTTTCCCCCACTGTATTCTTGGTACCATTTGAAAGGAAACACTTTGAAGTTTGTGGAAATGTGAAAGGAATGTAGGAGAATATAACACAATAGATCTGGTAAAAGATAATACAAAGAAAAAACCAACCGTTCTTTTGTATTTTTTTGTACCATCATCTTTGAAATGCAAGAGAAAGGCCATAATAAATTAATCCAGCCCAGGTGCAATTTAGATTTTGGCCACTAGATGGCAGCAGTGTATGTGCAAAGTTTTAGACTGATCCAATGAACCATTGCATTTCTGTTCAGAATGTTGTATCAAGACTGCCCAAATGTGCCTAATTTGTTTATTAATAACTTGTCATGTTCAAAATTGTGCACTCTCTTCAAACAATAGCATGGTATTATTTCACTGTAATAGCTACTGTAAATTGGACAATGCAGTTAGAAGAATATCAGATATGTCTATGTCCTGGGAAATGTTCTTGTTACTTACAACTTCATGCTAATCGCATTAACCTATGTTAGCTCAACCGTCCTGTGGAAGAGACACCGATCCCGAAGAAGTTAACGATGACAGCTTCTCAATCCTAGAGGGGGAGATCAACAATGTCCAGGCCCAGGGACATGTGCTAGTCTGTGGCGTCTTAAATGGCAGAACTGGACAAGAACCTGACACCCTCAGTAAACAGGGGGACAAACACCTACCTGGATGTAACAGCATTCCCTCCACCCTGGACACAACTACGACAACCAACAAAAATGGGTTACAACTCCTGCAAATCTGTCGGACACTGGGTGTGTACATAGTCAATGGTAGGCTTCGAGGGGACTCCTTTGGTAGGTACACCAATAGCTAATCTCTTGGCAGTAGTACTGTAGACTACTTTATCACTGACCTCAACCCAGAGTCTCTTAGAGCGTTCACAGTCAAGCCATCAGCAGAAGTTCTTCAACAGGTAATTGATTTGTTTTCGCTGTGAAATGTGTTATGTGTGAACCGCGATGGATTATGAATTTATGGTAATGGACAATATATAAGGTGCTACCCACAAACAATCAAATGTGCTGCTCTGGCCGTAAAGCCTTTTTGAAATCTGACAACGCTGTGATATTGCCAAGAAACAGAGCTTTTGATGAGTATGAAACACTTGTATATGGGTGGATGTTTAATAATTCAACTTTTGGATTTTGAATTTGGCGCCTTTGCATTGGCGCCCCAACAATCCCCAAGAAGTTAAGCCCCACCCTCTTCAACATATATTTTAACAAATTGGCAAGGGCACTAGAACAGTCTGGAGCACCCAGGCTCACTCTACTACAATATGAAGTCAATTGTCTACTGTTTGCTGATGATCTGGTGCTTCTGTCCCCAACCAAGGAGGGTCTACAACAGAACCTAGATCTTCTGCACAGATTCTGTCAGACCTCCACCCTGACAGTAAATCTCAGTAAGACAAAAATAGTGGTGTTCCTGTTGTCAGGACCACAAATACAAATTCCATCTAGACACCGTTGCCCTAGAGCAGACAAAAAACTATACATACCTCTGCCTAAACATCAGTGCCACAGGTGATATCCACAAGCTGTGAACGATCTGAGAGACAAAGCAAGAAGGGCCTTCTATGCCATTAAAAGGGACATAAAATTCAACATATTGTCCTGGCACCACACGTCCTGATCTCTGACCTCCTCCCTTAAGGTGGTCTCATCGTTGTCGGTGATCCGACCTACCACTGTTGTGTTATCGGCAAACTTAATGATGGTGTGGGAGTCGTGCCTAGCCTTGCAGTCATGAGTGAACAGGGAGAAGAGGAGGGGACTGAGCATGCACCCCAGAGGGGCTCCCCTTACTACATGGGGGCAGCCCTTCAGGAAGTCCAGGATCCAGTTGCAGAGGGAGGTGTTTAGTCCCTGGGTCCTTAGCTTAGTCATGAGTTTTGAGGACTCTATGGTGTTGAACCCTGAGCTGAAGTGAATGAATAGCATTGTGTTCCTTTTGTCCAGGTGGGAAAGGGCAGTGTGGAGTGCAATAAAGATTGCATCATCTGTGTATCTATTCTGGCGGTATTCAAATTGGAGTGGGTCTAGGGTTTCTGGGATAATGGTGTTGATGTGAGCCATGACTAGCCTTTCAAAGTACTTCATGGCTACAGACATGAGTGCTACTGGTTGGTAGTCATTTAGGCAGGATACCTTAGTGTTCTTGGGCACATGGACTATGGTGGTCTGCTTGAAACATGTTGGTATAACAGACTCACACAGGGAGAGGTTGAAAATGTCAGTGAAGACACTTGCCAGTTGGTCAGAGCATTCTTGGATTACACGTCCTGGTAATTCGTCTGGCCCTGCGGCCTTGTGAACGTTGACCTGTTTAAAGGTCTTACTCACATTGGCTGCGGAGAGCGTGATCACACAGTCACACAGAACAGCTGATGATCTCATGCATGTTTCAGTGTTACTTGTCTCGAAGCGAGCAAAGAAGTAATTTAGCTCGTCTGGTAGGCTCGTGTCACTGGTCAGATCTCGACTGTGCTTCCCTTTGTAGTCTGTAATAGTTTGCAAGCCCTCCACATCCAACGAGCATCACAGCCGGTGTACTACAATGCGATCTTAGTCCTGTATTGACGCTTTGCCTGTTTGATGGTTCGTCGGAGGGCATAGCGGGATTTCTTATAAGCTTCCGGGTTAGAGTCCCGCTCCATCAAAGCGGCAGATCTACCCTTTAGATCAGTGTGGATGTTGCCTGTAATCCATGGTTTCTGGTTGGGGTATGTAAGTACAGTCACTGTGGGGACAGCGTAATCAATGCACTTATTGATGAAACCAGTGTCTGATGTGGTGTACTCCTCAATGCCATCGGAAGATTCCCGGGGGAACATATTCCAGTCTGTGCTTGCGAAACAGTTCTGTAGCTTATAGCATCTGCTTCATCTGATCACTTTTTTATTGACCGAGTCACCGGTGCTTCCTGCTTAAATGTTTCGCTTGTAAGCTGGAATCAGGAGGATAGAATTATGGTCAGATTTGCCAAATGGAGGGCGAGGGAAAGCTTTGTACGCGTCTCTGTGTGTTAGAACCAAACAAATCACGAGAAAACAAAAAGATAATTACTTGACACATTCGAAAGAATTGACAAAAGAACTGAGCAAACTAGAATGCTATTTGTCCCATGACAGAGAGTACAAAGTGGCAGAATACCTGATCACTGTGACTGACCCAAAATTAAGGAAATCTTTGACTATGTACAGACTCAATGAGCATAGCCTTGCTATTGAGAAAGGGCACCCGAAGGCAGACCTGGCTCTCAAGAGAAGACATGCCATGTGCACACTGCCCACAAAATGAGGTGGAGACTGAGCTGCACTTCCTAACCTCCTGCCAAATGTATGACCATTGATACACATTTCCTCAGATTCCACAGACCCACAAGGAATTTGAAAACAAATCCCATTTTGATAAACCACAATGTGCAATCACAGCAGCAAGATTTGTGACCTGTTGCCACAAGAAAAGGGCAACCGGAGAACAACAATCACCACTGTAATTTTTTAAAATTATATATATATTTTTTTATTACACCTTTATTTAACCAGGTAGGCAAGTTGAGAACAAGTTCTCATTTACAACTGCGACCTGGCCAAGATAGAGCAAAGCAGTTCGACACAAACAACAACACAGAGTTACACATTGGAGCAAACAAACATACACTCAATAATACAGTATAATTTTTTTTTTTTTATTAATAATTTCTATATACAATGTGTGATAATGAGGTAAGATAAGGAACGTAAGGCAATAAATAGGCCATGGTGGCGATGTAATAACAGTATAGCAATGTATCACTGGAATGGTAAATGTGCAGTAGATGAATGTGCAAAGTAAAAATACTGGGGTGCAAAGGAGCAAGATAAATAAATGAATACGGTCGGGAAAGAGGTAGTTGGTTGGGCTATTAACTTCTTAGGGAGCGGTGGGGCCCCACTCCCGACACTACCAGGTGAAATGCAAGGCGCCAAATTCAAAATCCAAAAGTTGAATTATTAAACATGCATCAATATACAGGTGTTTTATAGTCATCAAAAGCTCTGCTTCTTGGCAATATCACAGCGTTGTCAGATTTCAAAAAGGCTTCATGGCGAAAGCACCACATTTGATTGTTTGAGGGTAGCACCTAACATATTTTTCCCATTACCATAATTTCATAAGCAGAGCTTTTGATGACTATGAAACACCTTTATATTGATGCATGTTTAATAATTCAACTTTTGGATTTTGAATTTGGCGCCTTGGGCGGCCAAAGGAGGAATTGGCTTTGAGGGTGACCAGCGAGATATACCTGCTGGAGCGCGTGCTACAGGTGGGTGCTGCTATGGTTACCAGCAAGCTGAGATAAGGTGGGGCTTTACCTAGCAGGGACTTGTAGATGACCTGGAGCCAGTGGGTCTGGCGACTAGTATGTAGCGAGGGCCAGCCGGCTAGAGCATACAGGTGGGTGGTATAAGGAGCTTTGGTGACAAAGCGGATGGCACTGTCATAGACTGCATCCAGTTTGCTGAGTAGAGTTTTGGAAGCTGTTTTGTAGATGACATCGCCGAAGTCGAGGATCGGTAGGATAGTCAGTTTTACTAGTGCAAGTTTGGCAGCATGAGTGAAGGAGGCTTTGTTGCGAAATAGAAAGCCGATTCTAGATTTTATTTTGGATTGGAGATGTTTATTGTGAGTCTGGAAGGAGAGTTTACAGTCTAGCCAGACACCTAGGTATTTGTAGTTGTCCACATATTCTAGGTCAGAGCCGTCCAGGGTAGTGATGCTAGTCAGGCGTGCGGGTGCAGGCAGCGAACGGTTGAAAAGCATGCATTTGGTTTTACTAGCGTTTAAGGGCAGTTGGAGGCCATGGAAGGAGTGTTGTATAGCATTAAAGCTCGTTTGGAGGTTATTTAACACAATGTCCAAAGAAGGGCCAGAAGTATACAGAATGGTGTCATCTGCATAAAGGTGGATCAGAGAATCACCGGCAGCAAGAGCAATCATTGATGTATACAGAGAAGAGAGTTGGCCCAAGAATTGAACCCTGTGGCACCCCCCATAGAGACTGCCAGGGGCCCGGACAACAGGCCCTCCGATTTAACACACTGAACTCTGTCTGCAAAGTAATTGGTGAACCAGGTGAAGCAATCATTTGAGAAACCAAGGCTGTTGAGTCTGCCGATAAGGATGTGGTGATTGACAGAGTTGAAAGCCTTGGCCAGGTCAATGCACAGTAATGTCTCTTATCGATGACGGTTATGATATCGTTTAGTACCTTGAGCGTGGCTGAGGTGCACCCGTGACCAGCTCGGAAACCGGATTGCACAGCAGAGAAGGTACGGTGGGATTCGAAGTGGTCAATGATCTGTTTATTAACTAGGCTTTCGAAGACTTTAGAGAGGCAGGGCAGGATTTATATAGGTCTATAGAAATTTGGGTCTAGGGTGTCACCCCCTTTGAAGAGGGGGATGACCGCGGCAGCTTTCCAATCTTTAGGGATCTCGGACGACACGAAAGAGAGGTAGAGCAGACTAGTATTAGGAGTTGCAACAATGGCGGCAGATAGTTTTAGAAAGAGAGGGTCCAGATTGTCTAGCCTAGCTGATTTGTACGGGGTCCAGGTTTTGCAGCTCTTTCAGAACATCTGCTATCTGGATTTGGGTGAAGGAGAAGCTGGGGAGGCTCGGACAAGTAGCTGCGGAGCTGTTGGCCGTGGTTGGGTTAGCCAGGAGTTAAGCATGGCCAGCCGTAAAGAAATGCTTGTTGAAATTTTAGATGATCATGGATTTATTGGTGGTGACCGTGTTACCTAGTCTCAGTGCAGTGAGCAGCTGGGAGGAGGTGCTATTGTTCTCCATGGACTCGACAGTATCCCATAACTTTTTGGAGTTAGAGCTACAGGATGCACATTTCTGTTTGACAAAGCTAGCCTTTGCTTTCCTGACTGACTGCGTGTATTGGTTCCTGACTTCCCTGAACAGTTGCATATCGCGGGGGCTATTTGATGCTATAGCAGTCCGCCACAGGATGTTCTTGTGCTGGTCAAGGGCAGTCAGGTCTGGAGTGAACCAAGGGCTGTATCTGTTCTTAGTTCTACATTTTATGAAAGGGGCATGCTTATTTAAGATGGTAAGAAGTTGCTTTTAAAGAACGACCAGGCATCCTCGACAGACGGAATGAGGTCAATATCCTGCCAGGATACCTGGGCCAGGTCAATTAGAAAGGCATGCTCGCAAAAGTGTTTTAGGGAGCGTTTGACAGTGATAAGGGGTGGTCGTTTGACCGCGGGCCCATAGCGGATGCAGGCAATGAGGCAGTGGTCGCTGAGATCTTGATTGAAAACAACAGAGGTGTATTTGGAGGGCAAGTTGGTCAGGATAATATCTGTGAGGGTGCCCATGTTTACAGATTTAGGATTGTACCTGGTGGGTTCCTTGATGATTTGTATGAGATTAAGGGCATCTAGCTTAGATTGTAGGACTGCCGGGGTGTTAACTTCTTAGGGAGCGGTGGGGCGCTAGCAGGTGAAATGCAAGGCGCCAAATTCAAAATCTAAAAGTTGAATTATTAAACATGCATCAATATACAAGTGTTTCATAGTCATCAAAAGCTCTGCTTCTTGGCATTATCACAGCGTTGTCAGATTTCAAAAAGGCTTTACGGCGGAAGCACCACATTTGATTGTTTGAGGGTAGCACCTAACATATTTTTGCCATTACCATAATTTCATAAGCCTCCACGGTTCACAGAAAACACATTTCACAGCGAAAACAAATCAATTACCTTTTGAAGAACTTCTGCTGAGGGCTTCCCAAGTGTCCAACCAAGACAATCCATGGTTCTTTTGTTAGAAAAAGTAATGTATTATATCCATAAATCTCCGTTTGGTTGGCGTTATAATGAGAAAATAGAGCCTCCAATCGTCCATTGAAACGTGAAGAGAACTCGTTCAACTTATACCTACAAACTTGTCCAAGAACAATACAAACATAATTTTAAATGTATCCTTAGGAACACTTTTATGTTTAAATAGTATAATATTTCAACCGGAATATAAACTGGGCGATAAGAAAGGAAAAAAACTAAGAGCGCGCCAGCCGTGAACGCGCCTTTTCCTCTATTGACATTCTGTGTGGACACTTCCTTATTCGTCTTCTTCTCTGCTCTAAAAGCATCTAAAAATAATCAGAACACTTTCTCGAGACTGTTGACATCCAGAGGAAGCGATAGGTACTGCATTCATATGCCCTTATATTTGCATTTTCATAAGGGAGGGGTTCTAAATGAGGCAATGTGTCAAAATTACTTTTTCCAGGACAGAAATTCCTCGGGTTTTCACCTGCCATATCTGTTCTGTTATACTCACAGACAAAATGTTAACACTTTTAGAGAATTCAGAGTGTTTCCTATCCAATGGTACTAAATATGTGCATATCCTATTTTATGGGCCTGAATGGGAGGCATTTTACTTTGGGCACGCCAGGCTCTCCAAAACGGTCACCTCATGCGCTGCTCCCAAAGAAGTTAAGCATATCCCAGTTTAGGTCACCTAACAGAACGAACTCTGAAGATAGAAGGGGGGCAATCAATTCACATATGATATCCAGGGCACAGCTGGGAGCTGATGGGGGTCTATAGCAGGCGACAACAGTGAGAGACTTTTTTCTGGAGAGATTAATTTTTAGAAATAGAAGTTCGAACTGTTTGGGCATAGACCTGGAAAGTATGACAGAACTTTGCAGGCTATCTCTGCAATAGATTGCAACTCCTCCCCCTTTTGGCAGTTCTATCTTGGTGGAAAATGTTGTAGTTGGGGATGGAAATCTCCGAATTTTTGGTGGCCTTCCTAAGGCAGGATTCAGACACGGCAAGGACATCAGGGTTGGCGGAGTGTGCTAAAGCAGTGAGTAAAACAAACTTAGGGAGGAGGCTTCTGATATTAACATGCATGAAACCAAGGCTTTTTCGATTACAGAAGTCAACAAATGAGAGTGCCTGGGGACACAGGGCCTGGATTTACCTCCACATCACCCGAGGATAAAGGCTAAAGGCTCTCAGAATAGGTTGTCTAGTGCGTTGGGAACAGAGAATAAAAGGAGCAGATTTCTGGGTGTGGTAGAATAGATTCAGGGCATAGTGTGCAGACAGGGGTATGGTAGGGTGAGGGTACAGTGGGGGTAAGCCCAGGCACCGAGTGATGATAAGAGTTGTTGCATCTCTGGACGTGCTGGTAATACTGGGCAAGGTCACCGCATGTGTGGGAAGTGGGACAAAGGAGGAATCTGAGGCATGTAGAGTGGGCCTAGGGGCTCCTGGGAGAGCTAGCTAAGACAACAACGGGTAAGACCACAACAGCTAATCAGCTAAGATAACAACAACAGGTAAACTGGCGATGAATGGGAAATGGGTGGGTGATTAATGAATAGTCCAGCAGGCATCAGCTATGTAGCCAAGTGATCATAGGGTCCAGTGAACAGGGAAGCCCCGAGGTATTCTTTACTATGCCGGTACGCAGGAGACACAGCGTTTAAAGTTAGAGTTAGCCGTCCGGGGTTGGTAGAACCGTCTGCACCGACGTCCGACAGAGGCCGGCTACAGGCACAGCGGATGGAGCTTTCGTCGGCAGACCAGTCGAGGTGGTTCGACTAGGTGTTGTGTCGAGAAGGGGTCCAAGCCAGCTGGCGAGAGAGGTATTGTTGTTGTCGTACTTTCCTTTGCTAGCCGGGAGATGCGCCTGGCTCGCGGCTAACTGGTGCTAGCTTCGGGGCAGGGGCGTTAGTCACTATAGCCACTCGGTAGCAGCGATGAATCCGGTGCCAGGGTCGAGAGCTTACGGCAAGAACCAGTGGAGTAGTGTGTTCTAGCCGTGTTTGGGAGGAGGCGGGGAGGTGGGCCTGTCTCAGAGCTGGGTCACTCGGACTCGGTGGCAGCTAGCTAGCTGTGGAAATCAGGTGTAGTGGTCTAGGGTTTATGGCAGGGATCCGGCGTTGTAGTAGAGAAACAGTCCGATGGTGGTAGGCCGGCGAGTATTATCCAGGCTAAAAAAGGCTGGTGTCTGTGCAGAAGGTAAAGGCCGCTAGCAGTGGCTAACAGTGACTAAATAGCTAGTAGCTAATTAGCTGGCTAGCTTCTGATGGAGTTCTGTCTAAAAGGTCTAAAAAAAATTGCGGTTCCGTAAGACATTGGGTGAGGCAGGTTACCGGAATGTATATCTAATATAAAATGGAGAAGAGATAAAAAATACATTTGAAATATATACAAAAAAGACGAAAAATACAAAAGTACACGAGGGGACGAACAAAAACACATCTGCACTGCTACGCCAACTTGGAAATACAACCTATATTTACGTTTATTAATTTTCCCATTTGTACTTTAACTATTTGCAGATCATTACAACACTGTATACAGACATAATGACATTTGAATGTATATTATTTTGGAACTTTTGTGAGTTGAATGTTTTCTGTACATTTTTTATTGTTTATTTCACTTTTGCTTATTATCTATTTAATTTGCTTTGTCATTGTAAACATATGTTTCCCATGCCAATAAATCCCTTAAATTGAATTGAAAAATTGTGAGATAGAGAGAATCAATTAATTTCCAATGTACGCTTTGGTGTACAATATGAATATCGTTATGTAATGCCAATGTAGAGATTTGAACTGAATTGAGAGAGAGAGAGAGAAAGAGAGAGGCCTGTATTCAGGAGCACAGAGACAGTAATAGCAGACAGTAAAAATATACCCTATAGTAACGGTATGAAGTAGCACAGATTGCTGGCAGAACTTTCTGTGTTGCCATTTTATGTCTAAAGGAATAGTATTTTTTCAAAGACTTTAATGTGTTGATGTTTGTCTAGTTTCCTCATATGGATAGAGGTTAATGTCTATAGCTTGAACACTTTCAAGGCTGGGTTCAATCAAATCTCTCCTAGCAATCTTTAGTGTTTCAAACTGAAAACAGCAACAATGCCTGACTGGAAGATATCTGATTTTCTTTTTTATTGTACTCCTAACCATTATCCAGTTTTATTTGAATATAGGCAAAAATGAAAAAGAACCTTTTTGGGGTGTTTTTTTTTACGGGCAGAGACAGAGAGATGTAGTAAAAATGTGGTTGTATGGTGATATACAGTGGGGAAAAAAAGTATTTAGTCAGCCACCAATTGTGCAAGTTCTCTCACTTAAAAAGATGAGAGAGGCCTGTAATTTTCATCATAGGTACACTTCAACTATGACAGACAAAATGAGGGAAAATAATCCAGGAAATCACATTGTAGGATTTTTTATGAATTTATTTGCAAATTATGGTGGAAAATAAGTATTTGGTCAATAACAAAAGTTTATCTCAATACTTTGTTATATACCCTTTGTTGGCAATGACAGAGGTCAAACGTTTTCTGTAAGTCTTCACAAGGTTTTCACACACTGTTGCTGGTATTTCGGCCCATTCCTCCATGCAGATCTCCTCTAGAGCAGTGATGTTTTGGGGCTGTCGCTGGGCAACACGGACTTTCAACTCCTTCCAAAGATTTTCTATGGGGTTGAGATCTGGAGACTGGCTAGGCCACTCCAGGACCTTGAAATGCTTCTTACGAAGCCACTCCTTCGTTGCCCGGGCGGTGTGTTTGGGATCATTGTCATGCTGAAAGACCCAGCCACGTTTCATCTTCAATGCCCTTGCTGATGGAAGGAGGTTTTCACTCAAAATCTCACGATACATGGCCCCATTCATTCTTTCCTTGACACGGATCAGTCGTCCTGGTCCCTTTGCAGAAAAACAGCCCCAAAGCATGATGTTTCCACCCCCATGCTTCACAGTAGGTATGGTGTTCTTTGGATGCAACTCAGCATTCTTTGTCCTCCAAACACGACGAGTTGAATTTTTACCAAAAAGTTAAATTTTGGTTTCATCTGACATTCTCCCAATCCTCATCTGGATCATCCAAATGCTCTCTAGCAAACTTTAGACGGGCCTGAACATGTACTGGCTTAAGCAGGGGGACACGTCTGGCACTGCAAGATTTGAGTCCCTGGCGGCGTAATGTGTTACTGATGGTAGGCTTTGTTACTTTGGTCCCAGCTCTCTGCAGGTCATTCACTAGGTCCCCTCGTGTGGTTCTGGGATTTTTGCTCACCGTTCTTGTGATCCTTTTGACCCCACGGGGTGAGATCTTGCGTGGAGCCCCAGATCGAGGAAGATTATCAGTGGTCTTGTATGTCTTCCATTTCCTAATAATTGCTCCCACAGTTGATTTCTTCAAACCAAGCTGCTTACCTATTGCAGATTCAGTCTTCCCAACCTGGTGCAGGTCTACAATTTTGTTTCTGGTGTCCTTTGACAGCTCTTTGGTCTTGGCCATAGTGGAGTTTGGAGTGTGACTGTTTGAGGTTGTGGACAGGTGTCTTTTTTATACTGATAACAAGTTCAAACAGGTGCCATTAATACAGGTAATGAGTGGAGGACAGAGGAGCCTCTTAAAGAAGAAGTTACAGGTCTGTGAGAGCCAGAATTCTTGCTTGTTTGTATTTGACCAAATACTTATTTTCCACCATAATTTGCAAAAAATTCATAAAAAATCCTACAATGTGATTTTCTGGATTTTTCCCTCATTGTCTGTCATTGTTGAAGTGTACCTATGATGAAAATTACAGGCCTCTCTCATCTTTTAAAGTGAGAGAACTTGCACAATTGGTGGCTGACTAAATACTTTTTTTCCCCACTGTATCTAGCATGACTCATGTATGAGATACTGTTTCAGAGAAACATCCATGCTCTGTACCAACCATTTTGATAAACCTGAACACTAATATCACCAACCAAACAAAAACCTCTAAAATCTTAAACTAATGGGTGAAAAGCATCTTTCTTGAAGACCCAATAAACAAATCAAATTTATTGCAAATTTTTTTACAGGTTAGGTGATTCTGGTGTAAAACGCCAGCAAATCACAGATACATATTCCTATCAGGGATTCCAAAATGTCTAGTCAGCTCCGAATTACTGGCAGAAAGAAGCATGGAAATCAATACAATTCCAAGCACCCAAACGAGAAAACGCATTCACAGACAATAAACAGGGTATGAAAGAAGAAAACAATATCCCACCTCATCTCTCTCTCTCTCTCTCTCTCTCTCTCTCTCTCTCTCTCTCTCTCTCTCTCTCTCAAAGTCACATATACAGTAATATCTAATTTCCTCAGGAGAGAAACAGATGAAAATGTAGCATTGGAACATATACTCTGGTGTTGAGAGTAGCTCTTGGCACCGCTCTCCTACTTTTCTCTCTATTCACCTAATAAAACTATCTATCTGACTGAGAAAGAGAGAGGGAAGGAGAGAGGAAGTATTATGGAGGGATGCGGGTGAGGATAAGTGGTAGAATGTGTTGGAGGGAATTTAGTCTAAATGGAACCAAAACATCTGTACACACACACACGCGCACGCACACACACAGACATGCACATGCGCACACACACACACACGCACACACACTCCAACACTCACACCTCCCCTGCCCTCAATCCCTCCTTCCCGCCCTCCCTCCAACCTCTCCATAGCACCTACCCTTCCCTGCGATGCCTGGGATGAAATGTATTGCTTGCTGATAGTAAATAAAACATAATGTCCCTCCCTAGAGAAAGCTCCATTACTGTTTCTGCACAGGACAGCAAACCTTACACAGCTACACAGCTACAGCTCTCTCTCTCTCTCTCTCTCTCTCTCTCTCTCTCTCTCTCTCTCTCTCTCTCTCTCTCTCTCTCTCTCTCTCTCTCTCTCTCCCTGCCCTCTCTCTGACACTCCATCTTATTGCTCTCTCCCTCTCTCTCTCCCCCCTGTCTCTCTCTCTCGCCCCTCTGTATCTGTGTCTCTCACATATATACATGTGCTTTTGTGTGAGCACTTCACAAGCCGGCTATAAGCAGTCATAATCATTCATAATAAATAAAAGTGAGGGGACTTGTTTGATATAAAAGGGTGATAGGAGAGAAGTCGAAAGTGGAAAGAAGGAGGAGAGAGGAAAGAATGGATTTGGTGAAGAAGAATGGAGGGGAGAGGGGATAGAGGCTAGAAGGAAGACAAGAAAGAGGGTTGGATGAAATGGGTAAGAGAAGAGGGGTAAAAAGACAGACATAAGATGAGGAAGGGAAGAATGTTGAAGGGTGGGGATAGAGGGAGGAAACGGAGAGAGGAGAGAAGGGGACAGAGGGAGAGAGAAGGGGACAGAGGGAGAGAGAAGGGGATAGAGGGAGAGAGAAGGGGATAGAGGGAGAGAGAAGGGGATAGAGGGAGAGTGAAGACGAGAGGGAACCCTTCTTAAATTAATGAGCTATTGATTTGGGAGAGACACCCTGAAGGGCTTCTCACTGACGCCTAGATTAATGGGCACACATTCATTACCACCAACACATGCCAATGGAGAATACACACACACGCACACACATGCACACACGCATGCACACACGCATGCACACACACACATATGCACAGAAATTGGGAAGCATGCACACTCATTAAGGCATGCACACAGAGAATGAAGCAGGAAACAAGAGAGAAGAGAGAGAGAAATATACAGACAGAAAAAATAAATACAGATGAAGGAATATGGAGAAAGAGAGGAAAGAGAGACAGGGAGGGAGAGAGAGGAGAGAGAGAGAGCGAGAGGGAGGATGGAAAGAGAGAGAGAGAGTGAGGGAGGAGAGAAAGAGAGAGAGAGAGTGAGGGAGGAGAGAGAGAGAGAGAAAGGGAGGAGAGAGAGAGAGAGGGAGGAGAGAGAGTGTGAGGGAGGAGAGAGAGGGAGGGAGGAAAGAGAGAGAGGGAGGAGAGAGAGAGGGAGGAGAGAGAGAGGAAAGACAGGCAAGAGGGAGGAGAGAGAGAGAGAGAGAGAGAGAGAGAGAGAGAGAGAGAGAGAGAGAGAGAGAGAGAGAGAGAGAGAGAGAGAGACCGGTTAAAGTGTTTGATACTGATGAGTGAACACAGGCAGCTAGCGAACAGGTAGACAGTGACAGGATCTTTCTGTAACCCTGCTATAAGGTGAGCTATAGTGGCTCATATGAGAGAAATAAATTAGAGTCAGAAGGATCTAATTACGCTTGTCTCGGTGTTGTTGATCGAAAGTTGTTTTCCATTGTTGATCTGTCTCTTCATTATTCAATTTGTGGTCACGCCTGAATACAGACTTATGACACACACACACAAACACACACACAAACACACACACACACACATACACTGCTCCTCAGCACACATGCACATAAAAGGGGATACTTGCCACATGTATGCAGAATCTACCAGGCACTTGTGTTGTTTTATGATAACATTACTATCCATTGTAATAAATGTACTAATGTACTAATGTACTCAATACACTATATAAACCATGTGTGTAAGTATGAATGTGTGTATGTGTGCGTGTGTGTGTGTGCATGCGTGCGTATGTATGTATGTATGTATGTTTTCATTTGCATGCAGAATGTAAGTGTTTGTCTTAGGTCTGTATAAGTCTGTATTCAGCTGTGACCAAACATCTAATAAAGAGGAGACAGATCGACAATGGAACAACAACTTTTGATAAACAACAACAAGACAAGTGTAAATTCAAAACATACACTTTGCTTATATCTTCAACTACCTGGTTTATTCACAACAAATTCTAACCATAAGTTATGAATGTTAAGGACATAGAATTACACAATAACAGCTCTAAAATAATTAGTTCTTCGGAAGTGGAAAATAGTTGTTGTGAGCTTTGATTCTCTCCTCGGCTGTCAAAAGTTATATTAGTCAACTGAACAAACAGACATTCTATTAGAATCAACTGAACAAACAGACATTATATTAGAATAAACTGAACAAACAGACATTCTATTAGAATCAACTGAACAAACAGACATTCTATTAGAGTCAACTGAACAAACAGACATTCTATTAGAATCAACTGAACAAACAGACATTCTATTAGAATCAACTGAACAAACAGACATTCTATTAGAATAAACTGAACAAACAGACATTCTATTAGAATCAACTGAACAAACAGACATTCTATTAGAATCAACTGAACAAACAGACATCGTATTAGAATCAACTGAACAAACAGACATCCTATTAGAATCAACTGAACAAACAGACATTCTATTAGAATCAACTGAACAAACAGACATCCTATTAGAATCAACTGAACAAACAGACATCCTATTAGAATCAACTGAACAAACAGACATTCTATTAGAATCAACTGAACAAACAGACATTCTATTAGAATCAACTGAACAAACAGACATCGTATTAGAATCAACTGAACAAACAGACATTCTATTAGAATCAACTGAACAAACAGACATTCTATTAGAGAGGCTTGTGTTCATTCCCATCAACATCAGCAATGCAACAATACACTGGAGAGAGAAGTAAAGAGATGAAGATAGAGAGTGACAGACGGACAGTAAATCAGAGAGAGGAATGGAGGAAGCAAAAAGGGCGACAATGAAAGATAGAGAGAGAGAAATATACTTGAGGACTAAAGAGGCGAAACGCTGGAGTGTACGAGGTCGTGTTCACTATAGACACCAAATGGACCAAAACGGGGTAAAAACACTAGTTTTCGTTGGAAACTGCTTTCCGTTGCATAAATAATACATACGACCCAGGTTAGTTAATGATCAGTCAAACTCTTGCCAGGCAGACCCCCTGAATCTATTTGGCCTGGTTCCTTCAGCTTAGACCAGAGAAAGACAGACAGAGAAAGCTTGACTATCTATGGACCTGTCAGCAGATAACAGCCTCAGGACAAACCTTGTCCAGTGGTCCTCTCTATCACTTCTCCACTGGGCTTATTCATCCCACCTTCCTCTTTCTCTCTACCTCTATTTCTCACTCTGCTTCTCTTTATCACTCCCCCTTCTGGCTCTGCTCTCTCTCTCTCTCTCTCTCTCTCTCTCTCTCTCTCTCTCTCTCTCTCTCTCTCTCTCTCTCTCTCTCTCTCTCTCTCTCTCTCTCTCTCTCTCTCTCTCTCTCTCTCTCTCTCTCTCTCTCTCTCTCTCTCTCTCTCTCCTTACTTTCTGTTTACCTCTCTATCTCCCCCTGCGTCTCTCTTCCTCTGTTTCTCCCTCTACCCGTCTTTCTGTGACCCCCTCTCTCTTGCTCGCTCTTTATCTCTCTACTTTTCCCGTGCATCTCTCTCTCTCTCTCTCTCTCTCTCTCTCTCTCTCTCTCTCTCTCTCTCTCTCTCTCTCTCTCTCTGTCTCTCTCTCCTAACCATCCAATATCCACACAAAGATTTCCAGTGGACTCCAGTCTGTCACAATAGTCTCAAAGGGCCCAGAAAAAGGGACCATCGATTCCAGGGGCCTCTGTTCTCACATCTCTCTCTCAGCTCTCTCCTATTTCTCTCTCTCTCTCTCTCTCTCTCTCTCTCTCTCTCTCTCTCTCTCTCTCTCTCTCTCTCTCTCTCTCTCTCTCTCTCTTTCTCTCCCAGCATCGTGTTAGTGCTGGCTCCATTCTCCATACTAATAGCTATTCTATTGAGTTGGCTCTGATTGTTTTAGCTGTGTAGAGGCCATTGACCTAACAGGGCCACCATGAATGGGCCCTGAGGGATAACACTTGCGGCTGAAGACAACAGAGAGATACAGAGAGGCTGATATGTGGCCCCTCCAGAGGCCATCCTATTGTATAAAGGCCTAGTTGGCTATCTATCGCTGGACACAGTTAAGACGCTGGGAGAAAGGGACCATAGGGACAGGCACAAGTGATAAGGGTTAGTTGTGTTGTCAATCAATGAGGAGAAATTGCCTAGGATGGTAAGGAGGAGGAGAGGTGGAGATGAGGAGGGATTGAGAGGAGGAGAGAGGATAGGTTGAGGAGAAGTGGAGAGAGGTGGACAGGTGGAGACCTGAAGAGAGGAGAGAGGAGAGAGGAGGAAAGGCAGAGAGGTGGAGATGAGGAGGAAATGTCGAGAGGTGGGGAGAAGGAGGGAGGTGGACAGAAGAGAGGAGAGAGGAGGATGATAATAGCTTGAAGAGAGGTGGAGAGGGGCGGCTAGGAAGAGAGATGGAGGAGAGATGGAGAGGTGGAGAGGGGCGGCTAGGAGGAGAGATGGAGAGGTGGAGAGGGGCGGCTAGGAGGAGAGATGGAGAGGTGGAGAGGGGCGGCTAGGAGGAGAGATGGAGAGGTGGAGAGGGGTGGCTAGGAGGAGAGATGGAGAGGTGGAGAGGGGCGGCTAGGAGGAGAGATGGAGAGGTGGAGAGGGGCGGCTAGGAGGAGAGATGGAGAGGTGGAGAGGGGCGGCTAGGAGGAGAGATGGAGAGGTGGACAGGAGGAGAGATGTGGAGAGGTGGACGACACAGCTTGTTGTTCACAGTCAGAATGTTGAATCAATGCAGTAAAGGTTTCCTAACACTGGAAATGGTTTAATTCACATCCCAATCCTTCCCTCCACCACTCTTCCACCTCCAGCCCCTCACCCTCTTCCTTCTCTTCTCTTGAAGAGTGTCATGCGTTTTTAAAATAAATACTCAAGATCAATGTATCAGGGTTGGGGTCAATTCCATGTCAATTCCAGTTAATTCAGAAAGTAAACCAAATTCCAATTCCACATTTGCCCAATTCAAAAGCATTATAATTGACTGGAATTCAAATGGAATTGACCCCAACCATGAAATGTATTCAGATGTGATATCCAGTAATTGTTTGTTTTGTCCCACAGCATTGAGTCATGGCAAGTACCCAGAAGTCCATGCTATGTTGCCGTAACACCACACAGTGGAAATGTCCTGGAATCATTTTCTCTGTGTACTGTTTGTTAGTGAGGAAAGTCAGTGATGATTTTGTGTCTTTCTTGAGCCTCTTCCAGGTTGCTGTTGAGTCTGATGTGACCGCTGTGCCAGACTTATACTGCTGTGCCACTGCACTCGATCACACACACACACACACACACACACACACACACACACACACACACACACACACACACACACACACACACACACACACACACACACACACACACACACACACACACACACACACACACACACACACACACACACACACACAGCAGGTATGCATGAAGACAGGGCCCAGGCAGTAGAACAATGGTTTTGCCCTACAGAATGCCTGTATGAAATATATCCCTATTCACCCAGTAGGACCCCATAGCCAAGTGATAGATCGCTCCCCAAACCACAATATACAAAGAGAACATAGGCAGAACCAGGAAACTACTGCATGTCTGGTCGGGGTTAGGAGAGAGAGAGAGAGAGAGAGAGAGAGAGAGAGAGAGAGAGAGAGAGAGAGAGAGAGAGAGAGAGGAGGTACAGGATAAAGTGTTTGATACTGGTCAGTGAACACAGGCATCACAGTCATCTAGCTTCATTTAGGAAGCAGAGTGCTTTATGTTTCATCTCCGGAGTTGTGTCATGATGAAGGAGAGGAGAATCAGGGAGGGGAGATTCGCCTGAAGCATGGCTGTGCTTCTTTCTCTCTCTCTCTCTGTCTGTCTGTTTATCATCGATTGGTCTGTCTGTCTGTCTCTCTTTTTCTGCTCCTTCTTTATGCTTCTCTCTCTCTCTCTCTCTCTCTCTCTCTCAAAGTGAGTGTTTTCTAGGGATTGGTGGTCAACATATTTTCTATTCTACCACCTGTTTCTAATCTTTCTCATCTTCTTCATCCTCTCTCCCTCTTCCTCTTTCCCTTCCTCCTCCCATCCCCCTCTAATCCTTTCTCCTCTTTCTCCTCCTTTTCTTACTGTTCCTCCTTCCTTCTCCCGTCTACTCTTCCTCTCTCTTCTTCCATCTCAGGTATACATTTGAACTGGTGTCATGCTTGCCTCTCTTTCTTCCTCTCCTCCCTCCTCTCTTCCCTCTTTCCTTCCCACTGTGTTTCTGCACAATTAGACTGGTGTAGTGTGGGGTTGGCTGGGTTGGCGGTCGAGCTGTGGAGGGAGAGATGGATGGCAGGAGAGCTGAACGTGACGGGAGGACTGGAGGAGTGTGGATATGGGGGAAAACACACCAGGTACGCACGCACGCACGCACACACGCACGCACACACACACACACACACACACACACACACACACACACACACACACACACACACACACACACACACACACACACACACACACACACACACACACACACACACACACACACACACACACACACACACACACACACACACACAGGCCACTCCACCCCAGCCTTACCGTAGCAGAGGGAAAGTAATGGTCTCTGTCAGGCTGCTTCCTGTTTTTAATGAAAACACACAGCCCTTCCCCGGCAACAATCTCTGCACGCCACCGGAGCAGGAAGTCACCTTAAGTACCCAGCATGCAGTGCATCTGCAGTGGAACATAAGAAGGCCTGTTGTGTTGTGTCTTGGTTTCACTGCATCCCAAATGGTACCCTATTCCCTATATAGTGCACTACTTTTGACCAGGGCCCATAAAATGTAGGGAATAGGGTGCTATTTGGGTAGCAGGCTTTATGTCACTGACAAGTTAGACTGGATGTTATGGTGAGTATACTGATGCCCGCAGCATTCAGTGCATATCACCATGGAATTAGGACCAACAATCATTGTGCGACCCAAAGGGGACATTAGTCCATAGCGAATTGCCATTTGCGATGCATTTGCAATGCCTTAGTGTCAGTCTTGGCTAGCACAGAGAACAGCCTATCAGCAGCATCAACGGTCAATCACAGAGACAGTTGCCTCTGAACGCTATCTGCTCTCTATACTCTCTGTGAATGAATACAAATCCAGAACAACTAGTTTACAAACTTTTATGTGAAAATCAGTTTGGTTCCTGTGAGTCTATTTCATTTCTATTGCCCAATGACCCATCTGTTGGAAATAATTTGCCATAAATTCCTCTTAGCAAGAATTGGATAAAACGTCTCTCTCTCTCTCTCTCTCTCTCTCTCTCTCTCTCTCTCTCTCTCTCTCTCTCTCTCTCTCTCTCTCTCTCTCTCTCTCTCTCTCTCTCTCTCTCTCTCTCTCTCTCTCTCTCTCTCTCTCTCTCTCTCTCTCTCTCTCTCTCTCTCTCTCTCTCTCTCTCTCTCTCTCTCTCTCTCTCTCTCTCTCTCTCTCTCTCTCTCTCTCTCTCTCTCATTAATTGTAGAGCATATTAAAGATGTCACACAATAAAAGGGAAACAAAAGGGGCATTTGAAAAGGCAAGATGAGTTTTGCAGTGAGGAAGTAAATAAAAATGGAGGCCTCAGAAGGGATAGGAATTCAGTGTGTAATTTGTCTCTATCAAGCCATTTATTTGTCTTAGCAATCCCTGTTTGGATGACCACTGAGGAGAAGGGAGGAAAGGATGTTGTATGTTTCAATAGAAAGATGAGAAAAACACAGACAGAAACACAGACAGACACAGAGAGAGAGAGAGAGAGAGATTAATAAAATAATGGTGTTCCAAAAAATACAAATTCCACCCTAGAGCACACACAAAACTATACATACCTCGGCCTAAATATCCGCGCCACAGGTAACGAGCTGCTAGACAAGGTAAGAAGGGCCTTCTATGCCAACTAAAGGAACATAAAATTCAACATACCAATTAGGATCTGGCTAAAATCACTTAAATAAGTTATAGAACCCATTACCCTCTATGGTTGCGAGGTCTGGGGTCCACTCACCAACCAAGAATTTACAAAATGGAACAAACAACAAATTGAGACTGCATGCAGAATTCTGCAAACATATCCTCAGTGTACAACATACACCTCCAAACAATGCATGCAGAGAAGAATTAGGCCGATATCCGCTAATTATCAAAATCCAGAAAAGAGCTGTTAAATTTTACAACCACTTTAAAGGAAGTGATTCCCAAACCTTCCATAACAAAGCCATCACCAGCAGAGAGATTAACCTGGAGAAGATTCCCATAAGCAAGCTGGTCCTGGGGCTCTGTTCACGAACAGAGCCCCTTGACAGCAACACAATTAGACCCAACCAAATCATAAGTAAACAACAAGATAATTGACACATTGGAAAGAATTAACAAAAACTGAGCAAACTGACCACTGTGACTGACCCAAACTTAAGGAAAGCTCTGACTATGTACAGACTCAGTGAGCATAGCCTTGCTATTGAGAAAGGCTGCCATAGGCAGACCTGGCTCTCAAGAGATGACAGGCTATGTGCACACTGCCCACAAAATGAGGTGGAAACTGAGCTGCACTTCCTAACCTAACCTCCTGCCAAATGTAGGACCATAGAGACACATATTTCCCTCAGATTACACAGACCCACAAAGACTCAGAAAACAAATTAAATTTTGATCAACTCCCATATCTACTGGGCGAAATACCACATTGCGCCATCACAGCAGCAAGATTTGTGACCTGTTGCCAAAAGAAATGCGCAAACAGTAAAAAACAAACACCATTATAAATACAACCCATATTTATGTTTATTTATCTTCCCTTTTGTACTTTAACTATTTGCAGATAATATGATATTTGAAACTTTTGTGAATGTAATGTTTACTGTACATTTTTATTGTTTGTTTCACTTTTGTTTATTATCAACTTCACTTGCTTTGGCAATGTTAACATATGTTTCCCGTGCCAATAAAGCCCTTAAATTGAATTGAATTGAGGGAGAAAGATACGTTTCTATTGGATCTATAAAGAGAGAAAATGAGTCTCTCAGTGAGTCTCCCAGTGGCTATTCAAACACAGCTAAAGCACAAATTGGTCTCTGTATCTCTTTGTCTCTCTTTCTCTTTCTGTCTGTCTCTTTTTTTCTGTCTCTCTCTTTCTATCTCTCCTACTTTCTTTTATTATTTGTGTCTTTCTCTCTTTTCTGTATCTCTCCTGTCTCCCTCTCGCTCTCTCTCGTTCGATCCCTCCCTCCCTCTCGATGAACCCCAATCTAAAGTGTTCATTTAGAGACCAATACAGACCAAATCGACATCTGTTACTTAGAGGTATAATAACCACTACCATCCTTTTTTCTCTCTCTAATTAAATTAAGCAGATATCAGATGCAAATCACTTTTCCTTGCCCAGCGACCATCAGACCTTGGATTTCTCCTGTTCGCTGTACCAGCTCAAACCAGTTTGGTTAAATCAGACTGATTCACTTCCCCCTATTACATCCTTGTCCTTATCAGTGCCCCCTCCAGCTATCTATTACCCCCTCCTCTTCTCATCTTTCCTAGTATCCTCCCCTAATTCCAAACCCATTTCATTCTTCCTCTACCTCTCTTTACTCCCATCCTCTCCTTGTCCAGCACAATTTAATCCTCCTTACCCCTCTTTTCCCCATTCCATCTATTCTCCCCTTTGCTCCCCTATATTTCATCCATTACTCCATGTCCTACTCCGCTATACCCCCTCTTCCACCCAATCTATTTAATAGGGTGTCATAATGAAATCTCATTTGATGGGGGACAATCCAGTGCTGGCGCTGCCTAATCAAATTAACAAAGTCCTTTTTGATTTTCAATTATCTCCGCCAGGCGCCATAGAGCTTTATATCCAAGACCAGCGGACAGAGACGGATAGGGAGAGGCGGGCTGACACACACACGCATACACACACACACCCTGACACACACACAGGCAGATTCATGCGCGCCCACACAGGCACGTGCATATGCAGGCACGCGCGCACACATGCACACTGTAGGCCTATTGTAGAGTAACACATTTACTTGGTGGCTATACAGTACCAGACTGGTCTCAGAGCAAAATGTATTTGATTTTACTGAAATCCGTGCCACTCCATTTAGTATAATATGTGACTTTACGTTAGGTTACATTACATTGACTAGATGCAACATAGTAGACGTAAATCCGGGACACTCAAGTTAGTATGAAATAAAAATGTTGGTATGGACAGTAGGTTACTTAAGGCAAAAACTAAAGGAGTGTGGTTGGTTGTATAACACAAACATCTAGTAACCCAAAGGTTGTGTGTTCAAATCTCATCAGTGACAACTTAAAAATTGTAGCTACTTTGCAAATGCGAGCTAACCCTTCCCCTAGCCATAACCATTTAACCTAACTGGTAACCCTAACCATAGCCCTAACCTTAACATTTAACCTAACGTAGCATATCATACTAAAGCAGTCGGACATAATATATCATACTAAACGGGTCAAAAGCGATCAAGGCGGAAGATACTATATGTCCTACAATTCGTAATATATTGCACGACCGCTATTACATTGGTAGGCCAATGTAATAGCATAAAGTAAAATATCATACTAAATGGAGTGGCACGGATTTTAGTCGCACATAATACATTTTGCTTAGAGACCAGGTTGACAGTACACAGTCAAATCACAGTCACACCTCTGACCAGGCCAGGAGGCATGACATATCCCCTCACTACGCATCCAAACTGCTGCAGAATGGATCACAGGCCTAACAGACACTATTACACATGCAGTGAATGCCCACAACGTCCGTTGATAATATACCATTTTAAACTGGGTGGTACGAGCCCTGAATGCTGACTGGCTGACAGCTGTGGTATATCAGACCGTATACCACAGGTATGACAGAACATTTATTTTTACTGCTCTAATTACATTGGTAACCAGTTTATAATAGCAATAAGGCCCCTCGGGGGTTTGTGATATATGCTCAATATACCACCGCTAAGGGCTGTGTCCAGGTATTCAGCGTTGCGTCGTGCATAAGAACAGCCCTTAACCGTGGTATATTGGCTATATACCAAACATCCTTGGGCCCTATTGAATAAATATCCATTCTGGGCGGCTCTTGTGTTGTACACAACCTCCATGGAGATACATGATTTTTATTAGGCCCCCGCCATAAACGTCAGCAGCCATTTCATATTAAAAGTAATGTGTATAATTACCATTTTATAGCTCTGCTCTGAATACATTTAGACAGACATTTTATTTCCGAACGCGAGGGCGTTCCACAGATGATCAATAGTTAATGTGTGATCTGTCTTAGAGCAGATAGTCAGCAGAGTGGAGATAAGTCAACCGTAAGAGCGCTACTGTCTCTATCTCCCCATCACCAATGTGTCCAGCACAGCACTAACTAACTTCATCACCAATGTGTCCAGCACAGCACTAACTAACTTCATCACCAAGGTGTCCAGCACAGCACTAACTAACTTCATCATCAATGTGTCCAGCACAGCACTAACTAACTTCATCATCAATGTGTCCAGCACAGCACTAACTAACTTCATCACCAATGTGTCCAGCACAGCACTAACTAACTTCATCATCAATGTGTCCAGCACAGCACTAACTAACTTCATCACCAATGTGTCCAGCACAGCACTAACTAACTTCATCACCAATGTGTCCAGCACAGCACTAACTAACTTCATCATCAATGTGTCCAGCACAGCACTAACTAACTTCATCACCAAGGTGTCCAGCACAGCACTAACTAACTTCATCACCAATGTGTCCAGCACAGCACTAACTAACTTCATCATCAATGTGTCCAGCACAGCACTAACTAACTTCATCATCAATGTGTCCAGCACAGCACTAACTAACTTCATCATCAATGTGTCCAGCACAGCACTAACTAACTTCATCATCAATGTGTCCAGCACAGCACTAACTAACTTCATCACCAATGTGTCCAGCACAGCACTAACTAACTTCATCATCAATGTGTCCAGCACAGCACTAACTAACTTCATCATCAATGTGTCCAGCACAGCACTAACTAACTTCATCATCAATGTGTCCAGCACAGCACTAACTAACTTCATCACCAATGTGTCCAGCACAGCACTAACTAACTTCATCATCAATGTGTCCAGCACAGCACTAACTAACTTCATCACCAAGGTGTCCAGCACAGCACTAACTAACTTCATCATCAATGTGTCCAGCACAGCACTAACTAACTTCATCATCAATGTGTCCAGCACAGCACTAACTAACTTCATCACCAATGTGTCCAGCACAGCACTAACTAACTTCATCATCAATGTGTCCAGCACAGCACTAACTAACTTCATCACCAAGGTGTCCAGCACAGCACTAACTAACTTCATCATCAATGTGTCCAGCACAGCACTAACTAACTTCATCATCAATGTGTCCAGCACAGCACTAACTAACTTCATCACCAAGGTGTCCAGCACAGCACTAACTAACTTCATCATCAATGTGTCCAGCACAGCACTAACTAACTTCATCATCAATGTGTCCAGCACAGCACTAACTAACTTCATCACCAATGTGTCCAGCACAGCACTAACTAACTTCATCACCAAGGTGTCCAGCACAGCACTAACTAACTTCATCATCAATGTGTCCAGCACAGCACTAACTAACTTCATCATCAATGTGTCCAGCACAGCACTAACTTACTTTAACTTCACAGTCTCAACAACCTGAGCAAGGCACTTTCCCAGTGTTTTCATATCCTGTTTGGGTCATCCATGTTGGGGAAGATGAATTGCAAAATGCAAAGTAGTTCATCAAAGAGAATAGATCAACATCTGGTGATGTCACTCAGTGTGTGTGCGTGTGTGTGTTTGCAATGCTTCGTCTGCTGTGTGGTGTCCAGAGAAGGATAGGGCTGGGCTGACACACACGCACTGACACACACGCGTGAACACACACACACACAAACACACACACATATCATGTCTCCATCTTATTTACATGCTTATGGAAGCAAAATGTCAAATCACGGAGACGCTACACTGAACATAGTCTAAGATATTCACCCTCCCCCACAACCCCACTACATTACATTTAACTTATTATGTTCCATTTATGCGTGCATATCTCCTTTATGCCTGAGTGATGACAAACTATAAAAACACTACGCTTTTTCTTTCTCCTCTTGCAAAGTGTTTCCCACTCTCCTACTCTCCATATCCCTCCCGCTCTTCAAATCGAAATAATGTCGAGATAATAACAGTATAGAGACGTCAGACCTATGTTGTCGCAGGAGGAAAATCATCCCGCAGCAGGAGGATTTGAATGAATATTGAATATTTAGAATAGCCGCCAGGGGGCAGCTGGAAGCGGTGTTTGTAGTTTCGTACCGATGTTGTACCTTAAGCTGAATATAAATACCACATCTTCGTTTCCAACAGGTTCCAATCACACCATGAAACTGGGAGAGAACATGCGATGATGATGGTTCAATGATTTGTGCAGGACAGTGATTGAATAGGCCAGTAAGTGCACTATGTCTACTGACATAGATGAATGGGGCTGTCAACTGAGCCAGACATTCAGATTCAAATATTTTAGATCTCCCCTCTTTCAGAACTTTTAACAGATACGCGCACTGCATGTGTGGTGTGCAATAGACCAGTGTTTTCCCACTACTGCATGTGTGGCATGTGCCATGGCATTAGACCAGTGTCTTCCCACTACTGCATGTGTGGCATGTGCCATGGCATTAGACCAGTGTTTTCCCACTACTGCATGTGTGGCATGTGCCATGGCATTAGACCAGTGTTTTCCCACTACTGCATGTGTGGCATGTTCCATGGCATTAGACCAGTGTTTTCCCACTACTGCATTTTGGAACATTTGTGCATATTACCGTGTGCACATTGCTGCGCTTATAATGTGAAGAAATAATAGTTTATCATCATTTTAAGCTAAATGTTCGAGTCTGTTCCATCAGCCTGGTTGTGCTAAAAAGGCTATGCAGGTCCACTGGCCGTCAGTTCAAGTAGCCTATGTAGGATCCTTCTGTGGATTGTAATATATGGACATACAGTTGAAGTTGGAAGTTTAAATACACCTTAGCCAAATACATTTAAACTCAGTTTTTCACAATTCCTGAAATGTAATCACAGTAAAAAATCCCTGTCTTAGGTCAGTTAGGATCACCACTTTATTTTAAGAATGTGAAATGTCAGAATAATAGCAGAGAGAATGATTTATTTCAGCTTTTATTTCTTTCGTCACATTCCCAGTGGGTCAGAAGTCTACATACACTCAATTAGTATTTGGTAGCATTGCCTTTAAATTGTTTAACTTGGTTCAAATGTTTTGGGTAGCCTTCCACAAGCTTCCCACAATAAGTTGGGTGAATTTTGTCCCATTCCTCCTGGCAGAGCTGGTGTAACTGAGTCAGGTTTGTAGGCCTCCTTGCTCGCACACACTTTTTCAGTTCTGCCCACAGATTTTCTATGGGATTGAGGTCAGGGATTTGTGATGGCTTCAAAATATCCACATAATTTTCCTGCCTCATGATGCCATCTATGATGCCATCTATTTTGTGAAGTGCACCAGTCTCTCTTGCAGCAAAGCACACCCATAACATGATGTTTCCACCCCTGTGCTTCACGGTTTGGTTGGTGTTCTTCGGCTTGCAAGCCTCCCCCTTTTCACACCAAACATAACGATGGTCATTATGGCCAAACAGTTCTTTTTTTGTTTCATCAGACCAGAGGACATTTCTCCAAAAAGTACGATCTTTGTCCCCATGTGCAGTTGCAAATCGTAGTCTGGCTTTTTTTTGGCGGTTTTGGAGCAGCGGCTTCTTCCTTGCTGAGCAGCCTTTCAATTTATGCCAATATAGGATATAGATACTTTTGTACTTGTTTCCTCCAGCATCTTCACAAGGTCCTTTGCTGTTGTTCTGGGATTGATTTGCACTTTTCGCACCAAAGTATGTTTATCTCTAGGAGACAGAATGCGTCTCCTTGTCATGACTTCAGCCGAAGTCGGCTCCTCTCCTTGTTCGGGCTGCGTTCGGCGATCGACGTCACCGTCTTTCTAGCCATCGCCGCTCCATTTTTCATTGATACATTTGTTTTGTCTTGTTCCCTGCACACCTGGTTTTCATTCCCCAATCACACTGCATGTATTTATTCCTCTGTTCCCCATCATGTCTTTGTGTGGAATTGTTTGTGTTTACGTGTCATTTTGTTTTGATGCGCCAGACGGGTGTGATTTATTTTCCGTGTTGTTCACGAAGATGTTTATTGTTACACATAATCTAGTGTGACTGGTTTTGCACTTTTGCTTATTTTTGGAAGAATTTTTTAATGCAGCTGCGTTCATTCTGTTGGTTTCTCCGGTCCAAATAAAGTGTGCGCCTGTTCACAACTGTCTGCTCTCCTGCACCTGAGTTCGCTACCAGTACGCACACGCCTGACACTCCTTCCTGAGCGGTATGACGGCTGCGTGGTCCCATGGTGTCAAGCAAAGAGTTGCTGGGTTTGAAGGTAGGCCTTGAAATAAATACACTGGTACACCTACAATTGACTAAAATTATGTAAATTTGCCTATCAGAAGCTTCTAAAGCCGTGATTTAATTTTCTGGAATTTTCCAAGCTGTTTAAAGGCACAGTCAACTTAGTGTATGCAAACTTCTGACCCACTGGAATTGTGATACAATGAATTATAAGTGAAATAATCTGTCTGTAAACAATTGTTGGAAAAAATTACTTGTGTCATGCACAAAGTAGATGTTCAAACCAACTTGCCAAAACTATAGTTTGTTAACAAGTATTTTGTGGAGTGGTTGAAAAACAAGTTTTTATGACTCCAACTTAAGTGTATGTAAACTTCCGACTTTCACTGTATTTGTAGGGGGTAGCTGTATTTTTCATTAGGGAAAATATATTTTTTAGATCAATGGTTTCATTATATGTTGGTGTCCTCAGTGCCTGTGTGGTCCAGTGGTTACAGCTTCTGAACCGGCACACATATACCAGAGTCGGCATGGGTTTGAATCTGGCCCACAGTCCTTTGACCCTATCTTCCCAACACTGATTTTAACATGAATGCACGGGTGCGGCAAAGTCCCAGATTCTTGAGCGATAATGACCAAATCATTGTCGTACAATTAATGAGACTGGGTTAACAAGACTGTGGCAATTTACTCAACAGGTTGTATGAATGGAATACTAATGTTGGTGTAGCCTATTGTTATTATCTTATTAGTTTCTTATTTATGTCATCCATTGAATACAACTGTTTTTAAAATAAAAGTGACTGGTATTGTCATTTCTTACCAAGAAGGTCCCTGTTCATATTTAGATATTTATGCTGACAAGGTAGCGGCCCTAACCACTAGACAAACACAGGGCACCATTGAACTCAACTTTGACAGTTGATTCGTAATCTTAGATTTGCTAGAAACCTTCAGATGTCCTGTTTATTTCAATAATATACACTGTAGATCTAAGAATTCATGAGCTTTCATGCCCCATTGTGCTCTTTTCCATAGACTACCTCACTATTCAAAATGTCATCTCATCTTTACATCTGATATTATAGGCCTGTGTGTTTAGTTTTGAGAGGCTACAGTAGGCTATAATTTAGGTGTAGACTACTGCACTGATTCATTTCAGATACAGTTGTATGCTGTATTGTAGTGGAGACCAATATATATATATATATTGTGTTAATAAGGAACATTAAACAACAGTTGTTGATGTGAATGGCTGCATTTCAGATACATTTTTGTACATTTGAATGCTGCAGTAATACGACCTAAACCTAGCGTATGAGCGAGTGAGGAGGATGATTTTGATAGCAAGCCGTGATCCCAATGACTTGAGTGCCCCCGCATGGAGAGAAAGTGAACTGCTCATTTTGATGCAGCAGGAAAATTATCTTCTACAAAAGAGTGATCAAGTTAAGATCAGACATCTGTCATTTCTGACCCCTGTGTGTACTAGATGGAGGGGATTGAGGAGAAGTGAAGCCTCTCTAGATTGTGGTGCAATTGAACTCTGTTCCCCATATAGAGCATTACTTTTCACCGAGCCCCTATGGGCAAAGTGGGAATAGGGTGCCATTTGGGACACATCTCTACTCTCACATTCCCATTCATCAAGGCTCCTGACAGGCCTTGGTACGCTATTGAGCAGTACCTCCACACTATATGACATTAAATAGTTATTTACATGCAAACTACACTGTAACGGAAAACTGTAATATGTACAGTAATTTGGGTATTATCAACAGTAAAATACTGTGAAACGTTTTACTGCAGCATACTGTAAATTATGGTGCATTGTGGGAACATTTTGCACCCGTTAGTGAGAATGCTGTACTAATTTAACTGCTATGTCGTAGTAGCGCACCATCAACTTAAAATGTATAGGAGACAGATTGGAATGACAGTAACTCTTAAACTCTTAATTTGCCATGTCCTATTTGTCTGTTTTGCCCTGTAGTTGCTTCCAGTTTGGAAGCCTTTGTTAAGGCCTCTAGAAGTGCAAGTAAAACACCAAATATTCATTAATATCCTGTAATGTGTGTAAACACTTTAGCTAACAGCCAACCTGCTTGCACCAATCACATGTAAAATACTGTGAAATACAAACACCATCTCACCTCAATGAATTTAATTAATTAATCTATTCATTCATTATGATTACAGTAGTATTTACTTTTTTACAGTATAATGCTAGCAATTGTATAGTACTTTACATTGTGTCATTACACAGTACTTGCGTTGATAATTTAGATTACAGTAGTTGTATTGCAATATGAATTACAGTAAGTTAATTACCTCTAATTGCCTGTAAATTATGGTCAAATTCACGGCAACCTCTTTACAGTGCAGGGGTAAGTATATTCTCTCTCTCACTCTCACCTCTCTTCGTTTCTCTCTTTCCTCCAAACGATTTCTGTATCTTCTCTCTCTCCTGTTTCTCTCCTCTCTCTCTCTTTCTCTCTCTATCCTGAATCCTTGCAGCCTCCAGACCTTTGATCAAATTACAGACCTGACCTTAAGTTTAAATGATTACAGCATTACCCCCATGCCCCCCTGACACTCACGTACATACCCCTATTTTCTCCCAACACCCCCCTCCCACACACACACACACACACACACACACGCATACACTCTAGTTTCGCTCCACAAATCTTCACAACCCTACACACACCTCCCAGCCACTCTACACTCACAGCTCTGGTCCACCCTCTGTCGCTCGCGCACACACACACACACACACACACACACACACACACACACACACACACACACACACACACACACACACACACACACACACACACACACACTGAAACAGTCCTGCCACTCGACAATGGCTGCTCCCCAAACCTGAATGCTCCCACGGACGCACATGAGAGAGGGGGAGAGGGAAAGATTGGGAGCGATGGAGAAAGAGAGTGACTTCATTTTTCTTTAATGATACATGCTCATTTCATTAATCGGAATGCAGCCACCCTGCTCTCCAGTTCCACCAGGCCCTGTCCTCCTTCATGTACGAACATATACAACACTCAGCCAGTGATGGCCAGACCAGAAAAAATCCACCAGCTTGCGTTGCAGGCGGGGGGGTTGAGGACAGCCAGTTTATGTCACAGGGAAGATGCCACCAGGTTGTTGATTATAAGCACCCTCCCTCTATATGACACTTGGGACAGGAGCCACCTCCACCTGGCCAGTCTTTACACCACTGCCTGTGTCAGCCCCTCCCAGTTCTTCCTGACCCACATCTTCGAGCCCAGGTACACGCCAAAAATGTTAAGCCCTTCACAACCCCACTGCAAACCCCCTGGAAGCAGAGGGGGGGCCCTATTCCTCCATGCCCCATATAACAGAGCTTGGCTCTTGCCACAGTTCACCTTAGCTGCTGAAGCTCCCTCGTACACCTTCAGACTATTCTCTGCCCATCCCTGACCATCACAGAAACGCCATTTGCATACGCTGATACTGCTATGCCTATCAACACACCCATGCCTATCCAGCACACCCCTGCAGTCTCCTGCGTAGCAGGCCCAAAAAAGGCTCAATGGTTATTGTATATAACTGCCCCGATAGAGGGCATCCTTGTCTAATGCACAGCCTCACCCAGGCTGGTCTACTGAGCCCCCACTCCACCTTGACCACACATGACGCCCCAGCGTACAACATCTTCAAACAGGCTACAAGCCTTCTCTTGATCTAAAGAGACCAGTCAAAAGTTCACATTAGAACCTCTCGACAAGTCCAACATGTCCCTGACCTCTTAGGGATAATTAGCGCCCCGTTCCCAACACTACCCGGTGAAATGTAAGACGCCAAATTCAAAATCCAAAAGTTGAATTATTAAACATTCATCAATATACAAGTGTTGCATAGTCATCAAAAGCTCTGCTTCTTGGCAATATCACACCGTTGTCAGATTTCAAAATAGCTTTACGGCGAAAGCACAACATTTGATTGTTTGAGGATAGCACCTCTCATATTTATGCATTAGCATAAATTCATAACCAGCTCGGGTCTCACAAAACCCATATAAGAGCTAAAATAAATCACTTACCTTTCGAAGAACTTCTGCTGAGGGCATCCCAAGTGTCCAACGAAAACATCCAATGGTTCTTTTGTTAGAAAAAGTAATGTATTATATCCATAAATCTCAGTTTGGTTGGCGCGTTATGTTCAGAAAGTCCACCGTTGAGTCGCCCGTTGTACAGTGAAGAGAAAGCATTCAACTATACCTATCAACTTTGCCCAAACAAATCAAACATCATTTATAATGCATCCTTAGCTATCCTTTGATGAATATTAACGATTATATTTTACACAGATAATATCCTAAACGATTTAAAAGGAAAATAAAGTGGGGCGCACTCACGGTCTCGTGCCCAGAAAAACTTATTGACATCCGTGGTCCCTTCAGTATTTCTTCTTCCTTTCGGTGCTGTTCAGTGATAAAGCCTTCAAACACTGTCCAGAGACTGTTGACATCTAGTGGAAGCCATAGGTACTGCAATCTGGGAGCTATTTTACATGGATTTCAATAGGAAGCCTATCAAATGGAGGAAATGTCACAATTTTTTTTTATTCTGGACGGGTTTTCGCCTGCTATATCACTTCTGTTATACTCACAGACACAATTTTAACGGTTTTAGAAACTTCAGAGTGTTTCCTGTCCAATTATGTGCATATCCTAGTTTCTGGGCCTGAGTGGCAGGCATTTTCCTTTGGACATGCCAGACTCTCCAAAACCGTCACCACTGCTGATGATGCCTAAAGAGTTAAGAACAAGTTGTCCATGATTGAGCTTCCCGGTACACAATATGTCTGGTCCTTGAGTACTATATAGTCCAGATGGGACTTCAATCTGTTAGCGAGGACCTTGGCAAATATCTTATAGTCCACACAGAGCAATGCCACAGGCCTCCAGTTCTTAAATTCACACAAGTTTCCTTTTTTGGGTAGGAGAGTCAGAGCTGCCAAACGGCAGCTCATCGGCAACTCTCCTACCCTGACGCACTCACGCAACATGCAAAAGAAGTCCAATCTAATTATTCACCAGAATATTTTATACAACTCCACTAGGAGTTCATCGACCCCAGGTGCACGGCCGGGAGACATTTGGCTTACGGCCTCTGCCAGTTCATGGGACAACATGGGAATGTCCATTGCATCCCTCTGTGCCAGATAGAACTTAGGGAGGTCTACAAACAAAACCTGAGCACACATAGGATCACACAGTTCTGCCCTGTACAACTCAGTAAACTCCACAGTCCGCTCCCGCATCTCCCCTACCACAGAGGTCACCCACCCATCAGACAGCCGTAGACAATGCATACCCTTGGCTTCACCGCTCTGTCTTTCCAAGACAGATCTTTCTTTCCTGAGGGGCCCCCGTGTTGAGGATCAGCATGGCGGATGTGTTGTTACCTACCCTTACCACCTGGGGGCAGCCCGTCAGGAAGTCCAGGATCCAGTTGCAGAGGTGTTTAGTCCCAGGGTTAGCGCCCAACAACTTATTACTCTGATTCCTGGACATGTAAAATCAATCAAGCCAGGCTGCACTCACCCTAGCCCCAAAGACCTTCACCCACGTATACTGTCTTGTGTCGGGATGTTTAGTTCTCCAAACATCCACTAGGTCAAACTGATTAATGACGTCTCTTACCGTCTCTTATCCGTAATAAACTGAGTCAAATTAGCAACTACCACTCTAGTCGACGAACTCGACAGGGGAGAAATCGGCACCAACACATTCCTATTCCGCTAGCAATCAGCCTACCTGACAAATTCACTCTTTTCATGAACACAACCACAGCTTTGTTCATTTTAGATGCGGAATGTATAAATTCAGCTCCTACCTGTTCGCCAACCACGAGCAGAACCTCTTCCACCTTATCTCCATTCTCAGGAACACACCTGAAACCATGCCGTAACGACAGCGTCTCCTCCACGCTAGGCTGCGAAGCCATCACGCACACCACACCTTCCAAACCCCAGGAAATGAAAACTGTGTCCTCCTCCTCCCTAACTTTGAAAAAAAACTGTGGGTACCGCAAACTAATAGTGTGTTAACCCTCCACCATAGAAAATAAAAATTGAAAGAAATTCTAGAAAACAGCCTCTCAACTACACACAGCCTCTCAACTACCAAACACTCCCAGCATGCACTGAGAGAGAGAGAGAGAGCTAGAGACAGAGAGAAAGAGAGAGACAGAGAGAGAGAGAGACAGCCAGCATGAGAAAGATATAAAGACAGTGAGAGGACGGAAGAATGAGTGAAATAAAGAAAGCTGGAGCAAAAGGAAGAAGGATAGAGAAAGAGGGAGAGAGAGGGAGATGAGATGACGAGGAGCAGGACACCTAGTGTCATAAAGCAGACTAAGTGCTGTACACCAGATTTACTAGGTCTTTACCCCTCTGAAATGTGCCATCATTTTCCCTCCCAAAACGTTAATGTCGAGGAGCCCTGTCATAAATACATCAGACGGCTAATTTAAGGGTCCGCTATGGAAAACCTGCCATTGTTCTCTCCTGGGGTAAAATGACGCTTTCGAAATAATGGGAATTTTTACGATGGGCTGGGAAGAGGTGTTGGGATGTCGTTCCCTGTCTCACAACGGCGTTCCTAACACATTGGAAGAGGGGTGTAAAACACAGAGACACAAATGATGGCTCTATTTTGGGTTATTGTACCGATCCGTCATATCCTCTGGCTGGGTTGGTCTGACTGAGAGGAGGTGATTGCCACTTCTACACTGATGATAATGACATAATGGAAATCTGTTTGATAATGATATCAACACTTGAGTTGATGAGTAAAGAAACATTTGGTTTTCGCAAGTGTGGAACCATGAGAAGCATTGGCATAGGTATTGCTATAGGACACCCCCCTCAGAGTCATGGACAGAGGCAACCACCTCAGGTGCGTGCACTTCAGTCCCATGGGCAGTGGCACTCTTGAGCACTGTCGAAGACTGCAATGCTTACAGCACCAGGAGAGCCGAAGACAGCGTCACAGCTCTGCTCACCCAGCACACCTGTGCAGGATTACTAATCAGCACACCTACAAGCTGTTCCCTAATCAACTGACTGGTAGAAGAGTGCAAGATGAACCCCATTCTATTGGAGCTGTTAGATTGCCTACTCTCCCACTAAAGCCTGTCTCATGCTTCTCAGTCGAAACAGTTTGTGCATATATTATAATGGAATTTTGTTTGTTTTGATGTTCGTAAAGTTTTTTTCCAGCTGTTTGCGCACACAACTGGCTTTCTTGAGGCAAGTCGAAGTTCGGTAGCTGAAATCTATGACCATTTGTCTGATTAGTCAACAGAACTACTCAGAGTAGGAGTTGGAACTAGAGGAGGCTGGTGGGAGGAGCTATAGGAGTACAGGCTCATTGTAATGGCTGGAATGGAATCAATGGAACGATAAACATATGGAAACCACATGTTTGACTCTGTTCCATTGATTCCATTCCGGCCATTTACAATGAGTCTGTCCTCCTATAGCTCCTCCCACCATCTTCCACTGCCAGGAAAAATGGACAGGACTCTTCAATGAAGTGTTTGTGTAACGAGTGCGCTGAGAGTCGGGAAGCAAGAACAGGGTTTTAATAAATAAACAAAACAAACACAAAACACAAACAACGTACTGACATGAAACATCAATTTTGTCAATTTTGTATTTATTTATTTCACCTTTATTTAACCAGGTAGGCTAGCTGAGAACAAGTTCTCATTTACAACTGCGACCTGGCCAAGATAAAGCAAAGCAGTGCGACACAAACAACAACACAAAGATACATATGGAATAAACAAGCATACAGTCAATAATACAATAGAAAACGTCTATATACAGTATGTGCTAATGAGGTAGGATAAGGGAGATAAGGAAATAAATAGGCCATAGTGGCGAAATAATTACAATATAGCAATTAAACACTGGAGTGATAGATGTGCAGCAGATGAGTGTGCGAGTAGAGATACTGGGGTGCAAAGGAGCAAAATAAATAACAGTATGGGGATAAGGTAGTTGGATGGGCTATTTACAGGTGGACTATGTACAGGTGCAGTGATCTGTGAGCTGCTCTGACAGCTGGTGCTTAAAGCTAGTGAGGGAGATATGAGTCTCCAGCTTCAGTGATTTTTGCAGTTCGTTCCAGTCATTGGCAGCAGAGAACTGGAAGGAAAGGAGGCCAAAGGAGGAATTGGCTTTGGGAGTGACCAGTGAAATATTCCTGCTAGAGCGCGTGCTACTTGTGGGTGCTGCTATGGTAACCAGTGAGCTGAGATAAGGCGGGGATTTACCTAGCAAAGATTTATAGATTACCTGGAGCCAGTGTTTTTTGTGACGAATATGAAGTGAGTGCCAGCCAACGAGAGTATACAGGTCTCAGTGGTGGGTAGTATATGTGGTTTTGGTATAAAAAAAAACGGATGGCACTGTGATAGACTGCATCCAATTTGCTAAGTAGAGTGTTGGAGGCTATTTTATAAATGACATCGCCTAAGTCAAGGATCGGTAGGATAGTCAGTTTTACGAGGGTATGTTTGGCAGCATGAGTGAAGGATGCTTTGTTGCGAAATAGGAAGCAGATGCTATATTTAATTTTGGATTGGAAATAGAGATGGCTAGTTTTTATGCATAGCTTTCACTTGAAAAATACTGCACCAAACACCATAGTTAGATGTAAAATGTGCCCGACTAAGACCTCTTTGGCAAAAATGTCAATCATTTACAGATTTCTTGATTTATCTAAGATTAATTGGACTATTTTTGAGGAAGTGTATACTTCTAAGTTTTTCCTACAGAATCTCAAGAGGGACAAACAGTAATATTTATGCTTTTTTCTTGTTTTCCAAAGCGAAGGTCTTTTAAGGGAGTACGCGGGGCACAGACGCTCGCTTCGCCTAGCCGAGTTCTGCTAGGAGAAAATTTAACCTATTATGCAGGCCTGTGTTTCTTTCTCCTTCCACAGACTCCTCAGAAGGAGAGTTACAGTGAAGCCTGGCGTGCCCAAAGTTAAATGCCTGCCACTCAGGCCCAGAAAATAGGATATGCACATAATTAGTACTATTGGATAGGAAACACTCTGAAGTTTCAAAGAGTGTTAAAATAATGTATGTGAGTATAACATAACTGATATAGCAGGCAAAAAACAGAGGAAAATGTAGCAGTTTTTTTTGTACTTGACCTTCTTCTCCAGGCTGCCTATTCATTTTTATTTTAACCAGGACTGAGACTGCAGTACCTATGGCTTCCATTAGATGTCAGCAGTCTTTATAGAGAGTCTGGGATCGATAGGAGTAAGCAAAACGGATAGGAAGAGGAAATGGTCAAGGGAGCTCAGATATCAACAAGATTTCTCTGGTCAGAGACTGGGTGCGCGCCCCACTTTATTTTACTTATATACCGTATAGGTGACCATCCGAGTGAAATATTATCGCTAATATTCTTAAAAGGATAGCTAAGGATGCATTATAACTGGTCTTTGATTTGTTTGGTGTATGGAAAGCAAATTAGCTAATTGGGCAGATTTGTTGCCATTCAAGACAGTTTTGCGTGGCTGATTGGGCTGCACGACTAGTCGATGAGCCAGCGACCAGTGCATCAGTGTTGTATGGACATGCCTGCCGACCGAAGACCTGACCGTGATACTAGTGGCGGTCGGTGCCGTTTAAGATGAGGATGATTTTGATTTTTTATGTTCTATTACAGCATATTGGATGACTGCAGGTAGCTAACCAACCAGGTTCAATGTTAGCTAGCTAACATTAGGCTATAGCTAACTAAGCAAATAGCTCTGAGATATGAATAATAAGGTCATATACATAACATTAGCTAGCTAGCTAGGTAAACAATTAACCATAATATCAACTCATGACGTTACTACCCTGCATGTATCTGCAGGTAGCTAACCAACCAGGTGCAATGTTAGCTAGCTAACATTAGGCAAAGCTAGCCAAGCAAAAAGCTCTGAGATAAGAATAATAAGGTCATACACATAACGTTAGCTAGCTAGGTAAACAATTAACCATAATCACAACTCATGACGTTACTACCCTGCATGAATCTGCAGGTAGCTAACCAACCAGGTGCAATGTTAGCTGGCTAACATTAGGCTATAGCTAGCCAAGTAAATGTCTCTTTCTGTCAAAATTAGAAAGATGTAATATCTGACAATGTAGCTAGCCAGACTATCTTATCCGATTACATCATTCATGGTTGGACGCATCTCCTGTCGGATGCCATAGTTGCCCTTAGTTTGATGATTTAATCCGGAAACTATCATACTCAAAATCCACTGATTTCATAACTCAGTCCTACAGAAAGTGGAGAACAACAGTTATGCAGTTTTAATACACAATACATTTTTTCTAAAAGCCGCGTTAGACAGGATTACGTAAACATAAACTGACCAGCTCAATTAGATAGAAGAGTGTTACATGGCAGACCAATCCAAACTTATTTCTCGGCATGTCTAGCCCACTCATTATCTCAGCCAATCATGGCTAGCGGGAAGGTTGCTGACTTTTTTCTTTGGCAAATCCAACTAGGCTCGTAATTTAAACATTTTATTCATATTTTCAGATGGCATACAAGTTTGTTATTAAGGCACATGAAAGTTCACATGTTCAAGAAGGCATTTCTGACAAAACGGCTCTCCTGTGAAGTAATGACCCGCGACATACTCCTAGTTTCCTAAAATGGGTCACATATTCCATTCACCCAGCTCAACATAACATTAATAGGTTTGGGCTACTACATGATACTCTATTTTGTCCTGTACCCTTATTGAGGTTTCTACAACCTAGCCTATGAATGAAAGTTTGCACGGTAGGTCCACAGCTCACTTTCATACCAGACACATACGAACAGCTTGTTGTATATATAGTTCCTTCTTGCATCTATCTATGTGTTATCCTTCTCTCACATTTTCTCTTTGCTTGCAGACTTCAGTGCACAACACATCAGGTGTCTGTGACTAGGTGAAAAAAACTTTCTAAGCCAAACCTTCCTATCATGACTGCTACCCGCTTCACACAGCCTACATTGTTGTCACGTCATAGTCAACATAGATTCTAGACCTATCAAGTTAGTAAACTCGCTACAATCATGCAGTACAGTACAGTGTAGTAAGCAGAAATCAGTTCAGCAGTTACACCTGCGGGCCCTGGTGGCAATAAATTCATAAAACCAAAAGCTTACCTTGACCTGGACGATTTCCAGTGTTGGATAGCCATAGCCAGCTAGCTAACATAGCATCCCTCTCTGTTTGAGACGGGTGTTTGAGTAGGCTAATCCAGCTAGCTGCATTTGACACTAGCTAAGTATTTGAAAGTGAAAGTAAACAAAAATATACTACGAAATATAGCTATCTCTCTCTCTCTCTTTCTCTTGCTTCTCCTATTGTCTTTCTCTCTCTTTGAGTCAACTACTCACAACGTTTTATGCACTGCAGTGATAGCTAGCTGTAGTGTATGCTTTCAGTACTAGATTCAATCTCTGATCCTTTCATTGGATCGACAACATGTCAGTTCATGCTGCAAGAGCTCTGATAGGTTCGAGGACGTCCTCTGGAAGTTGTCATAATTTCTGTGTAAGTCTATGCAAGGGGGTGAGAACCATGAGCCTCCAAGATTTTGTACTGAAGTCAATGTAGTCAGAGGAGGAAGGAAGCTAGCTACTGTATGTGAGTGTGTGTGTGTAGAGTCAGTATAAATGTATGTGCATATTATGTGTGTGTGAGCAAAGGATGGATATTATATTTGTGCTGGAGTATCAGTGTGCATGGTGCGTAGGGCCCTGTGAGTGTGCATAGAGACAAAATTTAATTTAGATAGTCCATGTAGACATTTTGCTAACTATTTAACTAGTTGTTTAGCTGTCTTACGCTTTGAACACACCGACTGCGTCATTGCATCACGGCTGCAATAACATTTTGCGCAGCTAGGCAACTATACTGATACAGGTATCTTTTGCAGATGGTCGCATGCGGTTGGACACATGGAGGAGAGAATCATTTTCGCAGTATCCTCTAAACCGTGTCTTTTTGACACAACTGCTGACAGCTACAGGGACATAAACACAAAAAATGCTGCTTGGAGACAAGTGTCCACAATAGTAGGATTGCCAGGTCAGTTTAGTAGTGAGCTTGGGCTAGATGTGGCTAGTTAGCTAGCTAGCTAACCTAGCTTGCTAACCTAGCCAATGAGGTGTGTGTGTGTGAAAGAAATAGTCATATAAATTATGCTAGTTACTACCCCTGATAACTTTCCCAAATAACAATGTTTGAAAGTGTGTGTATGTCAGATACATAGTAATAGAAATGGTAGATACTACTGTACCCCTGATAATTTGGTCAGATAACCGTGTGTGTGTCTGTGTGTCTGTTTGTACAGTAGGTGACATGTCCATGATAGCTATCTAATAACTATAGTTATGCTAGGAAATGGTTTGGCTTATCATGCTCATGTCTATGTAGAAGAAGACTGTAGGAGGAAGTGGAGAGTACTCAGGGACAGGTATCAGAGAGAGAGAGAAGGGCAGAGAAAATGAAGTAGAGGTATGGGTCAGCAGCTTTAGGCCAGCAGCCTTGGCGCTTCTGCCACATTCTTTCTTTTCTGGATCCATTTATTGTGCCTAAGGCATCAAGTGGCAATTTTACAGCCAGACCCTATACTACGTCATTCACAAGTGTTGTCGCCACCGGTGCATCAAGACCCTCAACGTCATCTACAAGTGCGACCATCGCCTCCACCGGTGCAGCGAGACCCTCTACAACGTCTACATCATCCACAAGTATGACCACCACTGGTGCAGCCATGGAAGATGATGAAAGGGAGGTAGCACCTCTGGATCTCGGACCACCTGAGATTATTATGACCCTCACGGAAGAGACCACTGAGGACCTCGTTGAACAGGATGTGGCCGTGGAGACAAACGAGAGAAACAGAGAGAGAAACGAAGAGGAACAGCGTCACACCAGGCGTCATCAGAGGTACCAGCCCCCAGATCCACTCAACTCATTTCAGCAGAGGCTCCTCCAAGCCGTTGAGAGGGATGCAGCCCAACCTAATGTTCACAGGAAGGAGGATGAAGAGACCCTCTTTGCCATGAGCCTGGTGCCAACACTGAAGAGGCTGCCTCAGCAAAGAAAAGCAGAGGAGTTGTCTGGTTGTTGTTTTGACCTCCCTCATTGTACATTTTCACACACGTCAGTTCCCTTTAAATGCAGTCAATTCATAAAGTAATTTGTTTATAAGTCTTAGGATAGCATTCATTATTAGTGTTACATAGATTTATTAATTGACAGAATTGAAACTCATACACCGGAGATGCTCTTGTTGGTCTCTTACAAGACTAAAGGTGAATATATTTCTTTCATTTAAAACCACTTGAAAACCAGGGTGTTGAAACTTTTTTTGTGACGTTATGTTCCATCAACTGGTACATGACGTCCAGGGGCCATTTGTTTGTTTAGCTATGTTATGGCTACACATTATTTTCTTTTTTTCAAAGACAGAGACACACACACACCTCTCCTCCACTCCTCTCTGTACCTCCGATCTCCAGTGCCCTGCCCTCTCTCTCTTTATGGCCATGCCTGAAGTTCCCCTACTACATCTAGGCTTCATGAGTAGTCCCTGTATCTGTCTGCAATTGTGCCAAAAATACATGCTCTTGTTGTTCTCTTACAGATTACAGGCTACACATTCATTTTTAAAATGTTTACATGCACATACACACACATATACCTTTCAATAGTTTTTTTTTTTTTTTAATTATTTTTACAACACACATACCTGTCATGTTCTTTCCTGTACTTGAATACTTATTATATTATAATTTTTAATAGTCAGTTGTTTCATTTGTTTATTAATATCTCATTTAGACTTAATCTGCTTATTTCTTCCCTACACCTTTGCAGATCAAAGACAAGATGAAAGTAAAAGCACATTCTCTTCCTAATTAGTTTTTTTCCACCCTTATTTTGTCAGGCCAGTGAACATGGTGGTAAACTGTAGGTTACCCTTACCCTTTGTTATCGTACTAACTGTAATAATAACCTTTAATTAGTGCTCCCGCTCACCTGACGTACCATGCCAGGTGTGTATAATACTGACGTTAGTGGGAGAGGGAAGGGGTTAAGGTGTGGTCTTTACTCCCAAATTTTACTTAAATATAACTTCCAAATGAAGAGAGACAATGATACATAATGTAATCTGGGGAAAAAAAAACAATTTTATGGACCACGGTGGATGGTTCTTAAAATAACCTTTGTGTTAGGGGGCTCTTAAAAGAGCTGCATCACTCCATGGCATACTGCCATGGGACTTCACCTGCTGGCGATGAGAAGTAGGTGGTCAGCTTCTCCCTCACCTGGAGAGCCTGTCTGGGGGCGTTGTTGGCACCTGCCCTGGTGACATCAGGTAGGTGACCATTTGGTGTGCCCATCTCCATCCGGAGCGGCTCCTGGAATGACCTCCGCAGGTAGTTGTGGAGAACACATGTGGCCTTAACGCAGCTGAGACCAAGCAGTCTCCGATACATTCTCCGATACATTCTCCACCGGGCTGCCAGAATCCCAAAGGCGCATTCAACAACTAACCTTGCCCTGGACAGTCATTTGTTAAAGATCCTTACAGGCTTTGGCAATGGCAGCTGGTGTCCAGCGTAGGGCCTCATGAGGTTGGGTCTCAAAGGGAAGGCCTCGTTGCCGGCAAAGACGTGGGGAACAGGTCCCAGGTCTTCAGCCCCAGGGAGTGATACAGGTGGTGGAATCTCCAGGGTGCCATCCTGAAGTGCCTGGCCGAAGGCAGAGTGCCGGAGGGTCCCGGCATTACTTCCCTTGCCGTAAGCACCAACATCGACAACACGGAAACAGTAGATGGGATCTACTACAGCCAAGAGTACAACTGAATATGTACCCTTGTAGTTGTACAATTGAGAACCAGAGCACAGTGGACCCTGGATTACTACATGTTTCCCATCAATGGAGCCAAGACAGTTGGGGAAATTTCACCTCTCCAGGAACTCGGCAGCGATGGCTCTCCAGTCTTCTTCCTTGGGGACAGGCATGTATTCACCAACCAGTGCCTGCCCCCGTGGACCGTCCAACTCGGAAGCTGAATCCGATGATCCTGTAGGAGTCCCCTGTCGCCAAGAATCTAAAATATAATTCAAAATAATTATCAATATTGTGTGTAACTTGAATTCCACCCACATATTATATCTACTCATATAGCTACCTCATTGCTGTTTATTATGCTCTGCTAATTATATTGTAATACTCATCAACCTTCATTAACAATGCTTTGAAACAGTATAATTCAGTCTATGACTATATAAATCAACTGTAGTCCAGGCCAACTCTACTCTTAGAAAGAATGGTACTATCTACTTAAAAGGTTTCTCCGGCTGTCCCCATAGGATAACCATTTGAAGAACCCTTTTTGGTTCTAGGTAGTACCCTTTTTGGTTCCAGGTAAAACCCTTTTGGTTCCAAGTAGAACCATATTGGGTTCCATGTATAACCTTTTCCCCAAAGGGTTATACCTGTAACCAAAACAGCGCCTCTTCAACCTCAGGAGGCTGAAGAAATTCAGCTTGTCACCAAAATCACTCACAAACTTTTACGAATGCACAATCGAGAGCATCCTGTCGGGCTGTATCACCGCCTGGTACGGCAACTGCTCCGCCCACAACCGTAAGGCTCTCCAGAGGGTAGTGAGGACTGCACAGCGCATCACCGGGGGTAAACTACCTGCCCTTCAGGACACCTACACCACCCGATGTCACAGGAAGGCCAAAAAGATTATCAAGGACAACAACCACCCGAGCCACTGCCTGTTCACCCCGCTATCATCTAGAAGGCGAGGCCAGTACAGGTGCATCAAAGCTGGGACCGAGATTGAAAAACAGCTTCTACCTCAAGGCCATCAGACTGTTAAACAGCCATCACTAACATTGAGTGGCTGCTGCCAACATACTGACTTAAATCTCTAGCCACTTTAAACATAGGAATTGGATGTAACAAGTGTATCACTAGCCACTTTAAACAATTTTGTATATAATGTTTACGTATCCGACATACTCATATCAAATGTATACACTGTACTCTAAACTATCTACTGTATCTTGCCTATGCCGTTCGTCCATCGACCCAAATCTCTAGCCACTTTAATAATTATAATTGGATGAAATAATGTATCACTAGCCACTTTAAACAATGCCATTTATATAACGTTAACATATCCTACTGTACTCCATACCATCTACTGCATCTTGCCTATGCCGGTCAGCCATCGCTCATCCATATATTTATATGTACATACTCGTATTCATTCCTTTACTCTTGTGTGTATAAGGTAGTTGTTGTGAATTTGTTAGATTACTTGTTAGATACTACTGCATGGTCGGAACTAGAAGCACAAGCATTTCGCTACACTCGCATTAACATCTGCTAACCATGTGTATGTGACAAATAAAATTGGATTTGATTTGATTTGAATGACTAACTGTCCTGAATAACAATGGGTCCTGGAGAAGACTAGACTACCTTCATCAGGGCAGAAGGCACCTCAACTTTCTTTTCATTTGGTAACATTGCATAATTAAAAAGATTATAAACCAACTTTGAAAAGTTATAGTCCTAATGAACATTCTGTAAAAGTACATGTGATGTCAAATAGGGACTATTAACTAGAGAGCCCTTTAGCTAGCTAGGTTGCACATAAAAAAAATGTATCAAACATCAATCAATTATGGTATCAAAGGCTTTAAAAAGGTACTAGAACTTAGCTTACCGGAGACAAATCGCCAGGCGTTCAACTGGGCTGATGGACTCCCGGTAGTTGGTATCCATCCGGGCGATCCTGGCTCCAACCATCTGGAGCAGGTGATCAAACTGGCTTCGGTCCAGACGAAAGTAACTTCGGAATTCCTCTCCAAACAGTCGAAGCTCTTGAATGAGACGGTGGAACTCCCCTGCCTGCTTTCGGGACTTTAACCATCTCTGTACCCACACAGACCTGCGCTTTCGGCGGGGCTGGTCCCGGCCCAACAACGTGATCAAGACCACCTTCCTCAACATTGGTCTCATTGTTGAAAGAGCCTACTCTGCTATCTTAACTATTTATTATTGCATTTCGCTCCAATACTGCATTTTGGAGGGAAATTATATTATAGGCTCTCACAATTAATTTGTGGATGTCATAGAATAAATAATATACTTGGTAAAGAAATTAATAACAAACGTAAAGAAATTCTACAGTCAAACTGTTTTATGTTATCCCACATTTTTGTACTGGATATGTGTGCAACAAAAATTCAACATTCACATTTTGCTACTTTCTGTCAAGTCTACGCATACAATTTGACGCATACGTTCAATAAATCCAACGTATGCACCACACAGAACGCACTGCAACTGCCTCTGCAACACAATGCTGCAAGGCAAACGCAGCGTTCCATTGGAAATGAATGTACTTCTGGTGTATCAAAACGCACTGACGCAGTCGGTGTGTTCGAAGCGTTATGGCATGGGGATAGAAGCTGTTCAGGAGCCTGTTGGTGTCAGACTTGATGCACAGGTACTGCTTGTTTGGAAGCAGAGAGAACAGTCCAAGCTTGGGTGGTTGGAGTCTTGCCTCCTCCCTACTCCTTTTGAAAAATGTATTTTCATGGCAAAATGAGGCTCAGGGAATTAAATGATTTAACATATATTTTGAGTTAATTTCACGAAATAAACGCACACAGTGATTTATTAGACAAAGGGTGATGTTTTAAAAATCTAATTAAAATGACTGCATGGGGGCTTTAATTCCTAACTGAATGGACGAGGACCCTTCACATAGGCAATACACACACACACACACACACACAAACACACACACACAGGTAATACATTGTAACAATTACACTGAGAGCAGTGTGATTAGGGAAGGTAGTTAAGTGAAGGCTAATAAGCAGAAGGAAGAAAACAACGGTGCTCTATACAGGCTAGCTGGGAGCTAATGGACGAGATATCTCTGTGTGTGTGTGTTTGTGTGTGTGTGTGTGTGTGTGTGTGTGTGTGAGCGTGTGTGTGTGTGAGCGAATTAAACCTTTAATTAGATGTCACACAGTGGAGAGGAGAGGTAGGAACCATCCAGGCAGGAACCATCGGCACCACACTGTGTGTTTCCTCACATTACTCTGCAACACAGTCAAAACTGTCTGCTGGCTCAGAGGCAGGTGCACAGAGGGTCACACTAACACACACATGCTGGAATATATTCACACATTCACTAGCACACACAGATGCTAGATATACAAATACATACAGTACATATAAACAGTAACATTCAAAAGTTTGGACACATTTTTCTTTATTTTCACTATTTTCTACATTACGATCAAGCACTATGATGAAACTGGCTCTCATGAGGACCGCCACAGGAAAGGAAGACCCAGAGTTACCTCTGCTGCAGAGGATATGTTCATTCGAGTTACCATTCTCAGAAATTGCAGCCCAAATAAATGCTTCACAGAGTTCAAGTAACAGACACATCTCAACATCAACTGTTCAGAAGAAACTGCATGAATCAGGTCTTCATGGTTGATTTGCTGTAAAGAAACCACTACTAAATGACACCAATAATAAGAAGAGACTTGCTTGGGCCAAGAAACACGAGCAATGGACATTAGACCGGTGGAAATCTGTCCTTTGGTCTGATGAGTCCAAATTTGATATCTTTGGTTCCAACCACCGCTTCTTTGTGAGACGCAGACTAGGTGAACAGATGATCTCCGCATATGTGGTTCCCACCGTGAAGCATGTCTCTGATTTATTTATAATTCAAGGCACACTTAACCTGCATGGCTACCACAGCATTCTGCAGCGATACGCCATCCCATATGGCTTACCCTTAGTGGGACTATTATTTGTTTTTCAACAGGACAATGACCCAACACACACCCGGGTTATGTAAGGGCCATTTGTGCTGCATCAGACAACCTGGCCTCCACAATCACACGACCTCAACTCAGTTGAGATGGTTTGAGTTGAGTTGGACAGCAGACTGAAGGAAAAGCAGCCAACAAGTGCTCAGCAAATGTGGGAAAAGAATTCCAGGTGAAGCTGGTTGAGAGAATGCCAAGAGTGTGCAAAGCTGTCCTCGAGGTAAAGGTTGGCTACTTTGAAGAATCTCAAATCTTAGTTTAACACTTTTGTGGTTACTACATGATTCCATATATGTTATTTCATAGTTTTGATGTTTTCACTGTTATTCTATAATATTGAAAATAGTAAAAATAAATAAAAATCCTGTCGGTGTGTGAGTCGGTGTGTCCACACTTTTGACTGGTACTGTATATATACACTATATATACAAATATATACATCCCTTCAAATTGGTGGATTCGGCTATTTCAGCCACACTTGTTGCTGACAGGTGTATAACATCGAGCACACAGCCATGAAATCTCAATAGACAAACATTGGCATTAGAATGGCCTTACTGAAGACCTTAGTGTCTTTCAACGTGGCACCGTCATAGGATGCCACCTTTCCAACAAGTCAGTTTCTGTCGAACAACAAGTCAGCCCTGCTAGAGCTTTTATTGTGAAGTGTAAACGTCTAGGAGCAACAATGGCTCAGCCATTAAGTTGTAGGCCACACAAGCTCAAACAACAGGAGCGCCGTGTGCTGAAGCGTGTTGCTCGTAAAAATCGCCTGTCCTCAATTGCAAAACACTCTCCTGAGTTCCAAACTGCCTCTGGAATCAACATCAGCACTAGAACTGTTCGTCGGGAGCTTCATGAAATGGGTTTCCATGGCAGCCGCACACAAGCCTAAGATCACCATACGCAACGCCAATCGTCGGCTGGAGTGGTATAACGCTCGCCGCCATTGGACTCTGTTGCAGTGAATACGGGTTCTCTGGAATGATGAATGAATCACGCTTCACCATCTGGCAGTCCGACGGATGAATCTGGGTTTGGCGGATGCCAGGAGAACGCTACCTCCAAGAATGCATAGTACTTTCCAAATGCACTGTATATGCACACACACTGTACCCTAGTGACACACACACAAACATACACACACACACACACACACACACATCTCTCACCTGAGAGATCCAGAGCTCATAGATCATATTATGCAAATGTTGATGAGTCTTGACAGCAACACACACCTATTGTAATGCAATGTGAAGAACAAAGAGAGGGCCAGAGAGGTGCATCTGAATGAGGGGAGGAAAGGAGAGGGGGCTCAGATCTCCTAGCTCTGGGAGAGAGTCGTGCAGTGGTCTGTAAGTCTATCTGCCTTCTTGTGTATCTTTGGGGAAGGCGTAGGGGCTCAGATGTGTCCTAAATAGCTCCTCCCTCCACTCTCTCTATAGTACTTTGGTTGTCCTATTTCTTCTATTGTATCATCACTCCATCTCTACCTTATTCTCTGTCCCTTTTCTCGCTTTCACTATTATTTCCTCTTCTAAATCCTGTTCTCTTCTCCCTATTTGTTCCCCTCTGCCTCCCCACCTCTCTTTTTCCTCTCCTCCCTGCTCCCCATTTACCTTTCCTCTCTTCTCCTCTGCCTACCCTCTCTCCTATCCTCTCTCTCTCTTCGCAGCAGTATAAGACAGACAATGGCTTTGTAAACAGTAATGAGGATAATTAATAATGCATGGTAATAAATGCAGCGCTTAAAGTCGCTAGCTGGGATTAACTTTTATTTCAACCCTACACCTGTGCTCCTGGCCTATGATTGATAGGGCCAGGGCACCACATGCACAACCATAGAGAGAGACATGCTGACAGACACACACACACACACACTTTAGTCATTTAGCAGACATTCTTATCCAGAGCGACTTACAGGAGCAATTAGGGTTAAGTGCCTTGTTTAAGGGCACATTAACTGTTTTTTCACCTAGTCAGCCCAGGAATTCAAACCAGTGACAATTCAGTTACTGACCCAACGCTCTTAACCACTAGGCTACCTGACACACACGCGACGCACGCACACACACACACACACACACACACACACACACACATATACACTTAACAGATCAGTGCGGTCAAAAACATGATTTTTTTCAGTTTTGTTGATGCTATTTCCACACTATGAAGTCGAAATAACACTCTGAAATTGTGAAAATGATGATTATTGCCCTTTTAGTGTAAGAGCTTTTTGGGAAAAAATGCTTGGGATTTTAACCTGTTCAGGTGGGATGGTTTTTGGCCCACAGCATGACATCAGAATCTGCTCTGATATTCTGACCAGTGACCAGTCATCTTTTATTTTCATATGTATCCTCCTACTTTGAAGGGGTAAGCTCTAGAGAAGGGGTATTCAACTCTTACCCTACGAGCTTGCTGTTTTTCTTTTCTACCTGATAATTGATTGCACCCACCTGGTGTGCCAGGTCTAAATTGGTGTCTGATTAGAGGGAAACAATGAATAAAAGGAGTGGAATTGGCTTCAAGGTCCAGAATTGAGTTTGAGGGCTCTAAAGCAGGGGTTCCCAAACTTTTCTGGCCCACAACCCCATTTTGATATCTGTAAATTCTCACGACCGCAACCATGTGAAAAATGTATGTAATTAACAGTTCATGTTTACATTTTTATTTGTGCCTATGGCAGTCAATTGAAAACATGCTAACAGTATTTCTGATTGTCTTCTCAACTCACCATCACATAATTTTAATGTATGCTATGATAGTAAATTGCAAATGAGTCTGACTTAATGTCTCTTATCTCACCACCACTAATGATATAGGTGTGCTTGATGCATGTTGGATGCATCTCTGCTGTCACAACCAACTTGGATCAATATATGGTTTTAACAAGAGAACTGAATCCAGCTTCACACAGATAGGAGCTGGCGAAGGGTACCATGAGTTTTATGGTGCATTCGAGACGACTTGAAACTCTGAAATATATACGATGTCAAATTATGACGTCAGTGATCTTCAGGTCAGCAAGTTGGAGCTCTAGAAAGAGGCCCGAGTTCCCGAGTTGGAATTCCGAGTTGGATGACCATTCAAAAGATTTATCGTTTTTTTTCAGGGTTCCCAGTTGTTTTGAACGCGGCATTAATGTTCAGAGGGAGACGGAAGGATATTACCTTTGAGTCATGAAGCTCCTTCGTAGTGACACGTGAATGCGTTGTGTGCAGCATTCGGTCCCATAACAGCTCGATCAGCTGTTCGATTTCACTTACCGGCATGTCAACTGAGCCAGGATCACAGTCAGACGCATTGGGAAGTATGTCCCAAAGTGTTCTACCAAGCATTGGAGGTGAGCAGTCATCACTCGTGTGGGACACTTACTGATGCTGTTTTCTGTTAGAAACATGCACAGCCGAGGGAAGGGGGCATGGTTCGCTTTTGAAAGACTCTCTCCAAAAAGAATTCTTTCCTCTGAATCTACTGATCCCGTCAGAATTCTTTTTTGTATTTCCTCTTTATGCTTGCGGTCAGTTTGTTCAGTTTACTAAATATGTCTGTTACATAGGCAAGGAGACACATTTTCTTTTCATTACACAAAAGTCATTCAAGTCTGTTTTTATTTTCATCCATTGCAAATGACAACAGTTCCTCTCTCAAATAAAAAAGGTTTCTCCAAAACTCCCCCTCGATAACCACCAAGCCTTGGTGTGAAATAGAATATTGTCATACTCTGATCCCATATCTCCACATAGTTCTGCGAACAGGCGTGCGCGCAGTGGATGTGGTTTGATGTAGTAAACAATGGAAGTTACCTGTTGCAGTATATCTCAGAGTTCTGTGCTCAGTTTTTTTGCCACCAGTTGCTCTCGGTGTATCATACAATGTGTCCATATGGCAGAGTGAGACACACTTTCAATACTAGAGTGTAGAGGCAGGTCCGCTGTCCCGGCATAGATGGAGCCCCATCTGTGCAAAATCCCACCATTTGATCCCATGGAATCTGTTTTTCGTGAATATAGCCACGCAGCACACTGAACATCCCCTGTGCTGTTTCATGCTCAGGAATCGTGAGACTAATATGTCCTGGTGAATAACATCCCCTGACATGTATAGCGAACATAAGTCAATGTATGGGCATCTCGGCCCTCACAGCTAACGTCCATTTGGAGAGCATTAGAAGTTTTTGAGTTGTTCAGTCAGAGTTTCCTCTTGATTGCTAGCAATAGCATACATTATTTGTTTAGCATCGTTATCTGACAAAGCTATTGAGTTTCTCTGCTTCCCCACACATTGTTTTCACTATTTCAGTTCCGGTCAGTATTATAAAAGTCTCTGCAATAGTGTGTGGTTTCATAGCATATCGGGTCTAGCCATTCACTGTGGTAATGATTCAAGTGCAGCGGTCAAGTGCTGCCTTTTCCCATGATCTAATGGTGCTCTCTGGTTGAATTCTGTCTATTAGATTTGAATAATTTTCATTTCGATTTTTTATGTTAACCACATTAAAATGATTTTGAGATACAAAGACGATATTATGATATATATTTTTTTGTATACATATTTTTCTTCTTTAAAATGTACGGAAATATATTTTAATTTGTATCAACATGCCCACACAATCAGCCTTAGCATTTCAATGACAAAAGAAGGCTCAGAGAATTAAAAGATAAAAAAAACATATAGTTAAGATATTTTCATGAAATAAACACACTCAGTGATTTATAAGACATACAGTCAGGGCTTTAAAGAAAGTTAGACCCAAATAATAAATAATGACATGGACAATGTTGCTCATGTCAGGGTCAGTGCACAATGTACAATGTTATACGGCCTAAGGAATATAAGACTTAGGTTCAACACCAGATTAGGAATGTTGGTTATATTAGTCCCATGTGTTAAAAAGGATTGCCTGACATTGAGATGGCCCATTTCCTCGGATCCACAAACCCAGTCTACTGCCGCCATCTGGTGTCTAAATGAGGAATAACACCCACCCCCGGACTACACTGACGCCACAGCAGGGGTGTATTCATTAGACACCAAATAGAAGAAAACAGACTGAAACAGGGAGGGACTACGGTGCCTGAAATCCCAAAAGAAAAGATAGTTTCGTTTTCCATTGCAAAATATGTTACTACGCATGTGCACTTATGAATGGACAGCTCCAATGGAAGATTTCGTGCATCTGTTGTAATGCTCAGATAGATCCACTAGATGTCACTGTCACTAAAGAAACTACACAACTCTCACGTCTCTATCTCCCTTCGTCTTGGGCAGATTATTCTGGCCTCTCCAATAGTTGTCTGAACAGTGTGATGACACAGGACATCACAAAGCCATCCTGAGAGGTACTAGACACGATCTGTAGTGTTGTGTGTGGCCAACATAGGATAAACAATTGGCAATCTTTTTCAACAGTAATCTAACAAAAATGCAAGGCTTTTTTATGTACAGTGTCTTCGGGAATTATTTACACGAGTTGACTTTAGCCACATTTTGTTGTGTTACAGCCTGAATTGAAATGGATTCAATTGAGATTATTGGTCACTGGCCTACACACAATACCCCATAATGTGCCCTGTGCCCAAGAACACTAAGGTAACCTGCCTAAATGACTACCGACCCGTAGCACTTATGTCTGTAGCCATGAAGTGCTTTGAAAGGCTGGTCATGGCTCACATCAACACCATTATCCCAAAAACCCTAGACCCACTCCAATTTGCATACCGCTCTAACAGATCCACAGATGATGCAATCTGCCCTTTCCCAATTGGACAAAAGGAACACCTATGTGAGAATGCTATTCATCGACTATAGCTCAGTGTTCAACACCATAGTGCTCTCAAAGCTCATCACTAAGCTAAGGACCCTGGGACTAAACACCTCCTCTGCAACTGGATCCTGGACTTCCTGATGGGCCGCCCCCAGGTGATAGGTGTAGGTAACAGCACATCTGCCACGCTGACAACGACGAGACAGCCTATAGGGAGGAGGTCAGAGACCTGACCTTGTGGTGCCAGGATAACAACCTCTCCCTCAACGTGATCAAGACAAAGGAGATGATCATGGACTACAGGAAAAGGAGGACCGAGCATGCCTCCATTCTCATCGACGAGGATGTAGTGGAGCAGGTTGAGAGCTTCAGGTTCCTTGGGGTCCACATCACCAACAAACTATCATGGTCCAAACACAAAGCCTAATCCCCCTCAGGAGACTGAAAATATTTGGCATGGGTCCTCAGATCATGAAAAAGTTGTACAGCTGCACCATCGAGAGCATCCTGACAGGTTGCATCACCGCCTGGTATGGCAACTGCTCGGCCTCTGACTGCAAGGCACCACAGAGGGTAGTGTGTACGGCCCAGTACATCGCTGGGCCAAGCTTCCTGCCATCCAGGACCTCTATACCAGGCGGTCAGAGGAAGGCCCTAAAAATTGTCAAAGACACCAGCCACCCTAGTCATTGACTGTTCTCTCTGCTACCGCATGGCAAGCGGTACATTTATCTATTGGTAAATGGGTACAAATACAAAAAGCAGACTAACTATCTGTTTGAGCATGGTGAAGTTATTAATTACACTTTGGATTGTTTATCAATACAAAAGTACAGGCGTCCTTCCTAACTCACTTGCCGTAAATGAAGAGAACCGCTCAGGGATTTCACCGTGAGGCAAATGGTGATTTTAAAACAGTTTGAGTTATTTATTTAACCTTTATTTACAGAGTTTAATGGCTGTGATAGGAGAAAACTGAGGATAGATCAACAACATTGTAGTTACTCCACAAATTACCAAATACGAACCATGCACAGACAAGAAACTGAAACAGAAACAATGATGCCTGGGGAAGGAACCAAATGAAGTGACATGTATATGGCAGGTAATCAAGGAGGTGATGTAGTCCATGTGAATCTGATGACGCGCAGGTGTGCGTAACGATGGTGACAGCTGTGCGCCACAACGAGCCGCCTGGTGACCTAGAGGCCAGAGAGGAAGCACACGTGACAAAAACACAAGTCCAAATCTACACTTGAGTTGCTTACCAAGAAGACAGTCAATGTTCCTGAGCGGCTGAATTACAGTTTTGACTTAATTAAATCGGCTTGAAGATCTATGGCAAGACCTGTAAATGGCTGTCTAGCAATATTAGAGGCTTACCCAGAAAGACTCACAACTGTAATCACTGTCAAAGGTGATTCTAACATGTATTGACTCAGGTTGTTGAATACTTAACTAATCAAGATATATTAGTGTTTTGTTTAACAGGTTTTATTTTCTAGATTTTTTATTTATTCTTCCACTTTGACATTACAGAGTATTTTGTGTAGTTTTTTGTAAAAAAAAACTACAAATAAAATAATTTTTATCCCACTTTGTAACACAACAAATTGTGAAGAAAGTAAAGGGGTGTTAATTCTTTCTGAGGCACTGCACACTCTAACAATGCTGGGTTGTTTGGTTGACCCAACTGCTGGGTTGTTTGGTTGACCCAACTGCTGGGTTGTTTGGTTGACCCAACTGCTGGGTTGTTTGGTTGACCCAACTGCTGGGTTGCAGGCATTGGGTCACTAAGTTGGGTTGTTTTATAAAAAAATTGCAAGGTTTAGTTGTTGATGCTGGGTTATTGATCCAGCGGGTCAGATCAGAAGACTGGAGGCTTGGCTTAGTAAGGGCGTGGCTTTCAGAAAGTTATTTTTGTCCAACTGTAAAGTAAATGTAATTTCTGTTAATCTGTTTTGTTGTATACTTATTGCATGTTAAGATCGGACATTATCATTCTTATAGTTTTAATGAGTCTTAGAGAAGTGTATGAGTTCCCTAAAAGCCTATATAAGTCCAGTTGCAGGGATACAATAAGGTGGTGTTCCATATTGTGCAATGGGGTGGTATTTCTTATGTAATAAACAATCATAATATTCTAGAAGAATGTTTACAATACAAAAAAAGGTCAATTTGAATTTGTAGTATGTTAACTTAATATGCACAGGAATGACCTTTAGTCTAATGGGTGGCCAATAAGCAACGCACTAATAGGCCACACCCCTTGAACATAATTTAATGATTACATTACAAAAAAACAGCTGCTAGGTCAAACAGCATGAGAGTAAAAAATACCCAACTGATGGTTAAAAGAACCCATGTTTGGGTAATCCCAAAAACCCTACATGTTGGGTTATTCACGCAATCCAACTGGCTGAGTCAAAATAACACAGCATGTGTTCTGTCCAATATTTACCCAGCGCAAGGTTAGTTGGCTGTGGAGTGAGTTCACAGAGAGTTAGAGACTGGTTAGGGCTATGATATGCAGATGAAAAAGTTTAGGAAGATTGGAAGAATTCCTCTGAGTATTTCGAACCAATGTTCTGCTACCTCAGCTCTCCTCCTCCCTCCACCCTTCCCTTTCTCCCCTGCCCTTCCTCTCTGTTCCTCTCTTACTCCTTTGAGTCCATCAACTCTCCTCAGTATTCCAGCTGCCCCCATACAGACACACAAACCGTATCTTCTCTTCTACCCTCTCTCACAAATGTTCTCATATTCTACCCACGTCTCCTATCCTTTACCTCCCCTCCTTTTATCTATGTCCTCCTCCCTTCTTCTCTGGTACTTGTCTTTTGTCTTACTTGCACTGACTTTGCTGATAACTACTTTATTGAGGAAAAACTTATCGACTATGACTGTCATGTGGTTTTCTTACATAGCTGTCTTAAGATGAATGCACCAACTGTCGCTCTGGATATGAGTGTCTGCTAAAATGACAAACATGTAAATGAGTCAATCTTCCATCAGCCCTCGTCAGTTTTTCACAACTAGCCCCCAATACCGGACCTCCCCTCCACCCTCCACACCGTAACGAGGAGAATGTTAATGAGGTCTAATCAGTTTTCAACCCTGATGATGATGTAAAACTAATATTTGTGTTCCAGACGTGGATGTGGGCGGGAGACGATTGCTTGGCTTTCCAAACATGGTGGAATGGGGATGAGGATAATAAACAAAAAAGTCTAGGTTTTATTGTCACATACACAGTTGGTGGGGGGTGGTGAGACGGAGAAGACAAGGAGGAGAGGATCTATGTAACTTCAGGCTTTAAGGAGGGAAAGGGAGAGGGAGGACGTGAGAACTCGAGGATCTTAAGCACCGTGGATCAGTGGAAAATCACCATTGAGACTCAGGGAGGGAGGGAAAGTTTGCCAATTAATAATAACTGACTATGGATCATGGTTTAGAAACTGATGATGCAGCACTGAGACAAGACCTCTGTCTCCATGAAGGATGTTATCACTTCTACAACTAAAGCTCTGCTCTCAACTCAAACAGCAACTCAATCAACTGAACACACAGAGACGCTGGCAACCACACACACACAGCCTTCGCTAATCTCTCCCTCTAGCTCCATCTCCATACCTCACACTCTCTCGGTACTTTATTTTAGTTTAACCCTTCTGTCCTCCCTCCATCTCCAATCTTATCTGTCCGCTGTTATCTGTCTCTGTCTCTGTCTGTCTGTCTGTCTGTCTCTCTCTTTTTATCAGGCCTGCTGTCTAAAAGTTATTACATGTTTTTAAAAACTGCTAAACCAATCAAAAGGCTTGTTAGAGGGGGAAGGAGGTCTAGTTTAATGAATGTGATCAAATAAGAGGTAGAAGGAGAGAGATATGGAGACAGAGAGAAAGATAAGAGCTAGACAAAGAGAAACAGAGGGACAGAGAGAAAGATAAGGGTTAGAGACGAGATTGAGGGATGAAAAAGAAGACAGCAATGAAGATTGAACAAAGAGAGGGAGAAACAGACCAGACCTTTGTCTCCCTTCTGACTACAATAGCCAGTCAGTTCTTATTGTCTGGGGACATGAGAGGAGCTGGATAAGTCCATTACAAAGCGAATGGCTCTGAGATTACAAAACTGATCCTAGATCTGTGTTAAAGCTGTCAAGTCCTGTAAATATAACCTGTGTGTGTGCTCCATCTGGACCTATCCTGAGTCTCCTGCCAGAACTACCGGAAGACCAGAGTGTGTGTGTGTGTGTGTGTGTGTGTGTGTGTGTGGAGTGAGAGAGAGAGAGAGACAAATTGACATAGGAACACCTCTGCCATATCCACCCCTCCCAGCCAACCTACTGGCCTTCTGGCAGCTCTCTGCCGGCCTAGCCCCAGGGAGGGAGCAGGTGAGTGGGCCGTAGTGGCCCCAGTCACCCCCTCTGCTCTGCTGGACGTCTTCCTCCCATCACACACAAACAAACAAGCAAACAACTAATAAGAGAACACACACACAGTTCTGGCAGGAGACTCAGGACAGGTCCAGACGGAGCGTGGGTTAATGACATCTGTCACAACCTACACGCAAACACACACACACACCAACCCACTCTAAAAGGGGTGGCAGGTAGCTGTTTTGGTTAGAGCATTGGACTAGTAACCGAAAGGTCACAAGATCGAATCCCCGAGCTGACAAGGTAAAAATATGTTGTTCTGTCCCTGAACAAGGCAGTTAACCCACTGTTCCTAGGCTGTCACTTAAAATAATAATTTGTTCTTAACTGACTTGCCTTCTTAAGTAAAGATTTATATACATTAAAAAAGTCCAGACCACACAGATCCCAGCTGTGTGATCTGACAGTGTCACTAATGTAACAAAGTTCCACCTCTCTCTCACTTCCTCCCCAAATGATGCCCCATGTAGCCTCCCATTGTCATAGTTAAGTTCTGAACCAGGAAACAATGTCTCAATGAGGAATTTGATGACTATCTGTGTTTGTCTGCACCAATGAGGATCAAGCAGAGACCTGTCACACTGTCTCTTCCTAACAAGCTCATTTAGACAGCATTAACATCAGATGAGGTTTATACCCAGCACTGATAGAGGACTATGTTTTATACCCAGCACTGATAGAGGACTATGTTTTATACCCAGCACTGATAGAGAACTGTGTTTTATACCCAGCACTGATAGAGGACTGTGTTTTATACCCAGCACTGATAGAGGACTGTGTTTTATACCCAGCCCTGATAGAGGACTGTGTTTTATACCCAGCACTGATAGAGGACTGTGTTTTATACCCAACACTGATGGAGGACTGTGTTTTATACCCAACACTGATAGAGGACTGTGTTTTATACCCAGCACTGATAGAGAACTGTGTTTTATACCCAGCACTGGTAGAGAACTGTGTTTTATACCCAGCACTGATAGAGGACTGTGTTTTATACCCAGCACTGATAGAGGACTGTGTTTTATACCCAGCACTGATAGAGAACTGTGTTTTATACCCAGCACTGATAGAGAACTGTGTTTTATACCCAGCACTGATAGAGGACTGTGTTTTATACCCATCACTGATAGAGGACTGTGTTTTACACCCAGCACTGATAGGGGACTGTGTTTTATACCCAGCACTGATAGAGGACTGTGTTTTATACCCAGCACTGATAGAGAACTGTGTTTTATACCCAGCACTGATAGAGAACTGTGTTTTATACCCAGCACTGATAGAGAACTGTGTTTTATACCCAGCACTGATAGAGGACTGTGTTTTATACCCAGCACTGATAGAGGACTGTGTTTTATACCCAGCACTGATAGAAAACTGTGTCATTGTCCCTGTTCTTATCTTCTATCACTTTATTACACTTACTAATTAGGTTATAGCTACACAACGATGCTGCAGGGGAGAGGGTGTATGTGTGTGTGGTGTGTGTGTGTGTGTGTGTGTGTGTATGTGTGTGTGTGTGTAAAGCTTGATTAGGTTAGCTACACAACACTGCTGCAGGGGAGAGGGTGTATGTGTGTGTGTGTGTGTGTGTGTGTGTGTGTGTGTGTGTGTGTGTGTGTGTGTGTGTGTGTGTGTGTGTGTGTGTGTGTGTGTGTGTGTGTGTGTGTGTGTGTGTGTGTGTGTGTGTGTGTGTGTGTGTGTGTGTGTGTAAAGCTTGATTATGTTAGCTACACAACACTGCTGCAGGGGAGAGGGTGTATGTGTGTGTGTGTGTGTAAAGCTTGATTAGGTTAGCTACACAACACTGCTGCAGGGGAGAGGGTGTATGTGTGTGTGTGTGTGTGTGTGTGTGTGTGTGTGTGTGTGTGTGTGTGTGTGTGTGTGTGTGTGTGTGTGTGTGTGTGTGTGTGTGTGTGTGTGTGTAAAGCTTGACTAGGTTAGCTACACAACACTGCTGCAGGGGAGAGGGTGTATGTGCGTGTGTGTGTATGTGTGTGTGTGTGTAAAGCTTGATTAGGTTAGCTACACAACACTGCTGCAGGAGAGAGATGGAGGGACTGAAGGACTGAAGGTTGGTTTGGTGCAGAAGGAGCAGATGGGAAAGATGTGACATTGCTAGGTAGTTAATGCAATAATCTCCCTGTGACCATAAAGTCAACTGTCGATCACGACTGACAGGCTAGCTTCTTGCTGTGTCCTCTTGCTGTGTCCTCTTGCTGTGTCCGCTAGTACCGTATAACATATATGTGGATATTTGCATGCATGACTTCCCTCTGTGCGTGTGTGTGTGTGCGTTTAGCCAAGCTCTCTCTCCAAGCCACAGGACCAGGGGCATTGTATCATCTCCCTCTCCACCGACACACACACAGACAGACACACAGACAGAGGTTGTCCACGCTTGTATTTGGTTTATATTTGAAGAAATATGAGATTTTCTCAGTCAGGCTAAATCCCTCCCCTGGGCCCGGAGATAGGCAAGGAAAGCTGTAGCAAGCGGAGAGCGGCTGGACAAATAATAGCTGAATTGCTAAAACTACTCCACTCTCTTTATTCTTGAATAGAAGTGGACAGAGAGAGAAGGAGTTAGAGAGAGTAGAGAGAAAGAAGGAGAGAGAGGGAGGGAGAGAGGAGAGAGAGCGAGACAACATACCAGCTCTAACTGAAGAAAGCCACCCAGAGCAAAAGGTTGTGAACAAAAGTAGGAGAGAGAAACATGACAAATGATAACGAGATTGTTTTAAAGCAATCATCACGCTTATCATCAAATCATCCCTAATCCTTTCTTATTGAAACAAGAAAATTAAGGAGACAGGTGTTAGTGGAATCACACATTAGTGTCAAATAAAGGTTATTTGACTTGTTTAACCCAACAAGCTCCCAGAGTCTCACAGCAAAATGAGACGTTTTTTTGACACCCGAGGTTGCTCCTCCTGCTCAGCATCGTTCCATTTCTCCAAATGTAACATTTATAAGTTGCTCCAAACGTCAAATTTCAAAGTTAAGAGTTAAGGTTTGGGATAGGGATGTTAAAACAAAAAACAAGCGTGTACCACTGGGATTGAACGCTCAACATTCCAATCTGGAGTCATGGGATTATGCTCTTCCTCCACCCCCACCCAGAGTAGCCTAGCAAAATCCAAGGCTACAGTGTAAAAAACAAAAATTGTTTTTATGGTAATTTACTGGCATCTATTTACCTGAAAGGTACTGTAAAAAAAGGCACAATATGTTACTGTAAATTCCATCGAAACTTTGCTTTGACAGTATACTGTAAAAAACAATGTTTCTTGGCCTATTGGGGGCGTGGCTTTCATATATTTATTCTTTCAGGTTTTTTTTGCCACCCATGAAGGGTAAATGTCCTTCCTGTTCATCATGTTAAGTTTGCACACTGCAAACATAAAATGTTCTTCAATATTTTTGCGCATTACATATTTTTATATACATTTAAGAACATTACTATTTAAATAGTATAAGAAAGTCGTAATTATCCCAACACTATATGAAAGCAGCACCCCTACTAAGCCACGCCTCCAGTCTTTAAAGAAACAACCAACCTAAGAGACTCAAGTGAATGGGTCAAAATAACGTGTGTTCTGTCCACTATTTACCCACACGCGCACACACACACACGCACACACGCACACACACACACACAGACCCGCCTAAGGCAATCCCCTCCGCCATGTCCTATCAGAGTGAACTTCATTCAGCACAGATCTTTGGCACATTAAATTAAAGTAGGAACATGCAGTGTGACCACTTTTCTTTTCTCTCCCTCTCTCCGTCTAAATTGCCTGGGCAGTGCAGACAGAATAATATATGACTTTCATAAGAGGACCTCGCAAGGCCATGCAAATGAGTGTGAAATTGCAATATAATAATTTATGTTAATGATGCTGTGTTCGCTAGAAGATTCATTATTTCCCACAAACGCTGATGAAAGGCTGAAAGGGTGAGAAGGGAAGAAAAGAAGAGAGTGAAAGAGCAAAAAAAGGAGAAGAGAGACAAAACTTTGTGTTTTCAAGACAGTGGGGGAAAATAATCTGGAGCGTGAAACTTGAATTGATATGCAGTTTGAGAATGGGTGAAAACAGGTCTCTTTTTTTCTCTGTCTCTCTCTTTCTCTCTCTCTCTGAAAGCTGAGGTTAACAGGGCCTATAGGACTCCGGTCAAAAGTAGTACACTGTACGCAGTACACTGTAGGGAATAAGGTGCCATTTGCTACACAGCCTAAATATTTTCCAGAGAGGCCTTTCAGTAGTAACAAGTACCATTTGTTTTCAGTTCAGTTTATGTGTGTCTTTGTCTCTGCATTTCTCTCTTGAGTCAGGGAATGTTGATAAAACAGCATGTATAAAACCTGACTTAGGGTGAAATGAAGTTTATTGGCACAATCAACACTCGTTAAAGCTTGTGCAGGCCAGCACTACTATCTGAGCTAGAGAGAGAGAGAGATTATTATGCCAGAGTATTATTTTGATATAAAAATACAACCATGATAATAAGCCTCTTGCTGTGTTCTAAAAATACCAGTTAATTAGTGAGACTGTATTGATTCATGTTGAGGCGAAAAGAAATAAGAAAAAAATACATTTGGGATGTTTTGAAATTGACCGCGTTAATTACGGTTGCCAACTTGTTAAAATGCATTTGGTTCAGGGGGAAATATGGAGATCATCTGTTAGAAGACAGACACGTCCTATTAAATATGCAAAGCAGAGAAAACAGACCTTGGCAGGCTTAGATTGTGTACACACGCAGTCATACACACACGCAGTCATACACACACGCGCGCCCTTACACACACACACATACACAAATGCACACTCATGCTCTCACACACACACACACAAACCACACAGACAAACGCACACACTCCTTTTTCTGCCGTCCAACAATAATAATATTCTCGTTAACACATGGTAAGCAGCCCACTGTTGATTATGTTGATGATGTAAATACGAATATGAATACAACACCATCTCTTTTTCAAATTAGCTGTGTTTATTTGTTGTGGGAGTTACAACAGCACTGTGCTCATATGTGACTACCAAAATATATAGTGATACACCTGCACATCTGCTGCCCTATCCCAAATGCATGTACATTCAGCAGCACACTCTCCACTGACTCCGTAATGAACTCATATTACGGGCTCAGACACTGACAAACACACACACACACCGACGGACGGATGGACAGACAGACAGGTGGATGCAGTGTTGGGTCAGGTGTCTACTTTGTCACTGTGGTGGCATCCTAAAAGTCACATTTGTACCATAATCATTATTATTATCAGATTTCAGTTAGTTGGATTTTTTTGCACCGTTACTCATATGGTTGTTCCAGTTTCCAAACTCTTGGTTCTCCTAACTCTGTCTGGGTTCTAATAGGAATTACACATCAGTTTATGAGCCAGCATAATGTGACTTGCTGGTAGGGTTGTGAAATTCTGGTAAATTTACCACAATTCCCTGGTTTTCCAGAAATCCTGATTCCTGGAAATGGGAAAGAATAAGCAGCAACCCTACTTGCAAGCATAATTTGTCCTGTAAACCTTGGGTTTCAGGCCACTGTAATAGGATAGAACTAGGCCTGAAAGTTAGGCCATATAAGATGTAATTTATTGTCATAAAAAGCTGAACTTTAATGATAACATTTGCCTATGAACTCCCTATCCCTTGGTGATATGTTGTTGTTTATCTACCTTAGTTGAATGCACTGACTGTAAGTTACTCTGGATAAGAGTAAGAGTATGCTAAATGAGCAAAATGTAAACGTATACAGTGAGGGAAAAAAGTATTTGATCCCTTGAGGATTTTGTACGTTTGCCCACTGACAAAGAAATGATCAGTCTATAATTTTAATGGTAGGTTTATTTGAACAGTGAGAGACATAAAAACAACAAAAAAATCCAGAAAAACGCATGTGAAAAATGTTATAAATTGATTTGCATTTTTAATGAGGGAAATAAGTATTTGACCCCTCTGCAAAACATGACTTAGCACTTAGTGGCAAAACCCTTGTTGGCAATCACAGAGGTCAGACGTTTCTTGTAGTTGGCCAACAGGTTTGCACACATCTCAGGAGGGATTTTGTCCCACTCCTCTTTGCAGATCTTCTCCAAGTCATTAAGGTTTCAAGGCTGACGTTTGGCAACTCGAACCTTCAGCTCCCTCCACAGACTTTCTATGGGATTAAGGTCTGGAGACTGGCTAGGCCACTCCAGGACCTTAATGTGCTTCTCCTTGAGCCACCCCTTTGTTGCCTTGCCGTGTGTTTTGGGTCATTGTCATGCTGGAATACCCATCAATGACCCATTTTCAATGCCCTGGCTGAGGGAAGGTGCTCACCCAAGATTTGACGGTACATGGCCCCATCCATAGTTCCTTTTGATGCAGTGAAGTTGTCCTGTCCCCTTAGCAGAAAAACACCCCCAAAGCATAATGTTTCCACCTCCATGTTTGACAGTGGGGATGGTGTTCTTGGGGTCATAGGCAGCATTCCTCCTCCTCCAAACATGGTGAGTTGAGTTGATGCCAAAGAGTTCCATTTTGGTCTCATCTGACCACAACACTTTCACCCAGTTGTCCTCTGAATCATTCAGATGCTCATTGGCAAACTTCAGACGGGCATGTATATGTGCTTTCTTGAGCCTGGGGACCTTGCGGGCGCTGCAGGATTTCAGTCCTTCACAGCGTAGTGTGTTACCAATTGTTTTCTTAGTGACTATGGTCCAAGCTGCCTTGAGATCATTGACAAGATCCTCCCTTGTAGTTCTGGGCTGATTCCTCACCGTTCTCATGATCATTGCAACTCCACGAGGTGAGATCTTGCATGGAGCCCCAGGCTGAGGGAGATTTATAGTTCTTTTGACAGTTCTTTTGTGTTTCTTCCATTTGCGAATAATCACACCAACTGTTGTCACCTTCTCACCAAGCTGCTTGGCGATGGTCTTGTAGCCCATTCCAGCCTTGTGTAGGTCTACAATCTTGTCCCTGACATCCTTGGAGAGATCTTTGGTCTTGGCCATGGTGGAGAGTTTGGAATCTGATTGATTGCTTTTGTGGACAAGTGTCTTTTATACAGGTAACAAACTGAGATTAGGAGCACTCCCTTAAGAGTGTGCTCCTAATCTCAGTTTATTACCTGTATAAAAGACACCTGGGAGCCAGAAATATTTCTGATTGAGAGGGGGTCAAATACTTATTTCCCTCATTAAAATGCAAATCAATTTATAAAATTTTTCACATCCGTTTTTCTGGATTTTCTTGTTGTTATTCTGTCTCTCATTGTTCAAATAAACCTACCATTAAAATTATAGACTGATCATTTCTTTGTCAGTGGGCAAACGTACAAAATCAGCAGGGGATCAAATACTGGGTATTATTATTTTGCCACCTTAGTACCACTACAGTGACAAGCAGTTATACCGTACTCCTTTAAAAACAAATCTAGATACATTTTGTATAGTGTTCCTGGCACGGGTATACACAACATACAAGTCCCTGTCTGCACAGCTGGACCACAGCTGTTGGTAACACTTTAACTAAACTGAATTCATTGTGGTGTCCACATTTGCCCTGCCTACCTACTTGAACCAAAAAAAGTTCAAATTAAATAATGAAGCGATTCTGATGACTGTGCAAAACAGCCTCAATACCTCTTGAAGAAAGAAAGTGTTGTTGAGTGTGTGTGCATGCGTGCGTGCGTGTATGTGCTGCAGACAGATCAGACCATACTGAAGGCTGTGATCTCCTCTTTCCACCACCCTGTGGGACATAGGCCTGTGAATCTTAATCAACCTCTTTCTCACATTCACATCTTTTCTCACCTTCCCTACCTCCTTCCCACCCACTTTCTCCCTCTTCTACTTCTTTCCTCTACTGAACTTCTCCTCTATATCTCTCCCATTCCCCCCTCCTCTCCTACACCCCTCCTGTCTATCCCCCTCTCCCCATGCCTTCTAATTAAAAATGAAGAAAAAGCACAAATTAAGAAAACTCAAACTAGGCTTAGATCCCCAGGTGGCTCTGTAGGACACCAGAATGCTAGGGTCAGGAGAGGAGATAGCTAGTTTTGTGTGGTCCTCTAACCAGTGTGTCATCCTCGTGGTCGCCTGGTCCAGCGGCACACTGCTGCCACTTTATAGAGAAACAGGGAGAGAGATAACAGATGAAAGAAAGAAATACAGGGAGAGAGAGAAAGGCCAATGTAGGAATCAAACACATAACCCTGTAGTTGCCAGCATCATGTGTTAACCCACTGAGCTGTTGGAACAACTCTGGCTGTTCCTCCTAACAAGTGTGTGAGTTTGTTTTCAGCGAGTACACCAACTGGCTGTAAACAAAACTATCTGTCTCCATAGCAACCTGCCATAATAGAGCTAAACTGTTTTCTGGGTGGCAGGAAGGCAGGGAGGCAGCGAGAGGCAGAGGAGTATAGGAGTTAGGCAACACAGACACAGCAAGCTTCTTCTGGAGCCTAATTATGACTTTCACTCTATTCCCTCTCTTCTTCTCTCTTCTTCTCCCACAGTTAGAACAGGCACAGACCACAACATAAGACTGGCATGCATTTTACCTTCCTTCCTTCCTTCCTTCCTTGATATCCCTCCCTCTTCCCCTTATTCTCTCTCCACTCTTTCTCTTCTGCCCACCTCCCTCCCCCCTCATCCCTCCAATTGGTTAGCGTATCTGCGGCTATGTGTAGCTATGCTAATGAGTTTAAGCTGGTGGGGCACATTTGTTGACGCTGTAGGATATGTTAACAAACACTTGAAGTGCTACTTCAGCTCATTTATCACCTGTTTTATTTAACTAAAGGCACATCTCAGTAGGTGGTCCAGGTATCCTCGTGACATAGTACAAGTAGGGGGGTTGGCCTTTCCTCTTTTGTTCTCTATTGCTCCTCTATTGTTACTAAAACAAGCAACGCAGATGACATCACGAATCCCCATCAGACCAATGTTGGCAGTTGTGTCTAGAAACACTATTTTGTTCAAAACATAGTTTTTTTTACCATTTAGTGTGTGCATTTTAAAGTATTTATGCTTGGGATATCGATTTCAATGCTAAAAGTAAAAATAACTGCTGGAGGACGTCTAACCCTTCGAGGAAAAGCACTCCGCCGTGCAGAGAGTACCCAGCGCCCAGCACCACCAACGTCAAAAAGTGTGTTTTAAATTGGCAAAAAGCAGAGTCAAAAAAGCACTTTAAAAGCACACATTCAGAAAACACAACAGGGCGGCAGGTACCCTAGTGGTTAGAGTGTTGGACTTGTAACCGAAAGGTTGCAAGATCGAATCGCTGAGCTGACAAGGTAAATATCTGTTGTTCTGTGCCTGAACAAGGCAGTTAACCCACTGCTCCTAGGCTGTCATTGAAAATAAGAAATTGTTCTTAACTGTCTTGCCTAGTTAAATAAAGGTAAAATAACAACATCATTTTCAAGCTGGGTTTCACAAAGTAAGAGGCATTTTATGAATGAGCAAGACACAATTACAACTTTTGATTAACTTAATTTAGCTTTTGATGAACATCCCTCTCCTTGAACATCCTAGACTCATCCTAGACTCAGTACATAACCTTATTAGCAGCCATTGGTGCAGGTGTCTTTCAAGCTTCGGATTGGAAGGGGAGTGACAAATAAAGAAAGAGAGAGAGAGAGAGAGAGAGAGAGAGAGAGAGAGAGGGTTTAACGGGTGCATCCTTTGTAGTGCAAGTGGCACATTTAAACGTTTCTGCCATTACAGAAAGTGAGATTACTTCAAAGAAAAGAGAAAACTACACACTGCTCTTGCTCTGCACTCTGAAGTCTTAGAAAGTGAGATCGACCTTCTCTCCACAGTGAGAGAAAGACAAACAGAGAGACGTACTGCCATGACATGTGGCAGGTTCAACCTCTTACAGTATGTGTCCCAAATGGCAGCGTATATATAGTGCAATACTTTTGGCATAGGCCCTGGTCAAAAGTAGTGCACTATGAAGGGAATAGGTTGCCAATTGGGACAAAGCCACAGACTCTTACAATGACACATGCAGTCAGAGAAAGATGAAGAACACAGGCCCTGTAAAAATGAACAAAGGAAGAGAAAACGAGAGAAGAGAGAGATGGAGAAATTCCGCAGAAAGCCAGTCGTCTTCTTTTCATGCCAGCAGTGTAACAAAAAGAAAGTCAGAATCCCACTCCACGGGAACTCAGTGACATCAAAACGTCTGTTTGGTATCACGGTAACCTGAGTGTTCCGTTCTGGCTGTCACCTTTGACCTCAGTGAACCCAGTATGAGTGATAGCTAACACTGCAGTCACAGCTCAACATGGAGAACTTATTCTCAGAACACCATGTGTTATTTCACACCAGAGGAAGGCAACTTTTAGAGAGATGATTGTTAAAGTTTGATTTGTTTGTTATACTATGAACCAATGAAAATGCATCAGGGTAGTTTGATTCAGTTGTGTCTCAGGGTTGTGCATCAAGAAAAGATGTGCCTCTTACATGAGGAACCTTGGACATGGACCTCCTGGGACAGGTTACATATTCTATTGGTAAGTACAACATGTACTCAGAATCTATTAATCAATCTATGTCAAGGAGAATTGAGCAGATTTCTGCAACTGTTTTAACCAATGCACAATTGTTTAATTTTGTATTCTCATTGTGATTGGTCCATAAGAGGGCATTTTTAAATATTAAAAGCCTCATTCTTTTTTGCTTCTGTACAACCCAAGAAGGCAAAAACCTGAAACGCGTTGGATTTACTTGTAAAAGCTTTTTAATTGACTTCTATTGTCCTCCAAGAGTTGCTGAATCTCATTTTCTGCTCCTCAATTCATGTACCTTGGTTGGAGAATATGGTAGTGGCAGTGTTCACTTCCCTTTCCACAAGCAGAACAGACACTTGGGCATGACTCAATCAACTTTTCTCTGTAACAATCACATATCAACCTCCATCTCAATCTACCTCTAGCGTTCTCTATCCCAATCTTTTTGCTCTTTGCTCCTCTATGTTTTTAAACCAGTCTCTCTCTGATGCTTTCTCCCCCCAGAGAGAGAGAGAGAAACAGCGATAGCGAGGGAGAACAAATTTAAGAAAGACACTAACCACGTTTCCAGCCACAGTTTTTATGCGAGTAAAGTCATAGCGTATTAAATAATTACACAGCAAATTGGCCAGTGTTGATTCTTTTGTGTAAAATTTCTAGTGTTGATTCAGGACTTTGAAACCATTAACTCACGTACCTAATCTTCAGACCAAGTCTACAAAACTGCAAGCACATTATCTGCTTTACACTCAGTTTGCAATTGTAAAACACGCTTTTTGCAAAACACTAAACACAGTTCTCTACATTAGACACATAATTGAAATCTAACAGGTCTTCTGTTTTATTTGGAAAACACTGCCATTCCAAATGCCACACTTATTTACCCATTACCTACACCAGTGCTCACGTGTGAAAACACTTATAGCTAATTTCTCCACTTAGAAATTATAGTGCTTGAGCACTATAAATGGACTTCGGTTTGGCTTACTTGGCTTGGACAACAATGTAGGCCAATTTTGGAAAGAGAGTTAGAGGAAGAGAAGTGAGAGTAAGAGGGGTACGAGGATGAGGAGGAGGATGAGGACAAGGACGAGGACAAGGAGGAGGACATGGACAGGGAAGAGGATGAGGAGTGGGACAGGGAAGAGGACGAGGAATGGGACAAGGAAGAGGAGGAAGGAGAACAACCACAGATGAGACTCGGGCCACTTTGGTTGACCATGTGGTCAACCATGGTTTGAGTTTTAGGGAGGCTGGGCAGAGGGTCCAGCCTAACTTGAGCCCCTACACTGCATCAAGTGTCATCCGGACAATTCGAAATGAGAATAGGTAAGTAAACCTACCCTCTATACCATGCTACTGTACTTACAGCACTGCAGCACTTACAGAACTACAGTAACATTTCATTTCATACCGAAAGAAATCTTGCACCCTAACCATTCACATCATGTTTTTGCAGAATTGCTAGACGACCCTTCAATGGAGGAAGAAACCGTCTGTTCACAGCAGAGCAGGAACAACACATAGTGAATAAGGCCGTTTCAAACAACAGTTTACGACAACTGCATCACCACATCATCACTGACAACACAACATTCTGTAACATAAATAGGGTGAGATTATCCGCACTTGGCCATCTCCTGAAACACCATCAGATTCGTATGAAGCAGCTCTACAGAGTACCATTTGAGCGAAATTCTGACAGCGTAAAACAACTGCGCTATGAATACGTACAAGTAAGCTATACTCTCCTGTCATTGGTACTGTATTCTAGTGTATTGTGCTACAAATTGACTGCTCTGTCTATTCATACTGTCATATGATAATGTTTTGTCTTGTCTGTTTCAGAGAGTTATGGAACTAGATGCTGCTGCAGAACATCATGACTTCATCTATGTTGAAGAGGTCGACTTTAACCTAGCCCCGAAACAAGATGCAGAGGAAGAAACCTCATAGGACACCGCGCCATCGCCAATGTCCCTGGACAGCGTGGTGGCAACATCATAATGTGTGCAGCCCTTAGTCAGAACGGTGTCCATCATCATCATGCCACTCCTGGACCTTACAATACTGCCCACATTATCACCTTCCTTGACACCCTGCATAATATCCTCATTCCCTATGACCAGAGGAGTGGGCCAGAGCAGTCCAGATTTGTTGTCATCTGGGACATCTAAACCACAACCATAATTTTAATTTCCCAGCATGCAATGCAGGTAGATTTTCTTTTAAGATTGTTTTAATATCTGTGTCTAATATCTTGTATGTACATTGATTGATTAATTCATCTTATCAAGCAGATACATACAAATGGTATCCACAAGTTCATCTATCTCTGGATAATGAGATAAAGGGCCTCATTGCCAAAATCACAAAGAATCCCTTTAATACTAGAGTTGAATAGAAATTACACTGAGTGTCAATTACCCCATAGTGTTACATTTGAGTAACACTGGCAAGTGTAATGCATTTGAGTAACACTGGCAAGTGTAATGCAGTGTTAATGTTTTACACTATGAGGAGTTACATTCACTGTCACGTGTGCTCCCTCTCCGGGCCTCTAGGTCCCTAGGCTGCTCGATGTGGCGCACACCTGTCACCATAGTTACGTGCACCTGCGCGTCGGATTGCCAGGCTCCCCAGATCACCAGGCTCCCCTGCCCGTGTCCCAGCCAGCAACAGTTTCCCGCGCATCAGCGGGGGTGAACGGTCCACTCCTGATCCCCGGGATCGTCCCTTGGGTTGGCGTCCTGCGGCTGGAGCCGACCGCGCCGGGGAGGGGGTACCGTCAGGTATGCTCTCTCTCCGGCGCTCTAGGTCGTCATGCTCCTGCGTCTAAGCCGGATTGCGCCTCTGCAGAGGTGACCGGTCCGCTCCTCATCCCCGGGATCGTCTTTAGGTCAGCATCCTGCGGCTGGAGCCGCGCGTCAGGAAGGGGGTACTGTCGCGTGTGCTCCCTCTCATGCCTCTAGGTCACCAGGCTGCTCATTATGGCGCACACCTGTCAACATAGTTACGCTACCTCCGCGTCACCACTCACCTGGACTCCATCACCTCCCTGATTACCTTCCCTACAAATGTCACACCCTTTGGTTCCTTCCCCAGGCGTTATTGTTTCTGTTCCAGTGTTTAGTCTGCACATTTTTCGTGTTTCTTTTGTTTTATGTTGCATTTATTTATTAACACTCACTCGCTGAACTTGCTTCCCGTCTCTCAGACCATGTTGTCTCAAGTGGTGTTAAAATGTACTCTTTAAGTGTTGATTTAACCCTGCAAAATGTACTGTGTTCAAATTAAATATGTTATGACAAACGTCATAGGATGGTAAAAGTGCAAGATAATGAGTTTGATGCTCCTTTCCCGTGAGTCAGATGCCCAGCTCTGTCGAATGGTGAAGTCGGCTCAAAACAAAAGTGACGTAGTGAAGATTGTGTAGTAATGAGTAGGATTTTGTGTTTTCAAATACAAAAGTGAATGCTTCTGATAAAAACGTTTGATTTGCCTTCCCAATGAAAATGAGTTTGAAAACTCAAACATATATTGTGTGGAAAAGATTTACCATGCTGCCTTGTTGGCAACATGACTGAGCGGGACAGATTGGTGTTCGATTTTGAGAGGACCGCTCTTCCCTCACCGTTTTTGCCCGTTCACATCAAGGGCCGTAGACTGGTGTCGCGCAGCTCAGCATAATCGAATCCGCCCAGTATCTAATATATTGACAATATAGCCGAGTGGCCGTTCTAAAAATGGAAATGCATGTCCTCCATGGGCTGATTCCATTATGCTGAGCCGCGGGGCACGGTACAAAGACCCGTTACGTCATCGGGTGAAAGGAGGGAAGAGCGCCCTTCTCAAATTGAACAGCAATCTTTGCTGCTCTGTCATTTTGTCAACAAGGCAGCATGGTGCATTGTCCAGAAACATACATCTCTTTTCCATAAAATAAATGTTTGAATTTTCTAACTCTTTTTCATTGGGAAGGCAGATAAAGCATTGTTATCAAAAGCAATCACTTTTGCATGGGAAAACACAGAATCCTACTAAATAGGCATTTCGCTTCACCCGCAATAACATCTGCTAAACGTGTATGTGACAAATACAATTTGATTTGATTACTACACGTTTTTAATTACATCACATTTGTTTTGCGACAACTTCACCGTGGGCTTTGAACGGGACACCTGGCTCACGCCTGGGAGGCACCCCCTTCCAAATCAAATACAATAAAAGCCTATACAAAACACGCCTACACAGGCACCCGCGCGAGATTAATCGAACCCCCTCAATGATTGAAGACAGGCGAGCTCAAGTGGGACCATTCTAGCCAATGAGAGGGCAGATACACGTGTGAACAACAGGCACAACTGAGTCGTCTTTCTCAAAGTTGCCCAAATGCCACGTGCATCCACTTATAACAGTACATTTGTAATAGCCTAAACACTGAGAAACTTCTATTCGATCATATCAGCCTCACATAATTTGACACTCTCTCATAGGCCTCCATACAGAAAAGGGTTTCTCTCACGTGGAGGCTCTTCCTCTCTGCTTGAGTGCACATGCCAAGACCAGAGTGGGCACATTTGCTATTTAACACAACCGATTTCGTGACAAAACTATCGGTAGAGTTGAAAATGCGATAGAAACACATTGAACTTTAGATTTTTATTAACTTCAGTGAAAACAAGTCTGTTTGGAGGAAACATACCACTGTTGGGAAAATGTCTTTATGCAGATTTTATAATATTCACATAAAAATCTGTCGCCACAGATAGAAACCTAGCTTGTATCTCTCTGTTTGTATCTCAAAAGGCAGATTTTCATGTGAATATTCAAAAATCTTCATAAAGAAAATGTGCTTATTGGTGTGTTTCCACCAAACAGATTTGTTGCGGATAAAAATCAGTGTGTGATGATGTAGTGCACACAAAATTTACTTTTTCATGAACCAAATAGAAGTTTAACCAATAGTTTTGTCACAAAAATGTTTGTGTTAAATAGCAAATGTGCCTACTGGCTACTCTCCAGCCAACAGCTCGCAGATACTGTGCAGGTAGGCTAGTCTACATGATGAGGCTAGCCTATTATGGATATTATTGAGAATATTTGTCAAACTGCAGTCAAGCATTGATCATCATGTCACCAGAATTAGACCTTCAATATTTATTGGAAAGGAGCATCAAGCTCATTACTGTGCACTTTCACAACCCAGTGAAGTTCATCATAACTTATTTGATCTGTAGCCATATTGTTGTGTGACTCCATGTTAACTTCAATATGATGGTTATTACATCAATATATGCGCATAAAGGTGTTTTCATTGCCATGTCTCGCATATTTAATTTTACTGACACAAAAAAATCCCACGGACGAACAACTTATCTATCCACATTTATAAAACTGCACTAAAAGCAATCCTGTTTCCATTTTCCTTTTTTACGGTATGACTACTACTTATATATTATTATACTGAAAATAAGTATTTTTATATTCATCAGCCTTGCAATTACTGATGCTCCTGATAGGTCGATATTTCATTTGGGGGGAAGTAGAGTACCTAGACGCAGCTGTCATAATCATTTGACACGGTAAGTTGTAAATGAGAACTTGTTCTCAACTTGTCTACCTGGTTAAATAAAGAAGAAAAAAGATCAACTGATCTGCTCACACTTGTGGGTTTTTCATTGGAAGCAAGTTTGCTCTAACCCATAAGAGTCTAATCCCTGTCTAAGCTGGGGAAGGGGGGGTACTACAAACTTATATGGAATAGTTTTAAGACGGTCATACCAAGGATCATTTTGCGCTTTGAATCATCCCAAAAATATTCCATTTAATTTTTGTAAAAAAAAAAACATATATTTAACCCCTTATTTTTGTCACTAAACAGTCTCCATATACAGTATACTTCCATAAATATTTTAGACTGCTACCTGAGGACCTTCAGACAAGTCTTGTGAGGCCAGTGTTTGTGAGAGTCTCACTTTTCACAAAGGTGTCATATTAGTGTGTAGGCCAAAACGTTCGGGCACTACAGACAATTCTGTGAGAAGACCGACACCGCTCTAGCTCTGTCACCTTTCACCGTATATGCGGAAGTGTTACATATGCAGGATTTGTTTTATATGCTAATTATGTTAATCCTTGCATCCATATCTCTGTCTATGAATTTAAGAGTGGTTACATTTCTCCACCCCATCCCTCAGCTTTTTAACAAAACGGGTGGAGAGTACGATTTGTCATTGTTTCAACTGCTGATTGCCACTTAAAAAATTGTCAGATTGACTGTGGTTCTAGCTGATGGATTGGAGGGGAAGAAGAAGAAGAATACTTTATGCCTATCGTTGATGGGATTAGAATCCCACTCAATTACCTGCCCTCTTCTTCTCTAACCTCTAGGCTACCTGCCATCCCAAATCATCCCTAGAGGGGAAACGTTCCCAGTCTCCCCACTTGGCATTTCAACTGGAATTGTTTGGTTTTAGTTTTCCACATCTTATTCCTATCATAATAGGCTATACAATTGTGAACTTTTCCTTGCAATAAATACATTAATAATCTGCAGTGTGAAAAGTTCAGCTATTCATACAAAAAAATATGATGTTATCCAACATGTAATGACTATCACTGATGGTCTATCTTCCTTCAGCAAAAGAGATGGGGCCATTTACTGAGTACAGTAACACAGAGAGAGAGGGAGAGAGAGCGAGAGAGAGACCGAGGGAGAAAGAGAGAGAGAGAAACAAACACAGTTGCAGAAAGAGGGATAACGAGAGAGAAGGATGGTTGAAATGAAGGCCATTTCTTCACAATTGTATCAATACAATCTGATACTGATATTTCTGATTGGTCTATCTGGAGTGTTGTTGCCAGAGGTCACGGGTCATGCTATCATGACAGAAATAATTGGCTTCTCCACTGGCGAACCAAATGATTTAGTTGTTTTTGTATTAGAAACTATCTGTCTCAGTATGTCTCTCTCTCTCTCGCTCTCACTATCTCTCTTTCTCTCTCTCAATTAAATTCAAAGGGCTTTAATGGCATGGGAAGCATATGTTTACATTGCCAAAGCAAGTGAAATGGATAATACACAAAAGTGAAATAAACAATCAAAATGAACAGTAAACATTACACTCAAAAAAGTTTCAAAAGATTAGAGACATTTCAAATGCCATATTAAGGATATGTATGGTGTTGTAAAAAGGGCTTATACATAAATGTGATTGATTTGATTGATTATAATGATGTGCAAATAGTTCAAGTACAAAGGGAAAATAAATAAACATAAATATGGGTTGCATTTACAATGTTTCTTGTTCTTCACTGGTTTGCCTTTTCTTGTGGCAACAGGTCACACATCTTGCTGCTGTGATGGCACATTGTTGTATTTCACCCAATAGATATGGGAGTTAATCAAAATTGGATTTGTTTTCAATGTTTTTGTGGGTCTGTGTAATCTGAGGGAAATATGTGTCTCTAATATGGTCATACATTTGGCAGGAAGTTAGGAACTACAGCTCAGTTTCCACCTCATTTTGTGGGCACATAGCCTCTCTGTGTTACATAGCCTGTATTCTCTTGAGAGCCAGGTCTGCCTACAGCGGCCATTCTCAATAGCAAGGCAATGGTCACTGAGTCTGTACGTAGTCAAAGCTTTCCTTAAGTTTGGGTCAGTCACAGTGGTCAGGCATTCTGTCACTGTGTACTCTCGGTTTAGGGCCAAATAGCATTCTAGTTCGCTCTGTTTTTTGGTGAATTCTTTCCAATGTGTCAAGCAATTATGTTTTAGTTTTCTCATGGTTGGGTCTAATTGTGTTGCTGTTGTTGTCCTGGGGCTCTGTGGAGTCTGTTTGTGTTTGTTAACAGAGCCCCAGGACTAGCTTGCTTAGGGAACTCTTCTCCAGGCTAATCTATCTTCAGGTGATGGCTTTGTTATGAAAGGTTTGGGAATCGTTTCCTTCTAGGTTCTAATTATGCTCCGCATGCATTATATGGTGTTTTACGTTGTATTTTTTGCAGAATTCCACATGCAGTCTCATTTTGGTGTTGTGAATTCTTGGTTGGTGAGCGGACCCCAGTCCTCACAACCATAAAGGGCAATGGGTTCAATAACTGATTAAAGTATTTTTAGCCAGAACCTAGTTGGTATGTCAAATTTGATGTTCTATTTGATGGCATAGAAGGCCCTTCTTACCTTGTCTCTCAGATCGTTCACAGCTTTGTGGAAGTTACCTGTGGCGCTGATGTTTATGCCGAGGTATGCATAGTTTTTTGTGTGCTTTAAGGCAACGGTGTCTAGATGGAATTTGTATTCGTGGTCCTGAAAATGTGACCTTTTTTGGAACACCGTTATTGTTGTCTTACTGAGATCTAATGTCATGGCCCAGGTCTGCCAGAATCGGTGCAGAAGATCTAGATGCTGCTGTAGGCTTCTTGGATGAGGATAGAAGCACCAGATCATAAGAAGCCAGTTGACATTTGACTTCAGAATCTCATAGGGTGAGGCCGGGTGCTGCAGACTGTTTACATGTCAATATACATGTTGAAGAGGGTGGGGCTCAAGCTGCCTCCCTGTCTCACTCCACGGCCCTGTGGAAAGAAATGTGTGGATTTCTTGCCAATTTAAACTGCACACGTGTTATTTGGATTTCATAATGTTGTATGGTTTTTCCCCAACACTGTTTCCATCAATTTGTATAGCAGACCCTGATGCCAAATTGATTTAAAAGCTTGTTTTAGATCAACAAAGTTTGATAAGTCTTTCTCTATCTCTCTCTCATACAGTACACACAAAAAAAATGGTTCGTATGGTACCAAATAAGGGGTCTTAGGCTTGTAACCATAGTGAACTTTTTTTTAACCATGCTCCTAAGATTCTAAATGGAACCTGGAGCCATACACCTGGCGACCGTGTCAGAGTGCATTGCACATTGCCCGCCACGGGAGTTGTTAGAGTGCAATGGGACAAGAACATCCCTGCCGGCCAACCCCTCCCTTAACCCGGATGACCCTGGGCCAATTGTGCGACGCCCTATTGGTCTCCCGGTTGTGGCCGGCTGCAACAGAGCCTGGACTCAACCCAGGATCTCTAGTGGCACAGCTAGCACTGCGATGCAATGCCTTAAACCACTGTTTTAGACTTTTTTTTAAACACTTGTTTGATATTTCTAAGACACTTATATATTTTATACCTGCTTTATTTCGGGACCACAGTGTTAGTGCTGTTCTTAACACAGTATTTGGCTGGATTTTACAGTCTCCTGGAGATAATGTTAGCAGGCTAGCCCCGGCTACCTCTGACTAGCTAGGTTACCCAGCTGTCAGCGGCAAGGCTTGTCTTACGTCACGGTTGGCTCTTGTAGCAGAGAATGAGCGTGTCAAACTCCTCTGACTTGGAGTTAGATCTGGAGATGGATAAAAAAGCCATGAAATGTGAGACCTGTGATACATTCACCGTAGTGAAAGAGGAAGAACTTATTCTGACTTATACAGTTGTGAAAAGTGTAAACAACTCGTTGCCTCAATGGACCGAAACATTGAGCTACTAAAGGAGAACAGGGTCCTGAAAGGAATGTCTTTCTCTGGCTAAGGAGTCTTCAAGACTGCATTATGTTTTTGATGCGACAATTCTAAATGACCAAGGGGATGATCCAGGGTGCTCTACAAGATTGGGCTCCTCTGCAGTAAATCCTGAGGATACAACCTTGGGCCACTTTTCCGTATTAACACACCCCACCAACGAGAACTGGAGAACTTCTGTGTCTTGCACTACACCAAAGTAGTTAGAGGTAAGAGAGGAAGAATATTCCAACGCATCCTCTCCCTCCCTTCTAGTCCAGACCTGAGGCTGTCTAGATATTTTTCGGCTCTGAGCCTGACTTCACCGGGGCCCTCCAACAAGGACCGACGCCCCTCCCCCGATTAGCGCAAGGTTGTAAGTAACAAGAACATTTCCCAGGACATAGACATATCTGATATTGTCAGAAAGCTTAAATTCTTGTTAATCTAACTGCACTGTCCAATTTACAGTAGCTATTACAGTGAAAGAATACCAAGTTTGTTTGAGGAGAGGGCACAATTTTAAACATGAAAAGTTATTATTTAAACAAAGTAGGCACATTTGGGCAATCCACAACATTTTGAACAGAAATGCAATGGTTCATTGGATCAGTCTAACAATTTGCACATACACTGCCTCCATCTAGTGGCCAAAACCTAAATTGCACCTGGGCTGTAAAAATACATTATGGCCTTTCTCTTGCATTTCAAAGATGATGGTACAAATAAAATACAAAAGAACAGTAATTGCAATCGTAATTGCAAGTCGGGAACTCGGTCCTCTTTCTAGAGCTTCGACGTGAAGATCCCTGACGTCATCATGATTCGATAAATCCAGAGAATGCCAGACTTTGATGGCTAAGTTTGATGACAAAATTTGCCCACTTGGGGTCGCCACGCCACCTTCCTATTCACGTTAGCACAGCACAACAAGGTGAGTCCGAAAATGTCTTGTATGCTGCTACATAAATGATGTAATATGCCAACTAGATACAGTTGAAGTCGAAAGTTTACATACACCTTAGCCAAATACATTAAACTCAGTTTTTCACAATTCCTGACATTAAATCCTAGTAAAAATTCATTGACTTAGGTCAGTTAGGAACACCACTTTATTTTAAGAATGTGAAATGTCTGAAAAATAGTAGAGAGAATTATTTATTTCAGCTTTTAATTCTATCATCACATTCCCAGTGGAAGTTTACATACACTCAATTAGTATTTGGTAGCATTTTTTATTTTACCTTTATTTAACTAGGCAAGTCAGTTAAGAACAAATTCTTATTTTTAATGACGGCCTAGGAACAGTGGGTTAACTGCCTTGTTCAGGGGCAGAACGACAGGTTTGTACCTTGTCAGCTCGGGGATTAGTACCTTGTCAGCTCGTTAAATTGTTTAACTTGGGTCAAACGTTTTGGGCAGCCTTCCACAAGCTTCCCACAATAAGTTGGGTGAATTTTGTCCGATTCCTCCTGACAGAGCTGGTGTAACTGAGTCAGGTTTGAAGGCCTCCTTACTCGCACAAGCTTTTTCAGTTCTGCCCACAAATGTTCTATAGGATTGAGGTCAGGGCTTTGTGATGGCCACTCCAATACCTTAAATTTGTTGACCTTAAGCCATTTTGCCACAACTTTGGAAGTATGCTTGGGGTCATTGTCCATTTGGAAGACCCATTTGCGACCAAGCTTTAACTTCATGACTGATATCTTGAGATGTTGCTTCAATATATCCACATAACATTCCTTCCTCATGACGCCATCTATTTTGTGAAGTGCACCAGTCCCTCCTGCAGCAAAGCACCCTCACAACATGATGCTGCCACCCCCGTGCTTCACAGTTTGAATGGTGTTCTTCGGCTTGCAAGCCTCCCCCTTTTTCCTCCAAATATAATGATGGTCTTTATGGCCAAACAGTTCTTTTTTTGTTTCATCAGACCAGAGGACATTTCTCCATTTATGGCGGTTTTGGAGCAGTGGCTTCTTCCTTGCTGAACGGCCTTTCAGGTGAAGATACTTTTGTACATGTTTCCTCCAGCATCTTCACAAGGTCCTTTGCTGTTGTTCTGGGATTGATTTGCACTTTTCGCACCAAAGTACGTTCATCTCTAGGAGACAGAACGCGTCTCCATCCTGAGCGGTATGGCGGCTGCGTGGTCCCATGGTGTTTATACTTGCGTACTAGTTTTTGTACAGATGAACGTGGTACCTTCAGGCGTTTGGAAATTGCTCCCAAGGATGAACCAGACTTGTGGAGGTCTAAAAAAAAATTTGGAGGTCTTGGCTGATTTCTTTTGATTTTCCCGTGATGTCAAGCAAAGGGAGTACAGGAGGGGAGCCCTGAGAGGCCTCAGTGTTGAGGATCAGCGTGGCAGATGTGTTGTTGCCTACCCTTACCACCTTGGGGAGGCCCGTCAGGAAGTACAGGATCCAGTTGCAGAGGGAAGTGTTTAGTCCCAGGGTCCTTAGCTTAGTGATGAGCTTTGTGGGCACTATAGTGTTAAACGCTGAGCTGTAATCAATGAACAGCATTCTGACATAGGTGTTCCTTAGGTCCAGGTGGGAAAGGGCAGTGTGGAGTGCGATTGAGATTGCGTCATCTGTGGATCTGTTGGCACAGGGCAGTAATCATTTAAAGAAGGTTACCTTCACTTTCTTGAACACAAGGATTATGATGGTCTGCTTGACACACGTAGGTATTACAGGTCAGAGAGAGTTTGAAAATGTCAGTGAAGACTGTTGGTCCGCTCATGCTCTGAGTACACATCCTGGTAATCCGTCTGGCCCTGCGGCCTTGTGAATGTTGACCTGTTTCAAGGTCTTGCTCACATTGGCTACGGAGAGCGTGTTGCTCTCATGCATGCTTCAGTGTTGCTTGCCTTGAAGCGCTCCACTGGGCAGCGAGCGGCTGGCTTTCCCTTCGTAGTCCGTAATAGTTTGCAAGATCTGCCACATTCGATGAGCAGCAGAGCCGGTGTAGGATTCAATCTTAGTCCTGTATTGACACTTTGCCTGTTTGATGGTTCGTCTGAGGGCATAGCGAGATTTCTTATAAGCGTCCGGATTGATGTCCCGCTCCTTGAAAGCGGCAGCTCTAGCCTTTAGCTCGGTGCGGATTTTGCATGTAATCCATGGCTTCAACCACGAACTTGACAGCTTGATGAATTTTACAAAGAAAAATGTGCAAATACTGTATAATCCAGGGGTCCAGTTGTGCCAAGCTTTTAGAGACTTACCCAGAAAGACTCACTGTAATTGATGGTATATTAGTGTTGTACTTCAATAAAAAAAATTGCAAATGTTATAATTTTTCTTCCACTTTGACATTACAGAGTATTTTGTGTAGATTGTTGACAAAAAAAGACAGTTAACCCTCCCGTTGTGTTCATTTCATGTTAATTAATTCTGTGTTCCCGGTCCAAAATGACCGCCCCATTATAGCGCTCACAAACACACATGCATGTGGGGGTCTGGGAGAGGAAGTGTGTCCATCTGATGAATGGGCATGTGCCTGAACTAAATTTTATACACTAATTGTAGTCTTACCCATTCATTTCTAATGACCAGTCATTTTTGACCGGGAACACCACAGGTGAACAAAAGTTAAATATAACACCCAAAATGTAATGAAAATCTTCAAAATGTATGTTGTGTGTTCAGATGCCCCGTGTGGACAAAGTCATGGAACCTTATGACAATCAAAATAAGTGAACTACATTTTTCAGAGAGAAAACTTGTAAATCGGTCCAATTCGACCGGAGCACAGCAGGAGGGTTTTGACAGCCTTATACTAGACAACATTGAACTTTGTGGTGCTTTTAATAACAATTTTGCTTCAGCTGGCCACCTGTTTGAAAGGATAGTCTCTGAAAATGATTATCATTCCACTGTAGGGAATCCTTTAGTCACCTCAGAATAGATTGTAGAGAATGATGCACTTACAGACTCACATACTATATTTTCCTTTCAACCGTTTGATGTCTATGATGTAGTAAGGGCTTTGCTAAAGATTTATGTAAAAAAATCCATAGGGCTGATTCACTTGATCCCTTCTTACTGCAGCTCTCTGCCCCACTTATTGCAGAATCGATTACCTCTGGTGTTATCCTTAAGATCTGGAAAGCGGCACATGTCCTCCCCCTACATAAAGGAGGAGATCCTTCTGACTTAGATAACTAACATCCAATTTCCAAATGATCTTGCCTTTCCAAAGTTCAGGGGTCTGTATTGGGACCTGTTCTCTTTACTATTTACATAAACAATATTGGTCTATCTGTTAAAACTTTTGTCTGTATGCAAACGATATTGTCATGTATGCCATTGTCCCAACTGAAGACAAGGCATTGCACACTATGTATAAACAGTATGTGGACACCCTTCAAATTAGTGGATTCGGCTATTTCAGCCACACAACCGTTGCCGACAGGTGTATAAAATAGTGCACACAGCCATGCAATCTCCATAGCCCAACATGGGCAGTAGAATGGACTTACTGAAGAGCTCAGTGACTTTCAATGTGGCACCATCATAGGATGACACTTTTCCAACAAGTCAGTTTGTCAAATTTCTGCCCCGCTAGAGCTGCCGCGGTCAACTGTAAATGCTCTTATTGTGAAGTGGAAACGTTTAGGAGCAACGGCTCAGCCGCAAAGTGGTATCCACACAAGCTCACCGAATGGGACCGCGGAGTGCTTAACCATGTAGCACGTAAAAATGTTATGTCCTCGGTTGTAACACTCACTACCGAGTTCCGAACTGCCTCTGGAAGAAACATCAGCACAATAACTGTTCGTCTGGAGCTTCATGAAATGAGTTTCCATGACCGAGCAGTCGCACACCAGCCTAAGATCACCATGTGTAATGCGAAGCGTCAGCTGGAGTGGTGTAAAGCTTGCTGCCATTGGATTCTGGAGCAGTTGAAACGCGTTCTCTGGAGTGATGAATCACACTTCACCATCTGGCAGTCCGACAGATGAATCTGTGATTGGAGGATTCCAGGAGAACGATACCTGCCCGAATGCATAGTGCCAACTGTAAAGTTTGGTGGAGGAGGAATAATGGGCTGGGTCTGTTTTTCATGGTTCAGGCTAGGCCCCTTAGTTCCAGTGAAGGAAAATCTTAACAATGAAGCATACAATGATATTCTAAACGATACCGTGCTTCCAACTGAGTGGCAACAGGTTGGAAGGCCCTTTCCTGTTTCAGCATGACAATGCCCCCGTGCATAAAGCGAGATCCATACAGAAATTATTTGTCGAGATCGGTCTGGAAGAACTTTACTGGCCTGCACAGAGCCCTGACCTCAACCCCATCAAACACCTTTGGGATGAATTTGAACACCGACTGCGAGCCAGGCCTAATCACCCAACATCAGTGCCTGGCCTCACTAATGCTGTTGTGGTTGAATGGAACCAAATCCCCGCAGCAATGTTCCAACATCTAGTGGAAAGCCTTTCCAGAAGAGTGGAGGCTGTTAAATCAGTAAAGGCGGGACCAACTCCATATCAATGCCCATGATTTTGGAATGATATGTTCGACGAGCAGTTGTCCACAGTTGTTTTGGTTATGTAGTGTACTTTAATGTACGTTGGCAAGACAAAAAAAGTTTTGATTGACAAGAATTTGCATTTAAAAACATAATGAGATGAGCTAGTTAAAAAGCTAAGATATAATGTGGGCTTCATTTTTAGAAATACATCTGGCCTCTCCCTAAACAGCAGGAAGCAGATTGTACAGTCAACTTTCCTGACAGTTCTTGACTATGGTGACACCCTTTACCAGAATGCAGCAGCCACTACTCTTAATACCTTCCGGCAGAGAGGGCTGCCTTGCTTCTAGCTCTTAGGAAACTTTGCAGCATTTTGTGTATTTATGTATTATCTCTTACATTATTATCCCAGAATTTGTTTTTGTGTTATTAAATACAACCGGGAGGAAGTATTGGATATAAGAGCAGCGGTAACTCACCAGCACTAACAGCATTACGACCAGGAATACGACTTTCCCGAAGCGGATCCTTTGTTCGCACCCGTTAGGGCAATTGAACTGATTCCAGAGGCAGACCCAAAACAACGCCAGCGGAGGAGAGGTACTCAGAATGGTCTTCTAGTCCGCATACCATCCACTGTTTCCGAGTATAGTACTCGCTAATTTTCAGTTTCTGCATAATAAAGTTGACGAGCTCAGGGTGAGGGTTTCTTTCCAGAGAGACATCAGGGATTGTAACACACTCTGTTTCACGAAAACATGAGTCGGTCCAGCCATTTGGGTTCTCAGTACATCGCGCAGACAGGAATAAATATCTCTCCGGGAAGAAGAAGGGTGGGGGTGTATGTTTCATGATTAACGACTCATGGCGTAATTGTGAAAACATACAGGAACTCAAGTCCTTTTGTTCACCTGACCTAGATAACCTCACAATTAAATGCAGACCGTATAATCTCCCAAGATAATTTTCTTCAGTTATAGTCACGGCTGTCTATATCCGCCCTCAAGCCGATACCATGACGGTCCTCAAAGAACTTCACTGGACTTCATGCAAACTGGAACCACATATCCTGAGGCCGCATTTATTGTAGCAAGGGATTTTAGCAAAGCAAATTTGAGGAAAAGGCTACCAAAGATCTATCAAACAGGAAGTACCCGTGCTAAGAACTATTCAACGCTGGTCTGACCAATCGGAATCCACACTTCAAGATTGTTTTGATCATGCGGACTGGGATATGTTCCTGGTAGCTTCCAAGAATAATATTGACGAATATACTGATACGGTGACTGAGTTTATCAGGAAATGTATATGAGATGTTGTACGCATCGTGACTATTAAAACCTAACCTAACCAGGAACCATGGATAGATGGCTGCATTCACACAAAACTGAAAGCACGAACCACCGCATTTAAACATGGGAAGGTGACTTGGAATATGGTAAAATACAAACAGTGTAGTTATTCCCTCTGCAAGGCAATCAAACAGACAAAACATCAGCATAGAGACAAAGTGGAGTCGCAATTCAATGTCTCAGATACGAGACGTATGTGGCAGGGTGTACAGACAATTAAAAAAAATATATATATTTCACTTTTATTTAACCAGGTAGGCTAGTTCAGAACAAGTTCTCATTTACAACTGCGACCTGGCCAAGATAAAGCAAAGCAGTGCGACACAAACAACAACATAGAGATACTCATGGAATAAACAAACATACAGTCAATAACACAATAGAAATGTATTTAAACAGTGTGTGCAAATGAGGTAGGATAAGGGAGGTAAGGCAATAAATAGGACATAGTGGCAAAATAATTACAATATAGCAATTAAACACTGGAGTGATACATGTGCAGAAGATGAGTGTGTGAGTAGAGATACTGGGGTGCAGAGGAGCAACATAAATAAAATAAATAACAGTATGGAGAGGAGGTAGTTGGATGGGCTATTTACAGATGGGCTATGTACAAGTGCACAGGTGTACAGGTGACAATCACGGACTGCAAAAGGAAAACCAGTCACGTCGCGGACACCGACATCTTGCTTCCGGACAAGCTAAACACCTTTTTCTCCCATTTTGAGGATAACACAGTGCCACCGACGCGGCCCGCTACCAAGGACTGTGGGCTCTCCTTCTCCATGGCAAACGTGAGTTGCGCAATGCTGCCGGCCCAGAAGGCATCCCTAGCCGCTTCCTCAGAGACCAGCTGGATGGTGTGTTTACAGACATATTCAATCTCTCCCTATCCCAGTCAGCTGTCCCCACATGCTTCAAGATGGCCACCATTGTTCCTGTACCCAAGAAAGCAAAGGTAACTGAACTAAATGACTATCATCATGAAGTGCTTTGAGAGACTAATCATATATCACCTCTACCTTACCTCTCACCCTAGACCCACTTCAATGTTCTTACTGCCCCAAAAGATCCACAGACGATGAAATCGTCATCACACTGCACACTGCCCTATCCCATCTGGACAAGAGGAATACCTATGTAAGAATGCTGTTCATTGACTATAGCTCAGCATTCATCACCATAGTACCCTCCAAGCTCATCATTAAGCTTGAGGCCTTGGGTCTGAACCCCGCCCTGTGCAACTGTGTCCCGGACTTCCTGATGGGCCGCCCCAACATGGTGAAAGTAGGAAATCCTCCACTTTGCTGATCCCAACACTGGGGCCACACAAGGGTGCGTGCTCAGCCCCCTCCTGTACTACCTAACCTCTCACTCAACGTCAACAAAACAAAGGAGATGATCATGGACTTCAGGAAACAGCAGTGGAAGCAACCCCCTATCCACATCGGCGGGACCGCAGTGGAGAAGGTGGAAAGCTCTAAGTTCCATGGCATACACATCACTGACAAACTGAAATGGTCCACCCACACAGACAGTGTGGTGAAGAAGGCGCAACGGCGCCTCTTCAAACTCAGGGGTCGGGTGGAATTTGGCTTGGCACCTAAAACCCTCACACACTTTTATAGATGCACAATTGAGAAAATCCTGTCGCACTGTATCACCGCTTGGTACGGCAACTGCACCACCCGCAACTGCATGGCTCTCTAGAAGGTGGTGCCCAACGCATCACCAGGGTCAAACTACCTGCCCTCCAGGACACCAACAGCACCTAATGTCACGGAAAGGCCAAAAAGACCATCAAGGACATAAACCACCCGAGAAACTGCCTGTTCACCCCACTATCATCCAGAAGGCGAGGTCAGTACAGGTGCATCAAAGCTGGGACCGAGAGACTGTAAAACAGCTTCTATCTCAAGGCCATCAGACTGTTAAATAGCCATCACTAGGATATATACATAGACTTGATATCACTGGCCACTTTAATAAATGGAACACTAGTCACTTTAATAATGTTTACATATCTTGCATTACTAATCTCGTATGCATATACTGTATTTTATACTATTCTACTGTATCTTAGTCTACGCCGCTCTGACATTGCTAGTCCATATATTTAGATATTCTTAATTCTATTCCTTTACTTAGATTTGTGTGTATTAGGTATATGTTGTGGAAATTGTTAGATATTACTTGTTAGATACTACTGCACTGTCGGAGCTAGAAACACACAATAACATCTGCTGAACACGTTTATGTGACCAATAAAATATAATTTGACCATAGCGCCCTTTGTTTTATCACAGGTGACAGTTATAATATTCGTACCTGCATCCTGTATCAAAAGGTTGTCTGGTCCTCATTAAAGTCCCGTAGATCACTTCACGATTCTCTTTTTGTTTACAAAGCTCTAATACACAAGTTTCCGACTTACCCAACTTCGTTGTTGAAGTATAAAAACATGAGTTACCGAACCCGTCCACAGGGTTGGTTAACTCTTGAGGTTCCTTGGGTCTCCACCGAATTAGGTAAATCAGCTTTTAGTTTTTAATGCACCTCACTGCTGAAACAATTTACTAAACTCATTACAATGGGATGTTCTTGTTCTTCTTGGGCAATTTAAAGTATTGATTGAGGACCTAGTAACTGAGGGATGTAAATGTTTTTCTTAAATGTTGTGCTGTACTGTATTTTTATTTTTACATCGAATTGATCGCTTTGTTTCATATTGTATTTGATTGTTATGTTACTGTGATCAGGGCACCCTTGTGAATGAGACCATGGTCACAATGTATTTAACCTGAATAAATACATACTTTTAAATACTCTCCTTTCCTTTCCTTCTCTCTCCTATCCTCTCATTCACTCCTCTCCTCTCCTTTTCTCTCCTCTGCCGCCCTCTCCTCCCTATCTTCTCCCCCCTCCTCCTTCTCTCCTCCCCTCCAGGGGTTATAGTGACAGCAGAGAACTCGTCTGACTTGAAAGCATGAGAGTGAAGGAGATGTCAAAGCTTCCCCTCAAGACACTCTCTCCCGCTTTTGTGCATTTTAATGCTGAGATATTCAAATCTGACACTCCACCTTCCCTCTCTCTCTTCGTCTTCTCTCTCTCTCCCCGGCTCTCTCTCTCTCTCATTCATCCCACTCTGTGATATCCAAGTATTAGGATGCTGGGTTTAATAAGAGAAAAGGAGGATGAGATGGAGAATGAAGAGGAGAGGAAGGGGGGATGTGGGGTGAAATCACCTTGCAGCTTTTTCTTATTTCTCTATGAAAAGGGGGATTAAATGGAGTGGGACCCATGTGAATAACAGAATGGGAAGCTCTGACCTCTGGCCCATCCCCATCAGTGGGGCTCTGGTCTATATAGGGAATAGGGTGCCATTTTGGACACAGATCATGTCTAAGGACGTAACAGGCCTTAGATCATAGCACAGAGCCATTGATCAAATGATCTAACACCTTTCCATCTCTCTCTCCCTTCCCCTTTCCACTCTCCCCTTTCCTTCTTTCAATCCCCCCCTTCAACCTCTCCCTCTCTCACTGCCTCCCCTGTGTAAATGACAGAGTGTTTCTGACCCCCACACTTCACACACACCCACATGCTGGGTCTAGCTAGAACCACTACAGTAGAGTACTGTGGAGTAGCCTCCCCTGTATCTCCCCTGGATCAGGTCTGTGGGATGGGGATAAATGTGACACAAAAACATGTTCCCCCGAGGAGAGGAGAGGAGAGGAGAGGAGAGGAGAGGAGAGGAGAGGAGAGGAGAGGAGAGGAGAGGAGAGGAGGAGAGGGGTGGGTCTAATGCTTTAAGCTGAGCAGTGGGAAAAAGACTGGGACAGGGTGACACATACAGAAAAAGGTCAGAGGGTGAGACAGGAAGGGATGATTGTTAGGAATCACACACAAAGGAGAGGAATAAACCCAACCCCATTCAAACACACCCCACAACTCTCTAACCATTTATTGTCCAAAGCGACCACAGTGAAATGTTCACTGACCAGATGGATAGAGTGGTAGACCGAGGTCAACTGTATGTCTGTAAAAAGTGACTTTGGTGTGACAGGATGACGGATGATATCGGGTGGCTACAGAAGGACATTCATCGACTATCCGATGAGCTGAAGCAGAAGGAGAGCCTTGTTGATGAGCTCACCAATGTAGCTATAGCCCAGGCTTAACATTCTGTGTCTCAGTGCTAAACTTCTCTCTCACCCAGGGTGGTGGAGAGTTGGGCGAAATCAATCTGTCCCACTTCTCGGAGCAGGTGGCTTGTTCAACACAACTGAGACTGGGCCAAGGTGGTTAGGTAGGAAGGAAACGCTACCTGGGTGGTCCTTTCCTGCCTTGGAGGATTCGCTGCACCTGACAAACAGCTTTGCACTGCTGGAAATGGACAGTCCAGCCCTAGGGTCCCGCTCTGGTCCCCCGGAGACCCTGGTGACAAGCAAGTGATCACCAACATCAAGCAATAGGGTGACAACATCAGTCCCTCTACCCATGTCCACTCATCTGGTCCACCTTCAGCTGGCAGCCAGACCGTGCCTTCTGCCCCCAACAGGCGACCGACTCACCGCCAGATTTCCGCGACTTCGGACCACCGAGCCAATGGAGGCCCTCGTCGCCCCCGCGACACCCCCTCCCTCCCAGGCACCCCCTCCTTCTAGGCAACAGCGCTCCTCGCTGCACTGTGCAACCCCCTCAATGATTGTTGGAGGAAGCTCCATGTGCCCTAGAGCTCTCGGAGCTAAGCCATCCCAGGCCCCTGGCTCCGTGCTCCATGTCGCTGGCTCCATGACCTCCCCCCCTCCCAAAATAGCCATTGTTGGTTGTTCCACTGTACGGGATGTGGTGGTTAATGGCGCACTGACATTCTGCTTTCCTGGTGCCAGAGTGCGTGACATCACTCTGGAGCTTATGGTCATTGACTGCTGCACATGAACAGGAGAGGAGCTTGGATGCTGAGTGCTAACATCATAATATAACAAGGTGATGGAATAATAGTCCTTGCCCGCAACAGGTAACCCTCATTGAGTCTTGCATTAATAGACCAAATAGCACAGTTCTAAGCAATATTGCATTTATACCATTTCAAGCCAAACCCATGGCTATTTCATATAGAGGGCTACCTACTGATCATAGCATGTTTGGTTTGTAGACCGTCTGATCTGAAATCCTGTAGCTGTGGCCTTGGACTGATTAATTGAAGTGTCAGAAGTTTGATTTTGAAAATGTATCCTATTGTAATTCTGGCTTCTCAAACCAATGCAGACATTTTGATAATTACTGGTTAAAATAGTCTGTGCCAGACTCTGATGTGTCTCTGAATGCATACAATGTTTATATATCTGACAGTTGCATACAGTGCATTCGGAAAGTATTCTGACACTTTATTACGTTACAGCCTTATTCTAAAATTGATTAAATTAAATTACTATATTCATAACACCCCATAATGACAAAGCAAAATTAAATAAAACACTGAAATATCACATTTACATAAGTATTCCAACCCTTTACTCCGTACTTTTTACAGCCTTGATTCTTCTTGGTTATGACGCTACAAGCTTGGCACAATTGTATTTGGGAAGTTTCTCCCATTCTTCTCTGCAGATCCTCTCAAGCTCTGTCAGGTCTCAAGCTCTGTCAAGCTCTGTCAGGAGCGTCGCTGCACAGCTATTTATAGATCTCTCCAGAGATGTTCAATCGGCTTCAAGTCCGGGCTTTGGCTGCTCATGACCTTCAGTCTGAGGTCATGAGTGCTGTAGAGCATGTTTTCATCAAGGATCTCTCTGTACTTTGCTCTGTTCATCTTTCCCTCGATCCTGACTAGTCTCCGAGTCCCTGCCACTGAAAAATATTCCCCACAGCATGATGCTGCCACCACCATGCTTCACCATAGGGATGGTGTCAGGTTTCCTCCAGACACGACACTTTGCATTCAGGCCAAAGAGTTCAATTTTGTTTCATCAGACCAGATAATCTTGTTTCTCATGGTCTGAGAGTCCTTTAGGTGTCTTTTGGCAAATTCCAAGCGGGCTGTCATGTGCCTTTTACTAAGGAGTGGCTTCCGTCTAGCCACCCTACCATAAAGGCCTGATTGGTGGAGTGCTGCAGAGATGGTTGTCCTTCTGGAATGTTCTCCCATCTCCACAGAGGAACTCTGGAGCGCTGTCAGAGTGGCCATCGGGTTTTTGGTCACCTCCCTGACCAAGGCCCTTCTCCCCCGATTGCTCAGTTTGGCCAGGTGGCCAGCTCTAGGAAGAGTCTTGGGGGTTCCAAACTTCTTCCATTTAAGAATGATTGAGGCCACTGTGTTCTTGGGGACCTTCAATGCTGCAGACATTTTTTAGTACCCTTCCCCAGATCTGTGCCTCGACTCAATCCTGTCTCAGCACTTTACAGACAATTCCTTCGACCTCATGGCTTGGTTTCTGATCTGACATGCACTGCCAACTTTGGGACCTTATATAGACAGGTGTGTGCCTTTCCTAATCATGTCCAATCAATTGAATTTACCACAGGTGGTCTCCAATCAAGTTGTTGAAACATCTCAAGGATGTTAAATTGGAACAGGATTCACCTGAGCTAAAGTTGGGGTGTCTCATAGCAAAGGGTTTGAATATTTATGTCAATATGTTCCGTTTTTTATTTTTAAAACATTTGCAAAAAAATCTATAAACCTGTTTTGGCTTTGTCATTATGGGGTATTGTGTGTAGATTGATTAGGAAATGTTTTATTTAATTAAACTCTCCAGAAATAAGTCTCTCACTGTTGCCGCCTGTTATAGACCCACCTCAGCTCCCAGCTGTGCCCTGGACACCATATGTGAATTGATTGCCCCCCATCTATCTTCAGAGTTTGTTCTGTTAGGTGACCTAAACTGGGATATGCTTAACTCCCCGGCAGTCCTACAATCTAAGCTAGATGCCCTTAATCTCACACAAATCATCAAGGAACCCACCAAGTACAACCCTAAATCCGTAAACATGGGCACCCTCATAGATGTTATCCTGACCAATTTGCACTCCAAATACACCTCCGCTGTTTTCAATCAGGATCTCAGCGATCACTGCCTCATTGCCTGCATCCGTTATGGGTCCACGGTCAAACGACCACCCCTCATCACTGTCAAACGCTCCCTGAAACACTTTTGCGAGCAGACCTTTCTAATCGACCTGGCCCGGGTATCCTGGAAGGATATTGACCTCATCCCGTCAGTTGAGGATGCCTGGTCGTTCTTTAAAAGTAATTTCCTCACCATCTTAAATAAGCATGCCCCTTTCAAAAAATGTAGATCTAAGAACAGATATAGCCCTTGGTTCACTCCAGACCTGACTGCCCTTGACCTGCACAAAAACATCCTGTGGCGGACTGCAATAGCATCAAATGGTCCTCGTGATATGCAACTGTTAAGGGAAGTCAGGAACCAATACACGCAGACAGTCAGGAAAGCAAAGGCTAGCTTTTTCAAACAGAAATGTTCATCCTGTAGCTCTAACTCCAAAAAGTTTTGGGATGCTGTGAAGTCCATGGAGATCAAGAGCACCTCCTCCCAGCTGCCCACTCCACTGAGGCTAGATAACACGGTCACCACAGATAAATCCATGATAATCGAGCATTTCTCTACGGCTGGCCATGCTTTCCTCCTGGCTTTCCTCCTGGCCAACAGCTCCGCCCCCTCCACAGCTACTTGCCCGAACCTCCCCAGCTTCTCCTTCACCCAAATCCAGATAGCAGATGTTCTGGAAGAGCTGCAAAACCTGGACCCGTGCAAATCATCTGGGCTTGACAATCTGGACCCTCTGTTTCTAAAACTATCCGCCGCCATTGTTGCAACTCCCATTACCAGTCTGTTCAACCTCTCTTTTGTCTCGTCGAGATCCCTAAAGATTGGAAAGCTGCCGCGTTCATCCCCCTCTTCAAAGGGGGTGACACTCTAGACCCAAACTGCTATAGACCTATATCCATCCTGCCCTGCCACTCTAAAGTCTTCGAAAGCCAAGTTTATAAACAGGTTACTGACCATTTCGAATTCCACCGTAGCTTCTCCGCTGTGCAATCCGGTTTCCGAGCTGGTCACGTGTGCACCTCAGCCACGCTCAAGGTACTAAACGATATTATCGATAAAAGACAGCACTGTGCAGCCGTCTTCATCGACCTGGCCAAGGCTTTTGACTCTGTCAATCACCGTATTGTTATCGGCAGACTCAATAGCCTTGGTTTCTCAAATGACTGCCTCGCCTGGTTTACCAACTACTTTGCAGACAGAGTTCAGTGTGTCAAATCGGAGGGCCTGCTGTCCGGACCTCTGGCAGTCTCTAGGGTGGTACCACAGGGTTAAATTCTCAGGCCGACTCTTTTCTCTGTATATATCAATGATGCCGGTCTTGCTGCGGGTGATTACCTGATCCACCTCTATGCAGACGACACCATTCTGTATACTTCGGGCCCTTTGGACACTGTGTTAACTAACCTCTAAACGAGCTTCAATGCCATACAACACTCCTTCCGTGGCCTCCAACTGCTCCTAAACGCTAGAAAAACCAAATGCATGCTTTTCAACCGCTCGCTGCCCGCACCCACCAGCCCAACTAGCATCACTACCATGGATGGTTCTGACCTAGAATATGTGGACAACTACAAATACCTAGGTGTCTGGCTAGACAGTAAACTCTCCGTCCAGACTCATATTAAACATCCAAAATCCAAAATCCAAAATCAAATCTATAATCGACTTTCTATTTCGCAACAATGCCTCCTTCACTCACGCCGCCAAACTTACCCTAGCAAACTTTCCCTGACTATCTTACCGATCCTCGACTTTGGCGATGTCCTCTACAAAATTGCTTCCAATACTCTACTCAGCAAACTGGATGCAGTCTATCACAGTGCCATCCGTTTTGTTACCAAAGCCCCTTATACCACCCACCACTGCGACCTGTATGCTCTAGTTGGCTGGCCCTCACTACATATCCATCGCCAGACCCACTGACTCCAGGTCATCTATAAGTCTACGCTAGGTAAAGCACCGCCTTATCTCAACTCACTGGGCAAAATAACAACACCCAACCGTAGCACGCGCTATGGCAGTGACTGAACAAATTGCGAAAATCGCTGAAGCTGGAGACTTATATCTCCATCACTAACTTTAACATCAGTTATCTGAGCAGCTAACCGATCGCTGCAGCTGTACATAATCCTTCTGTAAGTAGCCCACCCAATCTAACTACCTCATCCCCATACTGTTTTTATTTACTTTTCTGCTCTTTTGCACACCAGTATCTCTATTTGCACATCATCATCTGCTAAATTGTAATTACTTTGCTACTATGGCCTATTTATTGCCTACCTCCTCGTGCCATTTGCACACACTGTATATAGACTTTATTTTTTTTATTGTGTTATTGACTGTATGCTTGTTTATTCCATGTGTAACTCTGTGTTGTTGTTTGTGTCGCACTGCTTTCCTTTTCTTGGCCAGGTCGCAGTTGTAAATGAGAACTTGTTCTCAACTAGCTTACCTGGTTAAATAAAGGTGAAATAAAAAAAATATTTAAAAAATGTATCCATTTTAGAATAAGGCTGTAAAGTAACAAAATGTGGTAAAAGTCTAGGGGTCTGAATACTTTCTGATTGCACTGTATATGTCCAGAGTCATATTCCTGTTAAGATCAGAGGATCTCATGTCAGATGATGTGGAAGTAATATTACTACAGCTAAAGTCTACTCCCGTAGGAAGTTGCTATAGACCTCCGAGTGCTAAAAGTCAGAGTTTGGACTATATGTGGGAAAAATTCAATGATTTATGCAATGTCAACAGAGAAAAAAGCTTTAAACTGTAACCGATGCCTGCAATCTGGTTTGGCTAATCAGTCAACCTAAAGTGCCAGGGTATTTACAAACAGAACAGGAACTAAATCAACCACATGTATTGACCACATCTTTACTAATGCTGTAAAAATCTGCTCGCTCTAAAGAAGTATCCACACCCATCGGATGTAGTGATCAAAATATAATAGCCATAAGACTGGACCCAAAATTGTGTATAAGCGGTCATACAAGAGGTTTTCCAATGATTCCTATGTCAAAGATGTGAAAAATATGTATTGGTTTGATGTGTGTAATGAGGAACAACTTGATGTTGCACTTGAAGCATTTATGAAATTGCTTCTTCTGGTTACTGAAAGGCATGCAACCATCAAGAAACTGACTGTTAGAACTGCCAAATCCCCATGGAAACATTATGAATGAGGTTTCAAGTTGTTTTTATTGGCACCAAAGAAAATAAGTGAAAGAAAAAACAGTACAGATAAAAAAAACTGTTAAAGAAAAGTTGAGCTTAGAAGCCCAAAAGGGCTTCTATGAAAACCAAACCACAAATGAGTACAAAGGAAAGTTGAAACAAAATGAAAACAAATCAAGAGGTCATTCTTTTTTTTGTTGCTATATATAAATTAGGACAAGCCACCTGGTACCGAGAACCTGGATTGTAAATTGCTGAGGTTGGTAGCAGAATACATTGTGATTCCTGTTTGCCACATCTTTAATTTAATCCTAGAAGACAGTGTGTGTCCTCAGGCCTGGAGTAAGGCAAAGGTCATTCCCGCTGCCCAAGAATAAAGCACCCTTTATTGGTTCAAACAGCTGACCAATCAGCCTGTTCCCGACAAACCTTCGGGAAAAGCCTATGTGTCTCGGAACACTGACGACTCAACAGTATACACATTGCCTACGACAGTAAAATAAACAACTGACACCTTTTACATAGAGCTCCAGTCAGTTTTAGAACGGTAAACTAGCAATAGGCTGGTGCTAAATATCTCAAAAACTAAAAGCATTTTCAAATCACTCGCTTGGCAATAAACCTCATCTAGATCTATTATTTAATAATATTGTGATTGAGCAAGTTGAGGAGACTAAACTGCTGGGTGTAACCCTAGATAGCAAGCTGTAATGGTCACAACATATAGACTCAATGGTTGCTAAAATGGGAAGAGGTTTGTCCATGATAAGACATTGCTCTGACATCTCAATCAACCAAACAGGTCCTACAGGCGCTAGTTTTGTCGGCACCTGTACTACTGCCCAGTTGTGTGGTCATGTGCAGCAAAGAAGGACATTGCAGCACGTATAGCACTTAGATTTACACGCAGGGCGAATGTCAATGACATGCGTGTCGATTTCTCCTGGCTCAAAGTTGAGGAGAGATTGACTGCAGTACTATTGGTCTTTGTGCGAGGTGTTTATGTGTTGAATGTCTGTTCAAGCAAGACATGCAACCAGAGCTCTCTTCACAGTCCCCAGGTCCAGAACAGAGGCTGGGTAATGCACAGTATTAAAAAGAGCCATGATTACATGAAACTCTCTGCCACTCTCTGCCGCTCTAACTCAAGCTAGCAATAAAAACAGATTCAAAAACCAGATAAAAGAACACCTTCCTCCACAACAGGGACTGTGAAGAGACACATACATTTTTTTACATATTTTGTATTGCATTTTGTATTGTATTATGTATTGTATTATGCATTGTATTATATATCGTATTGTATTATATATTATATATTGTATTATGTATTGTATTATATATTGTATGTATTTTATGTATTCTATTTGTTCAGGCTTTTTTCTGTATCAAAAAGGGGCTTAGGTGGTGGGCATGGCAGGTGGAGTGACAGACGCGTGGCAATGGGCGTGGTCGGCCCATCTGTGCGGCTGGATTTTAGAGTCAATTTTAGAGGCCACCATCTTGGCGATGTAGAGCCATTTTTTTATATTTTGGACAATTTCCTCAAATTCTACAAAATTTCCCCTTGGAGTGAGAGTAATTGTTGGAGTTTTAAGCAAATTTCGTGCAATTCTACGCATTTTGCCATGGTTAATGCAGTGTTCTTTTGCTCAAAAATAATAAACAAAATCATTACTTCTAAATTCATTGTTTTGGGAATTTTTGATTCTCCCTGACTGACTAGATTTTATTTTGGTAATTCTCAAGGATTCTATTATATATATATATTTTTTATTTTTATTTTTATTTAATTAGGCAAGTCAGCTAAGAACAAATTCTTATTGACAATGACAGCATATCCCGGCCCTTTCCGGACAACGCTGGGCCAATTGTACACTGCCCTATGTGACTCCCAATCACGGCTGGATGTGATACAGCCTGGATTCAAACCAGGAACTGTAGTGAAGCCTCTTGCACTGAGATGCAGTGACTCAGACTCTTGCGCCACTCGGGAGCAGTGCATTCAGAAATAATTCAAATCAAATCTAATTTTATTTGTCACATACACATGGTTAGCAGATGTTAATGCGAGTGTAGCGAAATGCTTGTGCTTCTAGTTTCGACCATGCAGTAGTATCTAATAAGTAATCTAACAAATTCACAACAACTACCTTATACACACAAGAGTAAAGGAATGAATACGAGTATGTACATATAAATATATGGATGAGCGATGGCTGACCGGCATAGGCAAGATGCAGTAGATGGTATGGAGTACAGTATATACACATATATATACAGTGGGGCAAAAAAGTATTTAGTCAGCCACCAATTGTGCAAGTTCTCCAACTTAAAAAGATGAGAGAGGCCTGTAATTTTCATCATAGGTACACTTCAACTATGACAGACGAAATGAGAAAAAGAAATCCAGAAAATCACATTGTAGGATTTTTAATGTATTTATTTGCAAATTATGGTGGAAAATAAGTATTTGGTCAATAACAAAAGTTTATCTCAATACTTTGTTATATACCCTTTGTTGGCAATGACAGAGGTCAAACGTTTTCTGTAAGTCTTCACAAGGTTTTCACACACTGTTGCTGGTATTTTGGCCCATTCCTCCATGCAGATCTCCTCTAGAGCAGTGATGTTTTGGGGCTGTCGCTGGGCAACACGGACTTTCAACTCCCTCCAAAGATTTTCTATGGGGTTGAGATCTGGAGACTGGCTAGGCCACTCCAGGACCTTGAAATGCTTCTTACGAAGCCACTCCTTCGTTGCCTGGGCGGTGTGTTTGGGATCATTGTCATGCTGAAAGACCCAGCCACGTTTCATCTTCAATGCCCTTGCTGATGGAAGGAGGTTTTCACTCAAAATCTCACGATACATGGCCCCATTAATTTTTTCCTTTACACGGATCAGTCGTTCTGGTCCCTTTGCAGAAAAACAGCCCAAAAGCATGATGTTTCCACCCCCATGCTTCACAGTAAGTATGGTGTTCTTTGGATGCAACTCAGCATTCTTTGTCCTCCAAACACGACGAGTTGAGTTTTTACCAAAAAGTTCTATTTTGGTTTCATCTGACCATATGACATTCTCCCAATCCTCATCTGGATCATCAAAATGCTCTCTAGCAAACTTCAGACGGGCCTGAACATGTACTGGCTTAAGCAGGGGGACACGTCTGGCACTGCAGGATTTGAGTCCCTGGCGGCGTAGTGTGTTACTGATGGTAGGCTTTGTTTGTTGGTCCCAGCTCTCTGCAGGTCATTCACTAGTTCCCCGGTGTGGTTCTGGGATTTTTGCTCACCGTTCTTGTGATCATTTTGACCCCACGGGGTGAGATCTTGCGTGGAGCCCCAGATCGAGGAAGATTATCAGTGGTCTTGTATGTCTTCCATTTCCTAATAATTGCTCCCACAGTTGATTTCTTCAAACCAAGCTGCTTACCTATTGCAGATTCAGTCTTCCCAACCTGGTGCAGGTCTACAATTTTGTTTCTGGTGTCCTTTGACAGCTCTTTGGTCTTGGCCATAGTGGAGTTTGGAGTGTGACTGTTTGAGGTTGTGGACAGGTGTCTTTTATACTGATAACAAGTTCAAACAGGTGCCATTAATACAGGTAACGAGTGGAGGACAGAGGAGCCTCTTAAAGAAGAAGTTACAGGTCTGTGAGAGCCAGAAATCTTGCTTGTTTGTATGTGACCAAATACTTATTTTCCACCATAATTTGCAAATAAATTCATTAAAAATCCTACAATGTGATTTTCTGGATTTTTTCCTCATTTTGTCTGTCATAGTTGAAGTGTACCTATGATGAAAATTACAGGCCTCTCTCATCTTTTTAAGTGAGAGAACTTGCACAATTGGTGGCTGAAATACTTTTTTGCCCCACTGTATATATATATGAGATGAGTAATGTAGGATATGTAAACATTATATAAATGGCATTGTTTAAAGTGGCTAGTGATACATTATTTCATCCAATTATAATTATTAAAGTGGCTAGAGATTTGGGTCGATGGCCGAACGTCATAGGCAAGATTCAGTAGATGGTTTAGAGTACAGTGTATACATTTGATAGGAGTATGTCGGATACGTAAACATTATTACAAAATTGTTTAAAGTGGCTAGTGATACATTGTTACATCTAATTCCTATGTTTAAAGTGGACCTGCCACATTCCTCTTGTGTCTGACCCCTTCCCTTTTACAAATTTTTTACTTTACTGCCTTATTTTAAAATATATATATATTTTTATTCCCTCTTCAATCTACACACAAAACAAAAATACCTTATTTACATAAATATTCAGACCCTTTGCTATGAGACTAGAAATTGAGTTCAGGTCCATCCTGTTTCCATTGATCATCCTTGAGCTGTTTCTACAACTTGATTGGAGTCCATCTGTGGTAAATTCAATTGATTGGACATGATTTAGAAGGACACAAACCTGTCTATATAAGGTCCCACAGTTGACAGTACATGTCAATGCAAAAACCAAGCCATGAGGTCGAAGGAATTATCCGCAGAGCTCAGAGACAGGATTGTGTCGAGGCACAGATCTGGGGAAGGGTAATAAAACATTTTTGCAGCATTGAAGGTCACCAAGAACACAGTGGTCTTCATCATTCTTAAATGGAACATTTTTGGAACCACCAAGACTCCTAGAGATGGCCGCCCGCCCGGCCAAACTAAGCAGTTGGGGGAGGAGGGCCTTGGGTCAGGGAGGTGATCAAGAACCTGATGGTCACTCTGACAGAGTTCTTAAAAAAAATGTGTATAAATGTGCAACAAGTTAAAAAATATATATTTGCTTTGTCATTATGGGGTATTGTGTGAAGATTGATGAGGGGAAAAAACTATTTGATGCATTTTAGAATAAGGCTGTAACATAACAAAATGTGTAAAAAGTCAAGGGGTCTGAATACTTTCCGAATGCAGCTCCATTATCTTTTCTACGTACTTTATATCTGGTTTAATTTTACACTGAATGACTTAGGCGTCCAGAAAAAAACCGCTTAGGCGGCCTCACAAGGATTTCAATGGCAGAAAAATATATGTTATGTTTTGTTTCCTCTTTGGACCCAAGGAAGAGTAGCCACTGCCACCACTAATTGGGGATCCTAATAAAATACTAAATACTAAATCTACGCCCTCTCTCTCTCTCCAACTCCCTCACTCTCCATCTATAACACCCCTCCCTCGCTCTCCCCCTCCCTCCTCCTCCCCTCTCTCTCTCTCTCTCTCTCTCTCTCTCTCTCTCTCTCTCTCTCTCTCTCTCTCTCTCTCTCTCTCTCTCTCTCTCTCTCTCTCTCTCTCTCTCTCTCTCTCTCTCTCTCTGCTGGCTGGGGGATTGTATCTCAGTGTAGACAGAGACAACTCTTCCCCTCCTCCCCTGCCTCTCTCTCTCTCCCCCTTCCTCTCTCTTTCCCTTCCTTTCTTACTGCTGGCTGGGTGATGTGATTGTGTCTCAGTGTAGACAGAGAGAACTCTCCATCAGCAGTAGTCCTGACCTTGTCTGTGTATCTGCTCTGACCTAGGAAGACACACAGCACAGATCATATCACTGGCAGAGCAATGCTCACACACCACACACACCCAGACGCACATACGCAGACACACTCTCACATTCACACACCACACAACAGCCCTGCACACAGCAAATTGATTGTGCCTCACCAAATTCCCATGGAGAGCAAAATAGGGAAGGAGGGAGGGAAAGAGGTAGTGGGAAAGGTGTTTTATTTCTTATTGTCTGTGATTTATTTCATTGTCATGGTTGTTGCATTCATCCAAAATCAGCCTCACCAAGTGAGATTGTAAGCAAATATGTCTTCAATAAAATTACATCCATTAAAAAACAATATGTACTGCATGATCTTATTTGGAGTTTTTATTCACCCACAACCAGCATTCAGAATGACTGCCAGGTTAGACAGACTACGATATGAGTCTACCTAAACCATTTAAATTGAAAAAACTGCTTATTAACACCAACAATGGGATTCTTTACACTAATGAGTGTTTATTTAACACTAACAGAGTTAATTTAACACCTGAATCAACATTAGAAATGTTCAACTAAAAATAAACATTAGGTAACACTGGCCAATTTGCTGTGTGTTAAACGTCTACTGTCTCTGTAACTGGGCTGATAGTGGCTCTAATCGCCTCTGATAATAGGGGACACAGGCTGCAGAGAGACCGTGACTTTGCCTGGGGCCAAGATGCACACAAAGAGTGTGTGTGTGTGTGTGCGTGTGTGTGTGTGTTTGTGCGTGTGTGTGTCCATCCTAGGGCAGTGATAAAAGTTGAATGACCATGTGTTCCCCTGCCAACCTATTGTCCGATGGCACTGCAAGATGTGGCCTCCACAGACATACCGAATTGATGTTAATCACACACACCGACATGAGACACACGCACACACGCACATGCACACTAGCGCTGAGAAATGTTGGTTAATCGCTCAGCACTAAAGCACACACTTAGTTTTTCACTGGAGCTATCCATGGTGCTGAAATCATTGCAGCGACTGTTATAGCTTGTTGACACTGACCTCCATAACTTCCCCAACTTCTCTCCTTTTCCCATCTGTCAAATACAACATTCTACTTCTAGCAGCAATTGATTGTTATATTAACTTCCGGTGAATGACATGAACACAGCAGCTCTGTTTCTGTGAATCATTAACAGGTGGTGAATTTTAGTTATTCCCAACAACAACCAACCCCCATAACCCTTTGTTTACAATCTTAGAAAAAAAAGGTACCATCTAAAAGCATACAGGGTTCTTCAGTTTGTCCCCATAGGGGAACTCTTTTTGGTGCTAGGCAGAACCCTTTGCAGAGAGTTCTACCTGTAAATAGGGATGGGGAATACTAAGCTTCCTCAAACATTGAGCATTTGAAGCCCATTTTGTCTACACTATGTTCAATACTCCAGGCTTTGATTACATGCTGGTCAAAATAAATTAGAACAGCCAAGTTATTATAGATGACTAAGCAGTTTAACTCAAAGCATCCGGAAAATGATTTTTTTTTAAGTCACAGTTTTTCCATTGACTTGCTATTGACCATAGAGGGAATTAGCTCCCAGATTGCAGTTCCTATGGCGTCCACTAGATGTAAACAGTCTTTAACTTCTTAGGGAGCGGCAGCTGAGGTGTCGGTTTTGGAGAGTCTGGCGTGCCCAAAGTGAAAGGCCTGCCACTCAGGCCCAGAAACTAGGATATGCACATAATTAGTACTATTGGATAGGAAACACTCTGTTTCTAAAAGTGTTAAAATATTGTCTGTGAGTATAACAGAACTGATATAGCAGGCAAAAACCCGAGGAATTTCTGTCCTGGAAAAAGTGTTTTTGACACATTGCCTCATTTTGAACCCCTCCCTATTGACAGCCATATCTGGGAGTAAGATTGCAGTACCTATTGCTTCCACTGGATGTCAACAGTCTCTAGACAGTGTTTGGTGATGTTAGGTTGCTCTGGATGATAATAGAAGAAGAATTTCGAACTAGTCACCGGATGTAAACAGAAGAGGAGGTGGTTTTTTCCTTTCCTATCGTCCAGTTTATAATCCGGTTGAAATATTATAGTAAATATACATAAAAGTGTTCCTAAGGATACATTATCAATAATGTTTGATTGTTCTTGGACAAGTGTATAGGTATAGGTTGAACGCGTTCTCTTCATGGTTCGATGGGCGAGTGGACGCTGTATTTTATGAACATAACGCGCCAACCAAACAGAGATTTATGGACATAAACAATGACTTTTTCTAACAAAATAATCATGAATTGTCTTGCTTGGACAGTTCGGACTATCCTCAGCAGAAGATCATCAAAGGTAAGCGATTTTATATTAGCGATTTTATGCGTTTTATGAGACCCGCGTTGGTTATGTTTTATGCTAATGCATAAAATATTGGAGGGGCTATCCTCAAACAATCAAATGTTGTGCTTTCGCCTTTTTGAAATCTGACAACGCTGTGATATTGCTAAGAATCAGAGCTTTTGATGACTATGCAACACTTGTATATTGATGAATGTTTAATAGTTCAACTTTTGGATTTTGAATTTGGCGCCCCACTGCTCCCTAAGTAGTTTTAAACATGGTTTCAGGCTTGTTTTTTGAAAAACTAACAAGAAATTGTTCTTCCAAGTGGCTGTTGATACGGACATTACTATTTTGCACGCGTGAATGGGTGCGTGCTCCTTGTTATTTTTCTTTCCTATTGGACAGACTATTTTCCATCTGAAATATTATTGTTTACATAGATATTTGAAAACCTGAGGATAATTAGAAACATAATTTGACTTGTTTGGACGAACTTTACCGGTACTTTTGGGATTTCTTTGTCTGCATGTTGAATGACTGGATTACAGAACTCCATGGCGCCAACTAAACTGACTTTTTGGGATATGAAGAAGGACTTTATCAAACAAAACAACCATTCTTGGTGGTCCTGGGACCCTTGGGATTGCAAACAGAGGAGGATCTTCAAAGGTAAGTGATTTATTTTATCGCTATACTTGATTTTGTAACGCCTGTGCTGGTTTGAATAATATATTGTTGTGGGGCGCTGTCTTCAGATAATCTAAATTTCACTGTAAAGCCTATTGTAAATCCGACAATGCGGTTCGATTACCAAGATTCTAAGCTTTTGAATGGTGTACAACACTTGTATGTTCTTGAATATTTAATTTTACTATTTGTAATTTGAATTTTGAGCTCTGCATTTCACCGGATGTTGTCGTAGGTGGACCGATAGCGTCCCACCGATCCCTAAGAGGTTTTAAACAAGACTGTGAGTGTGTGTGTGTGCGTGCGTGTGTGTAAAGGTCTCAGTTATCCCTGCTCTCCCATTCACCAGTGAACAAAATAACAATATCAGACTTTTACAACATGTTGCATCAGACACACGCACACACACAGAGAGAGAGACTCATCTGCCCTCATCTGACCTCTGCAGCTCTCTACTCTCTTCTTTCTGTGTGTGTCTCGCTCTGTTTTAGTTTTTACTTATATCTGTCTGTATAACCCCCTCTGGTTCTCGTTCTGTATCATTCTGTCTTTCTGATTCCATCATATCTCTTTCTGTATGCAAAGCTAAAGAGAATATATTACACTATCTCAACCCCTAGTTGTGTCTTCTGACTCATAAAATAATTACAATATATAATAGATGTAATACGTATTCAGTGGCATGCTCCTGCAGCCTCTGTCAGAGAGTGTTTACCATACAATAGCCTTGGGGAATGACTACACACGCACGCACGCACGCAAGCACACACACACACAGCTCTAGTTTCTATTAGGGTGATTTACAGTTGATCTTTAGCTCCAGGGAGACGGAGAGAACTCTTTTACTTTCCCATTTATGAACAGTAGTATCTAGCTACATCTCTCTCTCTCTCTCTCTCTCTCTCTCTCTCTCTCTCTCTCTCTCTCTCTCTCTCTCTCTCTCTCTCTCTCTCTCTGTCGCTCTGTCCATCTCCCTGAACCTCTATATCTCTCTCTGTTCACACAAGAGAGATCGAGAGATGGATAGGCAGATTGAGCTCGGAACACCTGCCAGGCATAAACAATCACAGATTCCAATGAGTAATATATATAAAGTTGAAGTTATAATTCATTGTTTCACAATTCCAGTGGGTCAGAAGTGTACATACATTAAGTTGACTATGACTTTAAACAGTCAACAGTCACTGCTCCCTAAGTAGTTAAAAGAAAGTGGTGATCCTAACTGACCCAAAGCAGGGCATTTTTATTAGGATTAAGTGTCAGGAGTTGTGAAAAACTGAGTTTAAATGTATTTGGCTAAGGTGTATGTAAACTTCCGACTTCAACTGTATATACACACTACATGACCAAAAGTATTCTCGTCAAACATCTCATTCCAGAATCAATTAATTCTTAGGGAGCGGTGGGGCGCTAGCTCCCGACACTACCTGGTGGAATGCAAGGGGCCCGACACTACCTGGTGAAATGCAAGGCACCAAATTCAAAATCCAAAAGTTCAATTATTAAACATGCATCAATATACAAGTGTTTCGTAGTCATCGAAAGCTCTGCTTCTTGGCAATATCACAGCGTTGTCAGATTTCAAAAAGGCTTTACGGCGAAAGCACCACATTTGATTGTTTGAGGATAGCACCCCACATATTTTTCCATTACCATAAATTCATAAGCTATCACGGTTCACAGAAAACACATTTCACAGCGAAAACAAATCAATTACCTTTTGAAGAACTTCTGCTGAGGGCTTCCCAAGTGTCCAACGAAGACAATCCATGGTTCTTTTGTTAGAAAAAGTAATGTATTATATCCATAAATCTCTGTTTGGTTGGCGCGTTATAATGAGAAAATAGAGCGTCGACTCCTCCATTGAAACGTGAAGAGAACTCGTTCAACTTATACCTATAAACTTGTCCAAGAACAATCAAACATCATTTTAAATGTATCTTTAGGAACACTTTTATGTATAAATAGTATAATATTTCAACCGGAATATAAACTGGGCGATAAGAAAGGAAAAAAACACTGAGCGTACCAGCCGTGAACGCGCATTTTACTCTATTGACATCTGTGTGGACACTTCCTTATTCGTCTTCTTCTCTGCTCTTAAAGCATCTAAAAATAATCAGAACACTTTCTCGAGACTGTTGACATCCAGAGGAAGCGATAGGTACTGCATTCATATGCCCTTATATGGGCATTTTCATAAGGGAGGGGTTCTAAATGAGGCAATCTGTCAAAACCACTTTTTCCAGGACAGAGATTCCTCGGGTTTTTGCCTGCCATATCAGTTCTGTTATACTCACAGACATGATGTTAACACTCTTAGAAACTTCAGAGTATTTCCTATCCAATAGTACTAATTATGTGCATATCCTATTTTCTGGCCCTGAGTGGCAGGCATTTTACTTTGGGCACGCCAGACTCTCCAAAACCGTCACCTATGCAGCCGCTCCCTAAGAAGTTATAGGATGCTACCTTTCCAACAAGTCAGTTCATCAAATTTCTGCCCTGCTAGAGCTGCCCCGGTCAACTGTAAGTGCTGTTATTGTGAAGTGGAAACGTCTCGGAGCAATAACGGCTCATCCACAAAGTGGTTTGCCACACAAGCTCACAGAACGGGACTGCCTAGTGTGTAGCGTGTAAAGACGTCTGTCCTTGGTTGCAACATTCGCTACTGACTTCCAAACTGCCTCTGAAAGCAACGTCAGCACCAGACCTGTACGTCTGGAGCTAAATGAAATGAGTTTCTATGGCCGAGCAGCCACACATAAGCCTAAGATCACCATACACAATGCCAAGCGTCGGCTGGAGTGGTGTAAAGCTCGCCACCATTGGACTGGAGCAGTGGAATTGCGTTCTATGGAGTGATGAATCACGCTTCCCCATCTGGCAGTCCTACGGACGAATCTTGGTTCGGTAGATGCCAGGAGAACGCTACCTGCCCCAATGCATAGTGCTAACTGGGGGGGCTAGGCCCCTTAGTTCCAGTGAAGGGAAATATTAACGCTACAGCATACTATGACATTCTATACTATTCTGTGCTTCCAACTTTGTGGTAACAGTTGGGGAAGGCCCTTTCCTGTTTCAGCATGATAATGCCCCCATGCACAAAAGTGAGGTCCATATGGTTTGTCGAGATCGTGAGGTCGTTTGGAAGTACTGCAAAATTCTCCAAAATTACATTGGAGGAGGCTTATGGAGAGAAATTACAATTACATTTTATGGCAATACCTCTGGTGGACATATCTGCAGTCAGCATGCCAATTGCACACTCCCTCAAAACTCAAGACATCTTTGGCATTGTGTTATGTGACAAAACTGCACATTTTAGAGTGGCCTTTTATTGTCCTCAGCACAAGGTGTAACTGTGCATTGATCATTCTGTTTAATCATCTTGATATGCAACACCAGTCATTGGCAAATGAGAAATGCTCACTAACAGGGATGAAATACACATTTCAGATAAATAAGCTTTCTGTGCGTATGGAGCATTTTCTGGGATATTTTATTTAAGCTAATGAAACATGGAACTAACACTTTCCATGTTGTGTTTATATTTTTGTTCAGTATACAGTGCATTCGGAAAGTATTCAGACCCTTTGACGTTTTACACATTTTGTTACGTTACAGACTTATTCTTAAATGGATTCAATAGTTTTTTTCATTCATCAATTTACACATAATACCACATAATGAAAAGGAAAATTCGTTTTTATATTTTATTTTTGAAATAAAAAATCTTCATAAATACTGAAATATATTACATTTACATAAGTATTCAGACCCTTTACTCAGTACTTTGTTGAAGCACCTTTGGCAGTGATTATCGCCTTTATTCTTCTTGGTTATGACGCTACAAGCTTGGCAAATCTGTATTTGGGGAGTTTCTCCCATTCTTCTCTGCAGATCCTCTCAAGCTCTGTCAGGTTGGATAGGGAGCGTCACTGCAGCACTATTTTCAGGTCTCTCCAGAGATGTTCAATCGGGTTCAAGTCCGGGCTCTGGCTGGGCCACTCAAGGACATTCAGAGACTTGTCACAAAGCCACTCCTGCGCTGTCTTGGCTGTGTGCTTAGGGTCGTTGTCTTGTTGGAAGGTGAACCTTAGCCCCAGTCTGAGGTCCTGAGCGCTCTGGAGCTGGTTTTCATCAACAATCTCTCTGTACTTTGCTCCGTTCATCTTTCCCTCGATCCTGTGCTGCAGAGATGGTTGTCTTTCTGGAAGGTTCTCCCATCTCCACATACGAACTCTGGAGCTCTGTCAGAGTGACCATCGGGTTCTTGGTCACCTCCCTGACCAAGGCCCTATTCCCCCGATTGTTCACTTTGGCCGGGCAGCAAGCTCTAGGAAGTGTCTTGGTGGTTCCAAACTTCTTCCGTTTAAGAATGATAGAGGCCACTGTGGAAATGTTTTTGGTGCCCATCCCAGATCTGTGCCTCGACACAATCCTGTCTTGGAGCTCTACGGACAATTCCTTTGACCTAATGGCTTGGTTTTTGCTCGTAGCAAAGGTTCTGAATACTTATGTAAATAAGGCATTTCTGTTTTTTTATTTAATAAATTAGCAAACATTTCTAAAAACCTGTTTTCGCTTTGTCATTATGGGGTATTGTGTGTAGATTGATGGTGGATTTTTTTTATGTCAACCATTATATAATAAGTCTGTAATGTAACAAAATGCTGAAGAAGTCAAAGGGTCTCAATACTTTCCGAATGCACTGTATACAAAAAATGTATAATATTTTTATTTAAAAAAAAATGTATACAGTGCATACTGCAAATACCTTATTTACTTAAGTATTCAGATCCCAAAATATAGGTGTGCCAAACTTGTAGGGTCATACCCAAGAGGAATCAAGCCTGTAATCGCTGCCAAAGGTGCTTCAAAAAAGTACTGAGTAAGCGGTCTGAATACTTATGTAAATTCGACAACAGTATTTTTTTATTTTATTGCAAACATTTCAAAAAATCTGTTTTTGCCTTGTCATTATTTGTAGTTGTATTTTGTAATTGTAATAAGTGATTTATGCCAATCCGTGCTCCCTGTAGTTTCAACTAGGCCTACTGATGCTGGAACTATAGCCCTAAAAACTGCTCACTCAAAACGACACAACAGCAACAACAACATCAGTTATTTTGGAAACACTCTCTGAAACATCAGATGGTTACCCAGTCACAGATAGAGAAAAATCTCAGCCATGACATATGAACTGTAGTACTCACTGTTAGGGTGAAGGTGTGAGGTGGAGTCAGAAGGCTGTGGATCTCTCTTCACTCTGAACCTGTAGACACACACACAGAATCGAATGAGTACAGAGAAACAGAGCACCAGGGTCAAATTTCTAAGTTAACGGTTAAAGTTTTTGATAGGGTTAAAACATTAAGTTTAGGTATTAATTCCGAATAAGGTAAGGGTTAAGGTTTAAGATAGAGTTTAAACAAATATTAAACACGCAACCTTCGAATCCGGAGTCATGGAATTACACCCATCCACAACCCCGTCCACAATGCCCTAGAAAAACCCAGGTTTACTTGATGGTAATAGAGTTCCTGACGTCCTCAGCACATGGACAGACGTCCAATTTTGAAGTCAAGCTTGAGCGATCTGCCTGGTGTGTGAGTGCGTGAGTGAGTGAGTGAGTGAGTGAGTGAGTGAGTGAGTGAGTGAGTGAGTGAGTGAGTGCGTGAGTGAGTGAGAGAGAGTGAAATATACAGGAAGAGAGGAGAAGAAGGAGAGGATAGGGAAAATAGATCACCTCTACTTCAGTAAAGTCTATTTTTGAACAGTGTATCTCCTCATCTTCTCGTCCTCTCCATCCCTCTCTTCCCTCTGCTACGGCACAAATCCCTGTTAACAAGAAGCAGGTTGGCTTCAATATTTCCGAATGGCACCCCATTCCTTTTATAGTGCACTACTTTGTGCACTATGTAGGGAATAGGGTGCAATTTGGGACGCAAGGTGAAAGACACTGCTGTCACACCACTGTCTACCTTGCTCACCCTACCACACTATACCTCCCTCCCTCCTTCTTTCTCCATCCCTCCCTCCATCCTTCCCTCTTCATCCATCCCTCCATCCTTCCTTCTCCGTCCCTCCATCCATCCTTTCCACTCTCAATCTCTCCTTCCAGAGAGTTTTATTTGCTTTGTTGTCATGTGTGCTTCATGTCAGGTGTTTCAATCGCATGTACAGGTGCATTGTGTGTGTATGTGCATGTGCATGTGTGTGTATCAACAGATTGCAGTGTGTTTTGATGACGTGTGGTAGTGGTGCCTAATCATGACACAGAGTGATCACAAACACCACCTAACCTTTCACAATCCAATAGAGGACATGGGATAGAAAGATTACACACACACACACAAGTACGTTTGCACACTGTCTGTGTCTCTCCTGCCAGTGGAGATTACCTCTGCTCGTTTTCAAAGGATACAGACTGCGCCAGGGGTAAGGATTACACACACACACATACCCACACACACACACACCGGCACACACAGACACACAAACACCGGCACACACACACAGACACACAGACACACACACAAACACTGGCACACACACACACACGCACACACACACACACCGTGGTGTGTCTGTACACACACCGACACAAAAACACACACACACAAACACACACACAGGGAAGAAGAGAGGTGGCACAGAAGAGAGCAGGAAGACATGACCACTCCATCCCTTTCTCATTCTCACTCCTCTCTCTCTCCTTTCTCTCCCTCTCTTATCCACCCCTCCTTCATCTCTCTTTCTCTCTCTCTCTACCTATCTCTCTCTCTCTCTCTCTCTCTCTCTCTCTCTCTCTCTCTCTCTCTCTCTCTCTCTCTCTCTCTCTCTCTCAATTTTAATAAAAAAATAAAAATAATAATAATAATTTTGAGGGCTTTATTGGCATGGGAAATAAACATTGCCAAAGCAAGTGAAGTAGATAATAAACAAAAGTTAAATTAACTACTTACGGAGTGGTAGACCGCTAGCGCCCCACTCCAGACCCTACCCGGTGAAATGCAAGGCGCCAAATTCAAAATCCAAAAGTTGAATTATTAAACATTCATCAATATACAAGTGTTGCATAGTCATCAAAAGCTCTGCTTCTTGGCAATATCACAGCGTTGACAGATTTCAAAAAGGCTTTACGGCGAAAGCACATTTGATTGTTTGAGGGTAGCAACTCCAATATTTAACCATTAGCATAAATTCATAAACCATCGTGGTTCACGCAAAACACATTTCACAGCGAAAACAAATCCCTTACCTACATTTTTGTCCATTTCATGGGGGTATTCCCTTCCCTTTTGAAGAACTTCTTCTGAGGGCTTCCCAAGTGTCCAACGAAGACATCCAATGGTTCTTTTGTTAGAAAAAGTAATTTATTATATCCATAAATCTCTGTTTGGTTGGCGCGTTATGATCATAAAATACAGCGTCCACTCGTCCATTGAACCGTGAAGAGAACACATTCAACCTATACCTATACACTTGTCCAAGAACAATCAAACATCATTGATAATGTATCCTTAGGAACACTTTTATGTATAATTACTATAATATTTCAACCGCATTATAAACTGGACGATAGGAAAGGAAAAAACCACAGCACGCGCGAGCCCGTGAACGCGCATCCCCTTCTGTTTACATCCGATGACCAGTTCGAAATTCTTCTTCTATTACCATCCAGAGCAACTAAACATCACCAAACAACAGTCTAGAGACTGTTGACATCCAGTGGAAGCAATAAGTACTGCAATCTTACTCCCAGAAATGTCTGTTTTCAATAGGGAGGGGTTCAAAATGAGGCAATGTGTCAAAAACACTTTTTCCAGGACAGAAATTCCTCGGGTTTTCGCCTGCTATATCCGTTCTGTTATACTCACAAACATTATGTTAACACTTTTAGAAACTTCAGAGTGTTTCTATCCAATAGTACTAATTATATGCATATCCTATTTTCTGGGCCTGAGTGGGGGGCATTTTACTTTGGGCACGCCAGACTCTCAAAAACCGTCACCTCGGGAGCCGCTAGCGCCCCACCACTCCCTAAGTAGTTAAAAACTTTTTTTGAGAAAAAAAAGCATGAGAAGACTTTGCCTTTGGTTTGTTAGTTTGTCAATTAAGGTGTGCAGGGTGAAAATGTGGTCTGTCGTACGGTAATTTGGTAAAAAGCCAATTTGAAATTTGCTTAGTTCATTGTTTTTACTGAGAAATTGTTCGAGTCTGCTGTTAATGATAATGCATAGGATTTTCCCAAGGTTGCTGTTGACACATATCCCACAGTAGTTATTGGGGTCAAATTTGTCTCCACTTTTGTGGATTGGGGTGATCAGTCCTTGGTTCCAAATTTTGGAGAAGAGCTAAGGATGATGTTGAAGAGTTTAAGTATAGCCAATTCGAATTTGTGGTCTGTATATTTTATCATTTCATTGAGAATACCATCAACACCACAGGCCTTTTTCGGTTGGAAGATTTGTATTTTGTCCAGTACTTCATTCAATGTAATTGGAGATTCCAGTGGGTTCTGGTAGTCTTTAATGGTTGATTTTAAGATCTCTCTTTCTTTCTCAAAAACACACACACACGCAAAAGGAAAAAGAGAGGTTTCAGAGAAGAGAACAGGAATATGTAACAACTCCATACCTCTCTCCTCCCTCCCTTCCTCTTTTTTCTCCCTCTCTTTCCATCTGTCCCTCTCTCTCTCTCTCTCTCTCTCTCTCTCTACTAATCTCTCTCTCTCTTCTACTCTCCCTCTATATGTACCTCTCTCTCTCTTTCTATCTCTCTCTACCTCTCTCTCTACCTCTCTCTCTCTCACTACCCTTCTGTCTCTCTCTCTCTCTCTCTCTCTCTCAAACACACAAACCACAGTGGTTCTGTTGAGGATGTTTTTCTCTTCTCCTGAAAGCAAGACAAAAATGTAATGTTTCATTTGATCATAGGCTGTTGTCTGAGGGATCAGAGACTGTTGTCCCAATGGGGACCTGGTCAAAAGTAGTGCACTACACAGGGAGTTGAGTGTCATTTGGGACGCACCCTCGGAATTCAGAGCTTAAAGTCCCAGTAGATTTTTACCTGAAGAGAGCAGATCAGTGAGGAAACAAAACAACAAATGTAGAGGAGTGTAAACCAGATGGAGAGATGGTCTTTCATCGCCAAGCAGCTTTTAGAAAACAGACCCACACAGAGACCCTGGCTTGCTCTGTCTCTCTCTCTCCTCTCTCCCTCCTTCTCTCACTCGCTCTGCTTGCTGATCTATCTCTTCTCTCTCTCTCCCTCCTGCTCCCCCTCTCTCTCTCTCTCTCTCTCTCTCTCTCTCTCTCTCTCTCTCTCACACACACACTTCCTGCTCTCTCTCTTCTCTCTCCCTCCTGCTCTCTCTCTCTCTCTCTCTCTCTCTCTCTCTCTCTCTCTCTCTCTCTCTCTCTCTCTCTCTCTCACACACACACTTCCTGCTCTCTCTCTTCTCTCTCTCTCCCTCCTGCTCTCTCTCTCTCTCTCTCTCTCTCTCTCTCTCTCTCTCCGTTTTCTCTGTATACCTCTATCCTCCCTTCCTCCCTTCCTCCCTCCATTGCTTCCTCCTTCCCCCTCTTCCCCCTCTCTTTTCCATCTTTCCTTCATTAAAAATGTTTCTCCTTCAATAAGAGACCAGAGAGGAAAGACATACGGAAGATGTTCCTCAGTGGTGAAGCTATCATGCCAACCAGCAGGTCTCCATGGTAACAGAGAGAGGAATGACAAGTGGCTTATAATACAATTTTTTTATTAAAATGTAACCTTTATTTAATTAGACAAGTCAGTTAAGAACAAATTCTTATTTGCAATGACGGCCTACACCTGCCAAGCCCAGACAACGCTTGGACTACAAAACACAGCCAGCTATGATACAGCCTGGATTCAAACCAGGGTTTCTGTAGTGACGACTCGAGCACTGAGATGCCATGCCTTAGACCACTGCGCCACACGGGAACCCGAATCAGTCTAAGAGACATAGGCTATCCCAAATGGCACTCTGTTCCATGTATAGTGCACTACTTTTGACTAGAGACCTTATGACTCTGGTCAAAGAGGTGGACTATGTAGGGAATAGGATGCCATTTTGTATGCACACCAAGAGAGAGGCTTGAGGAGCCTTGCTGCTACCATACTAGCTTTAATTAGACTGGTCCAAGCTACTTCTCTTTAATTGTGTTTCTGTGAGTGGATGCGTGTGCGTGCATGTGTGTGTGTGTGTTCATTATGATCAAGCAATAAACTCTCGCTCTGACTTTATGACCTAAGACCCTGATAAAGTGAGGTCAAGATATATAATCAACCGCCACACAGCCAGGAAGGTGAGACCATGAGAAAACATGCAGATGAGTCCATCTGTCTGTTTTATATATCATGGGAGTTTGAGTTTACTGTTTAACGTTCCATATGGACGTGTTCTGTATACGTGCCTTCAGAATGTATTCATACCTCTTGACTTAATAAACGTGTTGTTGTGCTATAGCCTAAATTCAAAATGAATGAAATAGATTTTCTTCTCACCCAATACCTACACACAATACCCATAATGACAAAGTGAAAACATGGTTTTAGAATTTTTATCAAATTTATTGAAAAACGAAATACAGAGATATCTAATGTACCTATTCACAGCCCAGAGGCAAAACTTTGTAGAAGCAACTTTGGCAGTGATTACAGCTCTGGGTCTTTCCACACCTGGATATGCAATATTCGGCCATTATTCACTTAAAAAGTCTTCATGTTCTGTCAAATTGGTTGTTGATCATTGCTAGACAACCATTTTCAGGTCTTACTATACATTTTCAATTAGATTTAAGTCAAAACTATAACTCGGACACTTAGGAACATTCACTGACTTCTTGGTAAACTGATGTCACAGGAAGGCCAAAAAGATCTTCAAGGACATCAACCACCGAGCCACTGCCTGTTCACCCCGCTACCATCCAGAAGGCGAGGTCAGTACAGGTGCATCAATGCTGGGATCGAGAGACTGAAAAACAGCTTCTATCTCAAGGCCATCAGACTGCTAAACAGCAATCACTAAGTTAGAGAAGCTGTTGTCTACATTGAAACCCAATCACTGGCATCTTTAATAAATGGATCACCAGTCACTTTATACAATGCACTCTAAATAATGTTTACATATCTTACATATATACACACTGTATTTTATACCATCTATAGCACCTTGCCTATGCAGCTCAGCCATTTTTTACATTTATTTAAACTAGGCAAGTCAGTTAATTTTAAGAACAAATTCTTATTTTCAATGACAGCCTAGGACCAGTGGGTTAGTTTTACCTTGTCAGCTCAGGGATTCAATCTTGTAACCTTTCAGTTACTAATCCAACGCTCTAACCACTAGGCTACCTGCCGTTGCATATACTTACATGTACATATTCTCATTCACCCCTGTAGATGTGTGTGTATTAGGTAGTTGTTGAGGAATTGTTAGATTACTTGTTAGATATTACTCAACTGTCGAAACTAGAAGCACAAGCATTTCGCTACACTCACATTAGCATCTGCTAACCATGTGTATGTGACAAATACAATTTGATTCATGCTGCAGTAGTTTATGTGTCGGTGGGCTAGGGTCCGTCTGTTATATCTGGAGTATTTCTCCTCTCTTATCCTATGCCCTGTGTGAATTTCCCAGGACAATGGACAATTCTGAATGCACTGTATGTACAGTATAGCATTCACCTACGGATGTTGAATATGTCTTCTTGATTTTTCCTTGGCAAGTCCATGAAAGGACAGAAAACAGACTGTAAATAAACTTTAACAAACCGAAAGAGATTACATACGTAGGCTAACGCATGAGTTCAATATGACAGGGTCTCGCTAGGGAAAACACAATGAGCCCTGAGCTGTGAACAGAAAACAAACCAATTGCAAACTGGATCTTTCTAAGGCCTGAGTCCCAAATGACCGCCTATTCCCTATATCAGGATTCCCCAACTGGTGGTGATTTCATTTGACCCCCCTACTACGAAAGAGATGAACTGTATAAAAAGCTCTGGGGACAGGTTGTCAGGATACTGGACAGCCAATAAATTGGCTGATGCAAACAGATTATCATCTTTAGCGGACAACAGTTCTTGAGGGCTTGAACTAAAAAAAACGTTTTTTGATTTCTTTCAATCTGGGGAACTGGCGTTTGAGTTGTGTGGTTGTAATATCAACAGTCCCTTATCTCTAGTATATCTTGGCAAGCCATTCAAGACTAAGATTAAATTGTGTGCAGCGCAATGGACATATAATGCACAATGTCTCAGGAAAAATATAGCAATATTCAGTATAGAAACCAGTCGGGCCTGCTACCTGGAACTACAGGCCATGGTGAAAACACAATACAGGGCGACACAGTTGCATACCGTAGCTACTATAGGCCTTTAAGTGGAAAAAAAGAGAGAAACAAGCACAGACACAACCTAGGTTTGGCGACAGTGGTATGTTTCCAAAATAGATTGTTGCGGAAAGAAATCTGTGCGTGATGATGTATTGCACAAAATATTAACTTTTTCTCTTCCGTTTTCATGAACCGAATAAAAATCAAAAGTTTTGTCACAAAAACATGAAATAGCAAATGTGCCTACTCTGGTCTTGGCACCTGCGCTTTAGCCAACAGCTCGCAGATTCAGTGCGGGTAGGCTGTGCGAGTATTCTAGTCTACATGATGAGATCATTATGGATCATTATGACACCAGAATAAGATCTCAATAATTATTGGAAAATAACATCAAGCTCATAACCGTGCACTTTCAGCACCCTGCGAAGTTCATCATAACTTATTTAATCTATAGCTCCTGAGTGGTGCAGCGGTCTAAGGCACTGCATCTCAGTGCTAGAGGGGTCACTACAAACCCTGGTTCAAGTCAAGGCTGTTGCACAACTGGCTGTGATTAGAGTCCCATTGAGCGGTGAACAATTGGCCCAGCATTGTTAGGGTTTGGCCAGGGAAGGCTGTCATTTTAAATAAGAATTTGTTCTTAACTACTTGCCTAGTTAAATAAAAAAGTAGCCTAATAAACTGCATGGTTCCCGAGTCGTAGTGGAGGACCACACGCCATATCATCGCGTGACTCCAAATTGACTTTGATATGATGGTTATTAAATCATTATTTGCACATAAAGGTTTACCGCATAATAAATGTTTCTGACAAAAAGATCCCACCCTGTCGAACAAACAAATTATCTGTCGCCATGTATACATTTAGAGTGAAACTTCCTGCTTCCATCAAACTTCCTATATTTATTATTATTTTTTCTTCTTATATTAAGCAAACCAGACTGCACCATTTTCTTGTTATTTTAATGTACGGATAGCCAGTGGCACACTCCAACACTCAGACATAAAAACGAACTATGTGTGTGTTTAATTAGTCCACCAGATTAGAGGCAGCTGGATGACCAGGGGTGTTCTCTTGAAAAGTGCTTGAATTGGACCATTTTCCTGTCCTGCTAAGCATTCAAAATGTATAGAGTACTTTTGGGTGTCAGGGAAAGTGTATGGAATAAAAAGTACACTATTTTCTTTAGGAAGGTAGTGTAGTAAAACTAAACGTTGTCAAAAATATAAAAAGTGAAGTACAGAAACCCCCAAAAACTACTTAAGTAGTTCTTTAAAGCAATTTTACTTAAGTACTTTACACCACTGCTTGCTGGGTTCCAGAGAAACTGCGTTATGCCAGAGGTTCTCAATTCTCTTCTCAGGGACCCCCAGCTGTTCCAGAGGTAGCTCACTTGATTCAACTAATCGATTAACACAATCATAACCCATATGGAATTTTAACAATATTATATGGCTGACCAGAATAAAAAACCCTGTGTGGTTCTTCAAATGGATCTATAAAGAACCTTTCTGATTAAGAAAGGTTCTTTATAGAACGATTCTCCATGAAGGTTATATAAAGAATCATATGAAAGGGTACTATATAACCCCAAAAAGGGTTGTAATCATCGCAGACATTTTTTGGAGTGCTATATAGAACCTTTTTTAATGCTTCTTTATAGAACCTTAGGAGCAAGGTTCTTTATTGAACATTCAAAAAAGTGTTCTATATAGCACCAAAAAGGGTTCCACCATGTTTATAAGCCAAATAACCCCTTATCTGGTACAATTCAAACATTAATCTGGTACAACTCAAACATTAATCTGGTACAATTCAAACAGTTATCTGGTACAATTTAAACATTTATCTTGTACAATTCAAACAATCAAAAGGAAAAGGATGCCATTTGGGACGCAGATCAGCCTCCTAGAAGCGGCAAGGGAAACCACGCAGACCCTGGGTATGACAGAACTCTTATGGATATTAATATTTTCTTTCCCTGTCATTGGTTATTTATTTACCGTCGTTCCGACCCACTCTCCCTCTGTTATTTAGACAATCCATCCTGTTAAACAACAACATGGGTGTAGGTGGGAAAGGGTGTGTGTATACAGGGATTGTGCGTGTGCGTGCGTATGTCTATTCTGATGTGACAGGGGAAGGAAGAACGTTGTAGGAATGTAATGAGAGCGCTGTGAGAACGTTACTAGTGGGCTGTAAGAGGACCAGCCAAGGGTAGCATCCGTGTTTGTGAGAACACTTTGAAAACATCTTGAGAGCCCTTCCATTGTGAGTGCCGGCAATTTCTCAAGTAAGGTTGTCTTTTACTGCGTCTTTTACTGCTTGTTTTTTTTATATATTATTTCTTACATTGTTACCTCAGGAAATCTTAAGTCTTGTTACATACAGCCGGGAAGAACTATTGGATATAAGAGCAACGTCAACTTTAAGACGAGGAATACGACATTCCTGAAGCAGATCCTCTCTTCGGACCACCACCCAGGACAATGGATCGGTTTTCGGTCAGCAGCTGAACAATGCTACATACATTTTATCAGCATATTGATTGCACAACACGTAGGGCTAATACTCTCGACCACTGCTCCTCTAACTTCCGCAATGCATACAAAGCCCTCCCCCGCCCTCCCTTCGGCAAATCCGACCACGACACCATCTTGCTCGTCCCGGCATATAGGTAGAAACTCAAACATGATGTACCAGTGTCGAGAACCGTTCAACGTTGGTCTGACCAATCGGAAGCCACGCTACAAGATTGTTTTGATCACGCAGACTGGAATATGTTCCGATCAGCCTCGAAGGACAATATTGACCTATACGCTGACTCGGTGAGTGCGTTTATAAATAAGTGCATTGGAGACGTCGTACCCACTGTGCCCATTAAAACCTACCCTAACCAGAAACCATGGATGGATGGCTGCATTCGCGTAAAACTGAAAGCGTGATCCACCGCATTTTAACCATGGAAAGAGGCCTGGAGATATGGCTGAATATAAACAGTGAAGTTATTCGCTCCGCAAGGAAATCAAACAAGTGAAATGCCCGTACAGGGACAAGGTGGAGTCGCAATTCATTGGCTCAGACTCAAGATGTCTGTGGCAGGGTCTACAGGAAATCATGGACTACAAAAACAAAAACAAAAACAGTCACGGACACCGACGTCACGCTTCCAGATAAACAAACACCTTCTTTACCCGCTTTGAGGATAATACAGTGCTAACAAAGGCTGCGCCTCTCTCTCCTTCTCAGTGGCTGACGTGAGTAAAACATTTAAACTTGTTAACCCTAACCCTAACGTCATCCCTAGCCGCGTCCTCAGAGCATTCGCAGACCAGCTGGCTGGTGTGTTTACAGACATATTTAATTGCTCCCTATCCCAGTCTGTTGTCCCCACATGATTCAAGATGGCTACCATTGTTCCTGTACCCAAGAAGGTAAAGATGAACTGAACTAAATGACTACCGCCACGTAGCGCTCACTTCTGTTATCATGAAGTGCTTTGAGAGGCTAGTCAAGGATCATATCACAGCCACCTTACCGGCCACCCTAGACCCACTTCAGTTTGCATACCGCCCCAACAGGTCCACAGATGACGCAATCGCCATCACACTGCACACTGCCCTATCCCATCTGGACAAAAAGAATACCTATGTAAGAATGCTGTTCATTGACTACAGCTCAACACCATAGTACCCTCCAAGCTCATCATCAAGCTGGAGGCCCTGGGTCTCAACCCCTCCCTGTGCAACTGGGTCCTGGACTTTCTGACAGGTAGGAAACAACATCTCCACTTCGCTGACCCTCAACACTGGGGCCCCACAAGGGTGTGTGCTCAGCCCTCTCCTGTACTCCCTGTTCACCCACGACTGTGTGACCATGCATGCCTCCAACTCAATCATCAAGTTTGCACGACACAACAGTAGTGGTCTTTTTCACCAACAACGACGAGACAGCCTACAGGGAGGAGGTGAGGGCGGTGTCAGGAAAAAACCTCTCACTCAACGTTAACATAACAAAGGAGATGATCGTGGTCTTCAGGAACTGCAGAGGGAGCACCCCCTTATCCACATTGAAGGGACAGCAGTGGAGAAGGTGGAAAGTTTTAAGTTCCTGGGCGTACACATCACAGACAAACTGAAATGGTCCACCCACACAGACAGTGTGGTGAAGAAGGCGCAACAGCGCCTCTTCAACCTCAGGAGGCTGAAGACATTTGGCTTGTCACCCAAAACCCCATCACAGCCTGGTACGGCAACTGCACCGCCCTCAACCGCAAGGCTCTCCAGAGGGTGGTGCAGTCTGCTCAACGCATCACCGGGGGCATACTACCTGCCCTCCATGATACCATGACACACCTCATCAAGTACAACAACCACCCGAGCCACTGCCTGTTAACACCGCTATTATCCAGAAGGTGAGGTCAGTACAGGTGCATCAAAGCAGGGACCGAGAGATTGAAAAACAGCTTCTATCTTAAGGCCATCAGATTGTTAAATAGCCATCACTAACACAGTGAGGTTGCTGCTGGACACTTTAATAAATAGATCACTAGTAACTTTAAACAATTCCACTTGAAATAATGCCACTTAAATAATGTTTACTTATCTCACATTACTCATATCACATGTGTATACTGTATTTTATACCATCTACCGCACCTTGCCTATGCTGCTCGGCCATCGCTCATCCATATACTAACGTGCATATTCTCATTCACCCTTTTCGATTTGTGTGCATTAGGTAGTTGTTGGGGAATTGTTAGATTACTTGTTAGATATTACTGCACTGTTGGTACTAGAAGAAAAAGCATTTCGCTACACTCGCATTAACATCTCCTAACCATGTGTATGTGATCAATAAAATCTCTCTCTCTCCTGCTCTCTCTCTCTCTCTCTCTCTCTCTCTCTCTCTCTCTCTCTCTCTCTCTCTCCATTTTTGTCCTCCTATGTACGTCTATATCTCCCCCTGGCACAGTCTGTGTGTAATCGTGGCGGGGTGCCCATATGCACATACGTGTATGTATATTCTCCACAGGTGTTTCATACTAATGTTGATCCACTCCTAGAGAGAGAGAGAGAGAGAGAGAGAGAGAGAGAGAGAGAGAGAGAGAGAGCTCCTGTTCCCTAGTAAGAAGAGACTAATAAACCAATGTGCTTGCTGTTCTTCCCTCGCTTTCCTTTTTTCTCTCATGCCTCTGGCCCTTCTCTAAAACCCAGACTGAGGGAGGGAGGTTAATAGAGAGTTCTTCCTCCACCATGACATGGAATGAGAAAAGGAGAAGAAGAGACAGAGAGAAATAAAAAAAATACTGAAAGAGGATTATTAGCTTAGTTTCACAGCAGTCAAGTAAAAATTAGTTACTGTTGAGGCTGTGTCAAAGTCAGGTACAATAGTTGCCTGAAAGTTCTGTTTATAGTGTGGATATGAGATTGGTTGAGAATCAATTGGCGTCCCATTGTGTGAACATAAAAAAGTATATGTGTCTCAACCACAGAGATCCTGTCAAATTACTCTAATATGTAATTCTATGGTCTCAACTCCCTCACCCTCCTCACCTCCAGTCAAAAACTTCCAGAGCAGCGAAAGAGAGAAAAATAAAGTCAAGAGAGAAAGAGACTGAAGGAGAAAAACAAAGCAGGACAGAAAAAGATTGTTAATGTGCTCCTTCAAATTGAAAATAAAATAATTCACCTCCGGTCTGATCGAGAATCCAATTCCCTCCAATCCACTGTGATTGGCATTGAGCTGTGTGTGTGCGCGTGTATCTGTGTTTGTGTGTGTGTGATTGACATTGAGCAGGGTAAACAAGGATGGATTGTTTGTCCGTTAGCCCCGTGTGGCGTGAAACCACCACTTAAATAGAAAGTGACAGATACCCATCCCCTTTTTCATTCTCTCCCTTTCTTTAGTTGTCCATCCTTCATGCTGTCTCTTGCTTGATTCTGTCTCTTTCCCTAATTCTTCTGTCTGGTTCTTTCTTTCTTTGTCCCTCCTTTACTCATTCTTTTGCTTTTTATCTCTAATAATAATAATAATAATAATACATGGGACATATATAGCGCTTTGTTCCCCTTCCTTGCTACTTCTTGCTCTCTGCCACTGCCTCTCTGTCTCTCTGTCTCTCTGTCTCACTGTCTCTCTGCCACTGTCTCTCTGTCTCTCTGCCACTGTCTCTCTGTCTCACTGTCTCTCTGCCTCACTGTCTCTCTGCCTCTCTGCCACTGTCTCTCTGTCTCTGTCACTGTCTCTCTGTCTCTCTGTCTCTCTGTCTCACTGTCTCTCTGCCTCTCTGTCTCTCTGCCTCTCTGTCTCTCTGTCTCACTGTATCTCTGTCTCTCTGCCTCTGTCTTTCTTTCTATCTGTCTCACTGTCTCTCTGTCTCACTGTCTCTCTGCCACTGCCTCTCTGTCTCTCTGTCTCTCTGCCACTGTCTCTCTGTCTCGCTACCCTCTGTTTCTTTTTTATTTCATTCCAGCTCTCTATCTTTCTCTCACTCTGTCAATTTCCATTATTTTCCCTCCATCTCTTGAAATAATTATCATCATCATCATCTCTTTCTCTCTCTTTCTCACTCTATATTTATTTGTCCTTCATTCACTTTTTTTCCTGTCTCCCTCTGATTCTATAGAAATTCAAAGGAATTAAAATTACTCTTATCTGACCACTGCGTCCGCATTGTGAGCAGATTTACCTGTATGCAAATTATTTGACAGATGTTTATTTTAAATCATTTTTATTCATTTATTTTAAGACACATAATTATGCCATACGTCAGTGGTGCAACTTGTCAATTATTTTGGAGGCCGGTATAATTATGATTTAAATGGTTTCACTGTCCAGATCCGTATACACTTGTAAAATATCCAGACACAATGCATCCTGGAGGTGGTCAGGAAGATCTGATCACAATCAGATCACAATCCATCTTTTATTCATATAAACCTGTCTAAAAATGTGGGCACAATCAGAATGTGGACAAGATCAGGACAAGGGACACATGTTAGCACCAGGTATAAACGGGGCTAGAAAGAAAGAGAAAGAGAGAGATGATGAGAGCGATTTACAGAGATGGAGGGGAAAATAATGGTAATTGACAGAGTGAGAGAAAGATAGTGAGCTGGAATGACATGAAAAAGAAACAGAGGAGAAAAAGACCCAGAGAGACACAAACATAGAGGTCTGATGATCCGTCACTGTGTGTCAATGGGTGCCAGCCTGCCTCCCCTCAGGTGTGTGTGATACCGTGGTGTGTGTGTTTAGTGCTGACTCTTTGCTATTCCACAAGAATATGGGCAACAGCACGTCAATACGTCAAGCCTTTCACTTTGACACACACACGCTATGTTCAGAAATGCAGCACAGTGAAAACAATAGTTGCTAAGTTGTTGTTATGCATGGGGACATCACACATGGCCAGCTGTTTCACATTGCTGTTTCACATTTACAATACCATTTTACAGTAAAGTACTGTATTATATTTTTTGCTGTATATTTACAGCAGAATACTGTGAATTATGGTGCGTTGTGGGAAAATGTTGTGGGCGGTGAAATAATATCTGACTCGTTAACATATTTTAAGGCGTGCTTTGTAAGAGACTATGTTTGTTGCACTCATTAGTGAGAATTCTGTACCAATTTAAGTGAGATGTGGTAGTAGTTTCCTAACAATGAAAAGTATATAGGGAACAGATCAGAGTGGCAGTCTCAAACCTTTAATGGTTAACATGCTCAATGGGATTGAGATCCGGGCTCTTCGCTGGCCATGGCAGAACAGTGACATTCCTGTCTCACAGGAAATCACGCACAGAACGAGCAGTATGGCTGGTGGCATTGTCATGCTGGAGGGTCATGTCAGGATGAGCCTGCAGGAAGGGTACCACATGAGGGAGGAGTATGTCTTCCCTGTAATGCACAGCGTTGAGATTGCCTGCAATGACAACAAGCTCAGTCCGATGATGCTGTGACGTACCACCCCAGACATGACGGACCCTCCATCTCCAAATCGATCCCGCTCCAGAGTACAGGCCTCTGTGTAACGCTCATTCCTTCGACGATAAACGCGAATCCGACCATCACCCCTGGTGAAACAAAACCGCGACTCGTCAATGAAGAGCACTTTTTGCCAGTCCTGTCTTGTCCAGCAACGGTGGGTTTGTGCCCATAGGCGACGTTGTTGCCGGTGATGTCTGGTGAGGACCTGCCTTACAACAGGCCGACAAGCCCTTAGTCAAGCCTCTCTCAGCCTATTGTGGACAGGCTGAGCACTGATGGAGGGATTGTGCGTTCCTGGTGTAACTCGGGCAGTTGTTGTTGCCATCCTGTACCTGTCCCACAGGTGTGATGTTTGGATGTACCAATCCTGTGCAGGTGTTGTTACACATGGTCTGTCACTGCGAGGACGATCAGCTGTCCGCCCTGTCTCCCTGTAGCGCTGTCTTAGGTGTCTCACAGTACGAACATTGCAATTTATTGCCCTGGCCACATCTGCAGTGCTCATGCCTCCTTGCAGCATGCCTAAGGCACGTTCACGCAGATGAGCAGGAACCCTGGGTATCTTTCTTTTGGTGTTTTTCAGAGTCAGTAGAAAGGCCTCTTTAGTGTCCTAAGTTTTCATAACTGTGACCTTAATTGCCTACCGTCTGTAAGCTGTTATTGTCTTAACGACTGTTCCACAGGTGCATGTTCATTAATTGTTTATGGTTCAGTGAACAAGCATGGGAAACAGTGTTTAAACTTTTTACAATGAAGATCTGTGAAGTTATTATGATTTTTACGAATTATCTTTGAAAGACAGGGTCCTGAAAAAGGGACATTTTTTGTTGTTGCTGAGTTTATATGAGTCATGCCTTGTACATGGCTATATTTGTTGCACCTGTTAGTTAGAATGCTGTACCAATTGAACTGGTATGTGGTAGTTGTACCCTAACAATTTAATGTATACATGTATAGGGAACAGATCAGAGGGATAGCGGGTCTTAAACCTTTAATAGTTTAATATTAAGCTGTGTTCTTTTGATCTGTTTTGCCCTGTAATGTTTAGGTCTAGAAGTGCAAGTGATATAAACACAAAAAATGTATAAATATGGTGTAAGATACAAATACGTAACAGCAAACCTGCTTGCACTAATCCAACATTATTACTGTAAAATGTCAACATGATAATAGAAGAACTAGATTTCTTACAACTTTGTAAGTGTTCATTTTTATATTAATTATTATTTTAAACTAAGGTATACAAGAATATAGCAAGTAAAAATATTGTGTTACTGTTACCGAGAATGTTAGGCGGGCTACTTGTAAGTACACATTTGTAGTAGAAAATTCAAAATACATCAGTTTTTTTATTAAACTGTTACAAAATAGGCTACATGAACTGTAGTTCAGGCCAGTGAAATACAAATTACAAAATAGATATTGAACGTGTTGAAATACGTATCAAATACTGCATTGTTTGCAATAGCTGCCTGCACTGTAACTCTGCAACAGTTTACTAACCACTGTACTTGCAGTAATTCACTGTAAATTCTAGAAGTACAGTATGTTGCTATAATCAGGTGTTCCAGTAATATGCTGTACATTTCTGTTACAGTAAAAGTTCTGTACATCTAGAGTAATTTACTTGCTTCTGTGTTGTCAGTAATGTACTGTAAATGTACAATAACCTACTGGCTATTGTGCTGCCAGTAATTTACTGTAAAAATTACAGATTTTTCTTTACAGTGTAGTGAAATAAATAAAAAACGATCAATTCATGCAAAGCAAAGCACATCTCATCTCAGTCAGAGAGAGAGAGAAAGAGTGTGTGTCAGAATTACTTATAAGGTTAGATAAGATGTAGATTGACGTGTAAGTCAATCACTCAGACCTCCTATTGCCTGGTCTTTCAGCTATGTGATTATTATAAATACTTAAAGGAGGTATACAGCCACAGACACATGATAGAAAACAGACACACTTTGTGTCAAATTAGATTCATAAAAGTGTAGGCCAAAGTTGCTTCACCGCAAATTTCACACAAATCAATCAATCAAAAATCAATCAATGAAATGTATTTTATAAAGTGCTTTTTACATAAGCAGTTGTCACCAAATGCTTTACAGATACCCAGCCTGAAACCACAAACAGCAAGAAATGCAGGTGCAGAATCAAAACATGTACAGTGGCTTGCGAAAGTATTCACGCCCTTGGCATTTCATATTTTCCTTTTGCCTTACAACCTGGAATTAAAATAGATTTTTGGGGGGTTTGTATCATTTGATTTACACAACGTGCCTACCACTTTGAAGATGCAAAATATTTTTTGTCTGTGAAACAAACAAGAAATAAGACAAAAACAGAAAACTTGAGCGTGCATAACTATCCCCTCCCCCCAGGCAAAACTGCTCCAGCTCCTTCAAGTTGGATGGGTTCCGCTGGTGTACAGCAATCTTTAAGTCATACCACAGATTCTCAATTGTATTGAGGACTGGGCTTTGACTAGGCCATTCCAAGACATTTAAATGTTTCCCGTTAAACCACTCAAGTGTTGCTTTAGCAGTATGCTTAGGGTCATTGTCCTGCTGGAAGGTGAACCTCCGTCCCAGTCTCAAATCTCTCGAAGACTGAAACAGGTTTCCCTCAAGAATTTCCCTGTATTTAGCGCCATCCATCATTCCTTCATTTCTGACCAGTATCCCAGTCCCTGCCAATGAAAAACATCCCAACAACATGATGCTGCCACCACCATGCTTCACTGTGGAGATGGTGTTCTCAGGGTGATGAGAGGTGTTGGGTTTGTGCCAGACATAGCGTTTTCCTTGATGGCTAAAAAGCAACATTTTAGTCTCATCTGACCAGAGTACCTTCTTCCATATGTTTGGGGAGTCTCCCACATGCCTTTTGGCGAACACCAAACGTGTTTGCTTATTTTTTTTCTTTAAGCAATTTTTTTTTTTCTGGCCACACTTCCGGACAGATACTCCAATCTCCGCTGTGGAGCATTGCAGCTCCTTCAGGGTTATCTTTGGTATCTTTGTTGCCTCTCTGATTAATTCCCCCCTTGCCTGGTCCGTGAGTTTTGCTGGACATTATAATGGATTTAATGGTGCTCCATGGGATGTTCAAAGTATCGGATATTTTTTTATAACACAACACTGATCTGTACTTCTCCACAACTTTGTCCCTGACCTGTTTGGAGAGCTCCTTGGTCTTCATGGTGTCGCTTGCTTGGTGGTGCCCCTTGCTTTGTGGTGTTACGGACTCTGGGGCCTTTCAGAACAGGTGTATATATACTGAGATCATGTGCCATATCATGTGACACTTAGATTGCACACAGGTGGACTTTATTTAACAAATTCTGAAGGTAATTGGTAATTGTTTGCACCAGATCTTATTTAGAGGCTTCATAGCTAAGGGGGTGAATACATATGCACGCACGACTTTTCAGTTTTTATTTATAAAGAAATAAAAAATAACAAGTCATTTTTTACACTTCACCAATTTTGACTATTTTGTGTATGTCCATTACATAAAATCCAAATGAAAATCTATTTAAATTACAGGTTGTAATGCAACAAAATAGGAAAAACGCCAAGGGGGATGAATACTTTTGCAAGGCACTGCACTACTAGGCTATAGCTTACAAATCATGAGCCACATTTGAGCCGTGTAAGAGATGGCCCCAGCAACCCCAGCTGCTCATGGAGTGACTGAGTGAGAGGTTGAGTGAATGGTCAGACCCACAGGTGCAGATACCATTGATTGCTCTCTGCTGATCTCTCTGCTCTGCCATCAGAGACATGGGCGTCAGGCTAGGTTACACACACCACGCACAAACAGACAGACACCCACACACCTCTCTCAGGACAGGTATCAGTGTGAGTAGAGCGCTGAGTTGAGGTCAGGCATTGCACTGGTCAGCTATAATCACACAGACATGAGGCAGGACCCCGTGATGATGAGGGCAGTAGCAGTTTGACAGATAGCTACTGGAGCACTGCCGCCGTTGCTGCTGTGGTGGAGGTATACAGCAGAAGGGAGGAGTGGAGGAGAGGAGGTGGGGGGCAGTTGGAGACAACAATGTTGCATTCTAAGGGGAAAAATAGGACAGAGAGCGAGGAGAGAGAGAGATAGAATGTGGTACTTGAGAAAAAAATCTGTATATCAGCAACACACTCCTCTGTCCTTTCACATTCTCTATCACTCTCTCTCCTGCTTCTTTCCACCTTCCCTCTTTCCCTCTCCCTCTCCCTCTCCTTATTTCTTATATACATCTCTCTCTCCTCCTCATTCCTCAAATCTCTCTCTCTCCCTCTCCTCATTCCTCATATCTCTCTCTCTCTCTCTCCCTCTCCTCATTCCTCTGATCTCTCTCTTTCCCGTCCTCTCCTCATATCTCTCTCTCTCCCTCTCCTCATTCTTCATATCTCTCTCTCTCTCTCTCTCTCTCTCTCTCTCTCTCTTCCTTCCTTCCCTTCTGCTGGAATCACTCATTCTATTTCTTCTCCCCTCCCCAGGTCAGCGGCTCCTAAATCACCCGGTACAAATAATACAACAACACAACACATTCATCTCTCCAATTGGCCATTGTCACAGATACAAATTCTATTGTATCCTTCCCCCAAGCCTCCATTTCAGTTTTGCTTGGGGAGCAGGGTCACACCACTATCAACCTACCACTCACTACCACAGAGGCTGAGTCTCAAATGACACCCTATTCCCTACTTAGGGCCCATAGGACTCTGGTCAAATGTAGTGCATTATATAAGGAACGGGGTGCCATTTGTGATGCAGACAGAGGTTGTAGCAGCCTGCTATAGTGTGCCATGGAGGAGGCTGGGCCGGGAAAAGGTGGGAAATTGCTCTTGCATGGTAGCTTTAGCTGGAAATGTGCGTTGAGTGATTACCCTCTGGGTTGATCAGATAGGGAGCACACCGGAGCCGCGGGTCTAGCAGTTTAGCTGCGATTAGCATCGAAGCAGGTAGGTGGTCTGGGCCTTTTTAAAAGAGAAATCACGTAGGCAGTGTTACCTAGAAAGCCCCATCGATTACACACAGCCTATTGTAGTGGAGCCAGCAGTGTCTGTTAGTGGTGCTGCTGGGGTAAAGAATGGCTTCAGGTGTGTAGGCGACTTGGGCGGGTTTGTGTGTGTGTGTGTTTGTGAGTGCGTGTGACCAGTGGAGAGAGAGCCTAGCGGCCCTGCGGTCGTCCTTGTATGATTTGGTGTTTAAAGCCTCTATTTGCCTCCCTTTGCAGTCACTTTATTTTTCAGCAGGTAATCGCAGGATGACAAGGTAGCTGAGCCTCTGATTTAGTGTGCCACAGAGCCCAGAGGGAGAGAAATGGACAAGTGAACAAGAGAAATGGAGGGAGAAAGAGAGAGAAAAAAGAGAGAGTGGGGTGTGAGAGGAGTAGTATGTGGTAAATCTGGTGCAGGAACAGAGGAGGAGATTAGATTTTTATTTGAGCATGCAAGTGCTGTAACATGGTATGGAGAAGAGATAGGAACATACACACACACACATGCCGGGGCAAAGTGCATGATGACAAAATGTATGGAAAATGAAGTAAAATGAGGACTCAAAAAAAGGGACACAGAGTAGTGTGGACCGTGCAGAACACTTGGCTCACACTGTCCCTGATTGCAGTTTATTGGATTAGTCTTCATACCTTCCACACCCTGAGCTGACCACACACACACACACACACACACACACACACACACACACACACACACACACACACACACACACACACACACACACACACACACACACACACACACACACACACACACACAATGCTGTACTGAAAACAATAATGCTTCTCCCACTACTATACTGTACCAGCCACCTACACTGGCCCCTGCATGTGTGTGTGCGTGTGTGTGTGCATAGAGATCACATTATCAATACAATGTCACAAAACTATACCGGATGAGTGGTTTAAGTTCATTTCCCAATCTTTGTGGGCTCTTCCTGTCAAGCAGCAGAAGGGCACATTTGCTGATGTACTGTTACGCGGCAGGTAGCCTAGTGGTTAGAGCGTTGGACTTGTAACCGGAGGGTTGCAAGTTCGAATCCCGAGCTGACAAGGAAAAAAATCTGTCGTTCTGCCCTGAACAAGGCAGTTAACCCACTGTTCCCGGCGCCCGAAGACGTGGAAGTCGATTAAGGCAGCCCCCGCACCTCTCTGATTCAGAGGGGTTGGGTTAAATGCGGAAGACACATTTCGGTTGAAGGCATTCGGTTGTACAACTGACTAATAATGGTGACTTTGACTTTGTTAGCTGATAATGTTTACTTTGCAAGACCAGTAGAAACTTAGTACAGTTGGCCTAACTTAGTGGTAAGTAGACCTAATGTACTTTATCTCCAAACAACTTAAGACTGCCAAGTGAAGCTAGGTATCATTATCCCGTTTCCCAAATTTTTTTGAAGTGTTTAATCACGATTGCTGCTAACAGACATGACAGACTACATTGATTGATGGATCACATCGAATTGGCTAGCTACACTCTTATAAAAAAGAGTTCCAAAAGGGATAGGGTTCTACCAAGAACCATTTTGATCTGAAGATCCTGTTTTGGAAGACAAGGGTCCTTTGTAAGGCAAAGGGTTCTACCTAGAACCTTTAACATCATGAGAACTGTTTTTGGAAGAAAAAGTTATTTGATGATTCTTTGAAAGGCAAGAAGGGTTCAACATAGCACCACATATCACATAAAACCAGGATGTTCTATTGGAGGGTGGTTTTCAGAATTGTTTGTTATAATATTTTTGTTTTTGTATGTACAATGATTGGTAGATAAATGTTATGGTACACCAAGATAAATAAATACATATTCTAAACTAATCCAATCTGTAGGTAGTTGCACTTATTGCACCCGTTACTGAGATGGTTGTTCTAGTTTAGATGATTGAGGTAGTCTCAGTATTCAATCTCCCCTACCCTGGCAGTCATTCTGAATGCAGGTTGCAGGTGATAAAACATTCCACTTGTTGGATATCCTAACTCTGTCTGGATTCCAATAGGAATTAAACATCTCATTGCAAGCCAGCATAATGTGACTTGCAGGCGTGCTGTGGCCTGTAAGTTTCTCATCCCCACTGACGTTAAGGTGTAACTATGCCCTCAAAGAAAGGCCTTATGATATACAGTGCCTTTGAAAAGTATTCAGACCCCTTGACTATTTCACTAAATATTTTTTTCCCCCTTATCAATCTACACACAATACCATATAACGACAAGGCAAAAACAGGTTTTTAGAAAATGTTAGTTAATTTATTAAAAATAAATTACCTTTACATAATTATTCAGACGCTTTACTCAGTACTTTGTTGAAGCACCTTTGGCAGCAATTACAGCATTGAGTCTTCTTGGGTATGACGCTACAAGCTTGGCACACCTGTATTTGGGGATTTTCTCCCATTCTTCTCTGCAGATCCTCTCAAGCTCTTTCAGGTTGGATGGGGAGGGATGCTGTGCAGCTATTTTCAGATCTCTCCAGAGGGGTTTGATCGGGTTCAAGTCTGGGCTCTGGCAACTCAAGGACATTCAGAGACTTGTCCCGAAGCCACTCCTGCGTTGTCTTGGCTGTGTGCTTAGGGTCGTTGTCCTGTTGGAAGGTAAGCCTTCGCCCCAGTCTGAGATCCTGAGAGCTCTGGAGCAGGTTTTCATCAAGGATCTCTCTGTACTTTGCTCTGTAAATCTTTGCCTCAATCCTGACTAATCTCCCAGTTCCTGCCGCTGAAAAACATCCCCACAGCATGATTCTGCCACCACCATGCTTCACCGTTGGGATGGTGCCAGGTTTCCTCTAGACGTGATGCGTGGCATTCAGGCCAAAGAGTTCAGTCTTGGTTTCATCAGACCAGAGAATCTTTAGGTGCCTGTTGGCAAACTCCAAGCAGGCTGTCATGTGCCTTTTATGAGGAGTGGATTCCGCCTTCCACTCTACCATAAAGGCCTGATTGGTGGAGTGCTGCAGAGATGGTTGTCCTTCTGGAAGGTTCTTACATGTCCACAGAGGAACTCTAGAGCTCTGTCAGAGTGACCATCGGTTCTTGGTCACCTCCCTGACCATGACCCTTCTCCCCGATTGCTCAGTTTGGCTGGGTGGCCAGCTCTAGGAAGAGTCGTGGGGGTTCCAAACTCACGCTCTGATCTGTTTCACCTGTCCATGTGATTGTCTCCACCCCTCCAGGTGTTGCTTATTTTCCCCAGTGTATTAATCCTTGTTTTTCCTGTCTCTCTGTGCCAGTTCGTCTTGTATGTTTCCATGTTTTTTGTTCACCTGCTTTTGCATTTCTCCTTTTTCTAGCCCTGCCTGTTTCTGGACTTTGTACCCGCCTGCTTGACCATTCTGTCTGCCTTGACCACGAGCCTGTCTGCCACTCTGTACCTCCTGGACTCTGATCTGGTTTTGACCTTTTGCCTGTCCACGACCATTCTCTTGCCTACTCCTTTTGGATTAATCAACATTGTAAGACTCCAACCATCTGCCTCCTGTGTCTGCATTTGGGTCTCGCCTTGTGTCATGATAACCTCTTCCATTTAGGACTGATAAATGAATACATTTACAGAAATGTCTAAAAACCTGTTTTCGCTTTGTCGTTATGGGGTATTGTGTGTAGATTGCTCAGGATAATTTTTTGTTGACTCCATTTTAGAATAAGGCTGTAGCGCAACATAATGTGGAAAAGTCTAGGGGTCTGAATACTTTCCGAAGGCACTGTATTGTTATAAAGAATTACATTTTAAATGATAAGGCCGGTGGAACTGCTAATAGAGGGTTATAGGAAGACCCTTCTAAAGATAAAAGGGTTCTTGGTAGAACCCTACATAGGTAGAACTCTAGGTAGAAAACTCTGCAAAGGGTTCAACCTAGCACCAAAGTTTTCCCCCACGGGGACAAACCGAAGGACCCGTTATGGTTCTACTTTACACCTTTGTTTTCTAAGAGTATAGATAACAGATCAGGTCAAAATGGCTAGTTAACAAGCTTTCAGCGGATAAACTAGATGGCTATATAAAATATTGTTTGATTTGCCTGCCATCTATAGTGGTGCTGACATTAGTCCGGCTGACAACTTTACCAGGAAGAGGAATTGCCAATGGATCTGGCTACCCTCATCTATCTGAAAAAACATGATTAATTGATATTTACTAATTATGAAAAGCTTGCAGTTACTTGCAGTATAGCTCTGATGATAAAGCTAGACAGTTACTTGCTGTAACTCTGATGACAGAGCCAAACAGTTACTTGCTGTATAACTCTGATGATAAAGCTAGACAGTCACTTGCTGTAACTCTGATGATAGAGCTAAACAGTTACTTGCTGTATAACTCTGATGATAAAGCTAGACAGTCACTTGCTGTAACTCTGATGATAGAGCTAAACAGTTACTTGCTGTATAACTCTGATGATAGAGCTAAACAGTTACTTGCTGTATAACTCTGATGACAGAGCTAAACAGTTACTTGCTGTATAACTCTGATGACAGAGCTAAACAGTTACTTGCTGTATAACTCTGATGACAGAGCTAAACAGTTACTTGCTGTATAACTCTGATGATAGAGCTAGACAGTTACTTGCTGTAACTCTGATGATAGAGCTAAACAGTTACTTGCTGTATAACTCTGATGATAGAGCTAAACAGTTACTTGCTGTAACTCTGATGATAGAGCTAAACATTTACTTGCTGTATAACTCTGATGACAGAGCTAAACAGTTACTTGCTGTATAACTCTGATGATAAAGCTAAACAGTTACTTGCTGTATAACTCTGATGATAAAGCTAGACAGTTACTTGCTGTAACTCTGATGATAGAGCTAAACATTTACTTGCTGTATAACTCTGATGACAGAGCTAAACAGTTACTTGCTGTATAACTCTGATGATAAAGCTAGACAGTTACTTGCTGTATAACTCTGATGACAGAGCTAAACAGTTACTTGCTGTATAACTCTGATGACAGAGCTAAACAGTTACTTGCTGTAACTCTGATGACAGAGCTAAACAGTTACTTGCTGTATAACTCTGATGACAGAGCTAAACAGTTACTTGCTGTATAACTCTGATGATAAAGCTAAACAGTTACTTGCTGTATAACTCTGATGACAGAGCTAAACAGTTACTTGATGTTTAACTCTGATGATAGAGCTAAACAGTTACTTGCTGTATAACTCTGATGATAAAGCTAGACAGTTACTTGCTGTATCTCTGATGATAGAGCTAAACATTTACTTGCTGTATAACTCTGATGACAGAGCTAAACAGTTACTTGCTGTATAACTCTGATGACAGAGATAAACAGTTACTTGCTGTATAACTCTGATGACAGAGCTAAACAGTTACTTGCTGTAACTCTGATGACAGAGCTAAACAGTTACTTGCTGTATAACTCTGATGATAGAGCTAAACAGTTACTTGCTGTATAACTCTGATGACAGAGCTAAACAGTTACTTGCTGTATAACTCTGATGATAAAGCTAAACAGTTACTTGCTGTATAACTCTGATGACAGAGCTAAACAGTTACTTGATGTTTAACTCTGATGATAGAGCTAAACAGTTACTTGCTGTATAACTCTGATGATAAAGCTAGACAGTTACTTGCTGTATCTCTGATGATAGAGCTAAACATTTACTTGCTGTATAACTCTGATGACAGAGCTAAACAGTTACTTGCTGTATAACTCTGATGACAGAGATAAACAGTTACTTGCTGTATAACTCTGATGACAGAGCTAAACAGTTACTTGCTGTAACTCTGATGACAGAGCTAAACAGTTACTTGCTGTATAACTCTGATGATAGAGCTAAACAGTTACTTGCTGTAACTCTGATGACAGAGCTAAACAGTTACTTGCTGTATAACTCTGATGACAGAGCTAAACAGTTACTTGCTGTATAACTCTGATGACAGAGCTAAACAGTTACTTGCTGTATAACTATGATGATAGAGCTAAACAGTTACTTGCTGTATAACTCTGATGATAAAGCTAGACAGTTACTTGCTGTAACTCTGATGATAGAGCTAAACATTTACTTGCTGTATAACTCTGATGACAGAGCTAAACAGTTACTTGCTGTATATCTCTGATGACAGAGCTAAACAGTTACTTGCTGTATAACTCTGATGATAGAGCTAAACAGTTACTTGCTGTAACTCTGATGACAGAGCTAAACAGTTACTTGCTGTATAACTCTGATGACAGAGCTAAACAGTTACTTGCTGTATAACTCTGATGATAAAGCTAAACAGTTACTTGCTGTATAACTCTGATGGCAGAGCTAAACAGTTACTTGATGTATAACTCTGATGATAGAGCTAAACAGTTACTTGCTGTATAACTCTGATGATAAAGCTAGACAGTTACTTGCTGTATCTCTGATGATAGAGCTAAACATTTACTTGCTGTTTAACTCTGATGATAGAGCTAAACAGTTACTTGCTGTATAACTCTGATGACAGAGCTTCAATTTGGGCTGATTTGCTTGATCCTTTCTTGCTGCAGCTTTCTGCTCGCCTAATTGTAGAAACATTGACACATATGTTTAACCTGCCAATTATCTATGGTGCTATCCCTAGAGTCTGGAAAGCTGCCCATGTACTCCCTCTCTACATAGGTGGTTACGCCACTGACACAAATAATTATCTCCCAATCTCTAAACTGTCTTGCTTAGCAACAATTAAAGAATCTCTCATCAAGTCTCAGCTTAGATAATTTCTAGTTTCAAAATCTATTCTAAAGCCTTGTTCACAGTTTGATCTGACTCAAATGTAATTTTTTTCCCTATCTGATTTGAATCTGTTATTTTTCCTGCAGTCTGAACAGCCACAAAGCACATGGAATCAGATATTTCAAGCCACATTTCAAACCACCTACAAATCAGATACAAATCTGATTTATCTGCCCTCGGCCCTCAAGTAATTTTTTGACTGTTATTTGGCAAGTCTTGTTGCTTGCTAGCTACTCTGTTGACAGTTTGACAAGAACATGTTGTAACTAACTACCTTGTTACTGTTTTACAATGTGCTGGAAAGCTAAACAGCTACCTAAATACAGTAGATAGTTGACTGCTGTGGCTTGCCAAAAAGGACTCATTTTGAAAGTTGGATCATCCTTTGGGCTATAAAGGTTTTCTTACGCTATGATTTTGAACATTCAAAACAACTGGGAAACATCCATGGCAGGCATTGTTGTCACCTTAGCTTGCTACATAACATCTGAGTGATAGGAAGCACGAGCAAGACCACCAATCAGCCACACACCCGTTGTTACTATGACAACTCAGTCTGGTTTCAGGTCAGGTCATTGCACTACATCTGCTCTTTCTTTGGTGGTAAATGACATTGTAAATTGCATTGACAAAAGGCAGCATTGTTTTGCCCTTTTCATAGACCTGTCGAAGACTTTTGACACTGTTGACCATGTATTATTAATTCGTACACTATCTAAAAATGGCCAGGGTCAGGCAGTCTGCATTTGGTTTGAAAACTACCTGACAGACAGGACACAACGTGTTTCTTAACTGGGCGGCAGGTAGCCTAGCGGATGGGCATTGGGCCAGAAAAATCTGTCAATGTGTCCTTGATCAAGGCACTTCACCCTAATTTGCTCCAGGGGTGCTGTACTACTATGGCTGACCTTGTGAAACAACACATTTTACCTCACCTATCCGGTGAATGTGACAAAAAAAAAATGGTGTCAGTTGTTGATGGTGTCAGCTTTCCTTGATATTACGAAGGGTGTCCCACAGGGGCCTAATTTGGGCCCTGTATTTTTTACTGTCTATGTAAACAACAATGTTTTGTCTGTAGAAAATGTTAACTTCCTATTGTATGCAAATGATACTGCTGCCCCTTTCGTTGACAAGGCTCTTTCAGAACTACAATCTGGCTTTTCTGCTTTGCAGAGAGCCCTTGTTGAACTGAAATTGGTACTTAATGTACGTCAATCTAAGTATATTTTATTTTCCAAAAAGCTTAAAAATGTATCTAACGATTTATGCATTTGTGCATTGGATCGTGCCCACATTGATCGTGTCACCACTTATAAATATCTCAGTATCTTTCACAAAGCAAGTTGATGAGTTAGTTAAGAAGTTAAGAATTTAAATGGGTTTCCTTTATGGGAATAGGGCATGCCTTTTAATAAATAGCAGAAAACCAATCATTCAGTCGGCTGTCATACCGGTCATACCGGTTCTAGATTAAGGTTATATTGTTTATATTACAGTTTTTTACAGTCGCTAGGACACATTTCTCAATACTTAAGTCACTTTTTCAAAACTCTTCACACAGTTCTCCTAACCAACTTTCAGCTCGGCACAGCAGTTCATTTCACATTCAAAATGCACTAAAACTACCAAATCACTTCATACATGTCTCAAATCAACACATTCTTCCACAACACTAGCAAAGGTTGACAGCCAACAAACACACTTTGTCACCCACAAAACAATGACCTAAAAAACACTAACAACATGTAGCATTATACAATGTTTTCTTGTGTAAAACAAGGACACATCTCTGTTTATAATTCACTGCAATATATGTTACTGGAATGAATCAGACATGATGCAGAATGCTTCAATATATTTTATGTATTTTATTTATTTTAATTTTTTTGCAGTGAGTAATTCCAAAATACAAGAGGTTGTATACACACCATCAACTGATACAGATACAATAGTAATGCTAATCTACTCGGTCTTCTCCATTTGGCCACAGGTTCTCATCCACATCACATCTTATGTCATCTAGGGCAATACACCTAGGAAAGAATCTTCTGGCATGCCTGATCCATCCCTGGCAATCTTCTGCTGATATGTCCAGGCATCCAGCATTCATTGCATCCAGGAGGGACATTTGATCATGTGGATGGTGGTCATAAACCTTCCACCTCCATGAGGAAAATAATTCCTCTATGGGGTTGAGGAATGGAGAGTAAGGTGGGAGGAAAAGTGACACCATTCTGGGATGGGCTGCAAACCACTCAGTGACTGCACGGGAGTGGTGAAATGCCACATTGTCCCATACAATTATAAATGTTGGCTGATTTCTTCTCTCTGCATCCCTTTCCTCACCTAGCACAACCCTTCCATAGAGATCATGCAGGAACGCAAGGAGACGTTCAGTGTTGTATGGGCCAATTAGTGGTTTGTGTAACAGCAGTCCATCAGTGGATATTGCTGCGCACATTGTGATGTTGGCACCCCTCTGGCCCGGGACATCCACTGTGGCTCTCTTCCCAATCACATTCCTCCTCGTCGCCGTGTTTTGGCCAAGTTGAAACCCGCCTCATCCACAAAGATGAAAATGTGGGGTGTTTGCCTGCCTTCAATCTCCATGACTCTCTAAAATAAATCCACAAGGCAACATAAGCTGTTACAGTAGTAAACATTACCTAAAAATATGTCTTTGTGTGTGTTTGGTTTTGTTTAAAAACAGTTCTGTATTTTATTGTGATCTTACCTGGACATATTGGTTCCTGAGTTGCTTGACATGTTCAGAGTTCCTCTCAAAAGGCACAGTGTACAACTGTTTCATCCTGGCCTGATGTTTTTTCAGGACTCTAGTTGTTATGCTTACACTGTGAATATTTGCAAAAGTAACGTTGTCTGCCAAGACTCTGTCTCGAATCTCAGTGAGTTTTATGCCATTGTTTCTGATGACCATATCAACAATGGCAGTTTCCTGCACATCAGTGAGCATCCTTCCTCTCCCACCTGTGTGAGGTAACCGTTGAGTCTTAAGCAGAAATGCAAAAGCAATTACACACAAGTCTATTTACTTCTGTAATGTGCAACTCAGTCATATGCCCTTGCAGAATACAAGTTACCTGTTGGTTTGCCGGAAAACTCTAACAATAGACGCCACTGTTGAGCGTTGCAAATTTGGCTGCACTCTCTGACCAGCTTTTCTCATTGAGAGACCATGATTTACTACATGATCAATTACAGTAGCTCTGATCTCATCTGAGACTACAGCTCTTGATCTTCCTCTTATTCTTCTTCCACCACGCATACGTATTCCTCGCCCCCTCCCAGCCACTCTTCTTCCTCTTTCAGCCACTTCTCTATTTCTGGCTGGGTCCATGTTTACATCACAATACAAAACTATTCAGCAGTTGTCTCCTTTTGTAATGAAATTGAAAGAGTAACACCTGTGTAGATGTTCATCTACAATGAGAATCAGCTGTGGTTGGTCCAATTGTCCAATTGTTTTTATAGCATTTAATTTTAAGATTTAAAATATATTTAATTAAAATATTACTGTAGAAATGTAGCAAATTGATGTCTTTTTCAGTTTTGTATTATGTTATTGTTTTGAACATAAGTTTAACAGTTTTGAAAACAGTATATAAGCATGTGCAAATTGGCCTGTAGGTACACAGAGTTTTGGCGGTTGTTGTGTCGAAGTGAGAAAAGAGTTAATGTAATTTGAAAGATGTAGTCATTGAATGCATTTTGTGCCAAAGCAATGATAAATGATCCACAGTTTAGCCCACATATACTTCTGTTGTGCTCACTGTGTGAAGAGTTTTGAAAAAGTGACCTAAGTATTGAGAAATGTGTCCTAGCGACTGTAAAAACCTGTAATGCAGCTGCCATTGTATTGAAGCCATTTGATGCAGTTTATCATAACGCACTACGCTTTATTAAGGACGACAGGTTCAGTACAGATCATTGCTTTTTGTAGCAGAAAGTAGGCTGGCCCTCTTTTAAGTCTTGTAAAGCCATGCATTACACTCTTTTTGTTTATTAGAAGTCTAATAAACGGCCTAGATATTCCCAAGCAGTGTCACAAATTAGATTTTCTCAACTTTACTTTATTTTTTTATATATATCTTGATTATCTTTTTTTGCAGCTTTTATTGCATTTTTCACCCTCACTGTTTATAAAGTGTGGGGATTGTATTATTATTATTTTTTGGGCTGGCTTTATGAAGACTGTAGCTTGGAATAACTGATCAACAGGGATACAGCCTACAAGCTCTGAAACATGGTGTGTGTGTGTGCTCAGTTATTATCTACTTATTGATTTGGCTATTCAGTGTGTAATAATATCAGTTGTTTTGACAGACAGAGCATGAATTGAGTGGAAGAAAGGACAATGCACCCATGCACAAACACACCCACACATACACACACACACCCACGCATACACACCCACGCACACACACACACACACACACACACACACACACACACACACACACACACACACACACACACACACACACACACACACACACACACACACACACACACACACACACACACACACACACACACACACACACACACACACACACACACACTGACAGCTGCAACACAGGGATGAAAAAATAAAATAATGACATCAGATAATGTGGATATACAACTCGTCCACTCACCACCAACCCTCTGTTATGTGTGAGTGAGATGACAAAGTAAAGGCAATGGGGTTAGTTGTGGTAAAAACGAATATGCTCGCTGATACAAAACATAATGAACATCTCTATCGCTCTTGTTTCAGGTAGACTACCAGCATTCTTCTCTGTAAATCGCTGCATTTTATAGCCCAAACTATGATTTGCCCTGTGTGAATAATTGCGTGTTCACTGGCTGAAATTGCGTCTACATATTGTGAGAAAAAGAGAGCAGAGGGGAAAGCCTGATTGTGAGAGAACAGCATGATACAGGGAGAGAAAGGGAGTCAAAGAAAGAGAAAGATAGTCAAATAGAGAGAGAGACAGAGATAATTATTTTTACTTAAAAATACCTTTATTGGCACAGTAGTTACATCACTTGAGAGAACAGCATGATACAGAGAGAGAAAGGGAGTCAAAGAGAGAGAGAGACAGAACTACTGTAATCACACTACCAGTATGACCCAGTTAGCCTTTGCTAGCCCTCTCTCTCTCTCTCTGCCCCCTCTCTCTTTCTGCCACCTCCCTTCCTCCCGCTCTCCTCTCCTTCTCATTGTGGGGTTTTTCCTCTATCTCTTCTCAGTGATTCTCAGGGAGGTGTATCTAAAGGATCCTGTTATGAGCTACTGCTTCAAAGCTCCAGCACACTGTATGTCTCTCACACTATCTCTCTCTCACAGCCGTATACCTTTTACATAACTCTCTGATCCCAGCCAATCACTCTCTGACTCTGACCTTTGACCCCCTGGCCTGTTGATTATGACATCATAACCCTCCCAGCCAGAAGGTGTTCCGAGCCCTATAAAAGTTAGGGATTTATATTTCATGGTTCTACCACCGTGCCCCGTTTAGGGTGTACGTCACTGCTCTCTCATGCCAGCTATATCCACTAGCGTCTCCTCTAGCTGTTGAAAATTGACAGGAGAATAATAGAAAAAAGGAGAGGAGGATGGAGAGATAGAGAGATAGAGAGGGAGAGAGAGATACTGACTTCTGGAAGAGCTGGCATTTAAGGAGGGAGGGTAAAATGAAGGGGTAGCATTTCGGAGGCTGGGAGTTCAGGCTTTCCCCACTAAATGATTGTAGCGATTAGCAGAGTGGGCAAGGTGGGTTGGCTGGGCATTGAGGAATGGCCACATCGGGCCTCTATTGAAGTGTCAGTGTGATTGAGTGGCTGAGGGCCCCAGCGCTAATGGCTTCATCAGACCGGCCCCGGCACCCACTACTGCCAGTTTCTTCTGCGTGCTGAGGCTCCATCCCAAATGCCACCCAATTACCTATTTAGTGCAATACTTTTGACCAGAGACCTATAGCAAGCCCTGAAGGCTCTGATCAAAAGTAGTGCACTATATAGGGAAAAGGGTGCCATTTTTGGATGCAGCCTCAATCTCATTCCCCTACACCCCCCTGTCCCTACATCCCCCGCCACCTCCCAATCACGCTGCAAAACACACACAAATTAAACGATGTTGTCGCTCAACTTAACTTCGCTCGGCCTGTTTTTTTTGTGTTGTTTTTTCTCATATCACATTCGTTCTCATCGCTTTCCCTTACTCTCGATCTATCGATCGATTGCTCGTTCGGTTGGTCTCTCTTTCTCCAGGCGATTATCACTCTAATTCAAGGCCATCCCTCTCTCCACTCTTTCAAGTCTTGATAGCCAATTAAGTGGGTTCATTTTACCCTGTTGTCTCTCAAAGCACTTGTGGGGGTCGTCGAGCAAAACGTATACCACCATCGTAGGTCTAACTGGTTGAATGCTACAAACGTTTTTCGTGAGAAGAGCGATTTTTGGGATGTCTCATGGTTTGACAAACATTAACCTCTTAGGGAGCGTTAAGTGTTGAATCTTCTCTAATGTATGTAGTGATGAGTATCCAATACTGCCTATATGTATGTCTAAGCTCTATCATTTTAGCAGTTAGAAATGTTGATAACTCAGTTATTAATGTTCATAGGTCTATCACTTTAAAAAAGGTATACTTTTAGCAGTTATAAATGTTGATTACTCAGTTATAAATGTTTGTAGCATTACTTAAGTCATTTTTTTAGGTATCTGTACTATACTTTACTATTTATATTTTTGACTTTTACTTCACTACATTCCTAAAGAAAATAATGTACTTTTTACTACATACATTTTGCCTAACACACAAAAGTACTCATTACATTTTTTTGGAATTCTTAGCATGACAGGAAAAGGGTCCAATTCACATCCCTACTGCCTCTGATCTGGCAGACTCACTAAACACAAATTGTTTGTTTGTAAATTATGTGTATTGGAGTGTGCCCCCTTTTTTTACCATCTGGTTTGCTTAATATAAGGAATTTGAAATTATGTATACTTTGACTTTTGATACATCAGAAAGTTTTCAGATCCCTTGACATTTTCCACATTTTATTAGGTTACAGCCTTATTCTAACATTGATAAAAAAATATCCCTCATCAATCTAAACACGATACCCCATAATGACAAAGCAAAAACAGGTTTTTAGAAAATGTTGCTAATTTATCACATTTACGTAAGTTTTCAGACCTATTACTCAATACTTTGTTGAAGCACCTTTGGCAGTAATTACAGCCTCAAACTCCAAACGGACCGTCATGTGCGTTTTACTGAGGAGTGGCTTCCGTCTGGTCACTCTACCATAAAGGCCTAATTGGTGGAGTGCTGCAGAGACGGTTGTCTTCCGGAAGGTTCAGAGTGACCATCCAGTTTTTGGTCACCTCCTTGACCAAGACCCTTCTCCCCCGACTGCTCAGTTTGCCGGGCGGCCAGCTCTAGGAAGAGTCTTGGTGGTTCCAAATTTCTTCCATTTAAGAATGATGTCCAATCAATTGAATTTACCACAGGTGGGACTCCATTCAAGTTGTGATCAAGGATGATCAATGGAAACAGGATGCACCAGAGCTCAATTTCAAGTCTCATAGTAAAGGGTCTGAATACTTATGTAAAAGAAGTATTTCTGTTTTTTCTTTAAAAAAAATGTGCAAAAATGTCTAAAAACCTGTTTTCACTTTTTCATTATGGGGTATTGTGTGTAGATTGCTGAGTATTTTTTTCCCATCATTTTAGAATAAGGCTGTAATATAGCAAAATGTGGGAAAGGTCAAGAGGTCTGAATACTTTCCCAAAAAGCACTGTAATTTAGCAATTACATTTACTTTAGGTACTTAAGTATATTTAAACCAAAGACTTTTAGACTTTTACTCAGATAGTATTCTACTGGGTTACTTTCACTTTTACTTATAATAGTTATTTTCTATTGAGGTATCTTTACTTTTACTCAAGTATGACAATTGGGAACTTTTCCCACCACTGGGAATACTTTTAGCAGTTATACATGTGGATAAATCATTAATAAATTATTTGAAAGTTCATTCAGATCTTAGACATACAGTGGGGCAAAAAAAGTATTTAGTCAGCCACCAATTGTGCAAGTTCTCCAACTTAAAAAGATGAGAGAGGCCTGTAATTTTCATCATAGGTACACTTCAACTATGACAGACGAAATGAGAAAAAGAAATACAGAAAATCACATTGTAGGATTTTTTATTTATCTATTTGCAAATTATGGTGGAAAATAAGTATTTGGTCAATAACAAAAGTGTATCTCAATACTTTGTTATATACCCTTTGTTGGCAATGACAACAATGTCAAACGTTTTCTGTAAGTCTTCACAAGGTTTTCACACACTGTTGCTGGTATTTTGGCCCATTCCTCCATGCAGATCTCCTCTAGAGCAGTGATGTTTTGGGGCTGTTGCTGGGCAACACGGACTTTCAACTCCCTCCAAAGATTTTCTATGGGGTTGAGATCTGGAGACTGGCTAGGCCACTCCAGGACCTTGAAATGCTTCTTACGAAGCCACTCCTTTGTTGCCCGGGCGGTGTGTTTGGGATCATTGTCATGCTGAAAGACCCAGCCACGTTTCATCTTCAATGCCCTTGCTGATGGAAGGAGGTTTTCACTCAAAATCTCACGATACATGGCCCCATTCATTCTTTCCTTTACACGGATCAGTCGTCCTGGTCCCTTTGCAGAAAAACAGCCCCAAAGCATGATGTTTCCACCCCATGCTTCACAGTAGGTATGGTGTTCTTTGGATGCAACTCAGCATTCTTTGTCCTCCAAACACGACGAGTTGAGTTTTTACCAAAAAGTTATATTTTGGTTTCATCTGACCATATGACATTCTCCCAATCCTCATCTGGATCATCAAAATGCTCTCTAGCAAACTTCAGACGGGCCTGAACATGTACTGGCTTAAGCAGGGGGACACGTCTGGCACTGCAGGATTTGAGTCCTGGCGGCGTAGTGTGTTACTGATGGTAGGCTTTGTTACTTTGGTCCCAGCTCTCTGCAGGTCATTCACTAGGTCCACCTGTGTGGTTCTGGGATTTTTGCTCACCGTTCTTGTGATCATTTTGACCCCACGGGGTGAGATCTTGCGTGGAGCCCCAGATCGAGGAAGATTATCAGTGGTCTTGTATGTCTTCCATTTCCTAATAATTGCTCCCACAGTTGATTTCTTCAAACCAAGCTGCTTACCTATTGCAGATTCAGTCTTCCCAACCTGGTGCAGGTCTACAATTTTGTTTCTGGTGTCCTTTGACAGCTCTTTGGTCTTGGCCATAGTGGAGTTTGGAGTGTGACTGTTTGAGGTTGTGGACAGGTGTCTTTTATACTGATAACAAGTTCAAACAGGTGCCATTAATACAGGTAACGAGTGGAGGACAGAGGAGCCTCTTAAAGAAGAAGTTACAGGTCTGTGAGAGCCAGAAATCTTGCTTGTTTGTATGTGACCAAATATTTATTTTCCACCATAATTTGCAAATAAATTAATTAAAAATCCTACAATGTGATTTTCTGGATTTTTTTTCCTCATTTTGTCTGTCATAGTTGAAGTGTACCTATGATGAAAATTACAAGCCTCTCTCATCTTTTTAAGTGAGAGAACTTGCACAATTGGTGGCTGACTAAATACTTTTTTGCCCCACTGTACTTATAGGCAGTATTGGATACTCATCACCACATACATTAGAGAAGATTCAACACTTTGTTAAACATGTTCAGTCAATGAAGGGTGAGTATGAAGACCAAAACATTCGATGTTGTGAGAGGATACCTCCACTGTTTCACCAACCAAAGGTATTACGGTTACCATTTCACACCAGAGCTTTCACCATACTTGGACTATCACAGAGCAGTGGTACGTGTGTGTTGATATAATCTGGCAATGGGTGATAATGATTGAATAATGTCCTGGATGAAAATTTGTCCAGGGCATCAGGGTTTCAAAGGTCGGTCAATACCAGAGGTGTGGACTCGAGTCACATGACTTGGACTGGAGTCAGACTCTAGTCACAAATATGATGATTTTAGACTCGACTTGACATTATCCAAAAAGACGCAACACGACTTTGACTTGAACACCAATGACTCGTGATTTAACTTGGAGTTGAGCCTTTTGACTCGAACTGACTTGATACCCTCCCCAGGCCCAAATATTAAAAATGATGCTATTAAAAAAGTGTGCAGTGCATCAACTCTTCATTTAATGGATTACAGTTTGAATCAGACAGTAGTCAATCAAATTGTGCCAGCGGAGAAAAAGTTGCGCGTTGCGCGTGAATTCAGACGGAGCCCTTGGAAAGATAATACCCCAAATATTTATTTTCGGATATAAAGACTACGCTGTAGTCAACAAAAAACGGATTGCAACTTCCAAACCAAATGCAAGGCTTATATTAACACTCACTGTATCAAACTAAATACTAGGCTTATATTAACCCTCGCTGTACCAAATTAAATGCTAGGCTGGAAGCAAGGAGAAATAATGTACGAGTTGAGATGAACACAGAGATGATTCAGACAGCAACAAGGACATAATATTCTTATGGAGGCGCAGTAATAATATTCAGATGGAACTGTTAACAGGCAGAGGTGTGTCTGTGATGGCCAAGACATCACGGCTTGGAACGCTGCTCGTTCAATCAGCATCTGGGATACAAACAGTTATAACAGTTAATAATGTAATTATAACCCCTTTATAAACCTATTATGAAGTGTTACCGTCGCTGGCAGTTCATTGATGACTTTGTCCCCCAAGTGACTGTACATACAGTATATATTCCAACTAGAAGCCATGGATTACAGGCAACGTCCTCACTGAGCTAAGGGCTAGAGCTGCCGATTTCAAGGAAGCTTGAAATCTACGACCTCCGACGAGCCAACAAACAGACAAAGCGTCAATACAGGACTAAGATCGAATCGTACAACGTCGGCTCTGACACTCGTTGGATGTGGCAGGGCTTGCAAACTATCACGGATTACAAAGTGAAACGCAGCCACGAACTGCCAAGTGACGCGAGCCTACCAGACGAGCTAAATGCCGTAAATGCTTGCTTCGAGGCAGGCAACGCTGAACTATACATGAGAGCACCAGCTGTTCCAGATGACTGTGTGATCTCACTCTCTGTAGCCGATGTGAGTCAGACCTTTAACCTTTTCACACGTACCAACACACAGGTTTGATCATTCTACAGTGGTCCTTGTAGCGTACGATCAAACCGGTGTGATTAGAACGCTCATGTAGAACGCTTACTTAGAACTCTTATTTAGAACGGACAGTTTCGAATGACGCAACAATCAGCATTTTAGCTGGCCACACTTTTTTCAGAAACATTTTGCACAAACACAGTCCTTACAAAGTTATGTCTAGAATGTGAGCAGTTTATTTTTGGATGCAATGTTCAGACATTCACAGAAGTATCTACAGCGTAACACAATCATCCAAACCGGAAAAATGTAGGCTACATTTGTCCAAGCACTAACTGAGGAAAGATTGACGTAACACAAGTGGTCATATTTGTATAACTCTCACTGACAAATTACAATATGAATTAGCTAATAGAAATTACTATTTATAATTAATCACTTCAGTTCACCACTGATCTAAATAATTGAGTAAAACACTCTCTAGAAATTGAAAGTAATCCGACGATGGGTAGTTTCTGTGAGCTGCCATGCTTTTTTCCCTCACAGAAACCAAAGATAATAAGAGGAGACAAGATGAGTTTGGTCTGGAAGTCCTCAAAAAATTTGTGAACCCTTACTCACCTCATTTTGTTATAACATCTTTGGTCCAACAGACAATTATGTGAAACCCAGAATGCATTGTATGTCAACAAACATGGCTACACACAGCTGGAATTAGCTTAGCTCATCATAATCAGTACAACCTTCATAAAAGTATTTTACACACATAATATGTGCCCATTACAATCTATGCAAGAATCGGAATGCATGATTCGTCACCGGTAATTGAAAACATGTGAATAAAAAAATAAATATAAATAATTACCACACAAAACATTTTTATTTATTGATACAAATGGCGCGTTACAGCGGTCAATCACGTAACCTCTCACTCCCACTCTGAGCCATTCAGTGTTGTTGTTTATGTATGTAGCTAGTGAGCTAACTGTTGCATTATGCAATGTCTTTCAAAAGGAGACAACTCACAAATTCTGGAGATTTTTTTAAATTCTGACAATGAGTCTGAGTGTGAAAGTCAGGAATCAGATTCTGACAGTGAGGAGCTGCCCCCCAACCTTGTAGTCATTGAGAACCCTGAATCTGAGGATCCCTTGTCCACTGACAAAGTCCCAGGTCCCTTTGAAGATGCTGGTGGTGATGGAGGCAGACCGACAGTGAATGAAGTACAAGAGGACCACACCCCTCGGCGCCCATCCACTGGGGGTCATCCTGCTGCAAACAACCCCTACGCCTCATTGCACGGCATTTTACCTGCAAAGTCCCTCAAACTGCTGCTCAAGGTGGTCGCACACAGAGGCACTGCTAAGTCTGCCTGTCTGGCACCAGGAGAAGTAAGCAGAGGAAGACAAAATACATGTGTTTAGCTTGTGATACACCTCTATGTGTTTCACCGTGCTTTGAGGAGTATCATATGCTCAAGCACTACTGAGCACATCTGCAGCAATTAGTGACTGACTGACCTGACAGGTGACTTGACAGGTGACCTGCCATGATACTATGCCTTTAGAGGTGGGGGTGGAAATGCAGTTGTTGTTCAGTCACTGCATGAATATTAAATATGGGTTATGCATATTCAGTTGTTTTTCCTCTAGTAATATAAGTTGTTGTTGAACCAACCACCACCAGTACTGCTAATAAAATAGACGACTATTACATATTGGCCTGTGTATTCTTGCTGAATTATTAATTAGAATACAATATAAGGATATAGCAATTAAACAATATTACAAAGAAGTAACATAATAAACACTGCTATAAAAATAGTATGTTGCATTGACAAAATCACAAATTAGAGATAACAGTAAGAAACTAACTTTTGAGCTCCACAAGGGGGCAATGCAGGGCAGAACAGAGCTATGCTAAATAGACCAAATAAACAAACCATGGTCATATTTTTATTTATTTAACTAGGCAAGTCATTTAACATTAAATCATTATTTACAATGACGGCCTACATCGGCCAAACTCAGACAACGCTTGGCCAATTGTTCGCTGCCCTTTGGGACTCCCAATCACAGCCGGTTGTGATACAGCCTGGATTCGAACCAGGGTGTCTGTTGTGACGCCTCTAGCACTGAGATGCAGTGCAGTAGACTGCATCACAACCTAAATACAACACAACCTAATGCTTCTCTGACGCAATTAGTATTGTTTTACAGAGCTAATAGAAGACTGTAGCTAGCGAAATAAGCACGATTGAATGTAACACCATAAAGGTTATGAAATGAGTAACGTTACCTCACGTGTCTGCGGTTATAAGGAATATGCACAAATATATTATGTTCCATACATACAGTAAGCTACAGTTGAAACGGCATAACACAACATACAGAAACTATTATTGGCACTTACTTTGATAGAAACGCAGCCAGGATTTTAACCAGGGAGTCTGTAGTGACATCTCTAGCACTGAGGTGCTGTGCCTTTGACCGGTGCGCCACTTGGGAGTCATAAGGCCAGGGTAGCTTCAAAATACAACACAAGCTAATACTTCTCTGACGCAATTAGCATTGTTTTATGGAGCTAATAGAGGAATGTAGCTAGCTACATAAGCAAGATTGAATATAACACCATAAAGGTTATAAAATGAGTAATGTTACCTCACGTGTCATAAGGAATAATGTTATAAGGAATATACACAAAAATATTATGTTTCATACATACAGTAAGCTACAATATAAACAACATACAGAAACTATTACAACGTAATAAGGCACTTACTTTGATAGAAACGCACACATTTCTAAAGTTATTATTAGCAACGAAAACAACAATGACTGCAATGCGGGCAACAGATGGAAAATGTGAACACGTGCAGATCCTGTTCTAACGGGAGATGCGCAAATGTCTGCAGACTTGAACTGCAAAAACAATTGAGAAGTGCTTGGGTAATTTTGTCCTGGTCAGAAATGGCCCAAAAATGTATTGTCCGCAAAAGTAAAAAGGACTATTGTGAATGAATGAGGAGGCGGAACACACCTTAATTCAAACTGTACTTAGAGAATAAAAACGTATTCGAAAAAATCATTTGAAATTGAAGTTGAAACAGCCTATAAATAAAAACAGGCTAAGTGCCTTGGTTTGAGGGCAGCGTGGATTAAATGTACTGCTGAGTAAAAATCTCATTCTGGAATGGAGAGAACGTTCTAACATCACGTGCATAAAAAAAAACTCACGCTGGGGTGACCGTTAGAGATATTTGGAACTCATGCATGAAAGGGTTAAACAGGTTAACACTTACAAGGCCACGGGGCCAGACAGACTACCAGGACATGTACTCAGAGCACGCGCTGACCAGCTGGCAAGTGTCTTCACTTACATCAACGCCCTCCCAGACACCCTTGACCCACTCCAATTCACATACCGCCCAAACAGATCCACAGATTTGGTCATCTCTATTGCTCTCCACACTGCCCTCTCCCACCTGAAGAAGAGGAACACCTACATGTATGTGAGAACGCTGTTCATCGACTACAGCTCAGCATTCAACACCAAATTCCCTTCCAAGTTCACACTAATCTTAGGACCTTGGGACTCAACACCTCCATCTACAACTGGATCCTGGGCTTCCTGATGGGCTGCCCCTAAGTGGTAAAGATAGTCAATAACACATCCACCATACTACCTTTAACAGGGACCCTCAGGGGTGTGTGCTTAGTCCCTTCTTGTTGTCCCTGTTCGCTCATGACTGTGTAGCCACACAAGACTCCAAGACAATCATTAAGTTTGCTGATGACACAACGGTGGTAGGCCTGATCACCAATGACGATGAGACAGCCGATAGGGTGGAAGTCAGTGACCTGGCAGTGTGGTGCCAGTACAACAACCTTTCCCTCACCGCCAGCAACACAAAGGATATAATCGTGGACTACAGGAAAACGGAGGGATGAGCAGGCCCCCATCCACATCGGCAGGGCTGTAGTGGAACGGATCAAGAGCTCCAAGTTCCTCCGTGTCCACATCACTAAGGAATTACTTGGTCCACACACACCAACACGGTCCTGAAGAAGGCACAACAACAGCCCTTCCCCGTCAGGAGGCTGAAAAGGTTTGGCATGGGCCCTCAGATCCTCCAAAAGTTCTACAGCTGCACCATTGAAAGCATCTTATTAACTGGCAGCATCACTGCTTGGTATAGCAACTGCTTGACATCCGACCGCAAGGCGCTACATAGGTTAGTGCGTACAGCCCATTACATAACTGCGGCCGAGCTCCCTGCCATCCAGGACTTCTATACCAGTCGGTGTCAGAGGAAGGCCCTACAAATTGTCAAAGACACGCAAGTCATAGACTGTTTTCTCTGCTACCGCACGGCAAGTCTGGAACCAACAGGACCATGAAAAGCTTCTACCCCCAAGCCATAAGACTGCTAAATAGGTAACCAAATAGCTACTCGGACTATATGCATTCACTCTTTTTGCTCATCACATACATTGCTGCCACTGTTTATTATCTATCCTGTTGCCTAGTCACTTTACCCCTATCTATATGTACATATCTACCTCAATTACCTCGTACCCCTGCACAATGACTATGTACTGGTACCCTGTGTAGCCAAGTTATCGTTACTCATTGTGCATTTATTCCTCATGTTATAATTTTTTCCCATTCTTTTTCTCTTTGCATTGTTGGGAAGGGCCCGTAGGTAAGCACTGTTAGTCTACACCTGTTATTTACGAAGAATGTGACAAATAACAGTTTATTTTATTTAATTTAATGATGGGAGCATTTACCATATGGAGTGGACCATGTCTCTCTCCTTTTGTTTACCCTCTTCTCTAATTCCCAAGGCTTCGTTCTCTCCATTCCGCCTGGTGTCGCCGATAATTACAACCAATCACAGCCCTACATATTGTTTGAATTATTCATATAAATATTTATTCGCAATCTGTCCCGGAGTATAATTAACTAAATAATGATCTAGAGTCAATTAACGACCCACTAGCTGGAGCTGGGGACTCTGGCTGGCCAATGAGAGGAGAGAGCTTGGTTTCTGTAGTGAGAAGAATTAAATAGATTGATCTTCATATCAACATCCGTTCTGTAGAGAGAGAGAGAGAGAGAGAGAGAGAGAGAGAGAGAGAGAGAGAGAGAGAGAGAGAGAGAGAGAGAGAGAGTGGGGGGATCGAAAGAGAGACATTGGGGAAGGAGGGAGAGAGGGAGAGAGAGACAGAGAGCAAGGGGTGAGGGTACACTAACCAGAGAGAGATAGAGAGGGGGTGAGAGAGAAAGAGAAAGAAGGAGGGATAGAGAGTGGGAGAGCTCAAGAGAGAGAGGAAGAGAAAGAGAGAATGAAAGAGAGAAATCAGGGGTATCACACACCCAGTGGCGGATTTAGGTATAGGCGACATGGGCATCTTGCCGGGGGCGGGCACGGGGCGCCCGCACAAAAAAAAAAAGTTTGCGCGATCGGGTTTCTATCGCTCATTTGCATGTCACGTCAATGATATCATGTCACCGTGTGGGATTGTGGGTCAACTAACTTCTTCAGGCTAGGGTCTATTTTTCTCCATTTCCGCCTGACTGACGTGCCCAAAGTAAACTGCCTGTTGCTCCGTCCCTGAAGCCAGGATATGCATATAATTGGTACCATTGGAATGAAAACACTCTGAAGTTTGTAGAAATGTTAAAACAATGCAGGAGACTATAACACAATAGAGATGGTAGGATAAAATCCAATAGAACGTATAGGGATTTATTTTTTATCTATCTCCCAGTATGCAATTCCTATGGTTTCCACTGGATGTCAGTAGTCTTTGTTCAAGGTTTCAGACTTGTTTCTTCCCAAACGAGGAAGAATTATGCAATTTAGTACTGGTAGAGTTGGACATCAGTCTATCGTTTTCCTATTGAACATACTTCTTTCCGAATGAAATATTATAGTTTAATTACATTTTAGGGTATCTGAGGATTAAAAAGAAAAGTATTTTGACTTGTTTTAACAAAGTTTAGCGGTATCTGTTTGGATTCCTTTCTCTGCATGTTGAACGAGTGGATTACTCAAATCGATGGCGCCAACTAACTAAACTTTTTGGGATATAAATAAGGATTTTATCTAACAAAACGACACTACATGTTGTAGCTGGGACCCTTTGGATGAAAAATCTGAGGAAGATTTTCAAAAAGTAAGTGAATATTTAATCGCTATTTGTGAATATACAGTGAGGGAAAAAAGTATTTGATCCCCTGCTGATTTTGTACATTTGTCCACTGACAAAGAAATTATCAGTCTATAATTTTAATGGTAGGTTTATTTGAACAGTGAGAGACAGAATAACAACAAAACAATTCAGAAAAACGCATGAGAAAAATGTTATAAATTGATTTGCATTTTAAAAGGGAAATAAGTATTTGACCCCTCTGCAAAACATTACTTAGTACTTGGTGGCAAAACCCTTGTCGGCAAACACAGAGATCAGACGTTTCTTGTAGTTGTCCACCAGGTTTGCACACATCTCACGAGGGATTTTGTCCCACTCCTCTTTGCAGATCTTCTCCAAGTCATTAACTACTTACAGAGTGGTGGGGCGCTAGCGCTCCCGACACTACCCGGTGAAATGCAGGGCGACAAATTCAAAATGCAAAAGTTGAATTATTAAACATTCATCAATATACAAGTGTTGCATAGTCATCAAAAGCTCTGCTTCTTGGCAATATCACAACGTTGTCAGATTTCAAAAAGGCTTTACGGCGAAAGCACAACATTTGATTGTTTGAGGGTAGCAACTCCAATATTTTTCCATTAGCATAAATTCATAAACCATCGCGGTTCACACAAAACACATTTCACAGCGAAAAAAAATCCCTTACCTTTTGAAGAACTTCTGCTGAGGGCTTCCCAAGTGTCCAACGAAGACATCCAATGGTTCTTTTGTTAGAAAAAAAAGTAATTTATTATATCCATGAATCTTCGTTTGGTTGGCGCGTTATGATCATAAAATACAGCGTCCACTCGCCCATTGAACCGTGAAGAGAACGCGTTCAACCTATACCTATACACTTGTCCAAGAACAATCAAACATCATTGATAATGTATCCTTAGGAACACTTGTATGTATATTTACTATAATATTTCAACCGGATTATAAACTGGACGATAGGAAAGGAAAAAACCACAGCGCGCTCGAGCCCGTGAACGCGCATCCTCTTCTGTTTACATCCGATGACAAGTTTGAAATTCTTCTTCTATTACCATCCAGAGCAACTATAACATCACCAAACACTGTCTAGAGACTGTTGACATCCAATGGAAGCAATAGGTACTGCAATCTTACTCCCACACTCTATTTGTGTTTTTGTGGGATATAGGATTTGTGCAATTTCGTTTTATTTGTGTGTTTTTTGTTAGCAATAGGGTAATAGGGTAATAATTTGATTATCTTTTTATTTGTATTTATATACTACAATTTGTTTCTATTTGTCTTTGTTACTTCTTTTTGTATTTATGAGTCTTGTTTTTGTATATATTTTTAAATTTATGTAGTTTTAAATGTTATGATTATTTATTTGTGTTGTTCCAAATGTCAGAATAAAAATTACAGTTAGTGCAGAATGGTGGGGGCTGAAGGGGGTTCGCCCAGGAGCCATACAAGCTAGAACACCCACTGCACACACCCACTGCAAGTTCATTAAATTAACACAATTAAATTTACTATCCTTCTTGTCAACTAGATTTGTGGCTTCAGTCAAAAATAATATTTGGGGATTTTTTTCATTTGTCCACTGTTGATAGAGTCCCAAAAATGTTTTTCATGTCAGCAGTCAAGGTTAAAAGATATTTGACTTGAAAGAAGTAAAGTACTGGCCACATCATCACTTTGCCTCTTGAATGTCCAATATCTTGAAAACTTGACTGCTGTCATGCAACACTTTTTGAGTGGATTTTCCCTTTAACACACACTCACACAAACCCACACACACCTCTTCACACACACACTGAGCCATATAGAACGCTAACCTTTCCTTAACTCAGCTGTTAATAACCATAGTTCGTCTACTCGTAAACTAAAGGGAGTTGATTTAGACTAACCACTAACCCCTCATTTCAACACCACCCTATACCATCGTTATTGACTTTGTACTCCTCCCAGTGTTTCTGTCTGTATTTAGCCTGGAGGGCATGGTCTTTCTGGATCTACCTGTGTATGTTACATCTGTAAACTGCCTCAGGGTTGTTCTGCCAGTGATGGTTCTGTAATTAGGTTGTAGGATGCCCTGACGATTTAGCACACATTTGCACCCTATTTCCTTTATTACCTATGGGTCCTGGTCAAAAGAAGCGTAGGAAATAGTGTGACATTTGAGACACAACCATTAATGCTGGACACTGAAATCACCTTGACACCCTGGCTGAAATGGACACACTCTAGTTTGTCTATTGCGGAAGACACACACACAGACTAAACACACACAGGCATCATGGCCACAAAGAGGGGCAGAGTCCACACACACTAATTACGGTTTCTATAATGATGGAACACAATGGGCTGAAAGCGAGACACAATTCTGCCAATACTGCTTCTCCGCGCTATCTATAAGAACACACACACACACGCACACACTTACGCACACTCACACTCACTCACACACACATGGACACACACAGGGTTGGGTAGATTACTTTCTAAATGTAATATGTAACAGTTACTAGTTACCAGTCCAAAATTGTAATCCGTAACATAATCGGATTACAATATTTGTGTTGTTAACATAACTGATTTCAGTTTGTTTTTTTGTAATAAGATTACATCTAATCACCTGGCACACATACACACACACACACACACGGCACATGCTGTTTTAATGACACTGTGACAGCCTGACCTGTAGCCACCTGTACAGGAACAGTGGGTGTGCCCACTCAGGAAACATGACTGATATACATGCCATATTACAAGGACATATAGATGCAAGCAAGCCTGCAACCTTAAACACACGCACACAAGCAGGTACGAAGGTACGCAAGCATGAATGCTCACACACAGACACACACACAGTTCTATGCGTCTTGGTAAGTCTGTTAGAGAATGTGAGTTGTGTGTGTGTGGGTTGATGCATGGGGTTTCTGTGTGTGTCTGTATGTGTGTGAGTGTGTGTGTGTGTGTTAGTGAAACGGTTCCTCTTTCTTTTTTAATTCAGCACGTCAGAAGCGGTTTACTAAATTGTGTTACCCACCAACGCAATAGCACAACCCACACCTTGAAAAATCATGAGCTCTTTCAAGTTCCAGAGATAATTCTCTTCAATATAGTTTAAAAGTCAGAGAGACAACAGAGGGGAAACAGGAAGGAGAGAAACAAAGAGAGAGAGAGAGAGACTGAGATGAAAAGTGAAATAAGGAGAGAGAGAGAGAGAGAGAGAGATTACGAGTGAAAGAGAGATAAAGAGTGAAAGAGAGGCAGACAGAAAGAGATAGAGAGGCAGACAGAAAGAAAAAAAGAGGGAGGAAGGGGGAGGGAAGAGGGAGAAGGAGAATGAAGTTCAGATAACACTCCCTTCTCTAGTCCTTTGTTCTTTTAGGAGGGACAGGCTTTTCTACCGTAAGGTTTATATGAACTCAAAATCAGCATTATCATAAACAGACGTGTCACAATATATTCCCTCTCCTCTTCTAAAACAATTCTCATACACATTTGAACTCATTTAGTTTTGGTTAAAAGGGCTGGAATCTTCAGAAACCTCAGAAACAAGAGGTTTATAATGACTCATGTCTGTCTGGTGAAGACCCTAAGAATTTTCTCTCTGATGTTTTCCAACAAGGACGAGAGAGAGAAAGAAACAGTGAGACACAGAGAGAAAGACCATATCAACATTACATGAGTGATGAGTCTTCAACCCTCAAAAGCAGAAAAACCTCTTTGTCTGTTGTCTCACATTCTGATCCTGTCAAATTAACTATATATGAGACACTCATAAGAATTTCACTACGGCCTGTCAAACGTTCATCAGCCGGAAGAAAAGTGTGTCTGTGTGTGCGTGCATGTGTGTGTGTGAATAGTGTTTAATTTTCCATTGGATCTGATCTGCAGACTGCTTGTCTTTCTTTTCATCACAAAATAATACAGAATAGAACATTGGCTTCTCGCTTCTTCTTGGCTTATTTACAACATTTTTGATCCTCCCTACTCAGAATACACACTGATGCCTACTTTCCGCAATCTTATCTACCTCAGAACAGATGTATTCAAATCCAGGCCTCAAGGTCTATAGGGATGCTGGAAGGGTTGGGGTCATTCATTTGTCAATTCAAAGAGTAAACCATATTCCAATTCCAAATTCTCCTCATTGAAAAGCATGGAAAGGAATTGAAATGACAGTTGAATTGTACTTCCTGAATTGACTGGAACTGAAATGGAATTGACCCCAACCTTAGCAGCTGGTTTTCTTTCCCCTGATACATTGTTTACAGTGTCTTTGGATCAATCAACAACAACAAAAAATATTCAACTGGCCAACAAATACGAACTCATATTTCCTGTAAATATAACTTTTTATTTGTATCTTGCTCCAAGTCTCTATATATTTTTTTGGAATACCCTATCCGAATTACTTCAACTGGGTTACAAGCAATTAAATAAATTCTTGGCAAATCAAGAAATAGCAGTGGATCTATGGCGAGTGATCGAGTGCTGCATCAGATGACCTCGCCTCCACAATCACCCGACCTCAACACAATTCAGATGGTTTGGGATGAGTTGGACCGCAGTGTGAAGGAAAAGCAGCCAACAATTGCTCAGCGTATGTCGGAACTCCTTCAAGACTATTGGAAAAGCATTCCTCATGAAGCTGGTTGAGAGAATGACAAGAGTGCGCAAAGCTGTCATCAAGGCAAAGGTTGGCTTTTTTTTAAACTTTTTGGGTTACTACATGATTCCATATGTGTTATTTCATAGTTTTGATGTCTTCATTACTATTCTACAATGTAGAAAATAGTAAGAAATAATAAGAAAACCTTGAATGAGTAGGTGTGTCTGTTGATCTGCTTCTGTTCTTTGGGTGATCTGCTTCTGTTTTTTGGGTTATTTGCTTCTGTTCTTTGGGTGGCACTGTGTGCTCTTTTTGAAGGATGGGTCCCGGTCTCTCGGGGGCCCTGGGATCCGGGGAGACGGTGGTGGTCTGCTGGTCACTGGGATGACAACCCAACTTGGGATGGGAGGGGTTTTAGCGGATGTAATATTGGGGATCAATTGGAGGTTTACTTAGTAGCAATGCAAATATCATGATACAGCTATATGGACACTTAATCACTATGGTACTTTTTAATGGTTTACAAACAGATATTATGATAAATAGATTTGAAACTTGTATCTCATGGTAAATGGTGAAATAAGTATCAGTTATAATTGTAATGGCTTTGTAGATAATAAGAAAATACAATCAGTATTTCCCTGGCTAAAATAGAAGGAATATAAAATGTATTGTTTACAGCAAACTCATTCAACAATTTTAGATGAAGTTTTGTGGAAAAAAGAGGGGAGAAAATATACTTCTCCCATGGTCAAAGAAATCCAAAAGGGGTGATGATATTAATTAACAGTAATTTTGATCCGAATGTGCATATTGTCTAAACAGAACCTCAAGGTAGATGGCTGTGTCAATCAGTAGTTAGGATCAATGTTGTTGTCCGCGCACACGCGCGCGCGCACACACACACACACACACACACACACACACACACACACACACACACACACACACACACACACACACACACACACACACACACACACACACACACACACACACACACACACACACACACACACCCTCTGATGGTGATTTGTTGTGTTCAGAAAAGTTAAGAAGATATAGAGTCTAGATTAAAATGCTTTCCATTTCTGGTTTTAGTAAATCTGTCTGATGGCCAGTCACCTTAACTGTCAGTGAAAACCTTGGTATTAATCTACACTGCAAAAACACACACACATGCATGCACACAAACGGACGCACTTTTTATATCTCATCTTGCTCAAGGTAGATCTCAGTTGTCATAGCACCGTCCCAATTCCAGTGCAGGGTGTGTGTATTCCCTCTCTCCTCCCATGTGTTATACAAGTTCTAGTTCAGGCATAGAGATAGACTTGTGTAGGATGGAAAAAATACAATACAACAATGCTGTGAACAAGAGAGAGAGAAAGAGATCAGGAGGGAGGAAGAGAGAGAGAGAGAGAGTGGGAGACAGAGACGGAGGGAACGAGAGAGGGAGAGAGAGAACAAAGGAGAGAGAGGGTCGAAGAGAGAAACAGAGAGAGACATGACCAAAAACATGCAATACCATATAACATAAACCATAACTATCTCCTTAGGAAACACGTATACTTTCATGAACTGTTCCCAGCCAATACCTGTTTTCCTCTCACATGTACAGCCTGACCAATTCACTTTCCCGTCAGAATTACTCCTCTCTTGGGGTTCTGGTGGCATGAATTGAAACGTGTGGCTATCTCGTGGCTTTTCTTTTGCAAAATAACTATGAATTAATTAACAGACTTATTTTCTTATAATTTAAAGGTGAGGGAGGACAATTGTTTTCATGAGCATGGCCTTACTTCTATTACAGCATATTGGATCACTGTCATTGATATTCCATTCACCCAGTTTAATGTAACAGCGATAGGTTTAGGCTACTACATGATAATCCAATTTTCCCTATACCCATCATGAGGTTGCTACAACCTAGCCTATGAATTTGTGGTATATCTAGCTGACATAGGGTGTAATCATCAGTCTAACAGTTGCAAACAACAGTTTTTATTGGACAAATTCAGGTATGTTTATCCCCGTTTTGTTCCGTTTGTTTCCGTTTAAGAAATGTTTTTCAACAGAATCGGTGGAATGAATACACCCATGATCACACGTAAACACAGTTCACTTTCATAGCAGCCACGTTGTATTCCTTCTCGCATCTCTCCTCCTCTCACTGCTCCCTTTGCTTGTGAGAATGCACAACACATCAGCTGTATTTGACCAAGTGTAAAAACCAATACACACAGCCTACATCGTTGTCATCATATTAGCGTCATAGTCAGCATAGCTAATAGCATAGTTAACGTTTTAGTATATCCGCTACAATCATGCAGTAACGTTACAGTGTACAGTCAGTTATTTTTTTTAAATGTTTATTCAACCTTTATTTAACTAGGCAAGTCAGTTAATAACAAAATCTTACATACGATGACTGCCTAACCCGGCCAAACCCGGACGATGCTGGGCCAATTGTGTGCCACCCTATGGGACTTCCAATCACTGCCGGATGTGATACAGCCTGAATCCAAACCAGGGACTGTGGTGACGCCTCTTGCACTGAAATGCAGTGCCTTAGCTGACTTGCCTAGTTAAATACAGGTAAATGTTATTTAAAAAATATATAATTTAAACATCCCTATGGCCTGAACTGTTTAGGATAGATGGCAGGTCCCATGTGGGCTTACACACAATTCCTGTTTGCTTGTAATTTAAACCTTATTGACAACAATAACGATGATATTTGACTGTTAAGCCTTGCATTTCTGTTGCTATATTTAGCCTACTTTTCTGTCATTTTCAATTTTTATAAATTCTTCATTACCCACCCTAATTTATCAAGTCTGCAAACTTAAATGTTAAGGTCTGCAGGGGTAAATGTTACGTTTTACTTTATTTATTTTTCTACCTTAAGGGGGGCTGGGATCTGGGTGGGGAACGACCAATGAGTGGGTTTCCCTGTGGGTCCTGGGTCCACATCCATGGGCTTGTTAACACTAAAGATAACAATTGCATCATTAAGATAACATTCCTGTTTAAAAAACCATGGCAATGCTAGCTATTCTCTCTTGGAATCTGAAAGGCCTAAATTGTCCTATCAAATGTTCCAGCTGTCTTGATATCCTAGCAAGAAACCATATTGGTATAGCAATGTTCCAAGAAACACACCTGCTCCATAATGACGCACATAAAACAGCCTGTCTTTTTAAATTTCCTGGTAGTTGGCCATGAGAGAAAACATACTGTTCAGAACGAGAGTTCAGAAATTTGTATTTCACTATAGCCACTATAGCAGTGGAGATTGTGTTTGATAAAAAATTCAAATTGTTGGATATCCTCCCTCTGGCTGGATTCCGACAGGAATTACTAACCACTCCAAAAAACATTATTGTGTATCAAAGTATCAAATCGAAAACAACAGGTGTAGACCTTCCCATGAAATGCTTACAAGCCCTTAACCAACAATGCAGTTCAAGAAATAGAGTTAAGAAAATATTTACTAAATAAACTAAAGTAAAAAATGTAAACAAAAATAGCACAATAATATAACAATAACAAGGCTATATACAGGGAGTACCGGTATCGAGTCAATGTGCAGGGGTAAAGGTTAGTCGAGGCAATTTGTTCATGTAGGTAGGAGTATCCATTTGTCCATTTGATTAATTGTTCAGCAGTCTTATGGCTTGGGGGTAGAAGCTGATAAGGAGCTTTTTGGATCTAGACATGGCGCTCCGGCACCGCTTGCCGTGCGGTAGCAGAAAGAAGAGTCTATGACTTGGGTGACTGGAGTCTTTGACCATTTTTTGGGCCTTCCTCTGACACCACCTAGTATATAGGTCCTGGATGGCAGGAAGCTTGGCGTGATATACTGGGCCGTCAAACACTACCCTATTTAGCGCCTTATGGTCGGATGCCGAGCAGTTTCCATATCAGGCAGTGATACAACCAATCAGGATACTCTTGACGGTGCAGCTGTAGAACTTTTTGAGGATCTGGGGACCCATGTCACATCTTTTCAGCCTCCTGAGGGGGAAAGGTGATGTTGTGCCCTTATCACGACTGTCTTGGCGTGTTTGAACCATGATCGTTTGTTGGTGAAGGAAGGAACTTGAAACTCTCGACTTGCAGGTCTGACGTGGCCCATAAGACAACATTTTCCGAACACAATGACAAGTATTGCTTCACCATAACTAAACACATTCTGAAATGAACATAAGGTATATGGTCATGAAGGGTTTACTTTTAATTCAATTCTTTAAATTGGGCATTCACTGGGAAAAGGAATAAAGGTATTGAAAACAAAAACGATATAGTGCTCTCACTAACAAAGATCATATCTCTCTCCCTAACAAACACAGTCATGGGTGGGAATCTCTCTTATTCACTCAAAAGGCATGCTGGGAATTATGCAAATGAGGCTTTACACCCTACAGTGTAGAAACAACACACCCAGTGTTTGTTTAATTAATACCTAAACGCTATGTGTTGAAAAAACATGTTCATGTGTTTAAAAAGTGTTAGTGGATAAACATGTTCTGGAGTTTACAATCTAAATACTGTGACGCGTTCTCATTTAAATTCTAAATGTCTTGACGCATTTAAAACACTTGGTTTTACAGTGTATGTCGCTCTTTCACCCCTCTGTCTCTTTCTCTTTCTCCCTCCCTCCATCTGTCCTGCGGCTGTCTCTCTCATTACTAGGTTGTTGTAGGTCCATGTTGGCTAAACACCTGCTAAGGCTGATCCCTGTGTACCTGTCACAGAGAAACAAGCTGTTACCTCTCTCTCCCTCTCTCCTCTCCTCCGCTAGCTGTATCCCTCCTTCCCCCTCTCCTCTACCAGTCCTGCCTCTCCTGTTCTATCCTCCTGTCATTACTGTTTCCTTACTGTATCTCTTTCTCATTCCCCCTCTCCCACTCTTCTCCCACTCCTCTCTCATTCCGCTCTCACTCCAACCATTATATGGTGATGGGTTCGCTATGTGTATTGATAGAAAAAATGAATCACATAGAACACTTGATGTGCGTGTGTGCGCAGACTGATTCTGTTTCATTATCAGTGTGTGATGATGAGAGGGGAGCGGTCAGCTGCAGTGTCCAGTCTGTCTATTTATCTGTCTGTCTGACTGTCTCAGATTAATCCTCAGGGCATGGCCCACTAACTACTGTGTGTGTGTGTGTGTGTGTGTGTGTGTGTGTGTGTGTGTGTGTGATTAATTTGTGGGGAGGAGGCGGGGCATGTCTCATTAATTAGTGTGTGAGGGGCGTAATTACCAGATGATTGGTGATTAAGAATGAGAGTCAGGCGTTGCATCCTAATTGGCACCCTATTCCCTAGATAGTGCACTACTTTTGACCAGGGCCTATAAGGCATTATGTAGCGAATAAGGTGTCAATTGGGATGCAAACAAAGTCAGGTTGTACAGGGCAGGACACCAATCACACAGGAGAACAAAGGACACAAAATCCCTCAGGTATACTGGAGCAAGAACATGCATGCGTGTGTGGGTTTGTGTATGTGTGATGCTGGTGTAACATGGCATAGGCAGGATTATACAACTGGATGTGTGTTGTTTTATGCTACTCTATTAACCAGAGCACGATGGTGAAAAGAGGTGACACTCCAGCAAGGGCCATGCTGTTTGTGTAGGCTACTGTGAGTGTGAGCGAGTTACACTGCCATAAATTTAATATCATCCAATATGATTACGTATTAGATACCTGTCTTGACTGCATCAAACCGGAAGAAGCTAGTTAAGCTAGCTAGTTAGGCTAATTGAGGCTACCTGCGCTTTCTCGTCCTACAGTTACAAACAACAACAAATCCATTCAGAATATGAAGTACCAGCCGACCTGTTGATCGTTGTAGCCTCTCTCTCTCTCTCTCGCTCGCAGCAGTCGCGTTCGGCTCTGTATGGCTCCTTCCGGACAAGTCAGTTAAAATTACACATACTTGTGACAACCATATCAGATCCGACCCAGAGCTGTGACATTATTTAGAATTCTGGATCCGGACCCGGTACAGGTTGATCTGTGAAGACCTCTAGTGCATGTGGACGTGTTTAACTATACTTGTGTGGACCAGAAGTCCCCACAAGAATAGTAAACATATGAAAATGTGACCAACTGGAGACATTTTGTTAGTTCCCACAAGGTCAAATGCTTTTTTAGTGGGTTTAGGGTTAAGGTTAGAACTAAGGTTAGTTTTAGAGCTAGGTTTAGAATTAGGGTTGGGTTTATGTGTGTGACAGGGAGATCTAGGAAAGGACTGATTCAGCAAACAAAGAATTGGATAGAGGGGGAAGAGAGGAGGTACCAAATAATCACACACTGCGATGGATGTTAGAGTATAGTGCAGGTTATACTCTGCGATTCAAGAAAAGGTGAGAAAGGGGAAGATTGAATGTTTGGGAGGAATGAGAACAAATGAGAAAAGCGAAAAGAGAGGTTGAGAGCATGACAACAGGATAGAGAAAGGGAGAGTTGAGGATAAAAATATGGTCCTTTTGTGTTTTACAAGAGTCTGTGTTGCAATGATAAGATGGCTAACCTGTTACACGTGTCATCCACACAATATGATGATCCTTCATCACTGGTACACACACTGAATACAGAGAGAGAGGGGGGAACAGAAAGAGTGTGAGGGGGAGAAAGAGGGAGAGGCAGAGTTAGGGAGGGAGGAGGGAGAAAAGGAGAGATTGAGAAGTGGAACAAGGACACACTAAAAAATGAGGGAGAGTGAGAGAGTGAGGTGCAGTATTCCAGGGACTCACCAGGAGAGGTGCCTCTGTAATAGAGGAACAAGTGCCTCTGAAATACAGGAAATTAATCGAGTCACACATACAGTACTTTGGTTGGAAACCCAGGGTCTGTTTTAATGCGAGGTTCACTGCCACAACCATGCTGCTTTAAACCACAGCAAGCTCTCTTTCTTTCTTTCCCTCTTCATCTCTCTCTCTCTCTCTCTCTCCAACTATCTCTTTTTCTCTCTCTCTCATTCTCTTTCCTCCGTCCTCCACTCGTGACGCAGCCTCCGTGCTATCCCTTCCCACCCTTGGCTCTTTTGTAAAGCTGACACATTTCTAGTGAACTAGAAGAGGACTGACTGTGTGCAGGGTGAGGTGCCCAGTTTATCCCACTACTGCAGCATGTGGAGAAAACCCCAAATGCCATTGTGTTCATCAGGCTTTAACCCCCTTAACCCCTCAATCATTTCTACCTCTGTACTGTATATGTGTCTACTCTATCAATCTGTCTGTCACATTCTCTACATCCCTCCCATGTTATTCCCCCTTGTCTGCCTTTTCCTTTTTCCTTCTCTGCCTTCTCCCTCCCTTTTATCCCACTCCTTCCTTCCCTCACTCTATCATTCCCTCCCTTCTTCTCTCTCTCCCTCCTTTCCTCCCTTCTTCCCTTTCCAAAATTGGATTTCTAATAAACCTAATGGCAGCCAGTTGGACCGCAGGGCCAGCCCACTTCCAGGAACCTGACAGGGTGCCTGTGTTGCGGCAATATGGGGGGCTGTATTTTAATGCCCACATGAATTTGTTTTCCCTTGTCAACTGTTTAGAAAATGTTAGATAAATCAGAGCCTGTGATTGGGCTACACCCTGCATCCAGATCAGCTTAATACAGCACACACACACAATCTGAAATCTTAATAGAGAGCGTCTCATTCCTCCTGACCCAGCACTTTCACAGCCCTGCCTGCTCTCTTTTTCTCTTCTTTGCAGCTGGACATAACATGTAGCTGCTGTGTTGTGATGTAGCTTTATTATCAAGGGATAAACAACACCTAATGCCTATTTAGTGCACTACTTATGACCAGGGCCCATAGTGTTCTGGTCAAAAGTAAAGCACTATATTGGGAATAGGATGCCATTTGGGACGTACGCATATACTTTACATGCTGCGTTAGTGTTTACATCACAGGTGTTACTCGTAGACATTGCCACATGCTACAGTAGTTAGTCATATTCTACTTACCATTTCAGGTAAATAGCACAATGTAAAGCAGTTGTTTATACTATCACTGCAGGGGAGGCCGATCACATACAGAAGTTGAGAGATGTAGTGAGATAGATCCGTGTGTGTCAACCCTGGTCCTTTTGTTTTTGGCCTAGCACTTACACACCTGATTCAAATCAAAGGCTTGATGATGAGTTGATTTGTTGGATCAAGTGTGTGAGTCATAGGGCATAAACTAAATTGTGCACCCATGTGGGTCCCTAGGACCAGGATTGAAACACATTGAGATAGTCATAGTACTTCCCCAGGTTAACGCACGCACGCATCCACCCAGACCCAGACTGACTGGTGTAATGCCTCCCTGTAGTAGACCAGTGGCCTTATAATGGGCTGTTTTAATGTAATCATCAAGTGTAATTAATACCCACACCTCTGATCCACACCTCTGATTATATTCTAATACATCTAGAGAGGAGAGGGGGAGAAGGGGAGAGAGAGAGGACGGGGAAGAGAAAGGGATGGGGGAAGAGAAAGGGATGGGGAGAGAGGAAGGGAAAGAAAGAAATGAGGGGGAGAGAAAGGGAGGGAAGAGCTAGAGGAGGGGGGGAGAGAGTGAGAGAACTTCACTGTATAGGGAAGTGTTGGCCAATATGGAAAAACTCACACCCTTAAACTGCCTGTCTAGAGTGAGCAAGCGAGTAAGTCAGACCTCTGTAACTATTAACATATCTCGAATTTGTCACATAATTGTAGCTGCGTTGCTCTCTCTCTTTCTCTTTCAATCATCCTTAGACCTGTGCCAAGCAGTATGACACTCATGTCGTCTGGGAAATACAGAAAAATAAAGTGAGATTGAGTAGAACCAGCCGGCAGCTGTGTGAAACTGATGGATGAGAAAACGAATTGTGTTGGAAAAAAATATGTTAATAGTTACAGAGGTCTGACTTACTCGCTCGCTCTCTCTCTCTAACCCAAAACTCCCCATGAATGAGATGTGAAACTGAGAATAATGTAACGATTATAGAAACAGAGTGAGAGAGAGAGTTGTGGGTCTGTTACAGACTGTGAGCTTGATCTTGGTTTGGTGTGACAGGAGCCATCTGTACACAAAAAAAGGTTATTGAGGGGTTCTTTGTCAGGAGTGAGGGTGATATGGGTAACAATTCTTAATGTAGGGTTATTTACTGCTCAGGAAGGGTTCTTTACCGCTGTGATGGTTGTGAAGAACCATCCTGTTCTTTCCCTCTCTACTATTCTTTCATTTATGCCATGAAATGCTACACTGTTAAAAAGTATGGTAAACAACAACATGTTACTGAATTTTGTGTATTTGTGCCAACCGTCAGTAGCAGTGGTTGATGGTTATGTACATTTAACATTGTCTGTTCGGCAATCTTTATAAGAGCATGTGACATTAAAGAGCTGCACTGTTAAGAGGTTACTGTGCATGTCGCAGTAGCTTCATGGCAGTTAGATGCCTGGAAGTTGCTGTGAATTGCCAAGAAATTGCCATTAAGTTGCTGGAAAATGCAAAGTCATCATTTAACAGTGGCAGCTTTTGGTTGTCACACAAGTTTTTAAAAAGATTACAGAACTGGGAGTGGAGCTATTAGCTTTTCAACCTTTATTAACATAACTAGGGGTGGCAGGTAGCCTAGTGGTTAGAGCATTGGGCTGGTAACCAAAAGGTTGCTGGATCAAATCCCTGAGCTGACAAGGTAAAAATCTGTTGTTCTGCCTCTGAACAAGGCAATTAACCCACTGTTCTCTGGTAGGCTGTCATTGTAAATTAGAAGTTAGTTAAATTAAGTTTAAATAAAACTATATAGCACTAATGCTTGGCACAAATATGATAATGTCACCAGCACAATGCCACACCTACATTTCAAAGTGATGAATCTACCTTATATTGAATGAAAAAAAAATACCATGATACTACATTCTGTGCACATGTAACCTGAAAGGTACCGACCATACCATGTGAGTACCTAACAGTGTGCTAAAAGCGCATCTGAAGTGTCCTATAAGTATAACTGTAGAACCTGTCATTGGCTGGCAGATAGCCTAGCGGTTAAGAGTGTTGGGACAGAAATTGAAAGATCGCTGGTTTGAATCCCAGAGCTGACTAGGTGAAAAATCTGTCAATGTGTCCTTAAGCAAGGCACCTATCCTTAATTGCTCCTATAAGTTTCTGGACAAGAGTGTCTACTAAGTGACTAAAAGGTCATTGGGTTCCCCTACAGGGGCAAAACAAAATAGGGTTCCTTGTGAGAAGGTAATCAATCAAAAAAAACCTAGAGAGGAACCAGGCTCTGAGGGGTGGCCAGTCCTCTTCTGGTTGTGCCGGGTGGAGATTATAACAGAACATGGCCAAGATGTTCAAACGTTCATAGATGACCTGCAGAGTCTGTTTATAGATTGTTTATATATATATTTACATAAGGGTTCTATGTGGCACCCAGAAGGATTCCCCCTTAGGGACAAATTACATGTCTATACTAATCTTTTAACAATCAGAATATATTAGGATACTGTCCAAATACATTACTTTTGACAGGAACACTACGGGCTCTATGGTGAACTCACTCCAGACGAAGTTCTAACTCCTGATCTCAGAGGTTAGTTTCTGCATTGTATTTTATCTTGCTGAAGGTAAGGCTTAAAGTCAAGCAAACTGGTTCCAGGTCTGTGCTTATAGGGGAAAAATCATCCAGCGTCGTTAAGTGTTATTCACCGTGCCGTGCTGTGTCATGTCTCTTGCCCAATGGAGGAAGGCTGTTGTTAATCTGTGTGAATGTGTGTGTGTTTAGCCGTGTGTGTGTATAAGAGTGTGTTTGTGTGTGTTTTAATTGTGACGAATGACTCCTCGTCCCAACGGATGCTGCTGTCCCTGGCCCCAGGCTCCCACGGTCGTTAATTACCATGAATTAATGGTTTTATCTGCAGCCAGTAAATAAAAAGATTGTCACCAGGGCCCACATTACACCAAGGCTTTTATCAAAGTGTGAAAATGTCGGACCGGCTTGGCTTGAATTATCATGCACAAACACATCAAGCTCTATCCCCATCAGAAATAACCGTCCCCTTTACCAGATTAAATTACACACACAAACACTGACGAAAGCCGAGAGCGCACACACACACACACCTGTCCTCTGTGGGGTTTAAGATGCAGTACCAGTCAAACGTTTGGACACACCTACTAATTCCAGGGTATTTTCTTTATTTTTACTATTTTATACATTGTAGAATTATAGTGAAGGCATCAAAACTATGAAATAACACATGGAATCATGTGGTAACCAAAAAAGGGTTAAACAAATCAAAACATATGTTTTTATTGAGATTCTTCAAAGTAGGCAAATTTTGCCTTGATGACAGCTTTGCTGCTTCATGAGGTAGTCACCTGGAATGCATTTCAATTAACAGGTGTGCCTTGTTAAAAGTTCATTTGTGGAATTAATTTATTTCCTTCTTAATGCATTTGAGCCAATCGGTTGTGTTGTGACAAGGTAGAGGTGGTTTACAGAAGATAGCCCTATTTGGTAAAAGAACAGCTCAAATAAGCAAAGAGAAACAACAGTCCATCATTACTTTAAGACATGAAGGTCACTCAATACGTATCATTTCAAGAACTTTGAAAGTGCAGTCGCAAAAACCATCAGGCGCTATGATGAAACTGGCTCTCATGAGGACCGCCACAGGAAAGGAAGGCCCAGAGTTACCTCTGCTGCAGAGGATAAGTTTATTAGAGTTGCCATCCTAAGAAATTGCAGCCCAAATAAATACTTCACAGAGTTCAAGTAACAGACACATCTCAACATCTACTGTTCAGAGGAGACTGCATGAATCAGGCTGTGGTTGAATTGAAACTACTACCAAAGGATGCCAATAAGAAGACTTTATTGGGCCAAGAAACACGAGCAATGGACATTAGACTGGTGGAAATCTGTCCTTTGGTCTGATGAGTCCAAATTTGACATTTTTGGTTCCAACCGCTGTGTCTTTGTGAGATGCAGAGTAAGTGAACGGATGCTTTCCGCATGTGTGGTTCCCACCGTGAAGCATGGGGGAGGAGGTGTGATGGTGTAGGGGTGCTCTGCTCTGCTGGTGACACTGTCAGTGATTTATTTAGAATTCAAGGCACGCTCAACCAGCATGGCTACCACAGCGTTCTGCAGTGATACGCCATCCCATCTGGTTTGCGCTTAGTGGGACTATCATTTGTTTTTCAACATAAAAATGGGCCCAACACACCTCCAGGCTATGTAAGGGCTATTTGACCAAGAAGGAGAGTGATTGAGTGCTGCATCAGATGACCTGGCCTCCACAATCACCCGACCTCAACCCAATTGACTTGGTTTGGGATGAGTTGGACCGCAGAGAGAAGGAAAATCAGCCAAATAGTAATCAGCATATGTGGGAACTCCTTCAAGACTATTGGAATAGCATTCCAGGTGAAGCTGGTTGAGAGAATGCCAAGTGTGTGCAAAGCTGTCATCAAGGCAAATGGTGCCTACTTTAAAGAATATAACATCTAAAAGAAATGTTGATTTGTTTAACACTTTTCGGGTTACTACATGATGCCATATGTGCTATTTCATAGTTTTGATGTCTTCACTATTATTCTACAATGTATAAAATAGTACAAATAAATAAAAACCCTTGAAAGAGTTGGTGTGTATATTGCTTACATGTGGCTGTAATTTAAAGAATAGTGATGTTTAGTGGTTTGTAACCTGCACACACATGCACTCTAGACTCTTTGCGTGGCTGACAGTCAGCTCTGAAGACATGGTCCCCATTGGAGTAGCTCCAGTAAGTGTACCAAAATATTCAAGGAGCATTTTCTCAAAAGTGGGGTTACAAGTTCATTAACTTTCAAAGCAGAATCAGTTTCCCATTGTTGCTCAACACTAGTGTATGATGTACCATTTTGTAGCTCTTAGTCTCTACTTTTATCCAATGTAAAAACCAAAAAATTGCTACGTAAGATTGAATAGAGCCAGTCGGTCACACATTACAAGCCACATTATACTGACAGGTGAAGTGATATGTTGGTTCACCCCAGACTTGACTGCCCTTGACCAGCACAAAAACATCCTGTGGCGTACTGCATTAGCATCGAATAGCCCCCGCGATATGCAACTTTTCAGAGAAGTCAGGAACCAATTTACACAGTCAGTTAGGAAAGCTAAGGCTTGCTTTTTCAAACTGAAATTTTCATCCTGTAGCACTAATTCCAAACACTGTAAAGTCCACTGAGAATAAGAGCACCTCCTCCCAGCTGCCCACTGCACTGAGGCTAGGAAACTGTCACCACCGATAAATCTATGATAATTGATCATTTCAATAAGCATTTTTCAACGGCTGGCCATGTTTTCCACCTGGCTACCCCTACCCCGGCCAACAGCTCTGCACCCCCCACAGAAACTTGCCCAAGTCCCCCCCGCTTCTCCTTCACCCAAATCCAGACAGCTGATGTTCTGAAAGAGCTGAAAATTCTGGATCACTACAAATCAGCTTGGCTTGACAATCTGGACCCTTTCTTTCTTTCTAAAATTATCAGCTGAAATTGTTGCAACCCCTATTACTAGCCTGTTCAACCTCTCTTTGGTAACCAAACTGTTAAAGAACTATATCCATACTGCCCTGCCTTTCTAAAATCTTCGAAAGCCAAGTGAACAAACAGATCACCGACCATTTCGAATCCCACCGTACCTTCTCCACTATACAATCTGCTTTCCAAGCTGGTCATGGGTGCACCTCAGCCACGCTCAAGGTCCTAAATGATATCATAACCATCATCGATAAAAGACAGTACTGTGCAGCCGTCTTCATCGACGTGGCCAAGGCTTTCGACTCTGTCAATCACCGCATTCTTATCGGCAGACTCAATAGCCTTGGTTTCTCAAATGACTGCCTAGCCTGGTTCACCAACTACTTCTCAGATAGTTCAGGGTGTCAAATCGGAGGGCCTGTTGTCCGGACCTCTGGCAGTCTCTATAGGGGTTACATTTTCGGGCTGACTCTTTTCTCTGTATAAATCAACGATGTCGCTCTTGCTGCTGGTGACTCTCTGATCCACCTCTACGCAGACGACACCAATCTGTATACATCTGGCCCTTCTTTGGACACTGTATTAACAAACCTCCAAACAAGCTTCAATGCCATACACCACTCCAACTGCTTTTAAATGCTAGGAAAACTAAATTCATGCTCTTCAACCGATCGCTGCCCGCACCCGCTCGCCCGACTAGCATCACTACTCTGGACGGTTCTGACTTAAAATATGTGTCTGGGTTTCTGGTTAGTCTGTAGGTGTCTGGTTAGACTGTAAACTCTCCTTCCAGACTCACATTAAGCATCTCCAATCCAAAATTAAATCTAGAATCGGCTTCCTATTTCACAACAAAGCATCCTTCACTCATGCTGCCAAACATACCCTTGTAAAACTGACTATCCTACCGATCCTTGACTTCGGCTATGTCGTTTACAAAATAGCCTCCAACACTTTATTCACCAAACTGGATGCAGTCTATCACAGTGCCATCCGTTTTGTCACCAAAGCCCCATATGCTACCCACCACTGCGACCTGCATGCTCTCGTTGGCTGGCCCTCGCTACATATTCGTCTCCAAACCCACTGGCTCCAGGTCATCTATAAGTCTTTGCTACGTAAAGCCCAGCCTTATCTCAGCTCACTGGTCACCATAGCAACACCCAACCGAAGCACGCGCTCCAGCAGGTATATTTCACTGGTCATCCCCAGAGCCAACACCTAATTTGGCCGCCTTTCCGTCCAGTTATCTGCTGCCAATGACTAGAACGAATTGCAAAAATCACTGAAGCTGGAGACTCATATCTCCCTCTCTAACTTTAAGCATCCTCTGTCACAGCAGCTTACAGATAACTGTACCTGTACACTGCCCATCTGTAAATAGCACACCCAACTACCTCATCCCCATATTGTAATACATTTTTAATTTTTTGCTCTTTTGCACCCTAGTATCTCTACTTGCACATCATCATCTACACATCTATCACTCCAGTTTTAATGCTAAATTGTAATTATTTTGCCTCTATGGCCTATTTATTGCCTTACCTCCCTAATCTTACCACATTTGCACACACTGTACATAGATTTTTCTATTGTGTTATTGACTGTACGTTTGTTTATCCCATGTGTAACTCTGTGTTGTTGTTTTTGCCGCACTGCTTTGCTTTGTCTTGGCCAGGTCACAGTTGTAAATGAGAACTTGTTCTCAACTGGCCTACCTGGTTCAATAAAGGTTAAATAATTTTTTTTTATAAATATGTAATTCCTTTCTAAATCCAGACGGAGTTACAATAGCCAACAGTGGGAATCATGACGCAACCTTCATTCACAACAACTACCAATGTCTGGAACTCTATTAAAGGAGACTCAGTAATGGGTGCAACAAATCTAACTAATTGATTGGATTAGTTTAGAAAAATGTATGTTATTTATCTTTGTGGAGCAGAAGATTAATCAGTCAGTCAATGTACATGCAAAAACACAGATATTGAAAACAATACACAATCTCCCTGCATAACATGCTGGGAAATACAATAATGATGGTTGTGGTTTTGATGGGGCTCTAACTATCCACAGTGTAAAACAATAACTCTAGTTATTATCACCAACACTGGGGTTCTTTTACATCACTGAATGTTAACTTCACTCTAACAGAGTGAATTTAACTACTGAATCAACACTGGAAATGTTACACTTATAAATTGACACTTGTCAATTTGCTGTGTAGAACCATCTACGTAGGGTTCTTCATAGAACCCCATGTAAATGGTTCAACCTAGAACTCTCTACGAAGGGTTCTACCAATAACTCTTTTATCCCTATCTACACTACGAGATATGAAGGAGAGTCTGAGGAGCAGGGTGGCAAAAGAGAATTCTACTTTTCAATTCACATTACATCCTTGACTTACATTTTGTTGTGGCTGGCAATACAACACTCTCAGTACGCAGCTCAAATTGACCGTAAATACCACAGTAGCGACTAGCCAGTAAACACAAAGTATTCAACAATGACAAAAATGTTTCTTCTAAAACATTTTACATTATTGAATAATGCAACAATTCACGTATGTGCAGACAATTTGTTTGTAGACTACACTCATTATATTTTAGCTTCAAGACAAAAGCAAAGAGTTGCTGTAACAGCATTTCTTCATCAACGTTAGCCTATCCAAAATGAACAATTAACCCTCTAATACAAATATAAAAGTACAGTAGGTCTACATTAGACTATTACAACAAATCAGTCTTCAGTTTTATAAATATAATGAAAATCATTGCATGTGATAAAAGCAAATTGAGACTGAAAACGTGGGTATAACTGAATTCACCATGAGCTGTTTTATATGGAAGCTCATACCTGCCACCAAAATATTTTTACAAAAATAAAATGTCTAATGATTTGTCAATGCGAACAATTATTCTGTGCTTTTGTCTGATCAACTGTAGCCGACTGATAACAACAACAGATGCAGGTAGCCTGGAGAAGCCTGCGCGCTCGGATTCCATCTAGGCCTGTCCTGGCGAAACATGACATCATGTTTTTGTAGCCTAAGCTATGTATTTTATAGCCTAAAATAGGCCCATTTATTTGTGTTCTGAGAAGATGGGAATGTGATCACGTGGTTAATATTCACACTTCAGGTGGGAAAGCTACCTAGGCCTTTTTAATTCAAAATGATTGATTGGAATGAATCAATCAACACAGTAGTGATGACATACTGTATGAGTATCTTTTTAATTACAATGCAAAGGCCTACACAATGCAACCCTAGATACAGTGAGCTCAGCCCTGTTAATTTCTGTCCAATCACAGTTGTTTTCTCTTTGTCTGTGAAAAGGGTTTTCATGTTTTCATCCTCCCTGGGCCCGGAGTTTTTCCAGGAGTTTTTTTTAACCATATGCCCTGATTAGAAAAATAATCTGGTCCCATCATAGCCATTTATTATTATATAATTTGCTACAAATAGGGTCCAGAGTTGGTTAGGTTCGCCTACTACCAGAATAGGAAAAACTCTGGGCCCCAGGAAAACACCCTCCCACACACACACACACACACACACACACACACACACACACACACACACACACACACACACACACACACACACACACACACATATACACCACTCACCACTCAACGACCTGTGGTGCCACCTCTGAAACACCACACAATGTTACGAATGTATGATCTACACATTTGGTGGTGTTTTTGGTGGTGGGGATGAGCTTCCATATTTTTGCGTGGCTCAGTGCAGATGGCAGCTACTATGACAATTTCAGAATGTAACAGGCTGTTACTGCTAAACTCAATAAAACAAGTCTCAAATATTAGGAAAATGTCTATACATTTCAGATGTTTTCAAAAACATTGCTCTGCTATTAACATTCATACTGTACGAGTGTTGGCTGCCCTGCTTCAAGGGGGGCAACTGTCGGGCGATTGTCGTTCGATACCTTCAGAGGTAGCGGTCGAGACGTAGAGTATTTGAGTAATATGTGTAGTTTTACAATAGTAAGTGTGAAGAGGCTCTAAAGTTTCTTCCTTCCTAGAACCCTCTATGAGCAGTTCTACGGAGAACCCTTTTATCTTTAAAGGGTCCTTCCTATAACCTACTATGAACGGTTCCACCAGCCTTATTAGCCTTCAAAATTAAACTCTTTGTGACAATACATTACATATACTAATCAAAAACATAAACCCCACAATTTCAAAGATTTTACTGAGTTCAGTTCATATAAGGAAATCAGTAAATTGAAATACATTCATTAGGCCCTAATCTATGGATTTCACATGACTGGAATTACAGATATGCATCAGTTGGTCACAGATAACTTAAAAAAAAAGGTAGAGGCGTGGATCAGAAAGCCAGTCAGTATCTTGTGCGACCACCATTTGCCTCATTCAGTGTGACGCATCTCCTTCGCATAAAGTTGATCAGGCTGCTGATTGTGGCCTGTGGAATGTTATCCCACTCCTCTTCAATGGCTGTGCAAAGTTGCTGGATATTGGTGGGAACTGGAACACGCTGTCATGCACGTTGATCCAGAGCATCCCAAACATGCAAGACCGTCATTTGAATTAAGAATTTGTTCTTAACTGACTTGCCTAGTTAAATAAATAAAAAAATGCTCAATGGGTGACATTTCTGGTGAGTTTGCAGGCCGTGGAAGAACTGGGACATTTTCAACTTCCAGGAATTGTGTACAGATCCTAGTGACAGGGCGCAGTGCATTATCATGCTGAAACTTGAGGTGATAGTGGTGGATGTATGGCACGACAATTGGCCTCAGGATCTCATCACGGTATCTCTGTGCATTCAAATTGCAATCGATAAAATGCAATTGTGTTCATTGTCTGTAGCTTATGCCTGCCTGCCCATACCATAAGCCCACTGCCACCATGGGGCACAGCAAACCGCTCGCCCACACTTCGCCCTATGTGTGGTCTGCATTTGGATGTACTGCCAAATTCTCTCAAATAAAAATGGAGGTGGCTTATGGTAGAGAAATTAACATTAGATTCTCTGGCAACAACTCTGGTGGACATTCCTGCAGTCAGAACTTAAGACATCTGTGGCATTGTGTTGTGTGGCAAAACTGCACATTTTAGAGTGGCCTTTTAGTGTCCTCAGCACAAGGTGCACCTGTGTAATGATCATGCTGTTTAATCCGATTCTTTACATGCCACACCTGTCAGGTAGATGGATTATCTTGGCAAACTAGAAATGCTCACTATCAGCGATATAAACACATTTGTGCACAAAATTTAAGAGAAATAAGCTTTTTGTGCATGTAGAACATTTCTGGGATCTTTTATTTCAGCCCATGAAACATGGGACCAACACTTTACATGTTGCATTAATATTTTTGTTCAGTGTGTATCATAAGGCTTTTCTTTGAGGGCCTAATTATACCCGAACACAGTGGTATCAGAAAACTCCTGGTTTAACGGCCTCATTATGCTGGCTTATAACAGGGATGTGCTATCTCTATTGGAATAAAGAGTTAGGCTGTACAACAATTGCCATTTTTAATCACCCGCAACCCACATTCAGAATGACTACCAGGATAGAGAAGATTAATGATTAATGAGACTCATTTAAACTGGAACAACCATCTCAATCACAGGTATAATAAGTCCACCTACTAACAGATTGGTTTAGTTTAGAATAATGTATGTCATTTATGTTTGGTAACAGTTTAATCAACCAATAAATGCAAAAACACAGATATTGAACATACAACTCTGAAAATCAACCTACAATAGAGCATGCTGGGAAATACGATTATGAAGGGTGGGGTTTTGAGTGTTTTACTCGACACAGAGTAAAAATAATACAATCACACTCAACTCTAGTGTTCACTGGGGTTCTTTTACACCGCTAAGTGTTAAGTTAATTTAACTACTGAATCAACAATAAAGACTGAAAAATCAACACTAGTAAAACTGGCCAATTTGCTGAGTACCATACAAAACACTGTTGGTTCAATCATCCTCCTTTCTATTCTCCTACTCTCTGCTCAATAAAATACCAACAAATTATAATTTTACAGACAGAAATCATGGCAAAGATATAAAATAAACTCACTGGACAGTTTATTGGGTACACCATCCCGTTCACGAAAATAGATCGCTCCTACAGACAGTCAGTCATGTGGATGTGGCTTGCTATATAAAGCAGACAGCCAGGCATCGAGGCATTCAGTTACTGTTCGATTAAATCAAATCAAACTTTGTCACATGTGCCGATTAGAACATGTGTAGACTTTACCGTGAAATGCTTACTTACAAGCCCTTAACCAACAGTGCAGTTCAAGAAGAGTTAAGAAAATATTTACCAAGTGGACTATTATAAAAAGTTATAATAAAAAGTAACACAATAAGAATAACAATAACGAGGCTATATACATTTGGCACCGGTACCGAGTCAGTGTGCGGGGGTACAGTTTAGTTGAGGTAATTTGTACATGTAGGTGGGGATGAAGTGACTATGCATAGATAATAAACAGCGAGTAGCAGCAGTGTACAAAGAGGAAGGGGGGGTCAATGTAAATTGTCCAGCTGCGATTGTATTAATTGTTCAGCAGTCTTATGGCTTGGGGGTAGAAGCTGTTGAGGAGCCTTTTGGTCCTAGACTTGGTGCTCCGGTACCACTTACCACGCAGAGAAAACTTGGGTGACTGAATTTTATGGGCTTTCCTCTGACACCACCTAGTATATAGGTCCTGGATGGCAGGAAGCTTGTCCCCAGTGATATACTGGGCCGTCGAACACTACCCTCTGTAGCGCCTTATGGTCAGATGCCGAGCAGTTGCCAAACCAGGCGGCGATACAACCGGTCAGGGTGCTCTCGATGGTGCAGCTGTAGAACCTTTTGAGGATCTGGTGACCCATGTGAAATCTTTTCAGTCTCCTGAGGGGAAAAGGTTTTGTCGTGCCCTCTTCATGACTGTCTTGGTATGTTTGGACCATGACAGTTCGTTAGTGAAATGGACACCAAGGAACTTGAAACTGTCGACCTGCTCCAGTACAGCCCCATTGATGTTAATGGGGGCCTGTTCGGCCTGCCTTTTCCTGTAGTCCGCGATCAGCTCCTTAGTCTTGCTCACATTGAGGGAGAAGTTGTTGTCCTGGCACCACATTGCCAGTTCCCTGACCTCCTCACTATAGGCCATCTCATCGTTGTCGGTGATCAGGCCTACCACTGTTGTCATCAGCAAACTTAATGATGGTGTTGGAGTCGTGTTTGGCCATGCAGTCGTTTGTGGGTGTACAGGGAGTACAGGAGGGGACTAAGTACACACCCCTGAGGGGCCCCAAGGATCAGCGTGGCAGATGTGTTGTTACCTTCTCTTAAGTCCAGAATCCAGTAGCAGAGGGAGGTGTTTAGTCCCAGAATCCTTAGCTTAGTGATGAGCTTTGTAGGCACTATAGTGTTGAACGCTGAGCTGTAGTCAATGAACAGCATTCTCACATAGGTGTTCCTTTTGTCCAGGTGAGAAAGGGCAGTGTGGAGTGCGATTGAGATTGCGTTATCTGTGGATCTGTTGGGGCGGTATGCGAAATGGAGTGGGTCTAGGGTGTCCGGGAGGATGCTGTTGATGTGAGCCATGACTAGCCTTTCAAAGCACTTAATGGCTACCGACGTGAAGGCCATGGGGTGGTAATAATTTAGGCAGGTTACCTTCGCTTCCTTGGGCACAGGGAATATGGTGGTCGGCGTGAAACATGTAGGTATTACAGACTCGGTCAGGGAGAGGTTGAAAATGTCAGTGAAGACACTTGACAGTTGGTCCACACATGCTTTGAGTACACGTCCTGGTAATCCGTCTGGCCCAGCGGATTTGTGAATGTTGACCTGTTTAACTTCTTAGGGAGCAGCTCCCGAGGTGACGGTTTTGGAGAGTCTGGCGTGCCCAAAGTAAAATGCCTCCCACTCAGGCCCAGAAAATAGGATATGCACATAATTAGTACTATTGGATAGGAAACACTCTGAAGTTTCTAAGAGTGTTAAAATATTGTCTGTGAGTGTAACAGAACGGATATGGCAGGCAAAAACCTGAGGAATTTCTGTCCTGGAAAAAGTGTTTTTGACACATTGCCTCATTTTGAACCCCTCCCTATTGAAAATGACAATATAAGGGAGTAAGATTTTAGTACCTATTGCTTCCACTGGATGTCAACAGTCTCTAGACAGTGTTTTGATTACGTTTAGTTGCTCTGGATGGTAATTGAAGAAGAATTGGGAAGTGGTCACCAGAAGTAAACAGAAGAGGATGCGCGTTTATCGGCTTGCGCGCTGTAGTTTTTTTCCTTTCCTATCGCCCAGTTTATAATCTGGTTGAAATATTATACTAAATATACATAAAAGTGTTCCTAAGGATACATTATCAATGATGTTTGATTGTTCTTGGACAAGTGTATAGGTATATTTGAACGCGTTCTCTTCACGTTTCAATGGGCGATTTGACGTTGGATTTTCTGAACATAACGCAACCAACCAAACAAAGATTTATGGATATAAATCTTTCTAACAAAAGAACCATTGGATGTCTTCGTTGGACACTCGGGAAGCCCTCAGCAGAAGTTCTTCAAAAGGTAAGGGATTTGTTTTCACTGTGAAATGTGTTTTGTGTGAACCGTGATGGTTTATGAATTTATGCTAATAGAAAATATTGGAGGTGCTACCCTCAAACAATCAAATGTAGTGCTTTCGCAGTAAAGCCTTTATGAAAACTGACAACACTGTGATATTGCCAAGAAGCAGAGCTTTTGATGGCTATGCAAGACTTGTATATTGATGAATGTTTAATAATTCAACTTTTGTTTTTTGAATTTGGTGCCTTACTTTCACAGAGTAGTGTCGGGAGTGGCCCGGTAGCGCGCGCCGGTGCTCCCTAATTAGTTAACTAGTTAGGGAGCAGTGCGCCCCACTCCCGACACTACAACAACAAAAAAAAAAAAGCCATATACACTTTTATGTATATTTACTATAATATTTCAACCGGATTTTAAACTGGACGATAGGAAAGGAAAAAACCACAGTGCGTGCAAGCCTGTGAACGTGCATCCTCTTCTGTTTACATCTGGTGACTAGTTCGAAATTCTTCTTCTATTACCATCCAGAGCAACCTAACATCACCAAACACTGCCTAGAGACTGTTGACATCCAGTGGAAGCAATAGGTACTGCAATCTTACTCCTATATATGGATGTTTTCAATAGGGAGGGGTTCAAAATGAGGCAATGTGTCAAAAACACTTTTTCCAGGACAGAAATTCCTCGGGTTTTCGCCTGCTATATCAGTTCTGTTATATTAACAGACAATATTTTAACACTTTTAGAAACTTCAGAGTGTTTCCTATCCAATAGTACTAATTATGTGCATATCCTAGTTTCTGGGCCTGAGTGGCAGGCCTTTTACTTTGGGCACGCCAGACTCTCCAAAACCGACACCTCAGCTGCCGCTCCCTAAGAAGTTAATATTAGACATCGCGCACTAGCTGTTTTTGCCAAATAGACACACACCCCCACCCCTTGTCTTTCCAGAGGCAGCGTCTCTGTTCTGCCGGTGCATGGAAAATCCAGCCAGCTCTATATTGTCTGTATCGTCGGTGAAACATAGGATGTTACAGTTTTGATGTCTCGTTGGTAGGATAATATTAATCGTAGGTCATCAATTTTATTTTCCAATGATTGCACATTAGCAAGAAGAACGGATGGCAATAGGAGTTTAATCGCTCACCTACAGATTCTCAGAAGCATGCCCGATCTGCGGCCCCTTTTCCTACGTCTTTTCCTCACGCAAAAGGCTTGGATCTGGGCCTGTTCTAGTGAAAGCAGGATATACTTCTCGTCAGACTCGATAACTTAGGGATCATTGGGGCGCTAGCGTGCCGTTCCCGACACTACCCGGTGAAATGAAAGGCGCCAAATTCAAAATCCAAAAGTTGAATTATTAAACATTCATCAATATACAAGTGTTGCATAGTCATCAAAAGCTCTGATTCTTATTAGCTAACACCAGACACCGATGAAAGGGGAAATATATACATATCTTTACCATAAATAAATAGGGTACATTTTTTGGCACCAGTAGAGTAGCTATCTAGCGTTATAATCCACGCCCCTCTGCAAACAAGCCTTCTCCGATGTTGGTTACAAGGCAGTACTTATTTAAATTAGGTAAGAGAATATCATATTACCATTGGTGTCTTAAAATGAGAGTTAAAGTGATGTCACCTTTTCCCCTTAATAATGAATCTAAGTGTTTAACATGGCAGGGGGGACCAGTAACTTTATGATCAAACTTTATGAATGTAGAAGTAACAGTTTCCTTAAAACATCAACCAATTTCATGAAAAACATGATTTTGACCTTTCATGACCTTTAATTTTTGTGAACTGCAAAGAACCATTGAAGGGCTCAAAGGGTTCTTTGAGTCATTATGGTTACACATCGAATCATAACCATTCCCAAATATTAGTGTGTACTACTGCCAGTCTCTACACAGGGACACACACATGCACACACACACACCTGCTATGCCTTAACAACCCCCAGACAAGCAACTAATCTCAGGCCAGCCCAGCCCTCTAGTCTTCCTCCCCTGACACTTCTCTGAGCTTCTCTAACCTCTCAAAGTCAATCAACTCTCTCTCTCGTCTGCCCAGGGCGGAGACAAACCACGAACGGCAGACTTGTCTCACTCTTTCTTTTTCTTTCTTTCTCACCTCTCCTTGAGATGATATGCTGCTGGCTCAGGATCTGTTTAGAGTTCAACACCTGTAATTATGAAGAGATGAATAATGAAGACAATACAAGGAGGGAGCTGCTTAATTCTTAATCACATCCCTGGCTTGGTGTCTCTCTTGCAGGATGAACACTCAGAAACCACTCGACTCCACAGTTCGAGTCCCGGCTTGTTTGATCTGCGTGCTCATATTAGTGCAGTAAATGATCCCTTTCAAACCTGGTTTGTATGTCTTCTGCTGAAGGTTATGAATTTCCCTGAGAATAATGTGTATTAATTAGTCCTCTGACTGATGAAGGCTCATTCCACTATGTTGACTGTGTGCGTGTGTGTGCGTGTGTGTGCGTGTGCGTGCGTGCGCGTGCGTGTGTGTGCGTGCGTGTGCGTGCGTGTGTACTCCAGCTCATTCCACCATGTTGACTGAGTCAATGGAGGAATTACGTAATGAAGGAAAGTATAAAATATGTAAATGAAGTGAAAACATAACTGGGAAAATCTCTTTGAAGTACCATCCGTTAATTTTGATTTGTGTGCTTGGCAAGCGTACAAATTAAACGAAAAGTTCACAAGGGATAGAATATATCCCTTGTCATTTGTGTGTGTGTGCTTTTGTGTGGTCGATATTTGTCGTTTCCTTATCCTCTTTGTCTCAGTAATATGTTTTATGGCAGCCCTTTCTTGCAGTCAAATGACCTATTGGCCTCATGGGTGGAATGTTATTAATATTTTTCATAATTTCATAATTAATAAACATTATTTAAAAAAACAGCCAAGAATCCGGTGATTCTATGCCAGTTATGTTATATTTCAGTCTTGTGAAATAGATTTGTTCAAGACTGCCAAGAAACATTGTGTGACCCTGATTTAGTCCACTGCAGTAAAAGGTTAAACATCCTTTACTAGACCTTGATTTGAGCGTACATTTACTTTTGCAGACTTCGGTGTAATATCACAGGCATCAATCGTATAGGGTAAAGGTCATAGGTTATTAAAAGGGTGAAGAGAACGAAGCAGTGTTCTGATATGAAAAGGACGATTCAGATGAACTCAATCGAAATACTTTAAAAAGTCAAAGGGGTTGCTTGTAAATATTGTATTTTTTTAACGTGTTGGAATTGTAAATTGTGAATTTGTGTGATCGTGTGCAGGGGGACAGAGAGATAGAGGGAGGGGGACAGAAGAATAGAGGGAGGAGAGAGAGAGAGAGAGAGACAAGATAGTGACATGCAAAGTTAAAATGCTGTCAGAGGGAGAAGCCGAGGTCTCAGGCAAGGTTATCATACAAAAGCTGTTCATCGAACCCCCTCTGTTACACAGACACCTCTCTGACCTCTTCTCTATAATCTCTTTCCTTTAAGCACACACACAGACAGGAACCCTCTTCAAGGGAGCCAGGCAATACGAAACAGAAAGCTATACACTCCACGAATATGCAGTATTTATCTTCTGTGCCATAACTGTAATTTTACCAATCCATACCCATTCATTTAACTCCGATACTGTAGGTGTGACTGGAATGATTAACGTATGTTCCTCACTTTTTTTGTAGGGATTTATTGAACCAGATTTTCCTCTTTACAGAATATCAAAATGGACATGTACAGCAGCTGACCAGCTTGTTTGGACATATTGATTGGAGTCAGCCCAAAGAAATCAAACTGGATGGGTAATATTTAGACAGTACTAGACCAACATTCTTTTTCAGAAACATATTTTTAAGGTTATTTTCAGATTGGGTTGAACAGATAGAGAGAGAGAGGAAGACAGTGGGGAGAGATAGAGCGAGGTTGCAGACACTGTAGATGTGTGCCGGAGGCTGAAAAGCATTGACAATCGACCAAGCCCAAACCTTCTAATGTTATGATATGATACTCATGGTGAGGTGGTGAAGTATTGCTTTTGTCAGTAATGGTAAATGCATTTTACCAATCTGAAAATGCATATGATTTGATATCAGTCATAATGATAATCAGTAATTGGAAAATCTTATGCATTGCCTTTCCAGTCAACTTCTAGAAAGGTCATGTGATAGGAAGAAGCAGAAAATAAGAAAGGGAACATTCTACGGTGTGGTCTATTGCTGCTACACACACACACACACACACACACACACACACACACACGCACACAAACATAGACGCACACTCTCAGGCAGTCACACACACACATAACATACACTGGCACACACAAAGCAGATGGCACAGTGGGCGTCAGGTACAGTAGCTATCTCCTGACACCACCAACAGCTGTTACCATTACAGCTAATTGCCATCAATCAGGGCAGCACCTTGGTGGATTCATACGCAACACTCAGTGTGTGTGTGTGTGTGTGCACTGCATGGCATTTGGGAAAGTGATGTCTAAATCTCCCCTGGAGTGGTGTCACGGTGCCAGGGTGAAGGGTCTGTGTGTGTGTGTGTGTGTGTGTGTGTGTGTGTGTGTGTGTGTATGAGTGTGTAGGGCAGGCTGACAGCTTGTTACTGTTGCACCCATGCCCTTGTAGCACAAGGAGCAGAGGCTGTTGGTTGTATTATTAAAACAGTGCCATGTCCCCTCATGTCCTCTAATTCAACGACAAATGGTTAACAAAAATGTACATGTACAGTGCCTTCGAAAAGTATTTAGACCCCTTGAATTTTTCCACATTTTGTTACGTTACAGCCACATTCTAAAATTGATTAAATCGTTTTTCCCCTCATCAATCTACACAATACCCCATAATGACAACCCAAAAACAGGTTTTTAGACATTTTTGCTAATTTATTACTAAAAAAAAGAAGGGCCACTCAAGGACATTCAGAGACTTGTCCTGAAGCCACTCTTCTGTTGTCTTGGCTGTGAGCTTAGGGTCGTTGTCCTGTTGGAAGGTGAACCTTCGCCCCAGTCTGAGGTCCTGAGCGCTCTCAAGCAGGTTTTCATCAAGGATCTCTCTGTAATTTGCTCCGTTCATCTTTTCCTCGATCCTGACTAGTCTCCCAGTCCCTGCCGCTGAAAAACATTCCCACAGAATGATGCTGCCACAACCATGCTTCACTGTAGGGATGGTGCCAGGTTTCCTCCACATGTGACGTTTGGCATTCAGGCCAAAGAGTTAAATTCCCTCGACCTCATGGCTGTTTTTGCTCTGACATGCACTGTCAACTGTGGGACCTTATATAGACCGGTATGTGCCTTTCCAAATAATGTCCAATCAATTGAAATTACCACAGGTGGACTCAAGTTGTCGAAACATCTCAAGGATGATCATTGGAACCAGGATGCACCGGAGCTAAATTTTGAGTCTAATAGCAAAGGGTCTGAATAATTACATAAACAAGGTATTTCTGTTTTTTATTTGTAATACATTAGCAAAAATTTCTACCAAACCGTTTTCACTTTGTCATTATGGGGTATTGTGTGTAGATTGCTGATAATTTGTATATTTTTGTATCAATTTTAGAATAAGGCTGTAACGTAACAAAATGTGGAAAAAGTCAAGGGGTCTGAAAACTTTCCAAAGGCACTGTATGTTACATGCAAATACACACACACACACACACACACAAGGTGATGACATACTCATATCAAATGTATACACTGTACTCTAAACCATCTACTGTATCTTGCCTATGCCGTTCGGTCATCGACCCAAATCTCTAGCCACTTTAATAATTATAATTGGATGAAATAATGTATCACTAGCCACTTTAAACAATGCCATTTATATAATGTTTACATATCCTACATTACTCATCTCATATATATGTGTATATACTGTACTCCATACCATCTACTGCATCTTGCCTATGCCGGTCAGCCATCGCTCATCCATATATTTATATGTACATACTCGTATTCATTCCTTTACTCTTGTGTGTATAAGGTAGTTGTTGTGAATTTGTTAGATTACTTGTTAGATACTACTGCATGGTCGGAACTAGAAGCACAAGCATTTCGCTACACTCGCATTAACATCTGCTAACCATGTGTATGTGACAAATAAAATTTGATTTGATTTGATTTGATTTGATTTGATGTAGGTTTGTCCTTGGAGGTGGTGGGTTATTAAGGGGTTGTCCATGTACCCCATCTGTGCTTGGTGGGTTGAGGGGGTTCACATTTGACATGGGAGATGATGTGTGTGTGTGTGTGTGTGTGTGTGTGTGTGTGTGTGTGTGTGTGTGTGTGTGTCGAAGTGGACCAGCGTGCTGCCAAGGACCTAGTGTGAGACCCCCTGGTGCCACCGGAGAGATGTGTTTGTGTATGTGTATGGTTGTGATTTGCGCATGTGTGTTTATGTGTGTGTGCAGCGATGCCATTCGTGAGCCATGCCAAGAAGCCCGTGCTTCACCCCTCTGTCACCACTCCTCCCCAGACTCCCTCCTGACTCACCCGTCTGTCCGTCGGAAGCTGAAGCCCATATGTCTCAGTCTTTGTGTGTGTGTGTTTTGTGTGTGTGTGAGTGTATACCAAGTGTGTGTGCCTGTGTCTCTGTGTGTGTATGTGTGTAGGGGGGCGTTAGAGGGGGAGAATCATGCACCCACTCTGTTTTTGGAAACAGACTCCTGCTTGGTAAAGACATGGTACAGTAAACAAGTAGCCCGGTGTAGTCCCTCTCTCACACTGGGTTTTGTACTCTTCTGTCTCCTCGCCTTAACTTCACCTTCATCCTGTCTTCTCCCCTCCCTCCACTTCCCTTCTCCTCCACGACACCTCCTCAGCCCTTGCAGGTCCTTTCCCTGCTCTCGGTCTCTCTCTCTCTCTCTCTCTCTCTCTCTCTCTCTTTTCTTTCTGTTATCTCTCTCTCCCTCTCACTCTTCTCTCGTTCATCAACTCAGTGTTTCAAACCTCAGTCAAAGATCAGACTTTGGTTACATATCAAATTGTATCCAATTACATATATAGTCCCTATGGGGTAGTGCACTATATGGGGAATATGGTGTATTTGGGGGACACACCTTGAGTCAGGGTTATTGTTGAGTTAATATTATCTGAAGGAACAAATAACACTCTCGTGATACAATATCACAAACTGTATGGGTAGATTTGTCTCTCCTCAAATGCTACACACAGACACAACCACAGACACACAATCACACACAAATACAAATTAACATTATCGCCCGACCTTTGAATAATCTACATATTCAAGTATTAGTTTCAGGGACATTTTTAGGGGGAATGTTGTAAGTAGAGATTGGGGAGGACAGCAAATAAAACATTTTGCTTTCAAAGCCTGTAGGTCCAATTAAATTTTTTATATGTTTACAAGCTATTGCACAAGCACCAAATGTTGTGGATTCAGGTATTACTAATGACATTTGGGTGAGGGCTGTTTGGAAACACGAGTGGAAGGATCCACTTTTTATTCCTTTTATCAAAATAGTTGCCAAATATACACACACGCACGCACACACACGTGTACACACACACACACATATACATACATACATACATACATACATACATGCATGCGTGTTAGTGTGTGACTGAGAGACTAGCAGACTCCAGTCCTGGTTTAAGGACATGAGGCAGAGAGGCATGCCAGATTCCCTGTGGTACTGACTCCCAGACAATCACCTTCAACACACACATAGACGGTGACACACACACACACACATGCTTGCACATCCAGTCTGTTGGGTTGGCAGACGTACTGCTGACTCTGTCACCTGTCTGTGTGCATGAAGGTGATAGTGTGTTAGTCGCCATAGTAAGGAATTGTGTGTCTAGGTGTGTGTGTCAGCAAATACCTGATAGTTAGCATATATCTTCTTGTGTGTGTGTGTGTGTGTGTGTGTGTGTGTGTGATAGCAGACAATATTGCCACTCCTATTTGCCATCTCTTAAATCTAAGCCTACTAGAAAGTGTATGCCCTCAGGCCTGGAGGGAAGCAAAAGTAATTCTGCTACCCAAGAATCGCAAAGCACCATTTACTGGCTCAAATAGCTGACCAATCAACCTGTTATGTACCCTGGGTAAACGTGTGAAATAAATTGTGTTTGACTCGATATAATGCTATTTGACAGTAAACAAATTAACAACCGATTTTCATTGGCTAAGAGAAAGTCACAATAAAAAGATTGTGGAAACTGTTTTCTTAGACTTTAGTGCATCTTTTGACTTTATCAGTCATAATCTGCTGCTGGAAAAACATGTGTTATGGCTTCACCTCCCCTGCAATATTGTGGATCGAAAGCAACCTGTCTAACATAACTTCTTAGAGAGCGGCAGCTGAGGTGTCGGTTTTGGAGAGTATGGCGTGCCCAAAGTAAAAGGCCTGCCACTCAGGCTCAGAAACTAGGATATGCACATAATTAGTACTATTGGATAGGAAACACTCTGAAGTTTCTAAGAGTGTTAAGATATTGTCTGTGAGTATAACAGAACTGATATAGCAGGGGAAACCCGAGGAATTTCTGTCCTAGAAAAAGTGTTTTTGACACATTGCCTCATTTTGAACCCCTCCCTATTGAAAACAGCCATATATGGGAGTAAGATTGCAGTAACTATTGCTTCCACTGGATGTCAACAGTCTCTAGACAGTGTTTGGTGATGTTAGGTTGCTCTGGATGGTAAAAGAAGAAGAATTTCGAACTAGTCACCAGATGTAAACAGAAGAGGAGGCGCGTTGTCATGATCTCCTCTTGGGACAGACCAATGCGCAGCGAGGTATCCAGAATACATCTTTTATTAACCAACGTGACTTGACGGAACAAAACAATGAACGAGGATTGTGACATGGAAACGAACTATAGAATCTAACTAAGCTATGAACAAACACTGTGGCATAAACCTAAACAATCGCTAAATCCTAAACTAAACACTATGGCCTGAACTAAACACTGTGGCCTGAACCTAAACACTGAAGCATGAACCTAAACACTGAAGCATGAACCTAAACACTGAAGCATGAACCTAAACACTGACACATGGACAAACCCTACAATCAATAACCCACAAACCTTAGTGCAAAAACCCCAAACATATATATGGTTCCCAATTAGAGGTAACGAGACTCAGCTGCCTCTAATTGGGAACCATTACCCCAACATAGAAAACACACCCTAGAACAGAAGAAACCCTACACCAAAACAAAACTAAACACTTCAGCCTGAACACTCAGGCCTGGACGTTACAGTACCCCCCAAAGGCGCGGACTCGACCGCGCCAAAAGTCCGTGGGGGGGTCTTCGGGTGGGTCCTTTTGTCCCAGAGTTCGTGCTAGACTCATGACATACACAGGGGACCTGGTGAGGGGAGCAGGAACCGGTCGTACTGGACTCATGATGCGAACTGGGACTCTGGTGCGGGGAGCAGGAACCGGCCGTGCCGGGCTCTGAAGGCGCACAGGGGGCCTGATGTGTGGAGCAGGGACAGGCCGTGCCGGGCTCTGAAGGCGCACAGGGGACCTGATGCGTGGAGCAGGGACAGGCCGTGCCGGGCTCTGAAGGCGCACAGGGGTCTTGGAGCGTGGAACAGGGACAGGACGTGTTGAATCCACAACACGTCCTGGGATCTTGGAGCGTGGAACAGGTACAGGACGTGTTGAATCCATGACACGTACATGGATCTTGGAGCGTGGAACAGGGACAGGATGTGTTGAATCCACAACACGTACAGGGATCTTGGAGCGTGGAACAGGTACAGGACGTGTTGAATCCACAACACGTACATGGATCTTGGAGCGTGGAACAGAGACAGGACGTGTTGAATCCACAACACGCACAGGGATCTTGGAGCGTGGAACAGGCACAGGACGTGTTGAATCCACAACATGCACAGCGATCTTGGAGTGTGGAACAGAGACAGGACGTGTTGAATCCACAACACGTACAGGGATCTTGGAGCGTGGAACAGGCACAGGACGTGTTGAATCCACAACACGCACAGGGATCTTGTAGGGTGGAACAGGGACAGGACGTGTTGAATCCACAACACGCACAGGGGACCTGATGCGGAGAGCCGACACCATTCTTCCAGGTAGCTCACTAACCCTGGCCTCACGGGTGAGTGGAGCTGGAATCTCTCGAACTGGGCTGTGGACAAGCACCGGAGATTCTGCCCGCAGGACCGCAGGATATTTTGGTCCCAAAAGGCGCACTGGAGACCTGGCGCACAGAGCCGGCACCACTCTTCCAGGTAGCACACTAACCTTGGCCTGACAGATGAGTGGAGCTGGGATCTCTCGCACCAGGCTGTGGACACGCACCGGAGACACTGCACGCAGAACCGGTGCAGGATATCTTGGTCCTAGGAGGCGCACTGGAGACCCGGAGCGCTGAGCTGGTACCACTCCTCCAGGCTGCACACTCAACCTAGCCCGACAGATGAGTGGAGCTGGAATTTCGCGCACCGGCCTCTGAATCCGCACAGGAGACACTGTGTGCAAAACTGCATAGCACGGCGTCTTTTCAGTGCGACGCTCCCTCCAATGCTCCCTACAAAGAGCACAAGGACTTGGCTCAGGAGTCCACCCTGAACCGGCCAACCTCCTCGTGTACCCCCTTTCGGCCTTTCTAGAGTCCCAACATATTTCTCCCTCTCCGGGCTCCATGCCCCATATAGCTCCTCGTAACTCCCCCGCTCAGCTTTCGCTGCTTTCATTCTCCTCCTGGGACGACGATGCCCCGCCGTCTTTCTCCATGTCCAGGACTCCTTGTCTTCTCGCTGCTTGGTCTTTTCTAGGTGGGTTATTCTGTCATGATCTCCTCTTGGGACAGACCAATGCGCAGCGAGGTATCCAGAATACATATTTTATTAACCAACGTGACTTGACGGAACAAAACAATGAACGAGGATTGTGACATGGAAACGAACTAGAGAATCTAACTAAGCTATGAACAAACACTGTGGCATAAACCTAAACACTATGGCATAACCTAAACAATCGCTAAATCCTAAACTAAACACTATGGCCTGAACTAAACACTGAAGCATGAACCTAAACACTGACGCATGGACAAACCCTACAATCAATAACCCACAAACCTTAGTGCAAAAACCCCAAACATATATATGGATCCCAATTAGAGGTAACGAGACTCAGCTGCCTCTAATTGGGAACCATTACCCCAACATAGAAATACACACCCTAGAACAGAAGAAACCCTACACCAAAACAAAACTAAACACTCCAGCCTGAACACTCAGGCCTGGACGTTACATGCGTTCACGTGCTCGAGCGCGCTGTGTTTTTTTCCTTTCTTATTGTCCAGTTTATAATCCGGTTGAAATATTATAGTAAATATACATAAAAGTGTTCCTAAGGATACATTATCAATGATGTTTGATTGTTCTTGGACAAGTGTATAGGTATAGGTTGAACGTGTTCTCTTCACGGTTCAATGGGCGAGTGGACGCTGTGGACCGGATTATAAACTGGACGATAGGAAAGGAAAAAACCACAGCGCGCTCGAGCCCGTGAACGCGCATCCTCTTCTGTTTACATCTGGTGACTAGTTCGAAATTCGTCTTCTATTACCATCCAGAGCAACCTAACATCACCAAACACTGTCTAGAGACTGTTGACATCCAGTGGAAGCAATAGGTACTGCAATCTTACTCCCATATATAGCTGTTTTCAATAGGGAGGGGTTCAAAATGAGGCAATGTGTCAAAAACACTTTTTCCAGGACAGAAATTCCTCGGGTTTTCGCCTGCTATATCAGTTCTTAGAAACTTCAGAGTGTTTCCTATCCAATAGTACTAATGTGCATATCCTAGTTTCTGGGCCTCAGTGGCAGGCCTTTTACTTTGGGCACGCCAGACTCTCCAAAACCGACACCTCAGCTGCCGCTCCCTAAGAAGTTAAAGGAAAATGCCACCCAAAAACTAAGAGCTGCAGTCAGTTTCAGAATGGGTGACAAGAAATAAGTTGGCCATAAATATTTCAAAAACTAAAAGCATTTCATTTGGTACAAATCCTTCACTAAACTCTAAACCTCAGCTAAATCTTGCAATGAATAATGTGGAAATTGAGCAAGTTGAGGAGACTAAACTGCTTGGAGTAACCCTGGATTGTAATCTATCATGGTCAAAACATATTAAACACAACAGTAGCTAAGATGGAGAGAAGTCGGTCCATAATAAAGCGCTGCTCCACATTCTTAACATTGCTATGAACAAGGCAGGCCCTACAGGCTCTAGTTTTGTCGTACCTGGACTACTGTTCCGTCGTTTGGTGAGGTGCCACAAAGAGGGACTGAGGAAAATTACAATAGGCCCAGAACAGGGCAGAACAGCTGGCCCTTAAACGTACACAGAGAGCTAACATTAATAAAAATAAAGTAGTGACTTCATCACTACTTGTATTTGTGAGAAGTATTGACTTGTTGAATGCACCGAGCTGTCTGTTTAAAATACTAGCACACAGCTCAGACACCCATGCAATAGCCCATAAGACATGCCACCAGAGCTCTCTTCACAGTCCCCAAGTCCAGAACAGACTATGGGAGGAACACAGTACTACATAGAGCCATGACAACATCGAACTCAATTTCACATCAAGTAACTTATACAAGCAGTAAAATCAGCTAAAAAAACAGACTAAAATACACCTTATGGAACAGCGGGGACTGTGAAGAGACAGACACACACACACACACGATAGCATATGCACTTGTTACGTTCCCCAGTTTCTGTGTTGTGGTTTGTGTATTTGTATGTATTTCAGGAAAGGGCTTCCTGGAATCCCCCAAGCAGCTGATTGGTCAACTCCATGGCTAATTGGATCTGACCCCGCCCTCTCGTCAGAGGACACAGCTGTCTTCAATTACCGACTCCTTCTGAAGCTGTATATAAGTCAGTGTTCTTTTGCTCAGAAGAGAGAGCTGAGGGTGATAGCTTGTGTTGATTGTTTATTAGAAGAAGCTGATGGTTAAGTCCTGTATTTTGGTTAGTGTTGCTGAAAGAGAGCTGATGGTATAGAGCTGATGGTTAGATCCTGTGTTTGGTTAAATCCGGTGTTGGTTGTTTCTGAGATAGAACTGATAGTTGTTGCTCAGACAGGTTTTTTTAAAATATTTTGTAACCGGTCCTGCGGAGGTATGTTCATATCCAAAGGACTGTTTTGATTATTTGAATTGTTTGTATTTTTCTGTGTTTGTTCCCAAGGGGAAAGGCACCTAGGGAGTGCTTAGGCAAGAGGCCTGCGGGCATACATAACCCGTAGTATTTACTGTCTATGCACACTAGGTAAGACCTGGACGGACAACCCCCTGTATTTTGGTTAGCGCACTAAGTTAGGTAAGTTGTGGGTAGGCAGGTAAGGTAGGAGAGGGGGCTTTGACTTTTACTTTCTTTGCTTTGGTTCCGTTCAGCCCCTTTTCCCCAAAATTACCGTGTGAAGGAATAAATTCCCTGTAAACGGTAAATTCTCTGCCTTTGTCATCCTTACCCGCACCTACAGTCACATACATCTTTCACTCCACGGGGAGTTGCGTGTAGCAGGGTATTGCGTTCCCTCCTCCAAATGGCGTACAGTGAGGGGGAAAAAGTATTTGATCCCCTGCTGATTTTGTACGTTTGCCCACTGAAAAAGAAATGGTCAGTCTATAATTTTAATGGTAGGTTTATTTTAACAGTGAGACAGAATAACAACAACAAAAAAATCCAGAAAAACGCATGTGAAAAAAGTTATAAATTGATATGCATTTTAATGAGGGAAATAAGTATTTGACCCCTCTGCAAAACATGACTTAGTACTTGGTGGCAAAACCCTCGTTGGCAATCACAGAGGTCAGACGTTTCTTGTAGTTGGCCACCATCTCAGGAGGGATTTTGTCCCACTCCTCTTTGCAGATCTTCTCCAAGTCATTAAGGTTTCGAGGCTGACGTTTGGCAACTTGAACCTTCAGCTCCCCTCCACAGATTTTCTATGGGATTAAGGTCTGGAGACTGGCTAGGCCACTCCAGGACCTTAATGTGCTTCTTCTTGAGCCACTCCTTTGTTGCCTTGGCCGTGTGTTTTGGGTCATTGTCATGCTGGAATACCCATCCACGACCCATTTTCAATGCCCTGGCTGAGGGAAGGAGGTTCTCACCCAAGATTTGACGGTACATGGCCCCGTCCATCGTCCCTTTGATGCGGTGAAGTTGTCCTGTCCCCTTAGCAGAAAAACACCCCCAAAGCATAATGTTTCCACCTCCATGTTTGACGGTGGGGATGATGTTCTTGGGGTCATAGGCAGCATTCCTCCTCCTCCAAACACGTCGAGTTGAGTTGATGCCAAAGAGCTCCATTTTGGTCTCATCTGACCACAACACTTTCACCCAGTTGTCCTCTGAATCATTCAGATGTTCATTGGCAAACTTCAGACGGGCATGTATATGTGCTTTCATGAGCAGGGGGACCTTGTGGGCGCTGCAGGATTTCAGTCCTTCACGGCGTAATGTGTTACCAATTGTTTTCTTGGTGACTATGGTGCCAGCTGCCTTGAGATCATTGACAAGATCCTCCTGTGTAGTTCTGGGCTGATTTCTCACCGTTCTCATGATCATTGCAACTCCACAGGGTGAGATCTTGCATGGAGCCCCAGGCCGAGGGAGATTGACAGTTCTTTTGTGTTTCTTCCATTTGCGAATAATCGCACCAACTGTTGTCACCTTCTCACCAAGCGGCTTGACGATGGTCTTGTAGCCCATTCCTGCCTTGTGTAGCTCTACAATCTTGTCCCTGACATCCTTGGAGGGATCTTTGGTCTTGGCCATGGTGGAGAGTTTGGAATCTGATTGATTGATTGCTTCTGTGGACAGGTGTCTTTTATACAGGTAACAAGCTGAGATTAGGAGCACTCCCTTTAAGAGTGTGCTCCTAATCTCAGCTCGTTACCCGTATAAAAGACACCTGGGAGCCAGAAATCTTTCTGATTGAGAGGGGTTCAAATACTTATTTCCCTCATTAAAATGCAAATAAATGTATAACATTTTTCACATGCGTTTTTCTGTATTTTCTTGTTGTTATTCTGTCTCTCTCTGTTAAAATACACCTACCATTAACATGATAGACTGATCATTTCTTTGTCACTGGGCAAACGTACAAAATCAGCAGGGGATCAAATACTTTTTTCCCTCACTGTACGTAACAGCACTATATACACACGTACACCAGGATTTTGTGTTGTAGATATGTGGTAGTAGAGGCAGCAGCTAATGGGGATATAAATACAAACTATATCTTTGTAGTAATTATATCTGTCTCTGTAGTACTTACAGTGCCATCAGAAAGTATTCATACCCTTTGTCTTATTCCACATTTGCTGTGTTAAAGCCTAAATTCAAAATGGTTTAAATATATATTTTTTTCACTTATGTACACACTAACCCATAATGAAAAAGGGAAAAGTTTAGCACATTTATTGGAATTTAAATACAGAAATTTCTCATCTACATAAGTAGTCACACCCCTGAGTCAATACTTTGTTGAAGCACCTTTGGCAGCGATTACAGCTGTGAGTTTTTCTGGGTAAGTCTGTAAGAACTATCCACATCTAATTTCTGCAACACTTGCCCATTATTTATTTTCAAAATTCTTCAAGGTCTGTCAAATTGGTTGTTGATCATTGCTAGACAACCATTTTCAGGTCTTGCCATAGGTTTTCAAGTAGATTTAAGTCAAAACTTCAACTCGGCCACTCAGAAATATTCATTGCCTTCTTGGTAAGTAAAACTAGTGTAGATCTGGCCTTGTGTTTTTGGTTCTTTTCCTGCTGAAAGGTGAATTCATCACCCAGTGTCTGGTGGAAAGTAGACTGAACCACGTCTTCCCCTAGGATTTTGCCTGTGCAAAAACATTTTTTGCCTGTACTTATCTCCATTCAGTTTCTATTTTATCATGAAAAACTCCCCTTTCCTTAACCATTACAACCTAACATGATGCAGCCACCACTATGCTTGAAAATATGGAGAGTGGTACTCAGTCAAGTTATGTACTGGATTTGCCCCAAACATAACACTTGGTATTCAAGACCGAAAGTTAATTGCTTTGACACATTTCTACAGTATTACTATAATGCCTTGTTGCAAACAGGATGCATGTTTTAGAATATTTTTATGCTGTACAAGAATCCTTCTTTTCACTCTGTCAATTAGGTTAGTATTGTTGAGTAACTACATTTTGTTGTTGATCCATTCTCAGTTTTCTCCTATCACAGCCATTGAACTCTGTAACTGTTTTAAAGTCACCATTGGCCTCATGGTAAAATCCCTGAGCGGTTTCCTTCGTCTACGGCAACTGAGTTAGGAATAACGCCTGCATCTGTGTGGTGACTGGGTGTATTGATACACCATCCAAAGTGTAATTAATAACTTCACCCTGCTAAAAAGGGTTATTCAATGTCTGCTTTTTTGTTTTGTTTTACTCATGTATCAATAGGTGCCTTTCTTTGTGAGGCATTGGAAATCCTCCTTGGTCTTTGTGGATGAATCTGTGATTTAATTTCACTGCTTGACTCAGGGACCTTACAGATAATTGTATGCGTGAGAAAGTCATTCACAAATCATGTTGAGCACTAATAATTGCACACATAATGTGACGTCCAGGCCTGAGTTGACAGGCTGGCGTGTTTAGTTTAGTTTTTGGTGTAGCCCACCAAAACAGGACCAAGCAGCGAGAGAACCGGGAGTTCTGGACCTGGGAGGAGGAACTGTTTGGAGAGGGACCCTGGACCCAGCCTGGGGAGTATCGCCGTCCAAGAGAGGAGCTGGAAGCAGCGGAGCGGCACTATTATGAGGAGAAATACGGAGCATGGACACCCGATAAAGAGAGATATGCTGGTACACGCCTGGCTAGAAAGCCCGAGAGGCAGCCCCAAAAACATTTTTTTTTTGGGGGGCACACAAGGAGGTTGGCCGGTTCAGGGTGGACTCCTGAGCCAACTCCTCGTGCTCTTTGGAGGGAGCGTTGGAGGGAGCGTCGCACTGGTAAGACGCCGTGCTATGCAGTATTGCGCACGGTGTCTCCAGTGCGCATTCATAGGCCGGTGCGCGACATTCCAACTCCACTCATCTGTCAGGCTAGGGTGAGTGTGCAGCATAGAAGAGTGGTGCCGGCTCTGCGCGCTAAGTCTCCCGTGCACCTTCTTGGACCAAGATATCCTGCACCATTTCTGCGTGCAGTGTCTCCGGTGCGTGTCCACAGCCCGGTGCGCGACATTCCAGCTCCACTCATCTGTCAGGCTAGGGTGAGTGTGCTGCCTGGAAGAGTGGTGCCGGCTCTGCGTGCTAAATCTCCAGTGCACCTTCTTGGACCGAGAAATCCTGCGCCGGCTCTGCGTACGGTGTCTCCGGTTCGCGCCCACAGCCTGGTGCGCGACATTCCAGCTCCCACCATCTGTGAGGCGAGGGCGAGTGAACAGCCGGGTAGAAGGGTGCCGGCTCCGCGCATCAGGCCCCCTGTGCGCATGGAAAACCCAGCACGTCCTAGTTCCGGCTCTACGCACCAGGCCCCCTGTGCGCATTGAGAGCCCAGTACATCCTGTCCCTGCTCCACGCTCCAGGATCCCTGTGCGAGTCGTGGACCCAGCACGTCCTGTCCCTGCTCCATGCTCCAGGATCCCAGTGCGCATCGTGAGTTCAACACGGCCTGTTCCTGCTCCCCGCACCAGAGTCCCAGTGCGCATAGAGAGTCCAATACGGCCCATTCCTGCTCCCCGCACCAGAGTCCCAGTGCGCATAGAGAGTCCAACACGGCCCATTCCTGCTCCTCGCACCAGAGTCCCAGTGCGCATTGTGAATTCAACACGGCCCGTTCCTGCTCCCCGCACCAGAGTCCCAGTGCGCATAGAGAGTCCAATACGGCCCGTTCCTGCTCCCCGCACCAGAGTCCCAGTGCGCATAGAGAGTCCAATACGGCCCGTTCCTGCTCCCCACACCAGAGTCCCAGTGTGCATAGAGAGTCCAATACGGCCCGTTCCTGCTCCTCGCACCAGAGTCCCAGTGCGCATCGTGAATCCAACACGGCCCGTTCCTGCTCCCCGCACCAGAGTCCCAGTGCGCATAGAGAGTCCAATACGGCCCGTTCCTGCTCCCCGCACCAGAGTTCCTGTGCGCATCGCGAGTCCAGCACAGCCTGTTCCTGCTCCCCGCACCAGGTCCCCTGCGCATCGCTAGTCCAGCACAGCCTGCTCCTACTCCCCGCACCAGGTCCCCTGTGCGCATCGCTAGTCCAGCACAGCCTGCTCATACTCCCCGCACCAGGTCCCCTGTGCGCATCGCGAGTCCAGCACAGCCTGCTCCTACTCCCCGCACCAGGTCCCCTGTGCGCATCGCTAGTCCTGCAAAGCCTGCGCCTACTCCCCGCACCAGGTCTCCTGTGTGCATCGTGTGTTCAGCACAGCCTGCTTCTGCTTCATGCACCAGGTCCCCTGTGCGCTTCGTGAGTCTAGCACGAACTGTTCCGGCTGCTAGCCCAGGGCCTCCGGTGCGTGACCTCGGCCCAGCACGGCCGGCACCGGAGCCGCCACCTTGGACAAAAGAGACCCACCCGAAGACCCCCCCATGGACCCATGGGGTACTGTCACGTCCAGTTTTGTTTTTGGTGTAGGGTTTTTTCTGTTCTAGGGTGTGTATTTCTATGTTGGGGAAATGGTTCCCAATTAGAGGCAGCTGTTTGTCATTACCTCTAATTGGGAACCATATATATGTTTGTGGTTTTCAATAGGGTGTTGTGGGTTATTGTTTAGTTCATAGCGTAAGTGTTTCGTCTATGTTATGTTTGGATGTTACGATCTTCGTTTGTTTTGTTATTTTTCACAGTTACGTTCATTTAATAAATATGTATACTGGAAGCATCGCTGCGTCTTGGTCCGCTATTAAAGAAGATCGTGACACATAGTGAGTCCATGCAACTTATTATGTATCACATTTTTACTCCTGAACATATTTAGGTTTGCCATAACAAAGGGGTTGATTACTTACTAACTCAAGACATTTCAGCTTTTAAATTTTGTATTAATTTGAAAAAAAATTAATTCCACTTTGAGTCTTGAAGCACTGTTTCTGAGACCATTAACACTTGTAGCCAATGCATTTACCAAATGTGCCAAACTGAATGCACGTTCTCTGCTTTACACTCAGCTTTACATTTTATTACACACTGTTTGCAAAACTGTAAACGCAACTCACTGCTTTACACTCAGTTTGCATTTGCCAGGTCACAGTTGTAAATGAGAACTTGTTCTCAACTTGCCTACCTGGTTAAATAAAGGTGAAATAAATAAAAAAATAAAAAATGTAAAACACACTTTAGCAAAACTGTAAACATTGGTCTCTACATTGCCTTGCCAATTGCCTTTCCACATTGACACGTTATTTATTTTTTGATAATGAGTTCACTTACAAATCAGAGCTTGAGCACTATAAATAGGTCACAGGTAAACGTATGGCTTGGACAACAATGGAAGCCAATATTGGACAGAGAGCAGGAGGGGTGAGAACTAGAGGAGGACAAGTAGGAGGACGAGGAGGACGACGAGGACGAAGATGAGGAGGTGAAGAAGGAAGAGGAAGAGGAGAATGTCAAGAAATGTGGGTACTGGTTCAGTGAGTCAGGCGCAGGAGAGCAGAGATGTGTGGACAAGGTATTTAATAATCCAACAGCACCAGTACACAAAACAAGGCAAGGTGCGGGAACAATACCGGTCTCACAAACATAACAGGCGTAAAACACAGAACCCAGCAAACAATCAACCAGCCATAAATATACCAACTTGAACAATGAATAAACACGCACACAAACATGGGGTAAAATAATGAACATGTATTTGGGGAATTGAAACCAGGTGTGAACAAAACAAAGACAAAACAAATGGAAATTGAAAAGTGGATCGGCGATGGCTAGATGACCGGTGACGTCGACTGCCGAACGCCGCCCAAAGGAGAGGGACCGACTTCGGCGGAAGTTGTGACAGAGAAGGAAGAGGTGATGTAGGATGGGGGAGAAGGAGAGGACGGGGAAGGGGAGTCGGGATCACAATAGCTGATGTAATCAGAGTGACTGTGGTTGACCATGTTGTCAACCATGGGATGAGCATGAGGGAGGCTGGGCAACGGGTTCAACCAAATCTGAGCCGCTATACTGTTGCAGGTATTGTCAGGATATTTCTAAATGAGAACAGGTATGTAACTGTAAGTGCTGTAGTCTTACTGGTACAGTAATATGTACTGTACTTTCATAAGGAGAAGGATCTATCACTAAAACCATTCAAATATTTTTTACAGAACTACAAGAAAACCAGTATCTGGTGGAAGAGGTCGACTGTTCTCCCCAGAGTAGGAGACCCACATTGTAAACATGGTCATTGTAAATAACTGCATCAGACTCAGAAAACTGCAGGACTACATAATGGCAGATAACTACAGAGATAGCCTGCAGAGTTCTGTTATACTTTCCAGGTGTATGTCCAAACAGTTAGAGCGTCTACTTTTAAAGATCCATCTCTCCATAAATAAGTCTCTCACTGTTGCCCCTTGTTATAGACCCCCCTCAACTCCCAGCTGTGCCCTGGACACCATATGTGAATAGATTGCCCCGCGTCAATTGTCAGAGTTCGTACTGCTAGGTGACCTAAACGGTGATATGCTTAACACCCCGGCCGTCCTACAATCTAAGCTAGATGCCCTCAATCACACAAATTATCAAGGAACCTACCAGGTACAACTCCAAATCTGTAAACATGAGCACGCTCATAGATATCATCCTGACCAACTTACCCTCTAAACACACCTCTGATGTTTTCAACTAGGATCTCAGCAATCACCCTTCTCATTTTTTATAAAAAAAAATACAATAATTTCACCTTAATTTAACCAGGTAGGCTAGTTGAGAACAAGTTCTCATTTACAACTGCCACCTGGCCAAGATAAAGCAAAGCAGTGTGACACAAACAACAATACAGAGTTACACATGGAATAAACAGTCAATAATACAATAACAGTCAATAATACAAATATAGAAAAAGTCTATAAGTCTGTGTGCAAATGAGGTAGCATAAGGGAGGAAAGTCAATACATAGGCCATAGTGGCGAAATAATTACAATATAGAAATTAAACACTGGAATGATAGATGTGCAGAAGATGAGTGTGCAAGTAGAGATACTGGGGTGCAAAGGAGACAAAATAAATAAAATAAATAACAGTATGGGGATGAGGTAGTTGGATGGGCTATTTACAAATGGGCTATGTACAGGTGCAATGATCTGTGAGCTGCTCTGACAGCTGGTGCTTGAAGTTAATGAGGGACATATGAGTCTCCACCTTCAGTGATTTTTGCAGTTCGTTCCAGTCATTGGCAACAGAGAACTGTAAGGAAAGGCGGCCGAAGGAGGAATTGGCTTTGGGGGGTGATCAGTGAAATATACCTGCTGGAGCTCGTGCTGCGGGTATATTCGAAAGAAACTCAGACCGTGAAAAATAACTGAGGTATGAATATATGCTACATCATATTGACTGATCCCTGTCTTTTCGTACTGTGCTACATTGTTTTGTCTTGTCTCTTTCAGAGAGTCATGGAGCTAGAAGCAGATGCAGTGCATCATGAACTAATATATGTGGAAGAGGCAGGTTTCAACCTGGCAAAAACAAGGGGCCATTATCAACGTCCCGGGACAACGTGGTGGCAACATAACAATGTGTTCGGCTATTAGTCGAAACGGCATCCTTCACCATCATTCAATCCTAGGCCCATACAGCACTGCACACATTAACACATTTCTGGACACCCTCCACAACAGACTAATCCCTAATGACAAAGGGCCAGAGCAGCCCAGGTACGCTATCATCTGGGACAGTGTTAGTTTCCACTGGGCTGCTGTGGTCCGCAATTGGTTCACAGGTCACCCACTTTTCATCGCACTCAATCTCCCCCCATACTCTCTATTCTTGAATCCTATTGAAGAATTCTTCTCTGCATGGAAGGTGTATGATCGCCAGCCCCACCAACGCATACCCCTTCTACAGGCAATAGAGGAGGCTTGTGGAGACATCGATCAGGGGTCATGCCAGGCCTGGATACGGCACTCCAGGCGATACTTTCCACGCTGCCTAGCTCAAGACAACATCGCATGTGATGTGGATGAAGTCTTACGGCCAGACCCACAAAGAAGACGAGATGTAGCCCAAAAAGTCAGTTCTTTTTTTTCTAGCACAAATGTTTTTATTTTCTTCTACTGCGCTTTTGTTGTTTGAGGAGTGTTAGAACATTTTGAGAAAAAAACGTTTTCCCCCTCATTTGTATTGATAGTGTGTTATGTTCGGAATACACATCCATACTTTACACATTTGGATACCTGTGTGTGTGTGTATGTGTTTACTACATGTATGACAAAACTTTATTGCAAACTGATATGCCCTGCACACAGAAAAGCAAAAGCCACAAGTGTTTTTAATTTATACTATCAGTGCGTAGTTGGTGATTCGTGTGCTTATTCAAATTATGGTTTGTGTGTACTGTATTGACGCAAAAACACAATTTTCTAAACGGGTTTTAAGAGTTTTACAAGAATTGTTTGCTTTTGCAAGAGATGTATAATGTTTTGCTGGTTTGGTGTAAGGTTTTGTGGTTAGTGTGTTGAGTTTAGCAAAAATAGCCTATAGTTTCAAAGATACTGCCTAAGCAGTCAGAAAAAACTGCAATGTTTTGTGCAGCCAATTGCAATGTCCCCTTTAGGTATTAAGCCAGGAGCCACTTGTGGATTTGATAGCTCTAACACAGTTCTACCTCGGACACCGCCAAATCAACCGCCAGGCAGGTGGCTACTAGAGCAGATCTGATTGAATCCAAGTCTGCATAAACACTCTTGGGATTTGAACTTGCAACCTTTTCCTGTAAATCTATAGTAATTTACTGTAATTCAGTACCACCCCACAGAATACAATACCATACCGTGTTTTGGAGTGCAATTTAGAGCACTGGTGGGTTTATGGTATTGTTGTTTCTTGGCTCATTAACATATTTTGAGGCACGCCCTGTAAGAGTCTATATTTGTTGCAACATTTAGTGTTTGCTGTACCAATTTAACTGAAATCTTGTAGTAGTTTCTTAAAGATTAATGTCTATAAGGGACAGATCAGAACGGCACCAAGTCTCAAACCTTTAGTGGTTGAGTGTTTAGATATGTCGTTTTAATCTGTTTTGCCTAGTGATGTTCAGTTTGATACTGAAGCTCTGGGGCATGCGTCAAAGTTGCTAAGCAGTGTACCGATGCTTGTATCACTTTATCAGAAGCACGTGAACAATGACATCCGATGCTTCGTTTTGTCAAACAACCACCTGATTTTATAATAGTTTTGGTAGAAGACAAAAATGCAAACCTGCGCAGGAGCTACGGCGTGTGGGAGTCATCTATAATAAATTGTCTGTTCTAAATTCTTTTGACCAGCAGGTGAAATTAGTGTACAACGTGTTGATCAAAGTGTTTTGATCAAGTTTTGACACAACTGACTGGAAATGCTCAATGCTTTAGGTATCTTTGTTTCCCCACCACTACCAATCCATTATATTTAGAGTAACATTTTGTAAAATAGCAATATTACGATTACAGTATAGGTATGTAGAGTAGAAGTCGGAAGTTTACATACACTTAGGTTGGAGTCATTGAAACTCGTTTTTCAACCACTCCACAAATTTCTTGTTGACAAACTATACTTTCTGCATGACACAAGTAATTATTCCAACAATTGTTTCAGACAGATTATTTAACTTATAATTCACTGTATCACAATTCCAGTGGGTCAGAAGTTTACATACACTAAGTTGACTGTGCCTTTAACTTCTTAGGGAGCGGCAGCAGAGGTGATGGTTTTGGTCTGGCGTGCCCAAAGTAAAATGCCTGCCACTCAGGTCCATTAGATAGGAAACACTCTGAAGTTTCTAAAAGTGTTCAAATAATGTATGTGAGTATAACAGAACTGATAAAGCAGGCGAAAACCCAAGGAAAATCCAACCGGATTTGCAGTTTTTTTTGTACTTGACTTTTTTGTTAAGGCTGCCTATTGATTTCTATGTTATCCAGGACTGAGACTGCAGTACCTATGTCTTCCATTAGATGCCAACAGTGTTTATACAGTGTCTGGAGGCTCTAGCACTAAGCAGAACAGATAGGAAGAGGAAGTAGTGAAGGGATCACATTTGTCAACATCGTTTGACTGGCGCGAGATTGTGAGCGCGCCCCACTTTATTTTCCTTTCCTATTGTTCACATTATCGTCCGGGTGAAATATTACAGTAAATATACATAAAAGTATACTTAAGGATACATTAAAAATGATGTTTGATTTGTTTGTAGAAAGTTTATAGGTATAATTTGAACGTGTTCTCTTCACGGTTCAATGGGCGACTCAACGGTGGATTTTCTGATCATAACGCGCCAACCAAACAGAGATTTATGGATATAATAAATAACTTTTTCTAACAAAAGAACCATGGATTGTCTTCTTTGGACACTTGGGAAGCCCTCAGCGGAAGTTCTTCAAAAGGTAATTGATTTGTTTTTGCTGTGAAATGTGTTTTGTGTGAACTGTGATGGCTTATGAATTTATGCTAACGTGGAAAATATATGAGGTGCTATCCTCAAACAATCAAATGTTGTGCTTTCGCCGTAAAGCCTTTTTGAAATCTGACAATGCTGTGATATTGCCAAGAAGCAGAGATTTTGATGACTATGCAACACTTTATATTGATGAATGTTTAATAATTCAACTTTTGGATTTAGAATTTGGTGCCTTACATTTCTCTGGGTAGCGCACCGCTACTCCCTAAGTTAAACAGCTTGGAAAATTCCAGATAAGTATGTCATGGCTTTAGAAGCTTCTAAAAGGCTAGTTGACATTATTTGAGTCAATTGGAGAAGTGTATCGGTGGATGAATTTCAAGGCCTACCTTCAAACTCAGTGCCTCTTTGCTTGACATCATGGGAAAATCAAAAGAAATCAGCCAAGACTTCAGAAAGAAAATGTAGACCTCCACAAGTCTGGTTCATCCTTGGGAGCAATTTCCAAATGCCTGAAGGTACCAGGTTCATCTGTACAAACAATAGCAAGCAAGTATAAACACCATGGGACCACGCAGCCGTCATACCGCACAGGAAGGAGACGTGTTCTGTCTCCTAGAGATGAACGTGCTTTGGTGCGAAAAGTGCAAATCAATCCCAGAACAACAGAAAAGGACCTTGTGAAGATGATGGAGGAAACAGGTACAAAAGAATCTATATCCACAGTAAAACAAGTCCTATATTGACGTAACCTTAAAGGCCGCTTCGCAAGGAAGAAGCTACTGCTCCAAAACCACCATAAAAAAAGCCAGAATACGGTTTGCAACTGCACATGGGGACAAAGATTGTACTTTTTTGAGAAATGTCCTCTGGTCTGATGAAACAAAAATAAAACTGTTAGGCCATAATGACCATCGTTATGTTTGGAGGAAAAAGGGGGAGGCTTGCAAGCCGAAGAACACCATCACAACCATGAAGCACTGGGGTGGAAGCATCCTGTTGTGGGGGTGCTTTGCTGCAGGAGGGACTGGTGCACATCACAAAATAGATGGCATGATGAGGGAGGAAAATTATGTGGCTATATTGAAGCAACATCTCAAGACATCAGTCAGGAAGTTAAAGCTTGGTTGCAAATGGGTCTTCCAAATGGACAATGACCCCAAGCATACTTCCAAAGTTGAAGCAAAATGGCTTAAGGACAAGAATGTCAAGGTACTTGAATGGCCATTACAAAGCCCTGACCTCAACCCTATAGAATATTTGTGGCCAGAACTGAGAAAGTGTGTGCGAGCAAGGAGGCCTACAAACCTGACTCAGTTACACCAGTTCTGTCAGGAGGAATGGGCCAAAATTCACCCAACTTATTGTGGGAAGCTTGTGGAAGGCTACCCAAAATGTTTGACCCAAGGTTAACAATTTAAAGGCAATGCTACCAAATACTAATTGAGTGTATGAAACTTCTGACCCACTTGGAACGTGATGAAAGAAATAAAAGCTGAAATAAATCATTCTCTCTACTATTATTCTGACATTTCACGTTCTTAAAATAAAGTGGTTATCCTAACTGACCTAAGACAGGGAATTTTTACTAGGATTAAATGTCAGGAATTGTGAAAAACTGAGTTTAAATGTATTTGGCTAAGGTGTGTGTAAACTTCCGACTTCAACTGTACATGTTTCAGTATTGTATTGTGTCACTGCTCTGATATTACAGTAACTTACAGAAAGCTGGTTCGAAGTTGCTGTGATTATTATAGTAAAATACTTGGCACTAGCCAGAAACGGGCAAACAAACATCAATCTTTTTTACAAATACAAAATACCTTGAAGACCAATGTATACTTAACTTCAACCACATTCTCAGTGACAGTTACAGAAATGTTTTACTTGCTATGTCTGTGATGTGTTTTTTTTTTTTATCAACCTTAGTGTAATGCACTGACTGTAAGTCGCTCTGGACAAGAGCGTCTGCTAAATGAACTAAATGTAAAAATGAACACTCGCAAAGCACATTGCTGGATATTTTTCAAGTTTGGCCTAGTTTGGCGGTGGAGCTCATTAGAATAATACCCAGCAGTGTGCTTTGCAAGTGTTAATTTTTTACATTTACATTTTGGTCATTTAGTAGACACTCTTATCCAGAGAAACTTACAGTCAGTGCGTTAAACTAAGATAGATAAACAAGAACATATCACATTCATAGCAAGTAAAAAGATGATGTTATCGTTATTGAGAATGTTGTTGTAGTTAAGCGAGCTACTTGGTATTTGTTTTATATAAATAGACTACTGTTCAAAAGTTTGGGGTCACAGACATTTCCTTGGTTTTGAAAGAAAAGCTTTCTTGTGCTTTTCTTTCAAAAACAAGGACATTTATAAGCGACCACAAACTTTTTTTATGGTAGTGTATATACATACAAAAATACAAAATGCATGTATTCTAATTAAACTGTTTCAAAAATAAATTAATTGTATGTCAGGCCAGTGAAGTGCAAACTACCAAATACTTATAGAAACTGTTTAAATTTGTATATCAAATACATGCAATATAAATACTGCCCTCGTTGGCACTAGGTGCCCGCAATGTAAATTCTTCCAGTAATGCACTGTAAATTCTAGAAATACAGCATGTTGCTGTAGAAAGGTGTTACAGTATTATGCTGTAAATTTGTGTTTTCAGTAAAGATCCTGTAAATCTACAGTACTTTACTGGTTTCTGTGATAACTTATTTTACTGTAAATGTGCAGTAAACTACTGGCTACAGTGCAGCCAGTAATTTGCTGTAAAAATTACAGGATCTTTTTTACAGTGCACATCTTATGCCTCATTAATCTGATAGGAAACTCAGAAATGTCTGACTTGCTAACTGGTTGTAGTTGTACACTTGCTGCATTCAACCAGTTAGCAAGTCTGACATTTCAGAGTTCAGACAAGCATGTGAATGCGGCATTACGCAAAAGTCACACACACACACCCACTCTGAGTCACAACCCCATGACAGAGTGCCAGTTGTGTGTCGTTTACACACCTCATACCCTGACTCCTTAAATCACCCCCCCCACACAAACACACACACACACACAGATTATCCTGCAAACAAACAGACTAAAGCATGCGCTTTCAAACACGCAAACACAAATCGTTTACCATTCATTGATTCAAGTTACTATATTAACAGTCAAGAGTTTCAACACTTCTCCTTTCCTTGCTCCATTTGCAGATTGATTGTTATTTTCTCCCCTCTTTAGTCACTTTCAATCTAACACCCAGCAATTAAAATCAATCGGCCATTGGATTGGCCTGCCTCTGAGGAGCCCATATAAGATGGCTGCCTGACAGAGGGCAGACAGGGAAATGCGTCCCAAATGGTATCCTATTCCCTATATAGTGCACTACTTTTGACCACTGCCCATAGGAAATGTTGGTAATAGGGTGCCATTTGGGGACATAGACACAGACACTTAAATTCTCACCTTTTTTATTTTCTCATTGGTGTTGCTTCTTACCTCACACACACGCACGCACACGCACACACACACACACACACACACGCACATATGCAAGCACACATGCAGACACACACACACACAAAAACACCACCGCCAAGCCACCGTTGGCCAGGACATGACACACAGGGGAGGACATGTTTACGCTTTGAAATACTACTGTCATCCATATAAAGCGGAGATGGTGGAGGGGGGAACAGGGGAGCAATATGTGTTTTGTGTGTGTGTGTGCGTGCACGTGCATGTATGGGTGTGTGTGTTTGTGAGTACGCTCGTGTATGTGCCTGTACGAGGGGGTAGTATAGGTAGGACAGAGGGAGCTATGATGAAGTGTAAAACTGAGATGGAGGACATAATAGAAAAGATAATAAAAGGTGTGAAGGATTATGGGTAGGTGGTGGCGAGGGCCATTTCACACTGAAATTCAATCTGCTTCGTGTGGAGAAGTACTACACTCACTGTGTTGCCCCCCCCCGCTCGCTATCAACACACACACACACACAAATACACACACACCGATGCTATATTGCTATTGATCAACAGCAGTTATCAGACATGAGAGAGGCATGGTACTCCCTGTGAGAGCACACAGAGAACAATCCACTATATCATATAAAATACATCATAAAACGCACAGGGAATCTCATTGGAAAAGCAGACTAAAAGCCACCAATATTGAGAAGATGACTTGGGTTCTGTCCAAAATGGCACCCTATTCCCTATACAGTGTAATACTTTTGACCAGGAAGTGCACTATGTGGGGAATAGGGCAAATTTTTGGATGCAAACTAGGATGCACCACAGTTGATTGCAGTGCAGTGATAGGAGAATCCACTGGAATAAAAATTTATAACCTCTAGTTATATTCTATACTGCTGTCTTCTTGTGTGTTGGAGAGTGTTTGATGAGTACAAGTTTTTCAGCCAAGTTTCACATTACATTTTTAAGAGTACGACTAGTCGCCAAGGATCCGCCCCTTTTTTTCAATTTCCGTCTAAAATGACATACCCAAATCTAACTGCCTGGTGGACCTGAAGCAAAGATATGCATATTCTTGACACTATTTGAAAGGAAACACTTTGAAGTTTGTGGAAATGTTTTTGACTGATCCAATGAACCATTGCATTTCTGTTCAAAATGTTGTATCAAGACTGCCCAAATGTGCCTAATTGGTTTATTAATACATTTTCAAGTTTATAACTGTGCACTCTCCTCAAACAATAGCAGGGTATTCTTTCACTGCAAGAGCTACTGTAAATTGGACAATGCAGTTAGATTAACAAGAATTTAAGCTTTCTGCCAATATCAGAAAATGTCTTGTTACTTACAACCACATGCTAATCACATTAGCCTATGTTAGCTCAACCATCCTGCGGGGGACCCACTGATCCTGTAGAGGTTTAACCTAGTACATTCACAGCCAACAAATTTGCTGCATGTAACATCCGTCTCTCTCTCTCACTCGCTCTCTCTCTTTCTTGCGTTCTGTCTCTCCCTCTCTTCATCCTTCCTTATACAGACCTGCATTTGGGAGTTTTTACTCTTGTTTTCCCTCTGGCCCTCAAACTGGGACTGGGAATAGAGTGCGTGTGTGGGTCAGTGTGTGTGCGTCTCAATTCAAAATGTGAAAAATGTGTTTTATTAATAAAGTGTCCCTGTTAAGGGACCCCTGCAGTATCTATCTGACAGTTTATCCCTCTCTGTCTCACTGAGTGTGCCTTTGGCCTGGATCTGAGGGCCTCTCTGCTACCTGCTCTACCCACACAAAGCAGCACCTGGCCTGAGTACTAATCCTTTCAGACCCCCCTCAAGCTCTGGAGCTCCAGCACTCCCCTGGTGACCTGAGCTAACCACACTAGCTACTGTAGCTCCCTTCTAGCATCAGGCTATGTCCAGATAGAGTCCTCATTGCTAATGCTAGAGAAAAAACTACATTTTAACTGATTCAGTCCATTTTTTTAACTGCTTTGGGAGAAAGGGTGGATGGAGGAGAGGAGGGGGAGGCGAGAGGAAGGGAGGGAGAGAGGGTGGGTGGGTGGGAGGGAGGGAGATAGGTATTAAACATTTTCCAAGAAGCTCCCCAAAGCTTTGGCATGCATATTTCTGCATGATTTTGCAATCCAAGTCCATCACACACACACATCCAGTCCTAAACAGTCCCATGGAACCCTGCTGCCCTCGGCCCAGTTTCTCTGGCTCTGGTGTATTAATTGTATGGCAACACGTGTATTAATTACATTTATATGGATTTCTTCCCCCAAGCCACATTAATAGCCTCTGGTCTCCCATGTATGGAGATAATGGTAATGAGATTCAATAAACTATTAAACCATTCACTCCATGCATCCACAAACTATTACAAATATATAAACTATTCACTCTATGCACCCACAACCTATTAAAAATATATAAACTATTCATTCCACACACCCACAAACTCTTAGAAACATGTAAACTATTCACTCCACACACCCACAAACTATTAGAAACATGTAAACTATTCACTCCATACATCCACAAACTATTACAAAAATATAAACTATTCACTCCATACATCCACAAATTATTACAAATCTATCAACTACTCACACCATACATCCACAAAATATTACAAACTATTCAACTATTCACTCGTCTAATAACCATTATAAACATTCAAACATTCACTCCATATATCCACTAACTATTATAAACCTGTCATATGGCTCTGTACAGAGAATGTTCACAGAACTCATAGTACACTTTTTAACAGTCAGTTTGAAACTGAAAGTCTGAAAGACATAGTCAGTGTGAGGGTTGTGTACTAAAAACACATTGTCGATAGAAATTGATAGTTGTAATGCGTACAACTGCATGTTTGTCATTCATAGGATAGGTAGTCAGTGTCAGCGTTAACGTTACATTTGAGGGAGGTGAAAACTGGGTCTGGATAGCCATTAATAGCTGGAATGTGTAATGAGGTGTAAATTAGATAATATATACAGTACCAGTCAAAAGTTTGGACACACCTACTCATTCAAGGGTTTTTCTTTATTTTTTACTATTTTCTACATTGTAGAATAATAGTGAAGATATCAAAACTGTGAAATAAAATATATGGAATCATGTAGTAACCAAATAAGTGATAAAGAAATATATTCATTTTATATTTTTCAAAGTAGCCACCCTTTGCTTTGATGACAGCTTTGCACACTCTTGGCATTCTCTCAACCAGCTTCATGAGGAATGATTTTCCAACAGTCTTTGAAGTTCCCACAAATGCTGAGCACTTGTTGGCGGCTTTTACTTCACTGCGGTCCAACTCATTCCAAACCATCTCAATTGGTTTGAGGTCAGGTGATTGTGGAGGCCAGGTCATCTGATGCAGCACTCCATCACTCTCATTCTTGGTCAAATAGACCGTACACAGCCTGGAGGTGTGTTGGGTCATTGTCCTGCTGAAAAACAAATGATAATCCCACTAAGAGCAAACCAGATGGGATGGCGTATCGCTGCAGAATGTTGTGGTAGCCATGCTGTTTAAGTGTGCCTTGAAATCTAAATAAAGCACCCCCACACCATCACACCTCCTCCTCCATGCTTTACGGGGGGAACCACACCCATGGAGATAATCCATTTGCCTACTCTGCGTCTCACAAAGACACGGCAGATGGAACTAAAAAGGACAGATTTCCACCGGTCTAATGTCCATTGTTCATATTTCTTCGCCCAAGCAAGTCTCTTCTTCTTATTGGTGTCCTATAGTAGTACTTTCTTTGCAGCAATTCGACCTTGAAGGCCTGATTCATGCAGTCGCCTCTGAACAGTTTATGTTGAGATCTGTCTGCTACTTGAACCCTGTGAAGCATTTCTTTGGTCTGCAATTTCTGAGGCTGGTAACTCTAATGAACTTATCCTCTGCAGCAGAGGTAACTTTGGGTCTTACCTTCCTGTGGCGGTCCACATGAGAGCCAGTTTCATCATAGTGCTTGATGTTTTTTGTGACTGCACTTGAAGAAACTTTAAAAGTTCTTGAAATGTTCCGTGTTGACTGACCTTCATGTCTTAAAGTCATGATGGACTGTCATTTCTCTTTGCTTATTTGAGCTGTTCTTGCCATAATATGGACTTGGTCTTTTACCAAATAGGGCTCTCATCTGTATACCACCCTACCTTGTCACAACACAACTGATTGTCTCAAACAGATTGAGCAAAGAAATTCCACAAATTAACTTTTAAAAAGGCACACCTGTTAATTGAAATGTATTCCAGGTGACTACCTCATGAAGCTGGTTGAGAGAATGCCAAGAGTGTGCAAAGCTGTCATCAAGGCAAAGAGTGGCTGCTTTGAATAATCTCAAATATAAAATATATTTTGATATGTTTAAAGAAAATGGGTTACTACATGATTCCATATGTGTTTTTTTATAGTTTTGATGTCTTCACTATTATTCTACAATGTAGAAAATAGTAAAAATAAAGAAAACCCTTGAATGAGCAGGTGTGTCCAAACTTATGACTGGTACTAGATAGGTAGATAGATAGATTTATTGACGTTGATAGTAGTAGTAGTAGTAGTAGTAGGTGTGTGTGTGTGTGTGTGTGTGTGTGTGTGTGTGTGTGTGTGTGTGTGTGTGTGTGTGTGTGTGTGTGTGTGTGTGTGTGTGTGTGTGTGTGTGTGTGTGTGTGTGTGTGTGTGTGTGTGTGTGTGTGTGCGTGCGTGCGTGCGTGTGTGTTTATAGTTGAGGAAGGTGAGTCCTACCTTGTTGTATCTGCAATCTCAGAAGAACTTGGTCTGGAAAAATGATGTCCACTGGTGTCTGATGCTCCTCACTCTCTATCACACACTCAGCATATATTCTCTTCTTCACGCTTGAGAGAGAGAGAAGGAGAGAAAGAGAGAGGGAGATAGAGAGAGAGAGTGTTGGTTATTGAATTCCCACAGGGATAGGTTGTGTGTGTTCTGACCTTATCGTTGAGCTGTGTCGATATCAGTTCATGATCATCACCTCTGTCTGTCTATACGTGAGGGTACAGAAACCCCCGCACACACACGCACACACTGAGGTATGGGGTCAATGTAAAGATGTGCTGGAGGGTGGTCAGAAAAACAGAGAAACTCAGCAGTAGAACATTTTTATTTATTTTTTTATTTAACCTTTATTTAACCAGGTAGGCAAGTTGAGAACAAGTTTTCATTTACAACTGCGACCTGGCCAAGATAAAGCAAAGCAGTTCGACACATACAACAACACAGAGTTACACATGGAGTAAAACAAACATACAGTCAATAATACAGTAGAAAAAAACAAATATATATACAAAGAGTGCAAATGGGGTACGAAAAGGAAGGTAAGGCAATAAATAGGCCATAGTTGCAAAGTAATTACAATATAGCATTTAAACACTGGAATGGTAGATGTGCAGTAGATGAATGTGCAATGTAGAAAGACTGGGGTGCAAAGGAACAAGATAAATAAATAAATACGGTAGGGGATGAGGTAGTTGATTGGGCTATTTACAGATGGGCTATAAACAGGTGCAGGGGTCTGTGAACTGCTCTGACATCTGGTGCTTAAAGCTGGTGAGGGAGATAAGTGTCTCCAGTTTCAGAGATTTTGGTAGTTTGTTCCAGTCATTGGCAGCAGAGAACTGGAAGGAGATTCGGCCAAAGGAGGAATTGGCTTTGGGGGTGACCAGTGAGATATACCTGCTGGAGCGCGTGCTACGGGTTGGTGCTGCTAAGGTGACCAGCGAGCTGAGATAAGGCGGGACTTTACCTAGCAGGGACTTGTAGATGACCTGGAGCCAGTGAGTATGGCGACGAGTGTAAAGCGAGGGCAAGCCAACGAGAGCGTACAGGTCGCAGTGGTGGGTGGTATATGGGGCTTTGGTAACAAAACAGATAGCACTGTGATAGACTGCATCCAATTTGTTAGAGGCTATTTTGTAAATTACATCACCAAAGTCGAGGATCGGTAGGATGGTCAGTTTTACGAGGGTATGTTTGGCAGCATGTGTGAAGGATGCTTTTTTGCAAAATAGATAGCCAATTCTAGATTTTATTTTAGATTGGAGATGTTTGTTGTGAATCCGGAAGGAGAGTTTACAGTCTAACTAGACACCTAGATATTTGTAGTTGTCCACATAATCTAAGACAAAACCATCCAGAGTAGTGATGCTGGATGGGGGGACAGGTGCGGGCAGTGATCGGTTGAAGAGCATGCATTTAGTTTTACTTGCATTTAAGAGCTGTTGTAGGCCACGGAAGGAGAGTTGTATGGCATTGAAGCTCGTCTGGAGGGCAGTTAACACAGTGTCCAAAGAGGGGCCAGAAGTATACAGAATGGTGTCGGCTGCGTAGAGGTGGATCAGAGACACACCTGCAGCAAGGGCAACATCATTGATGTATACAGAGAAGAGAGACGGCCCAAGAATTGAACCCTGTGGCACCCCCATAGAGACTGCCAGAGGCCCGGAAAACAGGCCCTCTGATTTGACACACTGAACTCCATTGGAGAAGTAGTTGGTGAACCATGCGAGGCAATCATTTGAGAATCCAAGATTATCGAGTCTGCTGATAAGGATGCCGTGATTGACAGAGTCGAAAGCCTTGGCCAGATCAATGAAAACGGCTGCACAGTAATGTCTCTTATCGATGGCGGTTATGATGTCATTTAGGACCTTGAGCGTGGCTAAGGTGCACCCATGACCAGCCCTGAAACCAGATTGCATTGCGGAGAAGGTACGGTGGGATTCAAAATGGTCTGTGATTTGTTTATTAACTTGGCTTTCAAAGACCTTAGAAAGGCAGGGTAGGATAGATATAGGTCTGTAGCAGTTTGGGTCGAGTGTCTCCCCCTTTGAAGAAGGGGATGACCGCAGCTGCTTTCCAGTCTTTGGGAATCTCAGACGTCACGAAAGAGAGGTTGAACAGGCCAGTAATAGTGATTGCAACAATTTCGGCAGATAATTTTAAGAAGAGGGTCCAGATTGTCTAGCCCGGCTGATTTGTAGGGGTCCAGATTTCGCAGCTCTTTCAGAACATCAGCTAACTGGATTTGGGAGAAGGAGAAATGGGGGAGGCTTTGGCGAGTTACTGAGGGGGGCGCAGGGCTGTTGACCGAGGTAGGGGTAGCCAGGTGGAAAGCATGGCCAGCCGTGGAAAAACGCTTATTGAAAATCTCAATTATTGGGGGTTTATCGGTGGTGACAGCGTTTCCTATCCTCAGGGCAGTGGGCAGCTGGGAGGAGGTTGATATCACCTGATATTACCAGGTTCTGACCTCTAGATGGTGCTGTTTCTGCTATTAAGTGATTTTTTTTGTAAGAACGCTAGTAAGTTTTAGAAAATATTTAGGACACATTTATTCCTTGTCACCCACTCTGAAACTAACTGCAGCTCTTTGTTAACTTCTTAGGGAGCGGCAGCTGAGGTGTCGGTTTTGGAGAGTCTGGCGTGCCCAAAGTAAAAGGCCTGCCACTCAGGCCCAGAAACTAGGATATGCACATAATTAGAACTATTGGACAGGAAACACTCTGAAGTTTCTAAGAGTGTTAAAATATTGTCTGTGAGTATAAAATAACTGATATAGCAGGCGAAAACCCGAGGAATTTCTGTCCTGGAAAAAGTGTTTTTGACACATTGCCTCATTTTGAACCCCTCCCTATTGAAAACAGCCATATATGGGAGTAAGATTGCAGTACCTACTGCTTCCATTGGATGTCAACAGTCTCTAGACAGTGTTTGGTGATGTTAGGTTGCTCTGGATGGTAATAGAAGACGAATTTCGAACTGGTCATCGGATGTAAACAGAAGAGGATGCCCGTTCATGGGTTTGCGGCGCGCGCTGTGGTTTTTCCTTTCCTATCGTCCAGTTTATAATCCGGTTGAAATATTATAGTAAATATACATAAAAGTGTTCCTTAGGATACATTATCAATGATGTTTGATTGTTCTTGGACAAGTGTGTAGGTATAGGTTGAACATGTTCTCTTCACGGTTCAATGGGCGAGCGGACGCTGTATTTTATGAACATAACGCGCCAACCAAACGGGAGATTTATGGATATAATAAATTACTTTTTCTAACAAAAGAACCATTGGATGTCTTTGTTGGACACTTGGGAAGCCCTCAGCAGAAGTTCTTCGAAAGGTAAGGGATTTTATATTAGCGATTTTATGCGTTTTATGAGACCCGCTTTGGTTATGGATTTATGCTAATGCATAAAATATGAGAGGGGCTATCCTCAAACAATCAAATGTTGTGCTTTCGCCGTAAAGCCTTTTTGAAATCTGACAACGCTGTGATATTGCCAAGAAGCAGAGCTTTTGATGACTATGCAACACCTGTATATTGATCAATGTTTAATAATTCAACTTTTGGATTTTGAATTTGGCGCCTTACATTTCACCGGGTAGTGTCGGTGAAATGCTCCCTAAGTAGTTAAGTGTTGCAGTGATATCAGTTGCTGTAGTAGATGAAGTGTATAATGTTGAGCCATCTGCATACATAGACACACTGGCTTTACTCAAAGCCAGTGGCATGTCGTTAGTAAAGATTGAAAAAAGTAAGGGGCCTAGACAGCTGCCCTGGGGAATTCCTGATTCTACCTGGATTATGTTGGAGAGGCTTCCATTAAAGAACACCCTCTGTGTTCTGTTAGACATGTAACTAGTTTTCCATATTATAGCAGGGGGTGTAAAACCATAACACTGAAGTCTAACCAAACAGCCCCCATCTGTCATTTGTGTAAGTGCTGTGCTTGTTGAATGTCCTTCCCTATAAGTGTGCTGAAAGTCTGTTGTCAATTTGTTTACTGTAAAATAGCATTGTGTCTAATCAAACATTTTTTTCCAAAAGTTTACTAAGGGCTGGTAACTATATTATTCTTAGGTAGCTGAATTACTTTTGCTTACCTCCAGGCCTGCAGGCACACACTTTCTAGTATATGAAAATATGGCAAATAGAAGTGGCAATATCGTCCACTATCATCCTCAGTAATTTTCCATTCAGACCCCATGGATTTTCATTGTTGATAGACAACAATACTTTTTTCACCTTTTCCACACTCACTTTACGGAATTCAAAATTACAATACTTGTCTACCATAATTTGTTTGCTGTCATACCTGGTCCATAGACTGCTTGCAGGGAAAGAACCAATATTTAATTGTGTAATGTGGTTGAACTATCCCTTTAACAATGTGGGTGTGTGTGGGGGGATTCCTTCAAAAATAATCACCTAATAGCAGGAACAGCACCATCTAGAGGTCAGAACTTGGTAAAATCAGGATGTAAGATGGGACATAAGCCCAACAACTTCAATGACTAATTACTCTGAACAGAAAAAAACATCACCAAATTCACTGAGAATACATTACATAGGATGAAGGAACAATACTCCTAGCCGCAACTCCATACAACTTGTCAAAGACAGAGAACTGACACGATATACACGTGGTTGGGGTGCAATTGGAGTGGATTGCGGGGTGTGTGGTATCCATGGGTGGCTTTGACCATTTCTTTGGAATGCTCATGTTTATGTCATTGTTAGGACAAAGGTTGGTCTAAATTGGATGTTAGGTACTATATTTATTGAATATTAAAATGGCTAACTTGGGTGCAATCAATTAGCTTAGTTTCAACAAAATAATGTTGCACAAACTCTAATCCGATCTCTTTCTAACAACAGAAACGATTTTCAGAACAATCTGAGATGGTGGGTGTCTAAATCCTTTGAGGTGGAACGACCCAGACGGAAAACTGTGCAGTATGCTTTGTAGTATGGTGTCTTGGCAGAGATGAGGGTGACTTTACCACACCCTGACTGTCATCAATCCATTGGCCTCGCACAGACTGCAGTGACTCAGTACAAAACCATTTATTTTCTCTCTCTATCGCTCACGTTCACTCTCACTCTCTTAGATATACTCTCCCTCGGTGTCCCGCTTGAACTCCTTTTTCCTGTTCCTCTCTGCCTCCAGCAGCCATTACAGCACATATATTTTACCCCTCTCTCTCCCTCTCCCTTTCTCTCCCCTATCTTTTACTCTCTTTCTCCCTCAGTATCCCGCCCTCGCTCTCTCTGCCTCTCTCTCAGTCAAAAAATAAGGACAGAGAGAACTCAGTTTTCCTGAAGAGTGGAAAGTGGAGCGGTAGAGCAGAGGAAAGGACGAGAGGAGGAGAGGCCTGGGGCGATACACAAACATGATCAACACTTCAGCCAAAATACAGCATGCTGTATCTCTCTTAGAAACAACCCAGGAAAAGAGAGGGGAGAAGAGAGAGAGAGAGAGAGGGGGGTGGAAACAGAACCAGCAAGAGAAAGAAGTAGTGTGAAAAAGCCAAGGTGCAAGAGAGAGAGAGAGTGAGGAGAAAGATGGCAGTCTCACCCAGGCAAGGGGGGGATTAGTGAAATCTAAGCCCCCTCTCTGTGCTGCTCCTTTTGGGTTTACTGTCAAATAACAGCCCTTGGCTTTGGCCTATATATTGCTGCTGAGAGAGAGGCTGTTGGAATGTTCCTTAATTTCATTCTGAATTAAATTAAGGGATGGTTTGGAGAGTCATGTCTTGGAACTCAAACTGGGAACAGAGGAATGTGTGTGTCTGTGTGTGTGTGTTTGTGTGTCCGTTCATGTGAGTGTGCGACTGGCGAGTGTGTGTGTGTGTAGTAAAATCTACAACTGTTATCTTCATAAACAACTTATAAAATTGTAGTACATAAAACCATATTGTTTTTTAAATTCCCTGTATTTTTCGTTATGATTTAAATCAATGTAGATCAATGTATCTTTTAAAGATAAAAGACAAACAATAAACCAACAACATGCGTCCTTACGATTCCTTCACCTAAACACAGTTGAAGTCAGTGCACTAAACATTTAGTTAAAGCCTGCCTGATTAAAACGTATTTAGAGAGGAGTTGGGTGCAAGAGAGACACTGCAGAGAGTCAAACTCAAAGCACTAAACAATTACCTTGCCAGGGACTACAGGAACATTACCATATTAAAGGGACTGGGACACTTGAGGACAAAGATAATGATGGTGGGATGAAAATAGCTCACACTTTAATTTGGACACACAGACGCACACACACGCACACACGCACACACACACACTGTGGTAGATAAACAAAACAAGCACCTATAACATGTATGCTGGTGTGTGCGTGTGTTGTGTGTGTGTGAATGTCCAATATAGTTTCTGCTCATTCCATGACAGCATCACTGTCATCGTCAACAGTAACATGGCTGAACTTGGAGAAACTTTTATTTTCAGCTGCTGGGGAATCTAGCCGCTCTGCCCTTCCAGCCATGGCTGCGTGCACACGGGTGTGCGTGTGTTTTGTGTGTGTGTGTGTGTGTATGTGTGTGTAGAGACATGGAGTTCAGTGGCATGGAACTGATTGCCCTGCCAAACTCTGACAATTACTATATGGGCACAGAGACATTGCCGCTGACACACACACACACACACACACACACACACACACACACACACACACACACACACACACACACACACACACACACACACACACACACACACACACACACACACACACACACACACACACACACACACACACACACACACACACACAGCCTCCAGACGTCTGACCCATACACCTCTCCACTGGCGTGAGACGGATGTGAGAATCCTGTTCCCTGCTGACTGGGCTCACGGGAGCAAACACACACACAATCTCACACACAAAACTTGCACCATCCCAAAATAACCTGGTCACACACATCACACCCAAACATTCATACACTGTATGCATTTTATTCTAATTACAATGCCAAAGATTGAGTATGAAAGAAGCCCTATAGTATCCAATTACGTCAAATCCTGAAGTGAAACTATGAGATAAAGTTGCAGGCTGCAGACATAGTGTAGGGTTAATGTAGTACTCTGAAGCTAATACACTGTGTGTGTGTGCCTGCGTGCGGCTAATATACTTCTCTGACTAGCTTACACACACCTGATAACCACAACTCTATCTTGTCTCACGTCAGAATTGGGGGCGGCAGGTAGCCTAGTGGTTTGAGCTGACAAGGAAAAAATATGTCGTTCTTCCCCTGAACAAGGCAGTTGACCCACTGTTCCCCGGGCGCCGAAGACGTGGATGTCGATTAAGGCAGCCCACCGCACCTCTCTGATTCAGAGGGGTTGGGTTAAATGTGGAAGACACATTTTGGTTGAAGGCATTCTGTTGTACAACTGACAAATAATGGTGACTTTGACTAATTAGACATTCATCAGTGCTTCTCAAATGTCAAATTTCGAAGTTGTTGCAAATGTCAAATTCCAAAGTGTTTAAGGTTAAGTTTAGGCATTAACTCCGAAATCTTAAGGTTAAGCATTACCTCCGAATGGTTAATCTAAGGGTTAAGGTTTGAAATACGCTTAAAAACTAAGATCTCAATAACAACTTTCTATCACTGGATACGAACTTGCAACCTTTAGAGTCAAAAACAGACGTTCATGCCCATCCAACACCATAAGCAAAACCAAAACCTCCTTGAAGGTAGCAGCGCTTGCTCACTGTTGTCACTAGTGGCTGACGTTGTCAGACATGGATGGAGGTCGAATACTGACTTTTTATCACGGGTGACCTGGCTGGCTAACCACAATGCATCTGCATCTGGACATTAGTTCAACACCATAGCACTACTGGGGAAGAGAGAAAAGAGATAGCATAGATCTCTCTAACTCTCTCCTATCTGTCCTTCTCCTCTCGTCTCTCCCTTTCTACATCATCTCTCTCTCTCACTTCTAACTCATATTGTTGTTTTTCCTCCTGTTTCCCTGCTCCTCCATCTCTCTCTCTCTCCCACTTGCTTCAAGATCAAATCAAATTTGACTAGTCACATGCGCCAAATACAACAGGTGTAGACCTTACAGTGAAAATGCTTTCAATGTCCACCATTGTTTCTGTACCCAAGAAAGCGAAGGTAACTGAACTAAATGACTATCGCCCCGTAGCACTCACTTCTGTCATCATGAAGTGCTTTGAGAGACTAGTTAAGGATCATATCACCTCCACCTTACCCGACACCTTAGATCCACTACAATTAGCATACCACCCCAACAGATCCACATATTACATACTCACCATCGTACTGCACACTGTCCTATCCCATCTGGACATGACAAATACCTATGTAAGAATACTGTTCATCAACTACAGCTCAGCCTTCAAAACCATAGTGCCCTCCAAGCTCATCACTAAGCTCAGGGCACTGAGTCTGAACCCCGCCCTGTGCAACTTGGTCCTGGACTTCCTGACGGGCCGACCCCAGACGGTGAAGGTAGGCAACAACAACTCCGCTATACTGATCCTCAACGCAGGGGGCCCACAAGAGTGCATGCTCAGCGTGCTCTCTCTCCTCTTCTCTCTCTCTATCTCTCTCCTCTCTCTCTATCTCTCTCCTCTCTCTCTTCATCTCTCTCTCCTCTCTCAATTCATTTTTTTTTCAATTTAAGGAGCTTTATTGGCATGGGAAACATATGTTAACATTGCCAAAGCAAGGATTTTTTTTTTTACATTACACTTACAAAGTTCCAAAATAATGAATACATTTCAAATGTTATATTATGAACATATATAGTTAAAGTACAAAAGGGAAAATAAATAAACATAAATATAGGTTGTGTTTACAATGGTGTTTGTTCTTCACTGGTTGCCCTTTTCTTGTGGCAACAGGTCACACATATTGCTCTCTCTATCTCCTTCTCTAACCCTCTCTTGTGTTCTTCTCCTCCTGCTTCCCTGTTCCTCCTCTCTCCAGAGTACAGTTGTCTCTCCCACTGTGATGCTATCAGATCGATCTCTCGCTTATTAATTTTTCATTGATAGCCTGAGAGAATGGGATGAGTGTTCTGAAAAGCAGTCTAACCTGCCCTCCCACCTCAAACGAACATACATACACACACTCACACAGTCACACCCACACTCTCACACGCGCACGCGCGCACACACACACAAAAACACACACATACACGGCCCCACACCAATTCACCAATTCCAAAGAGAAAGAAAACATTAAGATCATCATAAAACACACAATCTCAAAATGGGCTAATAAAAATATGAGTCTAAATATCTCCAAAACACACACAAAATAAGGCCTAAACTCTCACAATGTTTTGTAAGTCTAACCCCCCTCCCAAACACATCACAAAGCCTAAGCCCTAACTTCTCATCAAGGTCCCTTACACATTTCAACACAAGACACTGTTGACAGCTAGTCTTAGTCAATTAGGCAAATTAGCGGTTATTTCTTCAACAGAGACCTTTACAGAATGAGCAATAGTGTTGTAATGAGTTTAATGCTGATAATACTGGGGTTGCTTTGCAATCACGCATTCTGTTGTCTACAACAACGCTAGAGGCATCGGGGTGAGGACACTCATGAAGACATGTTTGTGAAAGTCCGCCCACCCGTCTGTCACTTTCTGTCTGTGTGTGTGTGCGTGCATGTGTGAGTAGGTGCGGGCGTGTGTTGCAGCCCCGAGGGATTCCCGAGCATGGTGAGAGCATCTTAGCAGGCAGCACTCTTTCTGTTTATGAGTTTATCAGTGGGACGGTACAACAACAAAAAATTCACCAAGCTTTAGAATCATCCCATTTGTGTCTAAACAGTTTGACAGGTTGTGGACATTTAGTTTCATAACCCCCTAGAGTCGATTGACACACCTCATCCGCCAGTGTCGCACTTCCACATCTGCAGTGAAAGGTGGCAGAGCTAGAGCTATGTTTGTCTGGCCATGAGACATCCCGAAATTGGTCTTCTCACGTAAATGTCTGTAGCGTCCGAACGGTTTTGCTCTACGACCCCCACAAGTGTCAGGCGACTCGTCCGAAGTCAGTACAGTGGATATGACAACTTCTGTTTGGTAGCATCCAAACCGTTTGGGCTACAAACTAATCGGACAGTTGTGGAAAGGGGAGATTCTCACGAATACGATGGCATTCTCCATTCTGCCCTACAACCCCCACAAGTGTCACAGGAATTGTCTGAAGGTTAACGGTACCTTTTTAAAAAAACAAATGGAAGTATGAAGGTAGTTTTGTTCCTACCCAAAAAAAGGGGTTAAATATGTGTAAAAAAAAAAAAATATTTCCTGAGTTTTTTTTATATCTCCTAGAATTACGACAGACACTTCAAAACCTTGTTTCTTATTATGTATTTTTTTACTGTCCTTTTTGCCATTTATTAATGTGTTATTCAATGTGTTTCTATGGGCTTTAGTAGTAAGCCAAAATCAATATTTCATCAAATCATTTTCCATATTATTTTGATACCTAAAGGGGTATCAAATTCTAAATTAAATAGCTAAATGATCCATAGTATGATAATCTTAAAACAATTCCATATGTCAGTTTAGCACCCCCTCTACCCCAAGAAGAATTAAGAACAAAGGTGCCATAACCACTTGGTATGTGTACTGGTAGCAGGGGTTCAGGAGAGAGAGAGAGATAACAAGACAGCCACATCAAACTGTCATTAATCATGGTAGGAGAGAGGGAGGGAGGGTAATTGGAGGGAGGAGGGCGGGAGGGAGAGAGGGAGGAGAAAAGGGGGAGGAGAGCCGAAGGGAGGGTGCGAAGGAGAGACGGAGGAAGGGATCAGTTAGATTTTTATTTTAAATACAATTCAACAATAAAGTACTGTATTGCTGTTTTGCTATATGTTTACCGCAGCATACTGTAAATGATGGTGCATTGTGGAGATATATTATGGGAGGAGAAATAATTGCTGGCTTATTAACATATTTGAAGGCGTGCCTTGTAAATGGCTATATTTGTTGCACATGTTAGCTAGAGTCCTGTACCAATTTAAGTAATATATGGTAGTATTTTTATTCCAGCAATTAAGTGTATATATGAAACAAACCATAGTGGTGGTTGGTCTTAGAATTTTTAATGGTTGAGTATTTATTCATGTCTATTTGATCTGTTTGCCCTGTTATCACGGCTAGTTTGGAAACCTTTGTTTTGGTCTTTAGAAGTTTAACTGATTTAAAATACCTAGCATTCATTAATATACTGTACTATGTGATGCATACAGCCAGTCAGGTTGCTTGAATCCCTTGTTATCACAGTAAAATAATGTGGATGTCATTTTCTTACAGTTTAATAGTCACATGAACTGCATTGTACTGTGTTGCATTGCTGTTTCATCAAGTTACCATTAATATCTCAGTAGTGTATTGGCATTATCCAGAGATGGTCAGAGATATATCATAAGATGTCTTGTTGTAATTACAATTGTTTTGAAGACCAATATATCTTAACTACAATAACATTTTTAGTAACGGTTATAGAAACATTTGACTTGCTATGACTGCGATGTGTTTTTTAATCAACCTTGGTTGAATACACTACCTAAGTTATTAAGGACAAGAGCGTCCACTAAATTACCAATATGTACAAATGAAAACTTGGAAAGAACATTGGACAACATGTCGCTGCATGGGTAATTCCAGTAATATACAGTAAATTTGATTACAGTAACATTTTAGGTACCGTAAAATGTATTATTGTCAAATGGATTACAGTAGTGTTGCTGCAATTGCTGCTTGTATGTTACTGTACATTTTACAGGAAATGTTTGACAATTTAGCAATACATTTAGCTTTCTATACGGGCATTCGACAATTGTATGAATTGTAATTTGCGATGTTTCATGTTTTAGGGACTCCAAAGCAAACCAGGCTGTCATCTTGTGAAACCCAGCTACTAGGTAAAGTGTTTACACATTAGAGTATATTGAAGAATATTTGGTGGTTATATCACTTGCACTTCTAGACACCACAGGATCGGCCCCCCATGGGACGGTTGAGCTAACGTAGGCTAATGTGATTAGCATGAGGTTGTAAGTATAGGCAGAAAGCTTAAATTCTTATTAATCTAACTGCACTGTTCAATTTACAGTAGCCATTACAGTGAAAGAATACCATGCTATTGTTTGAGGAGAGTGCACAGTTATGAACTTTAAAATGTATCAATAAACCAATTAGGCACATTTGGGCAGACTTGATACAACATTTTGAACAGAAATGCAATGGTTCATTGGATCAGTCTAAAACGTTACGCATACACTGCTGCCATCTAGTGGCCAAAATCAAATTGCACCTAACCAGGAATAATACACAATGCATTATTTTTCTTTGTATTATCTGTTACCAGATCTAATGTGTTGTATTCTCTTACATTCCTTTCACATCTCCACAAACTAAAACGTTTTTCTTTTCCAATGGTATCCAGAATATGCATATCCTTGCTTCAGGTCCTGAGCTACAGGCAGTTAGATTTGGGCATGTCATTTTGGCTAAAATTGAAAAAAAAGAAAAATGCATTTGAAAAAAAGGGTCAGATTCATAAAACTTCTACAGGATTTTTTTTTTTCAAGCCATAAGGCACAATGACAGCATACAATTTAAATTGGTACAGCATTCTTACTCATGGGTGCAAATATACCCTCTTTCAAGAAACGCCTCAAAATATGGTAATGAGCCAGAAACAACATTACCATGCACCTACTAGTTGGGCTACGGGGGGAGGGGGTATTGGGATTGAGCCAAAAAGACAGAGTATTAAAGAGAGAGGGATAGAGGGAGGGAGGCAGGGCAAGAAGATAGAAAGTGAATGTACTGAATAAAGGGAAAGAAAGAAGAGTGAGAAATAGTTATGCAGTACTGTATGATTTCTCTAGACATCCGTTACCACCCCAAAAACTCATTGTTCAATTATGCTGTTTGTAATTGTCCAAAATGTACCTAATCTGTGAAATATAGCCTACCACATGATATATTTAAATTGGAATCCTTTTCCAAATATACACTTTCACACAGTGATACCATGACAACCACATCAAAACCAGAAATGTATTTACATTTTAAAAAATCACCTACACACTAAGGGCTGGATTCAGAGGAAATGTACAACTACGCGTGCCTTTCCTACGCACTTCTTAGTAGGTGGTATTCAGACTTACCTTATGCAAATGCATAACAGGTTTTGCAAGGGTGGTTGCGTGTGTTGAATACATTTCATTCAACCACTGAAAACACTCTTACTTGCTGGCCAACAGCTTTTCTAGTGAAGTTTCTCATTCAATAGTGTTGTCAGTACATTTATCAAAAGCCAAACCCCTTTGAATTTGGTGTACCTTCAATTTGAATTTTCTCGACAGACTCACTAGAATATATGGAGGAAACGGTTCAGAATTAGTGATCAGTGAAAGAAAGACATGTAAATACAGGCATAGTCATCTCCTTTTCAGCACCAATTGGTAGACTTAAAAATACTCTGATCTTGTATATTATTTTGTGTTATGCTATTATATGCAAAATATGACTGGCTAGTTATGGTGTCTTGTGGAAAGACTCACATAGGGCCTCAATTGAGAACAGTAGTCTAAATCAGTAGTCTCTCCCTAGGGACTCCCAACATCAAATCAAATCAAATGTTATTTGTCACCCGCTGAATACAACAGGTGTAGACCTTGCAGTGAAATGCTTACTTACAAGCTCTTAACCAACAATGCTTTAAGAAGTTTTAAGAAAAATAAGTGTCAAGTAAAAAATTGAAAATAAAAGTAACAAATAATTAAACAGCAGCAGTAAAATAATAATAGCGAGGCTATATACAGGGGGTACCGGTACAGAGTCAATGTGCGGCAACCTGTTAGTGAATTAACACAGTATTATTATATATGGAATTTTATCAATATAACATGGCTAACCAAAATAAAAATCCTGTATAGTTCTTCAAAAGGATTTGAGATCGAGGAAGGTTCTATATAGAACCATTCTCCATAAAGGTTCTATTAAGAACTATAAAAAAATAGGTTCTATATAACCCCAAAAAGGGTTGTAACCATAAGCGGAACCTTTTGTTGGTGATATATAGAACCTTTTATTAATGGTTCTTTATAAAACCTTAGGAAATGGGTCTTTAAAGCACTATAAAGGTTCTGTTTAGAACATTATGAGCATGGTTCTTTACAAATACTTAAAGAAAATGTTCTATATAGCACCAAAAAGGGATCCACTTACAAGCCAAACAACCCTTATTTGGCACTATTTATTACCATTGTTTGTAGTGTGTACTGTACAACACTACCTTTACTTAATTATGAATACATAAAGATAAAGACAGTTGAGACAAAGAAAATACTAACTTTGTTCTAGCAAGTCAGAATACAGACAGCCTCTAAAAAAGAAATGTAAAATATTATCTTATTTTGATTCTAAATACAGTATATGGAGCGAGACAACTGAATTAACTGACAACACATATTTTAATTAATTCTAGCAGATATCTGAGCTGTATCTAATAAATTATGTTCAGTGTACAGAAGTGACATGGACCGCATAACTGTTAATGAATGCAGGTATCTGAGCTGTCCAGTGACAGGCAGCATGTAAACACCTACCATTACCTACCCTTTAAACATGTTTTAATCATCTGCTGCATGTCCTTAATTACCACGCATACATATATCAATTAATTACAGATAAATAAACACTGACTAGCGCCAACCTCGCTACAGCAACGTCACATCACTCGCTCTCTGACTTTCTTTATCTCTCTCTCTCCCCTCTCTCCATCTCTTTTCCTACTCGCTTCCCTCCCTCCCTTCCTCCCTCCCTTCCTCCCTCCCTCCCTTCCTCCCTCCCTCTTCCCTGGTTCCAGTCCATATGTGTGTTAAGCCTCTTTAATATGAAAGAGGACAGTGCTGCACAGAGCTCCAGTAATTAGTGGACTAGGGCCGGGAACAGACTGTGTGGAAAAAAGGAACGAAGAAGAGAAAAAAAGGCGATAGAGAAAGTGTTAGACATAAATAATAAAACATAATCCCCAGTGTCCACCAAAACAGAAGCACCATTCCTCCTTTATCTTATCCATCTATAAATATCCCTTGCTTCTCCTTTGGTGGACGATTGCTTTAGCTAGGGAGGCAGGGAGAGAGGGAGAAAGAGTGTTCCATGGGAAAGGATGCCAGCGTGTGCATGTCAACTGACTGGCAGGCATGCAGTCTCCTCTCTCTCTTTCTCACTCTCTGTCTCTTCATTACACCATCTCTCTTTCTCTCACTCTCTCACCCACTCCCATTCTTTCCTTCTTTCTTTCTCTTTCTTTCTCCCTCTCTTCAGGTCAAAGGGCAGGCAGGTGAGTGCAGGAGGGTCTAAGTAGCACAGGGTTTTAGGGATAGGGGTGAAAGAGAGGTGGAGGGATAGAGAGATGGTGAATTGAGGTGGAGGTGACGAGAGGTGGGGGGGCGGAGGTCTGGTTACACAGACTCGGCTGGTCTCGACCCGTAGGGATCGTCTCGGGCCGACTCAGAACACTGCTCTGGCACCATGGAGACGACCGGGCTGTCTCACACGCACACACATACACACACACACATGTTATAGGTGCTTGTTTAATTTATCTACCAGTGGGCCATGCAGCCTGTCCATCCCTATCCCTGCGTGGCCGACCCGGGCTGTCAGGCACGGCGTGTCAGAATATTTATCAGCTGGGAGAACAGCTTGTCCTCGTTGCTGCTGCCATGTCTATCTCGCCAGATGAAGCAGAGAGGAACGCAGAGCTACATACACTAACAAGGAGGGGTGACATTTCTCCATCCTTCTCTTTCTCTTTTTTATCAGTCCCTTTTCCCTCTCTCTTTCCCTACCCTCTCCTCTTCCCTTTTCCCTCTCTCTTCTTTCCTTTACATCATCTCTCTCTCAGTTTCTCAGTTTCTATATCAAATCATCTTTCTCCCTTTCTCTCTCCTCTTCCCTTTTTCTCTCCTCCACATTCTGTTCATTCTTCCCCGTCCCTTTCAACTGCACTTCAGCCATTGTTTCCTATTTCCATTTTTCTTCCTCTCCTAGAACTTTATACTGTATGGTCCCATCATCTGCGGGCTTTCATTTCTCCTTTAATTGGTGATTCCATTCAACTTCATTGATCATTAGTCACTGATTGAGTCCAGCCACCTCTGCCCAAAATGTGCCCAGGAGACCCATGCCTGCCCAACCCATTCCACTCCAACCAGTCAACAGATGTGCATCCCAAATGGCACCATATTCTCTACATAGTGCTTTACTTTTGACCAGGGCTGGTCAAAAGTAGTGCACTATATAGTGAATAGGGGGCCATTTGGGATGCATATTCACCATGTACATTCACCATGTACATTCCTTATTTCTCATTCTCTCATTCCTATTCCTCAGCCCAGTCTGCATTATCTAACACAGTGTTTGGCTATTTCTGTTGATTGCCTTTCATGTGAGTATTCCAGTCTCTGCGTGGTGCCTTGTCTTCCCACAGCTTCCCTGCTTCAAAAGACTGCCTGACCTCGTTTCCCTGCTCCCTGCTGCGCTGGGCCGGCTGCAGATGGCTAGGCGGGGGGAGTCGATCGTCCTGCTGCACAACAACGCATCTTTGTTTCATTCATTTGCACTGGTAGGGGGGCCATGTTGCTATTTAGGTATTTAGAATGGGTGGATAATGTGACTGTATACATGTAAAGGAGAGATTGTCTTATGTTGCTAATTGGCGTGGCTGGCTGAGTGAGAGAGAGAGACTGAGAGCGACAGACTGAGAGAGATAGAGAGAGACAGAGTGACAGAAAGAGACAGACAGACAGACTGACAGACAGTCACTTCATCCTCTCCTCCTTTTTTACGACAGTCTGTCTACTATTCATCCCTCTCAGAATGACGACACTTCACAGATACACACACACACAGACGCACGCATACGTACACACATGGCTAGGCTAAGCCTGAAAATTAAGTACAGGATTGATGCGTAGGCTGTTTTCTGTCCGTTCCAGTCATAAAAATGCAGAGTGAGGGAAGCATGATTACTTTTTGTCGCTACTCGCAAAGCTACACATCTGACACACACACACACGCACACACACACACACACACACACACACACACACACACACACACACACACACACACTTGCAGAAAAAGATTCACATACACTCACAGATACGGAAAGGGCACAAAGACCTTGAGACTTAAGAATGAGACTTCCGAATAAAGTCAAAGAATACACAATGAAGTTGAATCTGAGAATCTGCTAAACCAATCCAAACACACCTAAACCTTACCTTTCTATCCTAACAGTACCGAATCACTAGGAAGTTGAGGTCTCCAAATCACCATGGAAACCAACCAATACTGCTTTTATTCACATGCAGCCTAAAAATCACATCAAAATTAGGATACATACTCAAAACATCTTAGTTTTTTGTTGTACTTACAAGTGTGTTTGAAAAAAAATGCCTCCATCTGCTTGCTAAGTATTTATACTCCGTCTACCTCAAGACACTCTCACACTGAGATTGACTGGTCAATTACACTCACACATGCACGCGGGCATACAAACACACCCGTGCGCATGAACACAAATACACACACACACAGCCGCCAGTCGATCAGTCAGGCAATGAAGTTATTGAGTTTTTAATTAAAGTGGAGGAACATGGTGAAACCAGGGCCTGGTCACATGAATGCCATAAATAGCCACACACACCCACACACAACCGAGCTTGCGCACACACACACACACAGAAACACACACATGCACACAGAAACACACAATAACATTTTATTTAATGATTTATAAACAACAGGTGTAGACTAACAGTGAAATGCTTACTTACGGGCCCTTCCCAACAACTCAGAGAGAAAAATTATTTAAAAAATTGAAATATAAGGAATAAACACAATGAGTAATGATAACTTGGCTATGTACATGGTGTACCAGTTCCGAGTCGATGTGCAGGGGTACGAGGTAGTTGAGGTAGATACAGTTGAAGTAGGAAGTTTTATGTACACATTCACCAAATACATTTAAACTGAGTTTTTCACAATTCCTGACATTTAATCCTAATAAAAATTCCTTGTTTTGGGTCAGTTAGGATCACCACTTTATTTTAAGAATGTGAAATGTCAGAATGATAATAGAGAGAATTACTTATTTCAGCTTTTATTTTTTTCATCACATTCCCATTGGGTCAGACGTTTACGTACACTCAATTAGTTATTGGTAGCATTGCCTTTAAATTGTTTAACTTGAGATGAACGTTTCGGGTAGCCTTCCACAAGCTTCCCAAAATAAGTAGGGTGAATTTTGGCCCATTCCTCCTGACAGAGCTAGTGTAACTGAGTCAGGTTTGTAGGCCTCCTTGCTCGCACACACTTTTTCAGTTTTGCCCACCCATTTTCTAAAGGATTGAGGTCAGGGCTTTGTGATGGCCACTCCAATAACTTGACATTCTTGTCCTTAAGCCATTTTGCCACAATTTTGGGAGTATGCTTAGGGTCATTGTCCATTTGGAAGACCCATTTGCAAACAAGCTTTAACTTTCTGACTGATGTCTTGAGATGTTGCTTCAATATATCCATATCATTTTCCTCCCCCATGATGCCATCTATTTTGTGAAGTGCACCAGGCCCTCCTGCAGAAAAGCAACCCCACAACATGATGCTGCCACCCCCGTGCATCACGGTTGGAACGATGTTCTTCAGCTTGCAAGCCGCCCCCTTTTTCCTCCAAACACAACGATGGTCATTATGGCCAAACAGTTCTATTTTTGTTTCATCAGACCAGAGGGCATTTCTCCAAAAAGTACAATCTTTGTCCTCATGTGAAGTTACAAACCGTATTCTGGCTTTTTTTATGGCGGTTTTGGAGCAGTGGCTTCTTCCTTGCTGAGCAGCCTTTTTGGGTTACATCAATATAGGACTCCTTTTACTGTGGATATAGATACTTTTGTACCTGTTTCCTCCAGCATCTTCACATGGTCCTTTGCTGTTGTTCTGGGATTGATTTGCACTTTTCGCACCAAAGTACGTTCATCTCTAGGAGACAGAATGCATCTCCTTCCTGAGCGGTATGACGGCTGTGTGGTCCCATGGTGTTTATACTTGCGTACTATTGTTTGTACAGATGAACGTGGTACTTTCAATCATTTGGAAATTGTGCCCAAGGATGAACCAGACTTATGGAGGTCTACAATTTGTTTTCTGAGGTCTTGGCTGATTTCTTTTGACTTTCCTATGATGTCAAGCAAAGAGGCACGTAGTTTGAAGGTAGGCCTTGAAATACATCCACAGGTACACCTCCAATTGACTCAAAATATGTCAATTAGTCTATCAGAAGCTTCTAAAGCCATGACATAATTTTCAGAAATGTTCTATGCCGTTAAAGGCACAGTCAACTTAGTGTATGTAAACGTCTGACCCACTGGAATTGTGAAACAATGAATTATAAGTGAAATAATCTGTCTGTAAACAATTGTTGGAAAAATTACTTGTGTCATGCACAAAGTAGATGTCCTAACCGACTTGCCAAAACTATAGTTTGTTAACAAGAAATTTGTGGAGTGGTTGAAAAATGAGTTTTAATGACTCCAACCTTAGTGTATGTAAACTTCCGACTTCAACTCTAGGTAGAAATAAAGTGACTAGGAAACAGGATAGATAATGAGCAGTAGCAGCAGCGAATGTGATGAATCAAGAGTTAATGCAAAAGGGGGTCAATGCAGATTGTCCAGGTAGCTATTTGGTAGTCTTATGGCTTGGGGGAAGAAGCTGTTCAGGGTCCTGTTGGTTCCAGACTTGGTGCACCACTACCGCTTGCCGTGTGGTAGCAGACAGAAGAGTCTACGAATTGGGTGGTTGTCTTTGACAATTCTTAGGGCCTTCCTCTGAAACCATCTGCCATAGAGGTTCTAGATGCAGGTAGCTTGGTCCCAGTGATGTAACGCCTTGCTTTCGGATGCCAAGCAGTTGCCATACCAAGCGGTGATGCAGGCAGTCAAGATGCTCTCAATGGTGCAGCTTTAAAACTTTTTGAGGATCTGAGGGCCCATGCAACATCTTTTCAGCCTCCTGAGGGGGAAGAGCCATTGTTGTGCTTTCTTCATGACTGTGTTTGGGTGTGTGGACCATGTTCATTCCTTGGTGGTATGGACACCAAGAAATTTGAAGCTCTCAACTCGCTCCACTACAGCCCTGTCAATGTGGATGGGGGCGTGCTCAGCCCTCCATTTCCTGTAGTCCACAAAGAGCTCTGTTGTCTTGCTGACATTGAGGGGAAGTCAACAGATGATGCTCTTATGCATGGTGCAGTGTTGCTTTCCTTGAAGTGAGCATATACAGCATTTAGCTCATCTGGTAGACTTGCGTCACTTGGCAGCTCGCAGCTGGGTTACCCTTTGCAATCCATGATAGTTTGCAAGCCCTACCACCTCTGACTAGCATCAGAGCCAGCATAGTAGGATTCAATCTTAGTCATGTAGTAAAGCTTTGCCTGTTTGATGGCTTGTTGGAGGTCGTTTCATATAAGTATCCGGGTTAGTGTCCCGCTCCTTGAAACCGGTCACTGTGGGGATGACGTCATCAATGCACTTATTAATGAAGCCAGTGACTGATGTGGTAATCTCCTCAATGTTATCGAATTAATCTCGGAACATATTTCAGTCTGTGCTATTGAAACAGTCCTGTAGCTTAGCATCCACTTCATCGGACCACTTCAGTATTGAGCATGGTACTTCCTGTTTGTGTTTTTGCTTATAAGCAGGAATCAGGAGGATAGAGTTATGGGGGGGTGAGGGAAAGGGGGGGTGAGGGAGAGCCTTGTATGTGTTTCCATGTGTGGAATAAAGGTGATCAACAGTTTTGTCGCCTATAGTTGCACAGGTGACATGCTGGTAAAAAATGAGGTAAAGGGGATTTCAGTTTCCCTGCATTAAAATCACTGGCCACGAGAAGTGTCCCCTCTGGATGTGCATCTTCTTGTTTGCTTATGGCCCTATACAGCTCATTAAGTGTGGTCTTAGTGCCAGCATTGGTTTGTGGTGGTATGTAGAGAGCTATGAAAATTATACATGAAAACTCTCTTGGTAAATAGTATGGTCTTCAGCTTATCATGAGGTATTCTAGCATTGCTCACTAGCTGTTGTTAACAAAGAGACACCCCCTTCACGTTACCTGAAGCTGCCATCCGGTCTAGACAATGCACGAAAAAACCAGAGGGATGAATATTATCCATGTCCTTGCTCAGTCACGACTCCGAGAAACATTGACTATTACAGATCTTCAGGTCCCATTGACAGGTTAGTCTCGAGCAGAGCTCATACAGTTTGTTCTCTAGTGATTGTACGTTCGCCAATAGATCTGAGGGTAGAGGCAGTTTATTTGCTTGCCAATGTAGTCTCGTCAGGATGCTGGGGATTAGGGCCTGGACCAGAGTAAACAGAACGTTCAGAGCTGCCGAATCGTTGAGGTAGAAATTTTCATCCAAATCGAGGTTAGTGATCGCTGGACGGATGTCCAAAAGTAGTTTTCGGTTCTCGGACATGATAGGGGAGACATTATGTACAAAAACATTTCAGATCAGAGAAAAAAAACACAAAATAGAAGAATTGGTCACCCTTACAGAAAAACCACATTAATTTCACGAGATCACATGACCTGATTTAATGTGACATTAATTTGAAAACATGTGACAACTTGTGAAGCAACATGTGACAACTTGTGAACTAACATGTGATAACATACAACTACACGTGACAACATGTGAGCACATTTGAGAACATGATTTCGTGTGAAAATGATGTGAAATAAATGTGACAACATAAGGAAGCAAAAATGTAAACATTTGAGATTATGAAACTACACGTGACAACATGTGAACACGTGAAAGCCGAGATGTCAAATGTAATATAGAATACTTTAAAAGGCATAATTTACATTAATTCAATCAGTCATGTTCCCCTACAGGTTATTTCTAGTTCCCGGTTAGTTCTTAGAACATTGTTTCATGGTCCCCAGGAGGGTTTTGTCAAATACACAGAAAATCTACAACTAGTTACTGTCATTTTACAGCTAGGTTAAGGAAATGACAGTCCATAATTACTTTAAGACATGAAGGTCAGTCAACATTTCAAGAACTTGGAACGTTTCTTCAAGTGCAGTTGCAAAAACCATCAAGCAATATGATGAAACTGGCTCTCATGAGGACCGCCACGGGAAAGGAAGACCCAGAGTTACCTGTGCTGCAGAGGATAAGTTCATTAGAGTTAACTGCACCTCAGTTTGCAGCCCAAATAAATGCTTCACAGAAGTAACAGACGCATAAAGAGAGACCTAAGACAACAACATAACAGCAAAACATGACAACACAGCATGGTAGCAACACAACATGACAACAACAAGGTAGCAACACAACATGGTAGTTCATGTAACAGACACATCTCAACATCAACTGTTCAAAGGCGACTGTGTGAATCAGGCCTTCATGGTGAATTGCTGCAAAGAAACCACTACTAAGGGACACCAATAATAAGAAGAGACTTACTTGGGCCAAGAAATAGTAGACCAGTGGAAATCTGTCCTTTGGTCTGATGAGTCCAAATTGGAGATTTTTGATTCCAACCGCTGTGTCTTTGTGAGACGCAGAGTAGGTGAACGGATGATCTCCACATGTGTGGTTCTCACCGTTAAGCATGGAGGAGGAGGTGTGATGGTGTGGGGGTGCGTTGCTGGTGACACTGTCTGTGATATATTTAGAATTCAAGGCAAACTTAAAAAGCATGGATACCACAGCATTCTGCATCGCTATACCATCCCATCTGGTTTGCTACCATCCCATCTGGTTTGCGTTTAGTGGGACTATCATTTGTTTTTCAACAGGACAATGACCCAAAACACACATTGAGGCTGTGTAAGGACTATTTGACCGAGAAGGGGAGTGAATATCAAAACAAACTCTGAACCAATTACATTAATGTATGGACAGGTCGAAAAGCATTAAACATTTATGTCGATTTAACTAGCTAGCTTGCTGTTGCGAGCTAATTTGTCCTGGGATATAAACATTGGGTTGTTTTTTTACCTGAAATGCACAAGGTCCTCTACTCTGACAATTAATCCACAGATAAAACGGTAAACCAAATTCGTTTCTAGACATTTCTCCTCCTTCCTTCAGGCTTCTACTTCTTCTTTGGACTTTATATGGCGGTTGGCAACCAAGGTGCATTACCACAACCGACTGGATTCTGGACCTCACTTCATCGTTCAATCACCCATGTGGGTATATGCTCCTAAAAACCAATGAGGAGATGGGAGAGGCAGGACGCTCACTGACACGCGGGAGCAGTGTGGGTGCAATAATTGAATAACATGTACGTGTAAATGTATTTTGCAACGCGAGCACACACAATGCGAGCGGAGTGGCCAGCATGTAAGGAGAGTGATGGAGTGCTGCATAAGATGACCTGGCCTCCACAATCAACCGACCTCAACCCAATTGAGATGGTTTGGGATGAGTTGGACCGCAGAATGAAGGAAAAGCAGCCAACAAGTGCTCAGCATATGTGGGAACTCCTTCAAGACTGTTGGAAAATCATTCCTCATGAAGCTGGTTGAGAGAATGCCAAGAGTGTGCAAAGCTGTGTGGTATTTCATAGTTTTGATATCTTCACTATTATTCTACAATGTAGAAAATAGTTCAAATAAAGAAAAACCATTGAATTAGTAGCTGTGTCCAAACTTTTGACTGGTACTGTATATTAACACACTCAAAAAATAAGGGTATGGGTAGAGTGTTGTTCCCTGGGGTACAAAAAGGTCAAAGGTACACTTCACAGTTACACATACAAACTCAAATGGTATAGTTCGGTACCTTGTAGGTATGGGAGATTTTTCAACCCAATATTTTGAATATCAGGTACGAACCTCACTGCGCTTTAAAATATAGGAGGGGGTATGTACTGGTTGGGGCTCATTTACCTATTTGGGAGTGAGGTTAAATATATGTGCACTGTCACTAGAAGTGTTGGAGCAGTTTAAGTGTTTGGTGGTTATTCCAATGTAAAATGTGTAACTTGTTGCCAGAAGTTGCTGTGAATTGCTTTCCTGGAAATTATTTCTCAGCAAGTTATTGTAAAAGTAATGATAACGTGCTTGTAAAATGTTGCCAGGAACCTATAGAACACTTGCTGCCACTAATGTACTGTGCCTTCACTGATATTGCAGTTGACAAAATGGTCATCACTTGTTGATTGGTATACTGTAGCAGTTGCAGCCAATCAGAAAATTGCAGGACTGGCTTATTTGAGGCGTAGTATTCATTTAGCCCTTTTTGGTGTCTCATGAGAGGGAATGTCATCCCAGTGAAAGTAATGTATTCAAAAACACCTAGTTCGTATACTTTCAGCTCTGCAGCCTTGTTGAAGGCTGCCATAGGTGCACGTGAGACAAAAGGGCCATACGAAATTTCATTAATAGCTAGTCACCATGCTACTGTAACTTTTACTTACCTACTGGACATGACAGACTAGCTACAGCAAATTATTGTGAAAGTTATGACAACCCACTTGCAACTAGTTGATAGTACATTATTTAGAATTAAAATATACTTGCTGTTAACCATCTGCCATTAAGATTTTGAAGCAGCACAATAATCTCTGTGCAGTTTGTGATTGTCCCAAATTCTTACAGAGATCATAGAACTTATACTGTCAAAAAAAAGGTGTTCAACCTTAATTAACATAAAGTTAAAACCAATTAAACTAGTACAACATTTCCACTGACAGTTAACCTTAATTTAGCTGGTTAAGTCAGTTAAGAATAAATTCTTATTTACAGTGATGGCCTACCAAAAGGCAAAAGGCCTCCTGTGGGGACCGGGGCTGGGATTATTAAAAAAAAAATGTTTTATATAAATGTAGGACACAACACACATCATGACAAGACAGACAACACAACACTACATAAAGAGAGAACTAAGACAACTACATAGCAAAGCAGCAACACATGACAACACAGCATGATAGCAACACAATATGACAACCACATGGTAGCAACACAACATGGTATTAGCACAAAGCATGGTACAAACATTATTAGGCACAGACAACAGCACAAAGGGCTAGAAGATAGAGACAACAATAAATCACGCAAAGCAGCCACAACTGTCAGTAAGAGTGTCCATGATTGTCTTTGAATGAGGAGATTGAGATAAAACTGTCCAGTTTGAGTGTTTGTTGCAGCTCGTTCCAGTCGTTAGCTGCAACAAACTGAAAAGACAAGCGACCCAGGGATGTGTGTGCTTTTGTGACCTTTAACAGAATGTGACTAGCAGAACGGGTGTTGTATGTGGAGGATGAGGGCTGCAGTGGATATCTCAGATAGGGGAGAGTGAAGCCTAAGAGGGTTTTATAAATAAGCATCAATCAGTGGGTATTGCGACGGGTATACAGAGATGACCAGTTTACAGAGTATAGCGTGCAGTGATGTGTCCTATAAGGAGCATTGGTGGCAAATCTGATGGCCGAATGGTACAGAACATCTAGGAGCTCGAGAGCAACCTTCCCTGCCAATCTAAAAAATGATGACTTCATAATCTAGCATGGATAGGATGGTCATCTGAATCAGGGTTAGTTTGGCAGCTAGGGTGAAAGAGGAGCGATTATGATAGAGGAAACCAAGTCTAGATTCAACTTCAGTCTGCAGCTTTGGTATGTGCTGAGAGAAGGACAGCGTACTGTATGAGGTGCCTACCTCAAGCTCTAAACCCTCAGAGGTAGTAATCACAACAGTGGGGAGAGGGGCATTCTTCTTACCAAAACAGATTACCTTTGTTTTGGAGGTGTTCCGAACAAGGTTAAGGGTAGAGAAAGCTTGTTGGACACTAAGAAAGCTTTGCTGTAGAGCATTTAACACAAAATCCAGGGGAGGGGCCAGCTGAGTATAAGACTATCATCTGCATATAAATGGATGAGAGAGCTTCCTACTGCCTGAGCTTTATTGTTGATGTAAATTGAGAAGAGCGTGGGGCCTAGGATTGAGCCTTGGGGTACTCCCTTGGTGACAAGCAGTGACTGAGACAGCAGATTTTCTGACTTTATACACTTCACTCTTTGAGAGAGGTAGTTAGCAAACCAGGCCAAAGACCCCTCAGAGACACCAATACTCCTTAGTCGGCCCACAAGAAAGGAATGGTCTACCGTATCAAAAGTCTGTGAGTATAACAGAACGGATATGGCAGGCAAAAACCCGAGGAATTTCTGTCCTGGAAAAAGTGATTTTGACACATTGCCTCATTGTGAACCCCTTCCCTATTGAAAATTACCATATAAGGGAGTAAGATTTCAGTACCTATTGCTTCCACTGGATGTCAACAGTCTCTAGACAGTGTTTTGATTTTGTTTAGTTGTTCTGGATGGTATTAGAAGAAGAATTAGGAAGTGGTCACAAAGAGGTAAACAGAAGAGGATGCGCGTTCCCAGGCTTGCGCGCGCTGTGGTTTTTTCCTTTCCTATCGCCCAGTTTATATTCCGGTTGAAATATTATACTAAATATACATAAAAGTGTTCCTAAGGATACATTATCAATGATGTTTGATTGTTCTTGGACAAGTTTATAGGTATAGGTTGATCGAGTTCTCTTCACGGTTCAATGGGCGAGTGGACACTGTATTTTCTCATCATAACGCACCAACCAAACTCAGATTTATGGATATAATAAATTACTTTTTCTAACAAAAGAACCATGGATTGTCTTCGTTGGACACTTGGGAAGCCCTCAGCGGAAGTTCTTCAAAAGGTAATTGATTTGTTTTTGCTGTGAAATGTGTTTTGTGTGAACCGCGATGGTTTATGAATTTATGCTAATGTGAAAAATAGTGGAGGTGCTACCCTCAAACAATCAAATGTACTGCTTTCGCCGTAAAGCCTTTTTGAAATCTGACAATGCTGTGATATTGCCAAGAAGCAGAGCTTTTGATGACTATGCAACACTTGTATTTTGATGAATGTTTACTAATTCAACTTTGGGATTTTGAATTTGGCGCCTTGCATTTCACCGGGTAGTGTCGGGAGTGGGGCGCTAGCGCACCACTGCTCCGTTTAAATGAAACAACAAAACATAATTTATAAAAAAAATCTATGAATATGGTTTAGAACTCTATAATTTGTTTACAAGCATGCTAGCTGCACTTTTAGTTTATGGTTGATTCAGCTTGTTGGCCATTAGCCAATTGACATTTCTCAATGACTTCAAAGCACATGAATGCATCCAACTGTTATTTACAAATTCACAACTGGTAAATTCCCACCACCCGCATGGTTATGTATGCATCATTATATTGAATATATTTGGTAGAAAACTGTACCATTATACTAGATTTTCTGCACATGTACACTAAAAGGTACTGTCCAGTACCATGTGAGTTCCTATGTGTACCTCTGAAGGTACCCTATGTGTACCTTTGACCTTTTAGTACACCAGGGAATAACACTGTAGCATAACCATACTCTTATATTTGAGAGTGTGTGGATATACAGCTGAAGTCGGAAGTTTGCATACGCTTAGGTTGGAGTCATTAAAACTTGTTTTTCAACCACTCCACAAATGTCTTGTTAGTTTTGGCAAGTCGGTTAGGACATCTACTTTGTGCATGACACAAGTAATTTTTCCAACAATTGTTTACAGACAGATTAGTTCACTTATAATTCACTGTATCACAATTCCAGTGGGTCAGAAGTTTACATACACTATGTTGACTGTGCCTTTAAACATCTTGGAAAATTCCAGAAAAATGTCATGGCTTTAGAAGCTTCTGATAGGTTAATTGACATCATTTGAGTCAATTGGAGGTGCATCTGTGGATGTATTTCAAGGCCTACCTTCAAACTCAGTGCCTCTTTGCTTGACATCCTGGAAAAATCAAAAGAAATCAGCCAAGACCTCAGAAAAATTATTGTAGACCTCCACAAGTCTGGTTCATCCTTGGGAGCAATTTCCAAATACCTGAACGTACCTCGTTCATCTGCACAAACAACAGTACGCAAGTTAAAACACCATGGGACTACGCAGTCGTCATACCGCTCAGGAAGGAGACGCATTCGGACTCCTAGAGATGAACGTACTTTGGTGTGAAAAGTGCAAATCAATCCCAGAACAACAACAGAGAACCTTGTGAAGATGCCTGGAGGAAACCGGTACAAAGTATCTATATCTATATTCACACTAAAACAAGTCCTATATCGACATAACCTGAAAGGCCACTGCTCCAAAACCGCCATTATAAAAGCCTGACTACAGTTTGCAACTGCACATGGGGACAAAGTTCGTACTTTTTTGAGAAATGTCCTCTGGTCTGATGACACAAAAATATAACTGTTTGGCCATAATGACCATTGTTATGTTTGGAGGAAAAAGGGGGAGGCTTGCAAGTCGAACCACACCATCCCAATCGTGAAGCACGGGGTGGCAGCATCATGTTGTGGGGGTGCTTTGCTGCAGGAGGGACTGGTGCACTTCACAAAATAGATGGCATCAATAAACTGCATGCTCTCCCGACGAGTTGTAGTGGGAGGACCACAACCAACATATCTTCGCGTGACTCCATGTTTACTTCAATATGACGGTTATTATATCAATATTTGCTCATAAAAGCGTTTCCACCGACATTTCTAGTATAATTAATTTTACAATCACAAAAAAATCCCATCTTGTCTATGGGTATTTTGTTTTGTCAAAATGTTGAACATTTACCGAAAACAAATCTGTTTCCATCAGGCCTGTTAACGACATTTTTGATCAAACACTTTACTTGCATAAAAAGGTTGGATGGAAACCTGGTTAATGTCACTACTGAATCACTATGATAAATATAATTGTTTTTCTTGAGTGTATTTTTAACAAAGCTGAGATTTTATGTGTAGGAACTACAGGTGAAATCTGTTATTGAAACAGACATAGTGGCATAGCAGGAAGATTGGAATGCAGTGAACTAAGAGGTTGTGATTTCAAATCCCAAGTAAAGACATGTTGAATAAGGACTGTATAAATAAACACACAATGGAGTCAAAGTGTGTTAAAGATGTAAGTTGAAAACACTATGTTAAAAGCACTGTGTGTGTATGATAAAAACATGTGGAAATGTCACGTGAAACATGTGGAAATGTCACGTGAAATAATGTGATTTTAAACATTTCTAATCATGTGGTTTTTCCATAAGGGCACCCGCCCGTACGGCTGCTATCCACTGCGGCGCCATCTTGACTTTCTGAATTGATGCTAAATTTATGCAGGGGGAGAAAACATTAAATAAAAAACCAATAACAACAACAGTAGTAAATATGCATAGAAACAAACCTTAGGCCCTTACACACAGATGGTCTCAAACAGGACGTTTCGTCTAATCAAAAAGCTCTGTTGATCTCCAGCCTCCTGGCCAGCAACAGAGGGTAAACGGCCCTCATAGATTGTCTTTCACATCTGTCTGGTTGCCTAATATTTACACAATCACATTCACACACACAAACCTGAACATATACTGAACAAAAAATGTAACGCCACATGTAAAGTGTTGGTCTCATGTCTCAAAGGTGAAATAAAAGATCCCAGAAATGTTCCATATGCACAAAAAGCTTATTTTGTGCCCAAATTTGTTTACATCCCTGTTAGTGAGCATTTTTCCTTTTCCAATGTAATCCATCCACCTGAAAGGTGTGGCATACCAAGAAGATAATTAAACAGCATGATCATTACACAGGTGCAATTTGTGCTGGGAACAATAATAGGCCACTCTAAAATGTGCAGTTTTGTCACACAACACAATGCTACAGATGTCTCAAGTTTTGAGGGAGCGTCCAATTAGCATGCTGACTGCAGGAATATCCAATATCCACTGTTCCCAGACAATTGAATGTTAATTTCTCTAACAAAAGTCCCCTTCAACGCCGTTTTCGAGAAATTAGCAGTATTTCCTACCGGCCTCTCAACCGCTATCCACACCAGCCCAGGATCTCCACATCCAGGGAAGAGGGGGTGCAGAGGAGTATTTCTATCTGTAATAAAGCCCTTTTGTGGGGAAAAACGCATTCTGATTAGCTGGGCCTGTGTAATAAATCCCTTTTGTGGGGAAAAACTCATTCCGATTAGCTGGGCCTGTGTAATAAAGCCCTTTTGTGGGGAAAAACTCATTCTGATTAGCTGTGCCTGTGTAATAAAGCCCTTTTGTGGGGGAAAACTAATTCTGATTGGCTGGGTCTGTCTCTCCAGTGGGAGGGCCTGGCTCCCATATATGTATGCCTATGCCCTCCCAGGCCAACCCATGGTTTCACCCCTGCACAGATTAGGGCCTAATTTATTTATTTCTATTGACTGATTTCCTTATATGAATACATTTTTTTTTGAAATTGTTGTAGCTATTCACCCCCAATCTATCTGCCAGTCACTGCTGAGAGAGGCTAGCATGGAAGCATCTTAAAATACGCATAGAGGGATATTAATCACTACACAATGCAAATGTTTCAGAAAACACACACTCTCACACTCTCTCGCTCACACACACACACACACACACACGCACACGCACACGCACACACACACGCACACACACACGTTCATAGAAAAGTCTCTAGCACAAACACATGGCCGATTGTGTGTGATATACAGAGGAATGGAAAAGGCAGGGTTCAGTAATGATGTAACTGTGTTTTTTTACTTTGGATAAAAGCAGAGACACAGCTACAAAATGATACATCATACACTGCATCTGAGGAACAATGGAAAGCTCCTCTTTGTCGACACCCATTCAGAATTGTTCACATCCTCTTAAGCTTTAGCCCCACCCATCTCTTTAAAGAGTCGATCCTAGCGTTCTGTACTAACAGCAGTCAAGCACCCAACTTGCTAGCTACTTCCAGCAGACACAAATGAGAGAACAGCTCACTGACTATTTCTCGCCCTAGCAGAGCCGGTTAGGCTGTTTTTATGTTATCCAGAGCGTTATTGACTGCAACTGTGCTGTCAGATTGTCCGTTCGTAAATTCAGAGCGTTTCGCTCTCGGAGCGTTCAGAGCGCACAATGGTCTTCACAACGGCAGTCAAACACCCAAGCTAACTGGCTAACATTGGCTAGCTTGCTAGCTACCTCCAGACACAAATGAGAGAACACCCCACTCTGACTATTTTACTCACCCTAGCAGAGCTGGTTAGGCTGTTTTCATGTTATCCAGAGCGTTGGTTACTAAGTGTGCTGCTGGCAACAATTGAATGTAGCTTTTTTGCCAACGTTTACTGACACCAGCCATATTCAACGGGTATTGAGCGTTTGTAAATTCATCAGTTATTCTGCACTCTGGCACACTCAGACGAGATTGCTCTGAAATCGGAGTAGATGGCCAGACTGAATTTATGAACGCACCCAAAATGGTTACTTGCATAGTGGAGTCTTTTGTTAAGACATGTAGCTAGCTAGGTAAACAATTAACCATAATCCCAACTCATGACGCTACTACCCTGCATGAATCTGCAGGTGGAGACAGGTGTTTTCTCCATCTCCTTAGCTATCATACTCTAATTCCACTGATTTCAAAACTCAGTCCTCCAGAAAGTGGAGAGCAACACTTATGCAGTTTTACTACACGATACATAAAAAAAAGCCCCGTTATGCAGGATTATCTACACTTACTGACCAGCTCAAATAGACAGACACATGCTATATGGCAGACCAATCCAAAGTCATCTCTCTGCATGTCCAGCCCACTCATTATCTCAGCCAATCATGGCTAGCGGGAACGTTGCTTACTTTTTCTGTGGCTTAACCAACTAGGCTAGTAATTTAACACATTTATTCGTATTTACAGTTGGCATACAAGTTTGTTATTAAGGCACATGACAGTTCACATGTTCCAGAAGGCATTTCTGCCCCAAAACGCATTTAGATTTTTATAAACAAGTTTACGTTCAAATGGCTCTCCTGTGAAAGTAGTGACCTATTTCCCTGAAACGAGTCACTATTGATGACAACATTGTACATTGTTGTAAGGCAAGGGTTTCTGATTGTTGGTGAATGTCTAGACAATTCCATATATTCAAGGTCACTGACAGTACTTGATAAGGTAATAGTGAAGAAGCAATAAGGGCTAAATATATGCACCATATGTAATGCTTTAGCTGTAAACCTTTCATGGTGAAAGCTAAAGCATGGCAACTTTAAATTACGAAACATGTTGTTCAACATTCAATGACTCTATACACACACATGCACACAAATGCACACGCACACACACAATCACTTTATTCCCCAGCAGCATACACTCTGCCACCTTCAGAATGGTGTGTTTAATGTGTAGTCGATAAGACCATAAAGAAGTCTATGAAACAGGAGTGATTGGTCATTGACTGCAGTGCCTAAACTATATAGGGATTATTTTACTACCGGGTGAATCTTGGGCAGAAAGATACACAAGAGCTGAAGGAGCTGATATGTCATTCTGTATTTACTAATAAAAGCAGGGATCAAGATTTGCATAAAAGGGTCTGCTAAATCGCATATATTGGGCATCATCCTAATATGTTCCCTTGCGTATTTATAAAAACATACAAGAACACATCCACCCAAACCTACACTGTAACAAATTGCTGTACATTTCCAGCATTTTTATTCTATATTACTGTATAGTACTGTAAAAGCAATGCATTATGGGGGCTCAATGGCATTCCGCTACACTGCTGTAATTTTACAATACAATTTTACAGTAAAGCACTGTATTACCTGTTTTGCTGTGCATTTAAAGCGACATACTGTTCATTTTGGTGCATTATGGGAAAACGTTGTGGGCTGGGAAAGAATCTATGGCTCATTAACATATTTTGAGGCGTGCCTTGTAAGAAGCTATATTTGTTGCACCCGTTAGTGAGAATACTGTACCCCACAGAAAACAATACTATAACGTAATTTTGCAGTTTAAGAACCTTGACTTGTAAAGCTACTGTAATTTATTGGCTACTGTGCTGCTAGTAAGTTACTGTACTGCTAATTTACTGGAAAAAGTTTTTTTACAGTGTTCCTGGACAGACAATAATTGCTTCAACAGCCCATCAAAACCCACAAGTAAATAAGTCATTGAATACATTCAGCTGCTCCCCATCCTTCATTTGTAAGGCATTCTGAGAAGTGGCAGGCAGGCAGCCAAGACAGTAAACACAAACACAAACACACGGCACTCAAGGCATATGGTGGACCTTTCGCTGGCCGAACACAGGGCCAGATTGAAGCATGCATGTGTGTGTGCTTCACATTTGCATTGGCGGAGTGGCTAGTGGATTGTAATTAGCGGCAGTGATTAACCAGTCAGTGGAGAGGGGGTGCAGACCAGGGAAGAACGGAGGACAGAAGGCTTGTAGATTGATAGAGCTGCCCCTACTGACCCTGGCTTGCTGCGCTGAATCTTAAGCAGTGTGTGTGTGTGTTTATTTGTATGTATGTGTGTGTGTGTGTGTGTGTGTGTGTGTGTGTGTGTGTGTGTGTGTGTGTGTGTGTGTGTGTGTGTGTGTGTGTGTGTGTGTGTGTGTGTGTGTGTGTGCGTTTGTGTGACAGCGTCCAGGCAGTATCCAGAGGAGCAGTGATTAATGTTGACACAATAAGAGGAGGCCAGGCTGTTGACATCTATTACTGCTCTCTGCTTAACGAGCACTGGCCATATTCCCTTTCTAGTGCACTACTTTTGACCAGAGCCATTTGGGACGCAAACGGGGAGACCGGGAATCAGGGAACATCCTTCCTTTCAATCCTTTTCATGGCTTCCACAGCACTTAGAGCACCTAGCATACTGGGAGTGAAGAGAATAATACCACCACTACCATCCCTCCACTCCACTTCAATCCCATCACAATAATACAATCACCATCACTTACATGGCTTCTACTGTCCATTCTGATATAGGTCGTTATCAATAAAATGCCAAAATGGGGTGTAGAGCGTTGGATTGGGACGCAGACAGGGAGTCTGATGAGCCCGACGTGAACATACTGCTTTCCCGGAAACAGGCCCAAATCCCCGTCATTTGCGTGAAGAGATGATGGAGAGTACGGAGGTCGGGCTGCCTTCTGATAATTTGTAGGCAATTGAATAAACCCCACGGCATTACGATCTACTAGCTAACGTGCAATCATTGGAAAATAAAACTGACAACCTACAAGGAAGATTAAACTACCAACGGGACATTAAAAACTGTAATATCTTATGCTTTACGGAGTCGTGGCTGAACGACGACATTATCAACATACAGCTGGCTGGTTATGTGCTGAATCGGAAGGATAGAACAGCGGTGTTTGGTAAGACAAAGGGTGGCGAACTATACATATATGTAAACAACAGCTGGTGCACGATATCTAAGGATGTCTTGAGGTTTTGCTTGCCTGAAGTAGAGTATCTCATGATAAGTTGTAGACCACGCTATCTACCTAGAGAGTTTTCATCTGTATTTTTCGTAGCTGTTTACATACCACCACAGACCGATGCTGGCACTAAGACTGCACTCAATGAGCTGTATATGTCACACCCTGATCTGTTTCACCTGTCCTAGTTATTGTCCTCACCCCCTACAGGTGTCGCTCGTTTTCCCTAGTGCACTTATCCCTGTGTTTCCTGTCTCTCTGTACCAGTTCGTCTTGTATGTCCAAGTCTACCAGCAGTTTTCCTGCTTTGCCGTTTCTCCTTTTTCCTAGTCCTCCCGGTTTGACCCTTGCCTGTTCTGGACTCTGTACCTGCCTGCCTGACCATTCTGCCTGCCCTGCCTCGAGCCTGCCTGCGACTCTGTACCTCCTGGACTCTGATCTGGTTATGACCTTTTGCCTGTCCACGACCATTCTCTTGCCTACTCCCTTTGGATTTATTAAATTATCTTAAACTCCAACATTCTGCTTCCTGTGTCTGAATTCGGGTCTCACCTAGTGTCATGATAGTATAAGCAAACAGGAAAGCGCTCATTCAGAGGCAGCACTCCTAGTGGCAGGGGACATTAATGCAGGGAAACTAAAATCTGTTTTACTAAATTTCTAACAGCATGTTAAATGTGCACCAAGAGGTTAAAAACTCCAGACAACCTCTACTCCACACACAGAGATGCGTACAAAGCTCTCCCTCGCCCTCCATTTTGCAAATCTGACCGTAATTCTATCCTTCTGATTCCTGCTTACAAGTAAAAATTAAAGCAGGAAGCACCAGTGATTCGGTCAATAAAAAAGTGGTCAGATGAAGCAGATGCTAAGCTACAGGACTGTTTTGCTAGCACAGACTGGAATATGTTACGGGATTCTTCCTATGGCATTGAGGAGTACACTACATCAGTCATTGGCTTCATCAATAAATGCATCGATGACGTCGTCCCCACAGTGACTGTACGTACATATGCTAACCAGAAGCCATGGATTGCAGGCAACATCCGCACTGAGCTAAAGGCTAGAGCTGCCGATTTCAAAGAGCGGGACTCTAACCCGGAAGCTTATAAGATATTCCGCTATGCCCTCTGACGAACCATGAAATTGGCAAAGTGTCAATACAGGACTAAGATCAAATTGTACTACACCGGCTCTGACGCTTGTCGGATGTGGCAGGGCTATTACAGACTCCAAAGGGAAGCACAGTCGAGAGCTGTCAAGTGACACAAGTCTATCAGACGAGCTAAACTACTTCTATGCTCGCTTCGAGGGAAATAACTCTGAAACATGCATGAGAGAACCAGCTGTTCCAGACAACCGTGTGATCATGCTCTCCGCAGCAAATGTGAGTAACATTCACAAGGCCGCAGGGCCAAACGGATTACCAGGACGTGTACTGCGAGCATTCGCTGACCAACTTGCAAGTGTCTTCACTGACATTTTCAACCTCTCCCTGTCCGAGTCTGTAATACCAACCTGTTTTAAGCAGACCACCATAGTCCCTGTGCCCAAGAACACTAAGGTAACCTGCCTAAATGACTACCAACCCGTAGCACTCACATCTGTAGTCATGAAGTGCTTTGAAAGGATGGTCATGGCTCACATCAACACCATTATTCCTAAGACCGCACTCAACGAGCTGTAAAGGGCCATAAGCAAACAAGAAAATGCTCACTAAGAGGCGGTGCCCCTAATGGCCGGGGATTTTAATGCAGAAAAACTGAAATCCATCTTACCTCATTTCTACCAGCATGTCACCTGTGCAACCAGAGGCGAAATAACTCTAGATCACCTTTACTCCTCACACAGACGCATACAAAGCTCTCCCTCGCCCTCAATTTGGCAAATCTGACCTCTTGATTCCTGCTTACAAGCAAAAATTATAACAGGAAGTACCAGTGGCGCGCTCAATTCGGAAGTTGTCCTATGAAGGGAATGCTAAACTACAGGATTGTTTTGCTAGCAGACTGGAATGTGTTCTGGGATTCATCTGATGACATTGAGGAGTTCACCATATCAGTCACCAGCTTCCACAGTGACTGTACGTACATATCCCAATGAGAAGCCATGGATTAGAGGCAACATCCATACTGAGCTAAAGGCTAGAGCTAGGACACTAATCCGGCTACGGACCAACAAACCATCAAACAGGAAAATTTGTCAGTACTGGACTAAGATCTAATCCTACTACACCGGCTTCGGATGTGGCAGGGCTTGCAAACTATCACGGATTACAAAGAGAGACCCAGCCGTGAGCTGACCAGTGACGCAAGCCTACCAGAAGAGCTAAATGCCTTCTATGCTCACTTTGAGGCTTGCAACATTGAACCATGCATGAGAGCACTAGCTGTTCCAGACGACTGTGTGATCACTCTCTCTGTAGCCGATGTGAGTAAGACCTTTAAACAGGTTAACATTCACCAGACGGATTACCAGGACGCGTACTTCAACCAGACCACCATAGTCCCTGTGCCCAAGAACGCCAAGGTAACCTGTCTAAATGACTATTGCCCCGTAGCACTATCATCTGTATCTATGAAATGCTTTGAAAGGCTGGTCATGGCTCACATAAACACCATTATCCCAGACACCCTGGACCCACTCCAATTCACATACCACCCCAACAGATCCACAGATGACGCAATCTCTATTGCACTCCACGCTGCCCTTTCCCAACTGGACAAAAGGAACACCAATGTGAGAATGCTGTTCATTGACTACACCTCAGCGTTCAACACCATAGTGCCCTCCAAGCTCATCACTGTGCTAAGGACCCTGGGACTGAACAACTCCCTCTGTAGCTGGATCCTGGACATTCTGACGGGCTACGCCCAGGTGGTGAGGGTAGGCAAAAACACATCCACCACGCTGACCCTCAACACGGGTAACCCTCAGGGGTGCGTTCTTACCCCCTCCTGTACTCCCTGTTCATCCATGACTGTGTGGCTCCCTGCCATCCAGGACCTTAATACCAAGCGGTATCACAACAAGGCCCAAAAAAATTGTCAAAGACTCCAGTCAACCAAGTCATAGACTGTTCTCTCTGCTTCCGCACAGCAAATGGTACCGGAGACTCTAGTCTGGGACCAAAAGGATCCTAAACAGTTTCCTCTCCCAAGCCATAAGACTGCTGAACAGTTATTCAAATGGCTACCATAACTATTTTAAATTACCTCCTTTTTTTTTTGCACTCTCTTGCACCGGCTCTGTGCACACTCACTGTACTCTAAACACACACACATACACACAACACACACTGCATACGCTCACTCACACAAAACACACAGACACATGCATATTGACGCCACACACACACACTCACACATAGACTCACTTTTACACACTTTCATACGCTGCTGCTACTCTGTTTATTATCTATCCTGTTTACCTAGTCACTTTTACACAGTGGTGTATTTTAAAAACAAGAAAATGGTGCCGTCTACTTTGCTTAATGTAAGGAATTTGAAATGATTTACTTTTACTTTTGACACTTTTACTTTTGATACTTAAGTATATTTTAGTAATTACATTTACTTTTGATACTTAACCCTTGTGTTGTCTTAGGGGTAGAAAATGACTCGCCACTATGTTAAACAGCAGAGAAAACCCCCTAAATTATTTTATTTTTTTCATGAAATTTGATGACTTTTCCTAGAGTGACCCCATCATTAGAAAAAGTGACACATCGCCTTTGTTCATATTTCCATGAAAGCTGTACACCACCAGGGTACCAAGATTGTCTTAGGGTCATTTTCTTATCTTATTTTATTCTTATTTATTGTTGTTGTTTAAACACCTTGTGGGTGAGGGCAATGGTTAAAAAAATGGGAGAAGACTGGTATTTTGTAGTTGAATTCCTTATTGTAGAGTATATAAGAATATATCACTATGTTGCCAAAAAAGTCTGTTATTGTTACCCTTCAATAAAATGCATTCAAAACTACTTTCTGCACATTTCTGCTACTTTCTTAGGCTATACAAGTGCCATCTCTTGCTAAGAAAAATTATGTTTACACATATGCAGTACCTTTGGCAATAATAATAATTATAATAATAAACCTCTACTTTAGTAAAGAAAATAATTATGACAGGTGTGTTGTAATAAAAACGAGATGTGTCCACTGATTAAATGCAGTCTTTCTGCATTGTGAGGAGGGAAAACACAGATATTCACAAAGGTTGTGATGAATGACAGGTTGTTTCTTCATGCAAAATAGATTTGGGGTTTATAATTCAATTGAGCTGCTTTTTTTTATGGGTTTAGTGAAGGCGGGTCATTTTTTTTTTACCCATTTTTACCCAGAACTAAATACTTTTAGACTTTTACTCAAGTCAAACTTTACTGGCTGACTTTAACATTTACTTGAGTAACTTTCTATTAAGGTATCTATACTTTTACTCAAGTATCACATTTGGGTACTTTTTTCACCACTGCTTTTACCTCTACATGTAGATATAACCTAAATGACATCAACTACCTCGTACCCCTGCACATTAACTCAGTACCGGTACTCCTGGTATATAGTCTCGTTATTGTCATTTTATTGTGTTACTATTTCCTTTTTAATTTTTTGCAAATATTTCTTACTTTTTATCTCTGCATTGTTGGGAAAGGGCTTGTAAGCATTTCTCTGTAAAGTCTATACATGTTGTATTAGGCACATGTGACAAATAACATTTGATTCGATTTTAGAAAAAGCTGTGTTGTTATCCTCGCAAGGGAGGGTGTTTGAGTATTAAAAACAGGAATGCCAGTCATTTTGACCAATATCTTAAAAAAAAAAGGTTTTTACTAATTGTTAAACAAATTCAATTTTTCTGAGCAATTGTATTACTATAAAATAACATCATATTTAATAGCTTAGAGCATACAATATAGCTCAGTATTTGTATTATTTATTATGTAGTATTTTTGGCTCATCTTTTTTAAGGGTGCCAATAATGTTAGACTTCCATTCACACTGACACCAAATATAACAGTCGTCTGTGTGATTACACAGAACCAATCTACCCCCTAATTGAGCAATGTCCCCACTATTTAGAGTAACGCCCTCACTAAGTTATGCCTGCAATATAATTTCCCAGTGTGCATTGCCTCTGTATGAATTGTAGAGTTACCACACATGACTGTATTTGTTAGTGACAAATGCATGGTTGTTGAATACATTCATGTTCAGTCCTGTGGCCTTCACCAAGGGTGGTCTTTAGGTGAATGTTATTGTAATTAAACGCTTAAAGGCCATACACAAGGACTTATTTTGAAACCTAGCAAAATTTTGATAACTTTCCCAAATCTCCCAGTTTTTCAAAAAAGCATGGTTGAAGGATTTCCAGGAATCTTCCAAATGTGATTTCTGGAAAATTTACCAGAATTTTGCAACCCTACTTGCAAATCACATTATTCTGGCTTTCAAAAGGTTAAGTAAATCCTATTGGAACCAAGCCAGAGTTACGATATCCAACAGTTTTTATTCACACGCAACATGCATTCATAATGACTGCCAGGATTAGGAACAGTGTGAGGAGACTACCTAAGCCATTTAAACTGGAACACCCATTTCAATAACAGGTGCAAGGAGTCTAACTAAATCATGGGATTAGTTTAAAAAAATATGTTATTTATCTTTGTGTAGCATAAGATGATTCAATCAATCAATGTACATGGAAAACACAGATATTATTTTAAGTAATAATGACTTTTCAGTTTGAGTTCAACTTACTTGAAGTATTTCAGTTAAAAATGCCTTTGAGTTTACATTGTACCACTCGTAGTACTAGAACTAGGATCGCTATTACACTCACCTTCCATTTGTCACTTCTCTTTTTCCTTGATCCCCCTCTCATTATCACTTTCTGTGACTTGTCTTTGAAGGAGCTGAGACGATAAAGCACCCAATATCAGCCAATCTCCACCTCTCGCTACCACACAACCTGACTCTCAATCAGATAGTGGAAACTTTGCGGTGGTGTGCATGCGGTGGCCTTTCAAACCTAAACCCTGTTCAAAGGCAGCCCTTAGAAAGAAGATAAGCCCTGTTTATACTGAAGAGAATGGAACTAGAAGTCAATTACCTGCTCTGTAAAAGGTAATGGGAATGATTGCACAGCCCATTCACTGGGCTAGGTCTATGTTATATACAGTAACAGAGATGCCCTCATCCTAGTGTTTTTAACAGCACTGTAAAAGGGGTTACCATGAATTTGACAGTAATTTACAGGTAGCTCAGTGGCAAATAAAATTCACACCTACTGTGATATAAATATGGTAACAAAGCAAACAAATATAATATCGTAAAATATTATGCATTATACTGTAAAAAACTAAGTACCACCGTAATCAGAATGAATGAATTAATGGATCAATTAATTAAATGTAATGAGGGGAGGGGTTTGTATTTCATAGTATTTTACTGTAATTATAAGGGCTTGGTGAAAGCAGGTTGACTGTTAGGTAAAGTGTTTACACATTACAGCATATTCATGAATATTTGGTGTTTTAAATCCATTGCACTTCTAGAGGCCTTAACAAAGGCTTCCAAAGTGGCAGTGACTACAGGGAAAAACAGACCAAAAGGACATGGCAAAATGCTCAACCATTTAAAGGTTTAAGTCTAGCTGCCACACAATTTGTCTCCAATACATTTTAAACTGATTGGGCAGTATAACCACACAGGAGTTATATTGCTGAAGCATTCCCTCTCGCGGATGCAACAAATATAGCCTCTTACAAGGCACCCTCAAAATATGTAATTGAGCCAGTAACAACAACGCCATTCACCCACTAGTGGTCAAAATAATTTTGGAGCTACAAAGATACGGTACATTACTGTATTCTGTGGGGTGAAATTACAGGAACATTCGAATTACAGAACATTTCTCACAATGCACCATCATTTACAGTATGCTGCAGTAAAACATTTCAGTTTGTTTACTTTTGATAATACAATATACATAAAAAATGTCCATTACAGTGTGGTTTTTCTGAAATCCCAGTTGGAGTCAGAAGGGAATAAAGAGGAAATCTGACAATCCTTCAACCATGATTTCAGGAAAACCAGGTAATTTTAGGAAATTTACTGGCATCATCCTAGATACCATTGCCTGTCGTTGTGCCCATGACACATTGCATCCAGCCCCTCGGCGTATGTGTGTGTGTGTCAGTTGGGTCGAATTGTGAACATTAAGAAACATTTCCATTCTCTGTGACTTTATGGACAATAAAGTGCATCTTATCTTATCTATACCGTACTTTTGCAACTGTAATTAACAGTAAGAGTCTGATTGAAATGTTTGTTCCAGAAGGAAATACAATACAAATTCCAATACACACCTGAAACATCTTTTCTGTTTAGTTTTTCCCATCTGGAAAAGTCCTAATAAGAGTAACTCTAAGGACGAATGGCGTTGTGCCGTGTGATGAGGTCCTCACCAGGGTTATTGATCAGTGTGTGTGTGTGTGTGTGTGTGTGTGTGTGTGTGTGTGTGTGTGTGTGTGCGTGCGTGCGTGTGTGTGTGCGTGTGTGTGTGCGTGGATGTATGTATGTATGTACAGTTGAAGTTGGACGTTTACATACACCTTAGCCAAATACATTTGAACTCATTTTTTCAATTCCTGACATTTAATCCTAGTAAAATGTCCCTTTCTTAGGTCGGTTAGGATCACCATTTTATTTTAAGAAAGTGAAATGTCAGAATAATAGTAGAGAGAATGATTTATTTCATGTTTTATTTCTTTCATCACAAAGTTTACATACACTCAATCAGTACTTGGTAGCATTGCCTTTAAATTATTTAACTTGGGTCAAACATTTCGGGTAGCCTTCCACAAGCTTCCCACAGTAAGTTGGGTGAATTTAGTCCCAATTCTCCTGACAGAGCTGGTGTAACTGAGTCAGGTTTGTAGGCCTCCTTGCTCGCACACGCTTTTTCAGTTCTGCCCACAAATGTTCTATGTGATTGAGGTCAATACCTTGACTTTATTGTCCTTAAGCCATTTTGCCACAACTTTGCTTGGGGTCATTGTCCATTTGGAAGACCCATTTGCGACCAAGCTTTTTCTTCCTGACTGATGTCTTGAGATGTTGCTTCAATATATCCACATAAATGTCCTCTGGTCTGATGAAACAAAAATCGAGCTGTTTTGCCATAAAGACCATCCTTATGTTTGGAGGAAAAGGGGGCGGCTTGCAAGCCGAAGAACACCACCCCAAACGTGAAGCACGGGGGTGGCAGCATCATGTTATGGGGGGGCTTTGCTGCAGAAGGGACTTGTGCACTTCACAAAATAGATGGCATCATGAGGGAGGAAACTTATGTGGATATATTGAAGCAAAATCTCAAGACATCAGTCATTGGTCTTCCAAAAAAACAATGACCCCAAGCATACTTCCAAAGTTGTGGCAAAATGGCTTAACGATAACAAAGTCAAGGTAATGGAGTGGCCATCACATCACCCTGACCTCAAGCCTATAGACAAATTGTGGGCAGAACTTAAAAAGCGTGTGCGAGCAAGGAAGCCTAAAAACTTGACTCAGTTACACCAGCTCTGTCAGGAGGAATGGGCCAAAATTCACCCAACTTACTGTGGGAAGCTTGTGGAAGGCTACCCGTAGCTAACGTTTGACCCAAGTTAAACAATTTAAAGGCAATGCTACCAAATACTAATTGAGTGTATGTAAACTTCTGACTCATACTGGGAATGTGATGAAAGAAATAAATACTGAAATTAATCATTCTCTCAACTATTATTCTGACATTTCACATTCTTAAAATAAAGTGGTGATCCTAACTTACCAAAGACAGGGAATTTTTACTTGGAGTAAATGTCAGGAAAAGCTGAGTTTAAATGTATTTGGCGAAGGTGTATGTAAACCTCCGACTTCAACTGTATGTATGTGTGTTAGCGTGCACACATGTGTATCTTGTAGTCATGATTAAAGGAATTAAGCAGAGACTCTTCTGCCTCCCAAATGGCAGCCTAGTCCCATTAGGCTCTGGTCAAAAGTTGTTCACTATAGAGGGAATAGGGTGCCATTTGGGATGCAGACACTCTCTGACCAGTGTGGCCAGTCCATAACCACAGGGCGGCTCATCATTGTGTGGTCTAACCAGTAACGTTGATCTCCTTCCTTCCTATTGACCATCTATCTATCTCACCCAAGGAAACCAATACCAGTCCCACGGACGTGCATGTCTTCTGCTCTTTAATATTTGTGTTGATATATAGTCAATATATAGTGGCTTTGTAGATTTTTCTATGAAGTCCATGTATTTTGTATATCATAGGCAAATTGTGTTTATCTCAAATATGGGGTTAACAGAAGAGTGTTTAGCTCAAGGTATTTAGATTTGAATAACTTACATATAGACAGCCTGTGAGACAAATCATTTTGAATGATTTCTTTATCAGTTTGTCTGTCCTAATGTTCATATGTCACCATAAGAGGGAGGTGGTTGGAAACTGATTGGTCCGTATAAATTATGTGGGAACTGATTGAAGGAATGTGTGATGTCTATAAAGTGGCAATCTGCAATTGGGATATACGTTTTGAACTTTTAAATGAATGATATGTACAAATTTGTTAATGAAGAATATAACTTAGACATGCCTCATGAGCATAATTTAACTGTCGCACCCCATCAGAACCCCTTTAAAAACACATCCTCAAAAGAACACTACCAAACCATCCTGTCTGCATTTAAATCCCTGACCTCCTATTGAAAAATGTCACTCTTAATATCTGATGAGATAGCATCCAGGTCAAAACCTCAAGCCTCTAAACTGAAGGTTCAACTTGACTTTTGCATCTCTTTCTTCCTCCCTTTCTTGTCTCTGTGGTCCAATAGTATCGATTGGCCATTTGGAGCCAAGGAAGTCCAAAGAGACAGGAATAATTACAAGGAGATAAGGCAATCTACTGCAATTAACCGCTGTTCTTCCCCCAGTGGCCGAGACCAGCCCAGCCCTGCCAGGGCCGGAGCCCATCAGAATCTCCCTTTTAAATAGAAAATTAATTACTTCCCAGAATCTAGCAACTGCCACCACCACACACATGCACGCACACACGCACACAAACCACTGCCATTCCTGCCGTCGCGTCACTGAAATATAGAAACAATTAACCAGGAATTAATTCTAACACATGCAGCCCCTTATCACTAAAGGGGCATATTTTAACCGCAGCATTATAGCACTATTAAACTAAATTAATTGTAAACGTTGGGTTTTTGATCCGTTGTAGTAAATCACAGGTTTTTACAGCTCTGTGGTAGAGATAACATTAAAGTCATTGTTAGACATTTTGTAAGGTCGCAGAGGTCCTTCTGAAAGACATTTCTTTGAAAAGGCTTTTCATTAAAATAAATAAATCTTGTCAAGTAATTTAGTCTGAAGCCAGAGAGAGGGAAAGGAATTATCTTTAAATGTCAGGGACACATTTTTATGTTTTAGAAGCCAAAACCATTTTAGTAGTCAGAGCGCCAATATATATATTATTCATCTGAACTGCCAAGTGATAAGTATTCAAACTTTTGAATGTTCACAATAGAAAGTCGTCCTTATAAAAGAGAATAACTGGACAAATCAAAGTAATAGATCATTCTCCTCAGGTCCAAAGAGTAGCATGTTAGTTTTGTCCTGAGAACAGGCCAAAGTCAAAAATGGGCTGAGAAAGAGGATATTTCACCTTCTACTGTACTAGTTATAAATATAAATAAACACACACACCAGAGGAGGCTAGTGGGAGGAGCTATAGTAGGACGGGCTCATTGTAACGGCTGGATTGGAATAAATGGAACATATGGAAACTACATGTTTGACTCCATGTACTCCATTACAGCCATTACAATGAGTCCATCACACACACACACACACACACACACACACACACACACACACACACACACACACACACACACACCTGTCTATTTCTACGTCTGCAGCATCAACTCTCTCTCTCTTCCTCTCTCTCTCTCCCTCTCTCGCTCTCAGTTTCTTTTTCTTTCTTTCTCTCTCTCTCTCTCTATCTCTCTCTCTCTCTCTCTCTCTCTCTCTCCCTCTCTCTCGCTCTCCTCTTTCTCCCTAGTTGTTGTTTATTTCAGAATTACAAATTACAGCCAATTTTACAGCAGATTACCGCAATGTCAGGCATAGCCCTCCCTCTCCCCTGGTGGAGTGAGCGAGGGAGCAGTTTTATCATTTCTCCCAGAAAAAACTTTCAAGGCAGTTTTTGGTCTCCCAGCTCTTTGATATTTCTATGCCTTGTTCCCCCGGTTCCATGTTGTAGCCTGTGAGGTTAAAAACAAGTCGGAACTTTTTTGAAAGGGAATTTTAATAAGCATACGGTCACCCTGCAGGTAATTAGCAAGGGGATGAGGAGAGAGAGGGTGGATGAAGAGAGAGAGGGATGAAGAATGAAGAGAGAGTGGGGGGAGAAGAGGGAAAAGCTGTCGGTTTGATTCAGCTCCAATTTGAACCGCCTGTTGTGGAGATGGGGGTAGAGAGAGGGAGAAGGAGAGAGAAAGAGAGTGAGGCTGTGTCAAAAGAGACAGCCTCCAGCCAGCCTGTACAGAGCGTGAACAGCCCAGTGTAGTGCACAGCCCAGTAGCAGCCTGCACGATGTACTCCACACAAAACCTCATACCATCAAAAAGCATTTCAAATCCATTTGTTTCTCTCGTTTTCAGCAGAGACCCCCCTTTTATCACACACGTCCCTGGCTGTCCTTTTCCCCCCTCTCTGTTCTACATAAATCAGGCTATTCCCAAAATGTCCATGTTTTCCCCCCCAAGTTTTACAGTATGAGGAAAACATGTCTTGGAAAAACAACAACAAAAACTGCAAAAACAACAACAACACCACAAATCGCTTCGAATTATTTTTGACATTTCACCATGGAGTGCAATAGAAATTCCCTGTCCCTATATGGCCGTTGCTAGCTGGGAATTTCTCTGGATCTCCCACTGTTCTGATAAAGAAAAAATACAGACGTCGGCGTATGCAATAGTCAGTTTTATGAAGTAATAGGCAGGGCCCGGTTTTCCGATAGCGATGGAACTTAAGGTTACCAGTGTTTTAACGATGCATCATTCTTATAACGGCCAAATAACTCAAATGCGTTTCCCAAAACACCACGTGGGTAGAACCTTCAATAAGTGTGTCGATACTGATAGCATCGAAAGAAAGGTAGCTGCTCTCGGATCAGAATACTCCATTAAATCTAACTTAACATTATATACTGACTACGGATCAGCTTCAAGAGAGAAATCATCACCTATGGCTGCAAATATTCTAATGCTTAGCCTATGCACGAAAACACATTTTTGCCACATCATTGTGCACATGTTGTTAGGCCCAAAAATGACAGACAGTAGCCTATAAGTATCAAATAAAAAATGTTTGTCACATTCGCCGAAACAACAGGTGTAGACCTTACAGTGAAATGCTTACTTACAAGCCCCTAACCAACAATGCAGTTTAACTTCTTTGGGAGCAGCGCACGAGGTGACGGTTTTGGAGAGCCTTGCGTGCCCAAAGTAAAATGCCCCCCATTCAGGCCCAGACAATAGGATATGCACATATTTAGTACCATTGGATAGGAAAGACTCTCAGTTTCTAAAAGTGTTAACACTTTGTCTGTGAGTATAACAGAACGGATATGGCAGGTGAAAACCCGAGGAATTTCTGTCCTGGAAAAAGTGGTTTTGACACATTGCCTCATTTGGAACCCCTCCCTTATGAAAATGCCCATATAAGGGCATATGAATGCAGTACCTATTGCTTCCTCTGGATGTCAACAGTCTCGAGATTCATTTGATTCTTTTTAGCTGCTTTCAAATGTAGTGCTATCGCCTTATAGCCTTTTTGAAATCTGATAACGCTGTGATATTGCCAAGAAGCAGAGCTTTTGATGACTATGCAACACTTGTATATTGATGCATGTTTAATAATTCAACTTTTGGATTTTGAATTTGGCGCCTTGCTAGCGCCCCACCGCTCCCTAAGAAGTAAAAAAATATGATAAGAATAAGAAATTAAAGTAACAAGTAGTTAAAGAGCAGCAGTAAAATAACAATAGCGAGACTACAGAGTCAAGATGCGGGAGCCCTGGATAGTCGAGCCAATTGAGGTAATATGTAAATGTAGGTAGAGTTATTAAAGTGACTATGCATAGATAATAACAGAGAGTAGCAGCGGTGTAAAAGAGGGGGTTGGGGAGGGGGCATTGCCAATAGTCTGGGTAGCCAGTTGATTAGACGTTCAGGAGTCTCATGGCGTGGGGGTAGAAGCTGTTTAGAAGCCTCTTGGACCTAGACTTGGCGCTCCGCTTCCGCTTGCCATGTGGTAGCAGAGAGAACAGTCTATGATTAGGGTGGCTGGTATAGAGGTCCCGGATGGCAGGAAGCTTGGCCCCAGTGATGTACTGGGCCGTACACACTACCCTCTGTAGTGCCTTGCGGTCGGAGGCCGAGCAATTGCCATACCAGGCAGTGATGCAACCCGTCAGGATGCTCTCGATGGTGCAGCTGTAGAAACCTTTGAGGATCTGAGGACCCATGATAGGTTTTGTCGTGCCCTCTTCACGACTGTCTTGGTGTGCTTGGACCATGTTAGTTTGTTGGTGATGTGGACACCAAGGAACTTGAAGCTCTCAACCTGTTCCACTACAGCCCCGTTGATGAGAATGGGGGCGTGTTCGGTCCTCCTTTTCCTATAGTCCACAATCCTCTCCTTTGTCTTGATCACATTGAAGGAGATGTTGTCCTGGCACCACAAGGCCAGGTCTCTGACCTCCTCCCTATAGGCTGTCTCGTCGTTGTCGATGATCAGGCCTACCACTGTTGTGTCATTGGCAAACTTAATGATGGTGTTGGAGTTGTGCCTGGCTGTACAGTCATGAGTGAACAGGGAGCACAGGAGGGGACTGAGCATGCACCCCTGAGGGACCCCGTGTTGGACCCTGGGTGTTTAGTCCCAGGGTCCTTAGCTTATTGATTAGCTTTGAGGGCACTACGGTGTTGAAAGCTGAGCTGTAGTCAATGAATAGCATTCTACAAAGGGCTGTGCTTCCCTTTGTAGTCTGTAATGGTTTGCAAACCCTGCCACATCCGACGAGCATCGGAACCGGTGTAGTACGATTCGATCTTAGTCCTGTATTGATACTTTGACTGTTTGATGGTTCGTCGGAGGGCATATCGGATTTCTTAGAAGCTTCCGGGTTAGAGTCCCGCTCCTTGAAAGCGGCAGTTCTAGCCTTTAGCTCAGTGCGGATGTTGCCTGTAATCCATGGATACTGGTTGGGGTATGTACGTACGGTCACTGTGGGGACGACATCATCGATGCACTTATTGATGTAGCCAATGACTGATGTGGTGTACTCCTCAATGCCATAGGAAGAATCCCGGTAATTAGAACTCAATTGATTGAACAGGAAATGTATTTAAATATAATTTAAATACATAGGCCGATGTAGCCTACTGTATTTATCTTTTAATCAAGTCATCTCTGTTTTCATTTTAATCATCTTTTTACCCTTTGCTTGTTTATAACAATTGCAAAGACATTGGCAACTTTGAATTGTAGTCAACTTCATTCTGAAGTTATCGGCGGTCACAGAGAGACAGATAAACATCTTGATTCTATTTTTCTGTGTATAAAGTGACACGGAAAGGCAAAATAGCATCTAACGATCCAATTAGCTGTTCTGAGGCAGTTGGTAAATAACAAGTATTTTCAAGTGCAACTTTTGTAACAATGGTTTTGGGAAACAGCTTGGAGATTTAAAGATGCGCCTACGAAGGCTATAACATTTAACTTAGCCTTAAGATGCTTTTGGGAAACTGGACCCTGAACAATAAAATATGTGATACAAAACACATACATTTTTTAAACACAATTTGAAGCGCAAATTATGTTTTTGAATGACATCTTTTGCATGTGGAAATGTTGTATAATTTTGTATAATCACCTTCCAGTGTAAAATTCTAAACAAAAACAGTTGTTTTAATTGATGAATTAGGCTGTTTGAGAAGGGTTGAATCCTAAGTATGATGCATACACATTATTTGAAGTACAATAGACTAACATAGCTCATTTAGTTGGTCAAAGCTGTGTTCTGCAAAACCTTGGCAGAGCATGGGTGGAAAAGGAATCATGTGAATTGCCTTTCTTTTTCGGGATTCAGACCAATACCTACTTCTCACTTAAAACATTGTTTTTTGTTTCTAATAACAGTAGCCGACAGTCACAGCTCAAACCACCACAAAGCACAGACAGACTTTTCAAACGATACCATGTTCTTTGACCAGACAGGCCAATAAGTATAAACAACAACAACATGAGTGTGTCTCTCCATAAGGTTATGATATGGTATGTGTTAAACCTTACGACAAAGGACTTCGTAAAATGTGCAAGCAGCTGATGAAGGTCTTCTAACCTTAAGATAGAACCTGCTTTAAAAGCATTTCATCAAGGCTTAATTTAAACAGTGACAGGAAGGAGCCTATAACAGTGGCTGTGGCTGGCTCCTCCTGACTGACTCTGATCTGATCCTGGATCATTTAACACAGTAGCTCTGGCTGACTCCTGTCCGACTCATTCTGATCTGATCCTGGATCATTTACTGCTGACATTACTCCTCTGACAGCCCTCGTCTGGCCGGGGTAGTTCTGCTGGCGCCTCACCCCTCCCTGTGTCTCACAGAGTTATTTACTTTTTAACCTGCCAGCCCAGCCAAGCCCAGGACAGAAACCAAAATGTGTACCCATGGGGGCCCCCAGGCCCGAGTTTGGGAAACCGTGGTGTACGGCGTGGATTGGATAATGCGCCTTCTGTGAGTATGAGTGTAAATGCGGTATCAAGCGTCATCACTGTTTGTGTGTGTGCCCAGTGACATGTCACACAGCGTGGTACCTGACAGCTCACCAGGAGGTGTGACATGGGGCGAAGCAGACGTACAGAGGTACATACAATCACACAGCGGTGACACAGAGGAGAGCCTTGTTAAAGGGCACGATAGGGGAGATGGGACATATCTGAGCCCTACCACACACACACACACAAACAAACAAACACACACACACACCCTCATACCGAGGATTGGTATAGCTAGCTAAGGGGCCAGGGGACTGTGGGGGGAGGGGAGGGAGGGGGGGCTGTCAGACGGTTCTGCTTGGATGCTCGGTGGCATCGAGGCCACACACACACACACACACACACAAACCGCTGAGTTCAGTTGGACTTGTCTCAGACAGAATCGGGGCGTTCGAGCGGATCACTTTTGTCAAGTCTGTGGCCAACGTTGGTCACCGCCTTTTAAAGTGTGTTGCATTCTGGGGATGAAAAAAAGTGCCTACTTGTGGCGACTGCATGAACTTTACAAAAATCATGTGATTAAAGGTCATGAAGTTTTGACTGCAAGTGTCAGCAGTTACTCTTCACCAACTTTATCCTGCAGACATCGCTTACATTGTGGGAGCCTCTATTGTTAACCAGTCATTAGGGTGTTTTTGTTTGACCCACACGAACGTGACCAAAGACGTGACTGAAACAGGAACTTACTTTCATGTATACAGTGGAAATGTACAAATGAATGTGATATGATGCTGTCTCTCTCACCAATTTATGTACAATATAGGGTGTTTTCTGTTTGTGAGTGTATGATATGGGGTTTGGAGACATGTTTATTTCAACATTATAAACAACAACTTTTATTAACACTGACATGTTGCACTGAACCTTACTGTTGGAAAACCACATCAGTGTCTGACTTTCACCTGTTGCAGATGCACCTCCCCTGACTTCACTCCTCGACTTTTGGCTGTACTGTTGGTTGCTTTTGCCTTACCACTCAAACAAGCCCAGTATTTGTAACCACGGGGGGTGTGTCCGTTGTTAATCTCCATGGTGACGGTTGAGTGACAGCCAAAAACGACCCCCGAAAAGTACACAGAGCCACACCAACGCAGCTGTCAACACGCCGACCAACCAACCGACCCCTCAGCACCCACAATCTCCTCTGTCAGGAACAGAATGCAGCTCTGCTCTGACAAATGACTGAAACTGAAACCCAACTCTCTGAGAACATGGTCAGGCTGTTGTTGCTGTTGCACAAATGGATTTGTTTTACACTATTTTCTTTAATACCTTTGTGTGTGTGTGTTTGTGCGTGTGTGTACATTTGTGTGTGTGTGCATGCGCACGTGTATGTGCGTAATAGAAATAGGCTCTGTGTGACATCCCTCGTTCAGTAGAGTGTGATGATGGAGGGAGAATGTGATGGAGGAGAGAAGACAGGTGACCTTTAGGTCACCACTGAGCTCTCCTCATCATCTTGAACCAGTGTGAGATCACATGCAGGGGGTCGCACAATCACTGGCCTAAACACATGGACACACACACACGCACAGACACAAACACACGCACGCAAGGGGGTGGAAAGTCCTTGCCTTGCACAGCATCCCTATCCAAACTTGAGTTAGGAGAGAAGAACTCAAGATATAAGATATACGTACTACCTTGACAGTCAGATGGGTCTAGTTCACAGAGCAACAAGTGGGCAGTAGTTTGCAAACAAAATACCTTTTTGAAACATTGCAATGACGGGTTTGCTTGAATAAAAAGCTTCATGTATTCCATGGCACATAAACACTATACTTTTACCATTTTACCACGTCTTTCTTTCTTTAAGAATAGGTTTTATTACACGTAAAACCAGACTATTGATTCCAGTCTCAAATTACATCCCAAATCACACTTTAATCCCTATATGGAGCACTACATTTGACCAGGGCCCCCAGAAGTAGTGAACTACATAGGGAAAGGGGATACCTAGTCAGGTGTACAACTAAATGCATTTGACTGAAATGTGTCTTCCGCATTTAACCCAACCCCTCTGAATCAGAGAGGTTGCCATAATCGACATCAGCACCTGGGGAACTGCCTCGCTCAGAACAACAGATTTTTATTCTCTTGTCAGCTCAGGGATTTGATCCAGCAATCTTACAATTACTGGACCAACGCTTCTACCAGCCAGGCTACCTGTCGCCGCAGGAAGGGAACAGGGTTGCATTTGGGACACTTGAGAGAGGGAAGACAAGTCAATAGTCTGCTTTTACGTGTAATAAAACCCATTCTTAAACAGAAAAAGACAGTGTGTTAAAAGGCTAGTGTTTGTCAGTTAGCACAGTGTTGATGGTGGAGTATGGAACGTTGTCAGAAGAACGTTTGATCACCTCATCTAATTGGTAGCTAGCTAGAATACCTACTCTCCAAAATGACACAATAAAAACAGCTTTAACACCTCCAACCCTAACACACACTCACACACTTGCAGACATGCATGCGCACGCACACCCCTCCAAGCTAACCATCTCAGACAGAGAAAAGAAAGAGAAACTTCCATCACTTCCTATGGTGAAGAGTGGGAGGATGGAGGAGGGTGTGACTATTTCTCTCTCTCTCTCTATTATTTCTTCCTGTTTTATTGTTCAAAGGCAGCCCAAAGCAGCATGATGGGTCGGAGGAATCTGCTTGATATGTAGGTGTGCGTCACAAATAGCACCCTATTGAGCTCTATGGGACCTAATCAAAAGTAGTGCACTATATAGAGAAAGGGTGTCATTTGGGAAGCATTGTAGAAGTTCAAAGTGGGGGAACAGCAGACACAAACACATGAGGAGGAAAGAAATAATATAAAATTTTCTTCAGAAAATACACCATCGCTTTATTGTAAGAAAAGCTGAGAAGGACTGGATGATTATTTTGATGAGTCATCGGTTGCGTCCCAAATGGCACCCTATAGTGCACTACTTTTGACCACATTTGACCAGGGCCTTTCCCACTGGGCACAAGCTGGTTAAATAAGCACTGTTTCACCGTCATTTGTCAACGTATTGTGAGGTGGAATCTACATTGGATTAGAAAAAATGTATCAACATAAACTGTTGTTTTGAGGGTAAAATTTAAATAACAGGATTATGTCATCATGGTAACCAATTTTCAACATGGTCAAACCTTGTATAAAATATGTTGAATTTGTACCTTTGAAAAAACGTCAGATCTTCAACGTAATATCCACTATAAGAAAATAAAAATAGTCTGGGCAGCACCTCCTACTGGAGTATTGATCTATCTACAGCTATCTCTTTGGTCTCCTATCCAGGGTTTTAACGAAGCCCGGCTCAGCTTTGATATTTGTCACTGACTATTACCAATGTGCTATGGTGAGAATGATTGCTGTCAAATCTCCACTTAATATATTCCCTGTTGCTATCGAAGTCATTCCAAAGGGTAGGTTCAACAGACCAAATTAAATGTAACCATACTTTATCACTCATACAGTATATCATCAATGATGCTATTTTGGCCTATATAGCATTTGGGAAGTCATCAACAGCTATTGTTTAAAGTCAGCCCAGGATTCAACTAAACATAGACAATACTGTACAGTACATATAGGTCTAGGGCAGGGGTGTCAAACTCATTCCATGGAGGGCCTATTGTCCGTAGGTTTTAGTTTTTTCCTTTCAATCAAGACCTAGACAACCAGGTGAGGGGAGTTCTTTACTAATTAGTGACCTTAATTCATCACTCAAGTACAAGGGAAGAGCCACAACCCGCAGACACTCTGCACTCCATGAAATGAGTTTGACACGCGGCTTACGGTTTCAAGCTTTGGTTGATTTCAAATGAAGTCTACAAGTTAATAATAAACATGTTGGATTCACATCTCCATCTCAACCAAAAAGTTAAATAGTAGGTTTAAAATCCAATCAAACTGCATTTAAAGTGCATTTAAAGTTTGAATTGATTTAGCCCTATTATTTAAATGGAGATGTGAATCCAACATTCTGAATTATTATTTGTAGACAAATTGAAATAAAGCCAGTGGCACAGATTGAGCGGTCCAATCAGAATACACATCTCCTTCAAATGTTGATATTTGGTTGCGTTGACAATACGGTTAATAGCCTATTAGCTAGTCGATTAATTTACAAATTATATGTTGCATTCCCGTCTCCATCTAAACCAAAAACAAAAGTTAAAGAACAAGATTAAGCCAATGGCTCAGATTGAACTATCCAATCAGTAGATACATCTCCTTTAAATGTTTCTATTTGGTTGCGTTGTCCACCAAACACAATTCCATATTACTATAATATTAATGACAAGGCTATCTCACAAACTAATATAACAGTATTATTCAACCTTCAAATGAGTTACACATACATGGCCACATTTTGAGGTTACTGTAACAATAAATGTCTTCTTATGTAATTATAGAAACCGTGCATGTCTAGGGTCGCAGGTCTGTGAAAATCTTCACAACTGCTATAATAATCTGCACATAATCTCAAACGGCATTGATCACTTGCAACATGTCCTTTAACGTAATCTCAACTGCAGGTGACAAGTAAACCAAAAGGTGACAAGTAAACCAAAAAATCAGACATAGATTTTCGATTGGAATTTGGTTGTGCTTTTAGATGGTTGACAGCATAGTGTTAACACACTGGGAATTCAACAAACTTTTGGCTGTGTTTTTGAGTGGGTGAAAATAGGTTGGAATCTCATTGATCAAAGTATCTACCAAACATGACTTAATTCTACAAGTTGAAGTGACATGTTGTGCCCTGTGGGATGGGATTCTAGAAAATCGGTGCCCTTTGGGAAGCAACCATTTTATTTATCACTGCACTGATATGTCGGACGGGGCAACAGTGTCTCCCGACCCCTCCTGTCTCAGCCTCTAGTATTTATGCTGCAGTAGTTTGTGTCGGGGGGCTAGGGTCAGTCTATTATATCTGGAGTTTTTCTCCTGTCTTATCCAGTGTCCTGTGTGAATTTAAGTATGCTCTCTCTAATTCTCTCTCTTTCTTTCTTATTCTTTCTTTCTTTCTTTCTCTCTCTGAGGACCTGAGCCCTAGGACCATGCCTTAGGACTAATGGCCTGATGACTCCTTGCTATCCCCAGTCCACCTTGCCATGCTGCTGCTCCAGTTTCAACTGTTCTGCCTGCGCTATGGAACCCTGACCTGTTCACCGGACTTGCTACCTTGTCCCAGACCTGCTGTTTTCAACTCTCTAGAAACAGCAGGAGCGGTAGAGATACTCTGAATGATCGGCTATGAAAAGCCAACTGACATTTACTCCTGAGGTGCTGACTTCGACAACCACAGATTTTTATTATTTGACCCTGCTGGTCATCTATGAACATTTGAACATCTTGGCCATGTTCTGTTATAATCTCCACCCGGCACAGCCAGAAGAGAACTGGACACCCCTCATAGCCTGGATCCTCTCTAGGTTTCCTCCTAGGTTCTGGACTTTCTAGGGAGTTTTTCCTAGCCACTGTGCTTCTACACCTGCATTGCTTGCTGTTTTGGGGCTTTATAAATACATTTGATTGATATGAATGAATTTGAGACGTGAATACACCATTGTGTTTGAAATATATGATTCTGTACTGAATGTCTCTCTCTCTCTCTCTCTCTCTTCCTCTCTCTCTCTCTCTCTCTCTCTCTCTCTCTCTCTCTCTCTCTCTCTCTCTCTCTCTCTCTCTCTCTCTCTCTCTCTCTCTCTCTCTCTCTCTCTCTCTCTCTCTCTCTCTCTCTCACTCACTCACTCCCCCCCTAAATGCATATCTGCCCATTATCCCTTGTTCCCTTGTCCAGAAATAGAGACGAAATACTCTGATAGGGACAGACCGAGCATGGCTAAAAACCTTGCTCCTTTTGTGAGTGGCTGGCCCTACACAGCGCTATTCCACTACTCCTATTTTAACATGCTACCCTCCCTGAAGTCAGTGACACACACAGGCACGCACAGGCACACACACACACGCATAAACAAACACACACACAGATACACACACACACAGCGAGCTGAACACAACTAGCCATCAGAGGCATGAAGTGAGCACAACATGCAGAGAGCAACAGGACCAATGGAGAACACACCACAAGAAACTTCCTGAGCAAACGCACTCTCACACTATCCTGTGGTGTCTTCAGCAGTGTCCGTTAATGCATTTCTGGAGGCTGTAAACTCACCATGACCGCTGAATGGTGTGACCTCTGAACATATCCCCACTACAAGTCCCAAGGTGTGTCTCTCTCTCTCTCTCTCTCTCTCTCTCTCTCTCTCTCTCTCTCTCTCTCTCTCTCTCTCTCTCTCTCTCTCTCTCTCTCTCTCTCTCTCTCTCTCTCTCTCTCTCATAGCAGCATCAGTCTGGATGACAGAGCACTGGACATTATCTAAGTGGAGGCCAGTAGGGCTACATCATTATATCATCCAGGGGACTCCTCCAGGGTTGCTCGGCACTCAGTACACCTGGGAAACAGCTATCATTCCTGGGTAGTGCAGGGGAAGAGGGTGGAGCAGGCTGGAATGAGAGATCTCCAGATATGGTTTATAGCAGAGGGGTGCACAACTCTTAAAGTCTTACTGGTCTTTCCTTTGTCCCTGATTTTAATTGATCAATTAGTGTCTCTGATGTAGAAGTTGCTCCAAACGTCAAACAATGAAGTGTTTTTGACAGCCTGGGTTGACTCCTCCTGCTCAGAATTGTTCCATTTCTCCAAATGTAAGATTTTAAAGTTAAGGTTTAAGGTTTTGGATAGGATTAAAATCTTAAGTTTACGCATTCATTCCGAATGGTTAAGTTAATGGTTAAGGTTTGGGATAGGTTTTGAAGGTTTTTCCCAATGTCCTCAGGAAATGAACAATTTTGAAGTCAATCTTGAGCGATCTGCCTGCTGAAATGTATAGTTTTTTAGTAGCCGAGCATGAATATCATAAGTGGCTAACATGCTGCTTTCAAACGTCGGGACTGACTTTTTAATTTCACACTACATTAAGCCATATACAATGCAGGCTTTCGCAAACAGTAAACTATCAGGAGAGAAATACAACCTTACATGAAGTCCTGCTATTTATAATATTCTGATGCAAACTGATAGACTATTGTTTTTTGGTTCAATTTCCTCCTCCCCTGTGAGTTTGTTGGGTTTGATAAAAACATTTCTCAGTGTAGGTGATGGTCCTTGATATATACACGTCCTGGTTTGCGTGAAGGTTGTGTGAAAGTTGTGTGGATGTCACAGGGCTCATCAATGTGTTCTGCCGGAAGCCTAGTGAAGTCTTGACACTCCCAAGGGTAGACACTCCCTAGTGTACCCTCACATATTTACTATTGAGTGGACACGCTCAATGTGCACTTAAAGAGATCTGTCATTCATAGGTTGATATAAGGAGACATACATTTAAAAGGGAGTGCATTGAGGCCTGAGTGGCAAAACCTACATTATACAGTGTAAACATTCTAGAATGTTTTGAGTTGGAATCAGAGAGAATTCCATAGGTTCTTGAGCTAAAATGCATTCTACAACTTGTGTGATCACAAAACCTGAATGAGTTTTTAATTCTGTGATGAACCCTTACAGAAAAAACACATTAATTTCATGATCACGTTTCACAACACTTAAAATTAACATGTGATAACATTAAACTACACATGTGAAAACACCACATGTGAATCTGCAATTCACATGTGAGGTGGAAACATGTTATTCTCGTCACACGTGAAAAGGTGGTGTTAAAATATACTGAATACATGTACAACTGACCTCACATATGTTTCTTTTGTTTTGACGTGAACATTTCAGCTCAACATGTGAAAAGCCTATTTCCCACCATGACCTGCTGAAATCATTTTGATTTCGGCACAAATAAAAATTTTGCTCTGATTCACCCATGGATTGACGTTTCAGCATCTCAATGAGTTCGGCGTTCAACTAACCATGCGCGCAGTTACAAGTTAGCAGCAGGTGGACGAGCAATATCCACTGTCATAGTACAGATGAAGCCTGAGTTGGAATGTGAAGCTAACTAAACCTAGTTAGCTTTAGAAAACCTGAGTAGATCTAGCTTGCTTCGTAGGTTACGAGGCCAGGTCTCCATGACAACCATGTCAACTCATTACTGCCTCAAGGCCCAAACTGACTCCTGCATCACCTTCACTCTGACACACACACACACACACACACACACACACACACACACACACACACACACACACACACACACACACACACACACACACACACACACACACACACACACACACACACACACACACACACACACACTAACCTGTGTATGGTCACCTATGATACAAGTCAGTATTCAACGTCCATCCATGTCTGAGGACGTCGGGAGATGACGTAGACATTTGTTTTTGAGATTCTTTGTTTTAAAACTATCCAAAACCTTAACCCTTACCTTAATGCGTAAACTTAGAAGTTTTACGTTTGGTACAACTCTGAAATGTTACATTTGAGAAACATGGATGAATGTAGTGGTGTGGGGGCTGTGCTTCGGCAGAGTGGGTGGGGTTATATCCTGCCTGTTTGGCCCTGTCCGGGGGTTTCGTCGGACGGGGCCACAGTGTCTCCCGACCCCTCCTGTCTCACCCCCAGTATTTATGCTGCAGTAGTTTATGTGTCGGGGGTGCTAGGGTCCGTCTGTTATATCTGGAGTATTTCTTCTCTTATCTGGTGTCCTGTGCGAATTTAAGTATGCTCGCTCTAATTATCTCTCTCTTTCTTTTTTTCTTCTTCTCTCTCTCTCTCTCTCTCTCTCTCTCGGAGGACCTGAGCATTAGGACCATTCCTCAAGGCCTACCCGGATGTCCCGAGTCCACCTGGCCGTGTGCTGCTTCTCCAGTTACAACTGTTCTGCCTGTTTTATGAACATTTTAAAATCTTGTCCATGTTCTGTTATAATCTGCACCCGGCACAGCCAGAAGAGGACTGGCCACCCCTCACAGCCTGGTTCCTCTCTAGGTTTCTTCCTAGGTTTTGGCCTTCTAGGGAGTTTTTCCTAGCCACCGTGCTTTTACACCTGCATTGCTTGCTGTTTGGGGTTTTAGGCTGGGTTTCTGTACAGCACTCTGTGACATCAGCTGATGTAAGGGGGGCTTTATAAATAAATTTGATTTGATTTGATTTGATGTCTAATTTTGACGTGAGACTGTGAGAGCTAGTTGGCACCATGTGAGAAACACACACACACCTGATCAGTTACTACTCAGCAAGTCTGTGTACCCACAGGTTGCAGCTCTAAGAGAGAAGAACAGCCAGCACTAAATCCCGGGCATGACAGGTACACACGCACATGCACATGTACACACACACACACACACACTCAGGTAGGACACAGCTTAACAAGGTTTTTGAAGCAATGTGTCAGATGTTACTGAGGCTTTGTAATATCTAATACACAGCTGAAGTCGGAAGTTTACATACACCTTAGCCAAATACATTTAAACAGTTTTTCACAATTCCTGACATTTAATCCTAGTAAAAATTCCCTGTCTTAGGTCAGTTAGGATCACCACTTTATTTTAAGAATGTGAAATTTCAGAATAATAGTAGAGACATGTCACGACTTCCGCCGAAGTCGGTCACTCTTCTTGTTCGGGCGGTGTACGGCGGTCGACGTCACCGGTTTTCTAACCATCACCGCTCCCCTTTTCACATCTCTGTTGGTTTTGTCTTTATTGTACACACCTGTTGTTCATTTTCTCCCAATCACGCCCCTGTTATATTCCTTCCTTTCTCCTCTTCCCCTTGTGCATGATTGTTATTTTTGTCTCTGAGTCATCGTTGCGTCCCAGTCTGTGTACTGAGGGATATTTGATTTTGGTTCTCGTTTTGGCGGGTTGCTTGTTTGCGCCCGTTTGTTATTGATTCGTGTGGGTATTTTATTTAACCAGTGTGTATTGTTTTTTACTGGTGTCTTCATTAAATACCTTCACATGCAAATAACCTCCTGCGCCTGACTCCTTCCACTACGGAACCACGGCCTTTAAAAGAGAATGATTTATTTCAGCTTTTATTTCTTTCATCACATTCCCAGTGGGTCAGAAGTTCACATACACTCAATTAGTATTTGGTAGCATTGCCTTTAAATTGTTTAACTTGGGTCAAACATTTCGGGTAGCTTTCCACAAGCTTCCCACAATAAGTTGGGTGAATTTTGGCCCAAGTTAAACAATTTAAAGGCAATGCTTCCAAATACTATGTGAAGTTCTGACCCTTGACTTTGTTGTCGTTAAGCCATTTTGCCACAACTTTGGAAGTATGCTTGGGGTCATTGTCCATTTGGAAGACCCATTTGCGACCAAACTTTAACTTCCTGACTGATGTCTTGAGATGTTGCTTATATATCCACATACTTTTGGTGCGAAAAGTGCAAATCAATCCCAGAACAACAGCGAAGGACCTTGTGAAGATGCTGGAGGAAACAGGTACAAAAGTATCTATAGCCATAGTAAAACGAGTCCTATATCGACATAACCTGAAAGGCCGCTCAGCAAGGAAGAAGCCACTGCTCCAAAACCGCCATAAAAAAGCCAGACTACGGCAAAATGTCTTAAGAACAACAAGTCAAGGTATTGGAGTGGCCATCACAAAGCCCTAACCTCAATCCAATTGAAAATCTGTGGGCAGAACTGAAAAGGCATGTGCGAGCAAGGAGGCCTACAAACCTGACTCAGTTACACCAGCTCTGTCTGAAGGAATGGGCCAAAATTCACCCAACTTATTGTGGGAAGCTTGTGGAAGGCTACCCGTAGCTAACGTTTGACCGAAACGTTGACCCAAGTTAAATAATTTAAAGGCAATGTTACCAAATACTAATTGAGTGTATGTAAACTTCGGACCCACTGGGAATGTGATGAAAGAAATAAAAGCTGAAATAAATCATTCAATTATTATGACATTTCACATTCTTAAAATAAAGTGGTAATCCTAACTGACCGGGAAGACAAGGAATATTTACTAGGATTAAATGTCAGGAATTGTGAAAAACTGAGTTTAAATGTATTTGGCTAAGGTGTATGTAAACTTCTGAATTCAACTGTATACTACTTACCTACTACATCCTCTCCTCACCTCTCCAACCCTCTAACCTTTCCTCTCTGACCTCTCCTCACCGCACCTTCATGATGATGACTGATAGCTTGCTAGCTAAGATTTTGAAAGTATGATGTTGACATGATCATTCCAGTCAAAGCTAATGTACATATAACGTCATTTGACGTCATGTTCTCTGTGGCCAATGACCTTGAGCCTTCCTTGATGGGCAGTTCTAATGTAACTCTATGGCCGCACCGAAGGGGCTAGAATTTTCTAGCTCTTCCCTTAGACTTGGTGATGACGTAGTGTCCCCATGAGTTGCAGAACACTGGGCCAATCACGGCACAAGGCTTCGTATTTTCTGCTTGCTTGCCCCACCACCACAGAAAGCACTGAGCAAGGCTGAAACACCTGCATTTTGGAGCTGCCTTACTCAAGAAAAGAAAAAAGAGACCATGTTTGTATGCAGCTTTATTAACTCAATGCTATATATCTTTTTTTACATTTTTTTGTTGTTGCTAAAAATGTGTCTCTGCCCCACCTGCCCAGAATGACGGGTCGCCGCTGCTCCTGTCCTCTCCTGTCCTTTCATCTCCTCTCCTCCCAACTGGATCCAGAGCCTGTCCTGGCTCTGTTGGTCTGTATTAGTATTAGTGCCCGCACCCATCTCTGTCAATTACCAACCAATGTCTCTCACGGCCTCCTAACCCTCCTAACCGGCCCCAAATCAAATCAGGACCCAATCATCAGTCTAAAGGGCCCCACGCCGGCCCACACACACACACCACCAGTCATCACAGACAAAAGCACATGCACGTACATACACACATGCACGTACATACACACACACATACACACACAGCCTCTCCATAATAAACAGGAGGAATGAAATAGATTCCCAGGTGTGAGAGAGAAAGCATTTACGCTGTTTAGTTTATGTTCCCCTTGTGTCCGACAGAGAGAGGTGTGTGTGTGTGTGTGTGTGTGTGTGTGTGTGTGTGTGTGTGTGTGTGTGTGTGTGTGTGTGTGTGTGTGTGTGTGTGTGTGTGTGTGTGTGTGTGTGTGTGTGTGTGTGTGTGTGTGTGTGTGCTGGGTAAATCAAATTGTTTAACAGCGTAACAGGCGATGTACAGAGCCCCGGAGCAATGTCAAAGAGTGACACACACACATACACACACACACCCTGGGAGGGGTTTCATTATCATATTTCCCAGCCAGCTTTGTTGCAGGTTGATTTTTAGTATAGTAGGTTTTAATATCTATGTTTCTGCATGCACATGGGTTGATTAATTGATCACACAAAGATAAATAACATACTTTTTTTAAATAAACAAATTTGTAGGTGGTTGGACTTATTTCACCCGTTATTGAGTTGGTTGTGCCAGTTTAGATGGTTTACTTAGTCTTGTTTATCAATCATCTCTACCTTGTCAGTCATTGTGATTGAAAGTTCCAATTGTTGTATAGCCTAACTCTGGCTTGATTCAAATAGATGTTATATAACACTTTGCAAGACAGAATAATTTGACTTGCTGATGTGGACTGCAAACCAGGTGTTTCCAGACTAGTCTGCAAACCAGACTATTGTGTTAGGGTGAAACATGGCTGTCGTAGTATGGTGTTGAGAAAGATAAATTATTTTCTATGATGAACTACTCGTTTAGGCAGTCAATTGGTGAAGGCTACAGAACTGAAATCCATTGAATGCAACAAGCATGACTCTGTCACTAGCAAACACAGTCATGTGTGGTACTTGTACCTCTAAAATTCACTTGAGAGGCACCCTGGGAATGCAAATAAGGCTTTACACCCTACAGTGTTAAAACAACACCCCAAAACGAGTTACTGTTACACCACAGGTGTTAATTCCCTAACACTGAGAAAGTGTAACAGCATCAACTCTAATAAAATTTTAATTTAAGTCAGAATACAATAGCAGGTGAAATAAATCCAACCACCTACAAATTTGATTAGTTTAATCAAGATCAATTAATTATTCACTCTGGTGTTATGGACCAACACTCTTGGGGTTAGTTTAATGCTATTTCGGTGGGTCACATACAATTACAATGAAAGTGGTCTGCATAGACTATGTGACTGACTGGCAGCCCTTGACTTTGAGCTCAGGGAAAAGATCCTTGAACATTTAAACTAAGGAATGTGCCCCCTGCATTCAATATGTACCGTTCCCAAAGCAAACACAGAAAAAGCATAGTGCCGTATATCGTCAATGGGGCCAAGATGGCATTTGAGGACAGACTTAATGTGTGCTCTGCAAATTGCACCATATTCTCTTTATAGTGCACTGCTTTTGAAAAGGGGCCAAAGTAGTGCACTATTTTTCAGTGTGACATTTATAGTGTTGATTCAGGGGTTAAATGCACTTTGTAAGAGTAAAATGAACACTCAATGGTGTAAAATAACCCCCAGTATTGGGGTCAATAACCAGAGTTATTGTTTTACACCGTGGAGAGAAAAACAATACCACACCCATCATTATCATATTTCCCAGCATGCTCTACTGCAGGTAGATTTTTTAGGATTGTTTATAATGTCTGTGTTTTGCATGTATATTGATTGAGACATCTTATGGTACACAAATATAAATAACACATTTTTCTAAACTAATCCAATCAATTAGTTTGATTCATTGCACTCGTTACTGACATGGTTGCTCCGGTTTAAACAGTTTAGGTAGCGTTATTTGTTAAATCAAGATTCTTAACCCTGACAACCATCCTGAATGCAGGTTTTAGTTGAATAACTGGCTAGATTTTAATAAGAATTACGTATCACTTTGCCTGATAGAATAATGTGACTAGCAGGCCTGATGTGGTCTGTAAACCAAAGGTTTCATAACACCATTTTGTTAGGGTAAAACTAGGCCATCAACTACTGTAGTCCAATAAGTAAGGCCTCATGATACATGCAATATATTGTTATAGTTTAATTTCCATGATGACATGTACTCATTTGTTGAAAGCCACATACCTTTAAAAGTAAGAATTCAACAATGATGTTTCTGTCACTAACAAGTACAGTCATGGGAGGTCAACTCTACAATTTACTCAAAATGAAAAGGGAACTTGGGAAATATCCAAATTACACGTTACACCATAAATGACTTACTGTAACACTACAGGTGTTATTTCTTACACTGAAAAAGTGTATTAGTGCCAGTAAAGTTAGTCCAGTTTATTCTAAATCAAGTGTTATGTTTTACACTTAGGTGTTGCATATAACTCTACAGTAGAGCTATGCAAACATCACAATTGAGTTCCTATGAAGACTTTAAGAGTTAAAGAGGGAACACTGCAACAGAGTACAATTTTTATCACTTTCAAAAGTGTTATATTAACACCAGTTCTGTGGAACTCATATGTTCACTGAACATAGTGTGCATTTTACACTTTCAGATTTAGAAGTACACCATTGATTTTGCTGTGTGTAGTGGTTAGGGTGCTGTTTGGAACGTACACCTGTGTAAGTGTCATACCAGTATCTCTCCCCTCTCAAATCTCAGAGACGTACAGCATCACATTCAGCAGTAGCAACTTCTTAAAAATGCCCCCACTTTAAATCTCCATTAATAGATTGGAGAACAGAGATTGGAGAAGGGCAGACTATATATAGTTTTAAATAATTAAGACCAATTCAGCTGAGAAATGAATATTGTTTATGTGAACGTTGGTGTCGTACAGGCATCTGTTATCTATCAATTATACTGTAGATCTATGCCTCTAGTTATTATAGGGACTGTCTGCATCCTAAATGGCAATAGTGCCAATAGGGCTCTAGTCATGCACTACTAAGGGAATAGGGTACCATTATGAGAACACTTTTGTCAAACATTTTGGGACCACATCATCCACATTCAATCCAATGGGGTCTCACTCAATCAAAACCTGCATCAGGAAATTCTCGAGATGAGGCACAACAATTCCCACCCCCTGCTGTGAGCACAAAGTATTAATCTTAAAATTGTACAAAACAACATTCTCCCTCTCACACAAAGAGGGCCAAATACCCGCAGCGAGCCGTCCTCTCCCATCACCTGCCATTGTTTTTTATAATCATTATTATTCTATACACTGCAGTATTTTATATTACATTAGTTTTCCAGGCTATTGATTTCACTCATAACAACATACATGTTTTAATGGATCATTAGGAAGGCCTTCCGTGGTTCCCGCAGAGTGTGGGGATGACTCTGCCCAAGGCTGCATTTGAGCAAATGTCATAAAACCAACATTATATTCTCGGAATTGCATCAAATGCTCAAAGAACGCTCAAAGAACGCTCTCAGAATGCTCTTAACTCATCCAATTCTAATCTGTGTCCCAAATGGCACCCTATTTCCTGTATAGGGCACTACTTTTAAACAGGGCTCTGGTCAAAAGTAATACACTTTGTAGGGAATAGGGTGTCGCTTGGGACGTAGGGGCAATCAGCTCCTAACACAAACGGAGGAGACACGAAAACAGACTGACACAAACAATTACTGTGATAGATCCTCAATTAATCCACTGTCTTTTAGACGTTTGTGTTAATTGCAATTTAAACTTCCAGGGTTTGACAGTAAGTGAAATGTATTTCTTGCTTTTAGGAACTCTCTGTCAAAGAGTATAATGATCGCCTTTACATAACGAGCAGAGCAAGCAGCATCCTTTTCTCTTTCTCTATCTGCACTAAAAGGTCATACAATGTCAGTCTGCGGAGTGGGTGAGGCAGGGCTGAGGGCTATATGGTGTGTGTGTGTATGTGTGTGTGTCTATGTATGTGTGTGTGACTGGGTGTGTGACTGAGTGTTCGTCGTGGGGTGTATGGAGTAGTATTGGCCATTTCTCTGGGTCAGTATGAACTCAAACAGATCCCACACCTCTTAGTAACATTTTACATGGACACACACACAGAGACACACACACATACGCACACACATCAGGTTCTTCCCGGCACATCCCTGCGGGTCTGAGGGGACTTCCCTAATACTGCCTCTCTGAATGGCTGTTTAATCAAGCACTGATTATTAACACAAGTGTGGCAGAGCGATTGCACACGCACACAAACACAGACTGACACAAACATGAATGCAACCACATACGCACTCACGCACACACAAACCCAATCTTGTGTCCCCCGGTGTCCCCAAGCAAACAGAGAGGATGACCTCTGTAATACTAAAGGACCCATTCACTCCTCTTGCACTAATCTCTGGCTTTCACTACTATATGTTGTCTGTCTCCTTGTCTGTTTCTGTCTCTATCTCACTTCTTTCATTCCTCTTTTTCTCTCTATTTTTCATATTTTATCTATCACTCTCTCTCTCCCTCTCTTTCCTTCCTTTTCATTCTATCCCGACCAAGGGAAAAAGAGGGAAGTAAAGGGGTGAAAAATAGAATGTCAATCTCTTTTTCTTCCCTGCTTCTTTATTTCCTGCTGTCCTCCGGCTCCCCTGACAATGAATTAAACATCAGGTCGTCGGCTTGCTGCCGTGGCGATGCACGCCAAGCCAGACACTTTGTATATGCAGAGAGGGATGTCATGCAAAAAATACTTGTTTCCTAACGGAGCAAAGGAGCGAGAAAACTGACAGGCTGGGAGAGTGTAGGAGAGCAGGGGATGGAGGGAGGGAGGGAGGGAGGAAGTAAGAGCGGTACGTTCGACCTCCACTCTCTGTCCTCTGGAAGCTCTGTCTCTTTTTTCTTCATTTCTATTCTTTATTATTTTTTTTGCTCCCAAATTTTCTGTCTTTAAATCTCACCAGATTGGTTTTCTGGTCCTCGCTTCGTTTCAGCAGTCTCGTCTCATCTCGTCTAGTCCTGCTTTGGGTTCCGAGGCGCAGGCTGCGCCGCTACTACAAAGGTTTGCCTTCTCCACCCTGGTTACCAGTGTCAGACAAACAACAGAAGAAAAAATATACACTTCTCTCTTCCTATACTTTTTTCACATTTATTCTCTTTGACTTTTCTCCTCTGAGGGTAGCAGAGACTTGCTCTATAAGTCTGACAAATCTGCTCTGTAAAATATTATCAATGAACTGTAGGGAACTGTTAGAGTCCACTGGCATCTCATAAAGTTCAATTATAGAGAGAGTGAGTAAATTATACTGGACATTACCCAAATACAATCCAGAGAAAGAGAGAGAGAGGGAGAGAGATCCAGAGAGCTAAATGATGTCCTGACTTTTATCTCCAATAATTGACTTAAATGGCAAGTTCCAGTTAAAAGGGATGATCCAATGAAAGGTTTTCTTGAAACAAGATATCAGATTATTGTTATTATTAAAGTAATGCTGCAGACGGATATAAGGAAAAGACTGATCTCTCTCTCTCTCTCTCTCTCTCTCTCTCTCTCTCTCTCTCTCTCTCTCTCTCTCGCCCTTTTCCCCATAAACACTCTTAAGCCCAGCATTAGTCCCTGGGTAGTGGAAGACAGACGAATACAACAATCTTAGAGTCTCTGTATGACAGTGATAATGCTTAACAATGCTTTATGTGTGTGTGCGCGTGTGCGGTGTGTGTGTGTGTCTTTGTGTGTGTGTGTGTGTGTTACACCTCACAATTTATTCCCCATTTGCAGGTTGTGTGTGTATGCTCGCTTTAGTGCACGAGTGTGTTTGTTACCCGCTCTCCCTTACAATTCAATCCCGGTTTGCAGGTATGTTTTCACAGAGCTGCAGCCAGAGTTTGGTTGATGAATGAAATGCTTTAAGGGAGGTGTCGGCAACGAGCACACTGGGACACTGCATCTCTCTCGCTCTCTCTTTCTCCACTTATCTCTCTTCCCTTATCTCTCTCTCTACTCTCTCTTTCTCTCCCTCTCTCCATCACTCTCGCTCTCTCAGTTTCTCTCTGTCTACTTCCACTCTGTCCCTCTTCACCTTCTCTTTCTCTTTTTCTCTCACTCTCCATCTCTGTACCTTTCTCTATCCCTCTTTCTTTCTCCATCGCTCTCACTCTCTGTCTCTATATTTCTCCTCCTTCATTTTGTCTCTCTCTAAGGCCTAGTGAGGGCAACTATGTCTGCATTACACTCCTCTCCTGTGAGATTCACCCCTCCATACCTGGATTGGTACACATCTTACGTCTTAGAAGAGCTATAGGAATCACTGTAACAGTAGGATTAAGACTGAAAAATGTACCCATGAGAACAACGGTATGTACTGAAGCATGTAATCCGTCCCTTACATTGTTTCCTTAAACATTGTTTTTTATTCTAACTTCTAAAAGTTTACTGTTCGCTCAGATTTTCCAGAGAGGTTGAGAGCAGAATTCCCTTTTGGACTAAGTAACAACAATGTAAGCGTGCTATCTATACTCACATGAGGGGATACTATATTCACATAGGCTTTCTGATCATGTGCATATTAAACATCGAAACATCTGCTTTCTCAAACACCGTTATCTATTCCCCCACTGAAGCATTTCCCCATTTGCAACAATAAGCACACAATTAAATAGTGCTAACACCCAGCAAGGTGGCGCAATACACACAGAGACTGTGTCCCAAATGGCACCGCATTATAGTGCACTACTTTTGACCAAAGCTGTGGTCAAAAGCAGTTCACTATATAGGGAATAGGCTGACATTTGGGATACACAAAGAGACTCCATAACACGTTTGTTTTCATGTTTGAATTATTTAGCACCAAATCTGCTGATTAAAAGTCAGAGCAGCGCCGAGCTGAGGTGTTTTCGTCGTTTGCTGGCATTCCCCGAGCGCGTACCGTCGCCATGGCGAGATGAAGATCGCTAAACTAGTTCAAAACGACAACACAGAACACACGCACTGTTGGGTGGTTTTTGGTGTGTGTGTGTGTGTGTATCAGAGTCGATACTATTGGTAGATAGAGAGAGCAGCATCCAGCCCCAGCAGAGAATAGAATATTTATATATTTTCCATCTTTCACTCTTTCTTTCACCCTCTTTCCCTCCATGTTCCTTCCTTCTCTGTCTTTCTCTCTCTTTAAACTCACCCTCTCTCTCTCTCTATCAGTCAATAAAGATAGATAGAGTGGTACCAAAATGAAGGGGAAAAGAAGGAGGGAAGCCTCTGCAGGGAAAACACTGCTTTGGCGCTAAGCCCTCCTTATCTGTTTAAAACCACTGAGCTTATTATTTGTCAAATCTTACATAGTAAGCCAATGAGCGCGAGAAAACAATAAACAACATAATTTCATAGACAGAGGCAGAGACAAAGATGATGAGAGAGAGAGAGAGAGAGAGAGAGAGAGAGAGAGAGAGAGAGAGAGAGAGAGAGATCCACTGTCATCTGTTGGGAGATTAGGTTAATTTGCTCAACTAGCGGCACTTATTCAGATTAAAACCTGGCCAAGGCTTTGTCATCCTTCAATGAGCACCAGGCATAATAAGGCATTACCTTGGAAAAGATTAAGCTGCGATTAAGAAGATCGGATACAATAATAATATGTGATCACGTCAGCGCAAGACGAGACAAAACCGGGGAAGCTGTCGGATGTGAATGGTGTGAATAGTGGTTATACAATAAAACCATGAGACTGGGATTTCACCTCACAGTAAAGTTAAGTTTTCCTTTCTGCATCATCAACTGTGTGAGAAGCGAATTTAGAAGTGATTTCCGAAATGGTCTATTGTTGTATTCATGGGTTCCACCTCCATCACTCTGTCACGTCATGCCATTATTATGAACGTTCTAAAAACACCTCAGCCATAGTGGTTCCCGAAAGTCAAGTGGTCCCAGTCATTTTGAACGGGGTCTAATGGTTGTTGTGTCAAAATAAGTTGGTTAGCTAAATTCCAGTGCTGTCCCCTTAGTCTTAGCTGTAGCTAAGGTTAAACTGCATCTAATGTCAATCTGGCGACATCACAAAAGGTTTTCCTACAAATAATTTGCCCGCTTTTGAAATGTTATTGTGTTTCCAAGCCACTATAATGCACTTCAGACAAAGTCTTCATCAGCACCCATTAAGAATGTATTGAGTAGTACGTTCAGAATGCATTGAGTAGTACGTTCAGAATGTATTGAGTAGAACGTTCAGAATGTATTGAGTAGAACGTTCAGAATGTATTGAGTAGAACGTTGAGAATGCATTAAATAGAATGTTTAGAATGAATTGATTTGAACGTTAAGAATGCATTGAATAGAACATTCAGAATGTATTGAGAAGAATGTTAAGAATGTACTGAGTAGAACTTAAGAATGCATTGAATATAACGTTCAGAATGTGTTGAGTAGAACGTTCAGAATATATTGAGTAGAACCT